>CM021101.1:17460654-18162871 GCA_007115665.2 Sequoiadendron giganteum | reverse complement strand
CACCCTCCCTCTCTTTCTCTTCATACAAACATGAGTGTGTATAATGTGCTCATTTTTGTATTAAGAAAACATCATCTCTCTCTATTCCTATTTATCTCCCTTTCTCTACCTCTCCCTTTATCTCATTTTCTCGTTTGAGCTCTAGACCTATCTCCCTACCTCTCCCTCCTCCTTTCTTCTCTCTCTACTATCTATCTCACCTCTATCTTTCTCCCTTATCTACCTCTCCCTCCCACCCTCCTTTCCTCTCTATTTCTCTCTACCTACCTATCCCTCCCTACCTCCCCCTCTCTCTCCCTCCTTTCCTCTCTACTTCTCTCTCTTTGTCTACCTCTCTATTTCACTCTCTTTCTCACCTAAGCTTTGGACCTATCTCTCTACCTCTCTCTATCTCACTCTCTTTCTAACCTAAGCTTTAGACCTATCTCTCTACCTCTCCCTCCTCTCTCTCTCATTCTCTCCCCTAAGCTCTAGACATATCTCTCCCTCCCTCCCTCTCTCTACCTACCTCTCCCTCCCCTCCCTCCCTCCCTAACTACCTCTCCCTCTTTCCCTCCCTCTCTCTCTCTCCCTTCCTTCCTCCATTTATACTTCTCTCTATCTCACCTCTCTCTTTTCTCTCTCCATCTCCATACCTCCATCATTCCCTCTCTACTTCTCTCTATCTCCCCTCTCCTCTCTCTACCTACCTCCCTCTCTCCTCCTCTCCCTCCCTCCCCAAGCTATAGTCCTCTCTCTCTCTGCCTCTCCTCTCTCTCCTAGCTACCTCTCCATCTCTTCCTCCTTGCCCTAATATCCTCCCTCCCTCCTCCATCTCCTCCCTTCCTCTCTCTTATCTCTATCTCACCTCTCTCTACCTCTCCCTCCCTCCTTCCCTCTCTACTTCTTTCTATCTCCCTCTCCATCTCTCTACCTTCTCTCTCCTCCATCCTCCTCTCTCTCCCACCTACACTCCTCCCTCCTCTCCTCATACATCTCTACTTTTTATCTAGATCCTCTTGTCTCCCTCTCTCCCTCTCCCTCTCCCTCTCCCTCTCCCTCCTCCTCCCTCCTTCCCTCTCTAGTTCTCTCTATCTCTCCTCTCCCTTCTATCTCTCTCACCCCTCTCTCTCTCCATCCCTCTCTCCCTTTATCTACCTATCTCTCTCTCTCTCTACCTCTCCCTCCCCCCTTTCTCTCTGTGTATGTTTAGACATCTCTCTGTCTCTGTCTCTGTCTCTCTGTCTCTCTGTCTCTACATCTCTCTATCTCTCTCCATTGAGCTCTAGACCTATCTCTCTACCTCTCCATCCCACGTCCTTACCTCTCCCTTCCTCTCTCCCTCCATCATTCCATCCCTCCCTCCCTCTCCCTCTCTCCCCATCCCTCTCCCCCTTTCCCTCTCCCTCCCTCCTTTCCTCTCCCTCTCCCCCTTTCCCTATCTCCCTCCTTTCCTCTCTAATTTTCTATATATAACCTCTCTCTCTCCCTCTCTCCTTGAGCTCTAGAGTTATCACTCTACCTCTCTCTATCTCACACTCTCTCCCCCTTGAGATCTAGACCTCTCCCTCTCCCTCTCCCTCTCCCTCTCTCTCTCTCTCTCTCTCTCTCTCTTTCCCTGCCTGCCTCCTTTCCTACCTCCCTCCATCTCTCTCCCTCTCTTCCTCTCCCCTATCTATTGGAATTCTCAATGTAGGATATAATACAAGTGTGTTTGTTGAAATAAAAAAAAGGCATGGGGTTCTTGTGTTTTAGAACTCACATGCTCTATTTTTTCTACAATCTATTATTTATCTAATATAGAAACACACTTTTCATGGTGTTGATAAAATATCAATCATTGTTTAACAATTCCACCACCTTTTTGTGTTTTCAATGTAGAAGAACAAATTTGCATGTTTTTATATTGAATTTGATTATATGAACTAATATTTTCATGTTTCTAGTGTTGGAATGTTAATTATCATGTTTTTTTTTGAATTTGATCATATAAATTATTATTTTCATAATTTTTACTAATTCTATTAGATTTGTATAGAATTGAGCATCAAATGTACAAAGGAAGTTAACAAAATGCTCAAATTTCGGAGAAGTGTGAAACAAAAAAATTAAACAAGACCATGTAATTGGTGAAATCGAATCCCATAGTTTGATACGTTCTCTTTGTATTTCTACCTTTTGTTCATGCCACCTTGTCAACATAGTTCATGTGCTATATATAGTGTTAATTCACTTCATTGTAGCCCAAATGAATTCATGTCACCTATGAATCTTTTGTATGAACCTATGGGTGGATATGGGTTCCCCCGATAGTACCCTATATATCAATTATGGTCAAATTAACACTATTTGACCATTCCAACAATGAATGCATTCTTTCAAAAAGTGTCAATTTAGAGCAGTGTAAATGCCAAAATAGTTTTTTTTGCATTATGTGTGTTGTGGGGCCCAATCGACTACACCATGTCGAGGTGGGTGAGTCAATGCTACCAAAAACCATGTTTGCATATGGTCAACCTTAAATATTTCATGGTAATCCTCTTTATAGAAGGTGAAATGAGAATATGAAAAAAACAATAATCATGACACAAATAATATAGAAGGTGAAATGAGAATAGAAAGGCCCAAGCAACTTTACATTGACATCTTCATCCTCTCCTCATAGTCATCTATCACTTTGATGAATTCCTATCACCAAATTCAACATGATTTCAATATAACTTTAGTAATTGCTTCTTCATTTCATTAGATATAAGATTAGGAAAAAATAGGAATGACACTAAAATTCAATGACCTATATATTCATGCAAGAAAATGTGTTGTAGAATATATATTTTTCATATGAACACAACTTAAGTAGCTGAAATTATTCAGATAAAAATAATGGAATCACCACCTCAAGGATTAAGGATAAAAACTTTAAGTAAAAATGATATTTGAGGGAGGAGATAGGGTTGTTATTTATCTATGAGAAAATTGTTACCAATAAAATCATGTAAAGTAGAGTAGTAACTAAGTTTGTAATACCAATGTTAATTGGTGGAATCAATTGATTGGATGCCAAAAAGTCAACCAAAAAATAAAATTATTAATCCTAAAATGTTGGTAATATATCTCCTTAGCAATGGTGGCATTTATTGCACAAGATAATGTGATACCAAGTACACACAAAGACAATAACATTGCTACAAAAAAATGACCTTAAAATATTATAACAATAAACTCAAACAATAGAAACATTCTTAGCTCCCCGTTAATGATACCATTTACTAATAATCAAAATATTATCTTAAAACCATATAGAATGTACACAAGGCCTAGACTTAAGGATGCCTATTAAGATGCCAATACAAGGGATGAAACTCATGACTAGGTTACAAATAGTAATGGGCCCACTTATCTAAGAGTGGGAAACTCTCCTACACTTTCAAATTTGGAAAACCAGGGAGGGTAATCCAAGAGGTCTATATGTGACAATTGAAGAGATATGCTAAATATAATTAGATCTCGAGAAATCCATACCTTATGTATACTAATACCCTAATTATATGTATCGCTAAGCATTGAAGAATACTGGTTGCTATTGAAAGAGCTATAAGGCCCATATTATGCATACAAGAATATGTTGTACACATCCATCTAAAAATTTCAATCAAGTTTGTACTCCTTCAAATAAATCCCCTTAAACTTTAAATACATTACATTCAACTTGGATTATACACATTGTCAATAGGTAGAACTATAGGAGCTTCTTTTGCACTTGTTGAATGATAATAATTTTATTTGGAATCAATAGAGTAGTACATTTAACATGAAATATAAATTTTAACAATATACAAAAAGCTTATACTTATTAGGTAGAATAGGGGATACAAAATTAATATGATTGTGTATCTTTTTAGATGTATTTTATTTTCATTTGTTCTTCTAATCTATGTTGATACTGTTAGAGTCACCAATGGACTCAAGCCTCCAAGATCACCTACAAAACCAAAATATTCCTTCCACAAGAGAGCAACAAGGGAAAAAATATTGCTTTATTATGGGCACAATGGATTTGATTAAACTCCAATATGATTACATGGATTACATAACTTCAACTGAATGAAATGTACATATGATGCCTTGCTTATATAGGTAAGGTTGAGAGATAAGACAACACAAGATTGTGACAAGTTCCTTAATCCTATGCAACAAGATAACTAACATAAAAAAATATTAAATGACCTAGGATACAAGAAGTAAATGAGATAAGATATCATTGACAAATAAGAATTCTAGAAAGATTTCTAGGACCTAAATAAACTTAACATGTGAATATGACCTACTAGGTGAACTAGCTAGGTAAAATACCTTATTAAAACCAACACCCCCCCTTAAGTGTAACTACAGGAGAAGTAGAAAAATTTAAATCATGCAAAGATGATAATGGGTCCCAAATACTAGGTCATGTTAAGTACCCATGTACAAATGCAATCTCTCACAAAGAGAAAAAAAGAAAACCTAGTGGGAGAAAACTCCTTTCCAAAAGAGAGAAAATATACAAACATAAATAGGTGATGGATTCAAAAATCAAGACCCCCAAGCATGAGATCCATCAAAAATATACAACTTAAATTAACCCCCATAAGAGGGAAAGAGAAATATTATATAACCCCCCACTGTAAGGAAGTTAAGTTAGTATAACAACTTCCTAACTAACCTTGCGAGGAGGGTAATGCAATTTTTTTTAGATCTTTACAAAATCTATAGAAATTAAATAGAAATAAACATAAATATCATGCATACCACAACACAATGATTTATGTGGAGAAAACCCTTTCGAGAGAAAAATCCCACACTTCAAAAGCTGTCCAATATATTATTCAGAAATCATGAATTTTGTGTCAATGCACAAGCATTCTAGTCTTGGATCTGTGAATTTTGGCACAATATACTTTTGGGGGATGAGCCTAGATTTTTAATTAAATATGCCCAAATTTAGCATTCTATAGAATAAAGATTTTGTTTACTATATAGAAAGATAGAAATGAAGCTATTTTTGCTCATAATTTTATTGATAGGAAGTTTTCTTCTCACACCAAGTCTTTGGTTATATCAAATATATTCATGAAAATACATGTACATACCAATAAAGTGCACACCTTGATACTTTATTGGACTATTAGGGTAATGACTTGTGTATTATGGTGTAGGTTCTTCTATCTTCACTTGTATGTACTAGGCCATTCCTAAGGTTGATGATGCATACATTTTTATTTTTCTTGACAATGCTACAAATGGTCCTCTCCTTTGTTGATATGGCAACACAGTGGTTGGTCACCACCATTAGAGACAAGTTAACACTCTTTTTCATCCTCTCAACAACACAAGTGGATCCTTCTTTGTGGTCAAGATAAGTTTCCTCATCTGGACCTTGTCATCTCATTGCAATGAAATGATTCTTAGCCTCCTAGTGTGCATGATTGATAGCTCCTTGGATGAGAGAATGAAAATAATACTCTCATTGATTGAGAATCGATTGATGATGAAAATAAATACAATGAATTTTGGAACAAATTTAAACATAAAGACTCCACGAAATTTGAACTTTATAATTTATGTTATGACATTATAACTTTATAATATTACAATCAATTGTTTTCCTTTTCAGGCGATGTTTTGTTATTGCAACTGTTACCTTGTTAACACTCTGATAATTAATTCCTAAGCTGTACCAAATTTGTGTGGCTTCATTAAGCTACATCCTATGTTCAATGGATTAGATATGGTCAACGACATAGTACTAGTTGATAACATGGATGGGACCATAAGAGTAACATCCTTGTGCGAGGTGCTATAAATTGGAGGAGGATAAAATCACAAGTTGCATGAATATATAAGACTTTTCAAAGCTCTAATTTTAGCTATGACGGATTTAGTTTCCAATCTATTTGCTATGTAAGGGAAAAAAACAAAGGAGACAACAGTTGAGGGCAACACTCTCATATCCTTGAACGTCGCTTGTTTTTGTGGCAGAGGATGTATGTCGAGTAAAGGAAAGAAAGGAGGTTGGTGATGGTTTTGAATAACAGTCTGGTATAGATATTGGATATGCATGGGCCTTTGGCGACCACTGATATTTCCATTCACAATGTTCCAACTTCATTCGGTGCCCCCTCATTCCAAACCTTCAACAATACATCTGACAAGCATTTGCAAGTATCTATGTGCTTGTCGCTTGTGTTAAATATCCACCTCATAGGAAGTCCTTTGAGCCTCTTATTTTTCATCTTGATAGACCTCACCACTCATCTCAATCATATTTATTCACTGTAATGTATCTGATTGAGTTAGTGTCCTCGGGGGTAAGTTTATTCAACTATTGGAACATGTTCAATTATTGGGTTCTTTCTTCTAGATGTCACCTCTGGTTCGTTATTCAGTTGTCCATTGATCTGCTATAGTTTCAAGTGGGAGAACTACACTCAAGAAAATTGATGCGATGTGTATTTGAATGAAAAGAAATAACAGGTTTTTTGGATCTTATGTAGGTAGGGTGCTAATTTTTGGTGTGAATGAGATTATTTCCTAACTAGTCATTAGCGAGGACATATTCACATAATACGTTTACTTAGTGTGTTGCCAAAAAGTGTAGTCTTTGACAGTTTTTCACTCATTTTGGCCTTTTCCCTTGGATTTTGGCTTTGTTTTACCTTGATTCAGTCTTGAATGCATGCAAATCAATAATATTCTAACGGTGTTTTACTAAGGTGTTGTGAAGTGTTGTAATACATCTTCCCACTTTTGTAAGACCCTTTCAACACAATTCACCTAAACAACCCCCTTTTACCCCTTTCCAAGCCTTGTGTTAAGGCATTGTAAAGTGTTGTAAGGCATTTTCACACTTTCCTAGGCTTATCATCCACTAATTAACCCTTTTCTTATATTAATTTGTCCCCTTAATGTAATTTTAGGCCTGACTTAAGTGTGTTTTGGGAGGCAAGGCTAATAAACATCATTAATCACCATTTTATTCTTGACCACCACTTGAAATTGTCCAAGTGGTCTAGGTCACCACCTTGGGTGATCTAGTCCCTTTTGGCATAAATTTCAAATTTAAGACAAAAACTAATGGGAACTTGCCTCCAAAACCCTAGTGTCGGCCTATCATGTTGCATTTTCAGAAAATTAGAGCATATATTGTATAAATAAGGGTTTTCACCTTCATTTCTCTCTCTCCCAAGCTCATTTTTACATCTCTTCACAAGAAATCTTGCACCCAAGCTTCCCAAGCAAGCAATCAATCACAAGGCATCACAATCAACCTCCATTGGAACTAATTCTTGCATGTTGTAGAATTCAACAACAAAATATTTGGTGAGCATTTACATTGTTCATCATTCAAGCATCTCTCCTTTGATTTCTATTTCATTTGGGTTTAAGTTACCATCAAAGGGGTTTGACTTAGACAAACCCCTATTCCCTAACCCCAACATTCTCTTTGTCTTTGCATGTGTTTTGCAGGTTGTACTCATATTTAGCAAGATTCAAAGTGTTGGAGAAAGTACAAACATTCCATTCAATTCACATCAAGACATAAAACCCTAGGAGGAGTAAAAAGACAAGTTACAAGTCATTTTCGGGAGATTCAGACACAAACTACTGCAAAGAAGGAAAGTACCAACTGGGACCCACAAAATCAAACCTTCAAGCTTCAAAAAGTACCAGGAGGACTAGGTCACCACTATTGGCAACCTTGTCCCTGTATTGGGCATGAAACAAGGTTTTTATATTTTTGGGTACCCTTTTCCTCGAAATCCAGTCCGACAAAGTTTCCCGACAGGAGGACTAGGTCACCTAACTTGGCATAAGTGTCCCTCTGTTGATTTCAGGCCGATTCCAAAATATTCTAAGGCTTCTCATCTACAACATTCCATTTCTAGGTGCACAAGATCTGAACTTCCAGTTTACTTTATGTTTACATATATTTAGGGCATATAGTTTAGGTATATTTAATTTACATTTTCTTTCACTTACATTTCATAAATTAGATTAGCATCATTCCATTCTAGTTTGCAGCTATACCTCACACACACAACACAACCCTAATCCAATCCTTCCTTTGAATGCAACCACCAAAAACAACCATATCACCAAGCAGAAAGAGTGTCATTCCTACACCAAGTGATCCTAGGTGAAAAATCCTAGGGGCCTAGTAAAGGGAATCCTCTTTCCCTTGGTAGAAATATCCATTTTTGGTGGTTCATTTTGGTGAACTTGACTGTAGACCACTTGTTAACTTTCTGATTTAGTATAAATCATCTTAGGAAATAGCTTGCATTGCATTGAAAATTTTGCATTCTTTGCATCCTAGGGTTTGTAGAAAAGTGCATTAGTGAAAGCTGATGCTAGATTGCACTTTGCATTTCATTTTTATTGAAGAAAGAACAAAAAAATCTGCATTTTTATTCTGTACCTACATTGAAAAAGCATAAAAATAAAAATAAAGTATTAAAAACTTTCCAAAATTGTCAAACAAATCTCTGTTAGGAAGTCGCCACACTGGGTGACCTAGTCCTCTTGCACATTTTGCATAACAGTTTCTATCATTTTCAACACATCTTCTGCATTTCTTATTTTTGTAATTGTCTTTCTGTTTCCATTTCTAGATTTTCTCTTTTAGTCCATTTCTTGTCCTTAGTTTTCTTTCATCATGGCCATGTCTTTCAAAAAAATTTGGACATCCCTTAAATTCTTAATGGATATGTCAAGATGCACCTTTGCACTGATGGACTGATGAACTTGAACCTACTCTTGCTCAATCAACTCCCAATGAGTGTCCTCCTACTAAAGTAAACATCATTGGAGATGATTATGCTAGCATGCATCAGTTCCTCAATGAATGCCTTGACAATCTTGAAGCCAATGCAACCTTTTACCCATCCATGCAACAACCCCCATTTCCCGACATTTCATCTTGAGATACAGTTTCTTACCTCCATCCAGAAACAAGTATTGAACCTAAGCTATTTGTACAAGGTGAGCCTAGTTCCTCTAATCTTGTCACTCATCCACCCTTTTACCATAACCAGGTCACCAACCCTCCCATCAATCTCCAAAAAACTTATGGAAAAGGATTTACCATCCTAAGTAAGCAAGGTGGTGATATAACAAATGAACATGCAATTCACAAATTTTATGAACAATTATCACTTGATGAACATACAACGGGCATAGGTTATCAAGATCCCCCTTGTGAGAGGGTACCTCCTCGAGATTATCTTCAGCTCTATGATGATGGCACGGTGATGCTCGATTCCCCTCTTGATTTGGATGTTCTCCTTCCTAAGGAACGGTCACCCTCTCCTCAAAATAATAACAAAGCTGACCCTACGCTCATTTATGGACCTCCTGCCCTAGTGTCCTCTTTCAAAATTGGGGAATCTAGCTGACACAAGAGGCCCTGTAAATTACAGGAACTTAATTTTCCTCTTCGTCCACCACTTGAATGCGACTGAAAATTATACATCCTCTTAAACAAAGGGCTCATAACCTTGCCTCATCGTAATAGGTTGGTAATCTATCCTAAAGATTCTAATGTACCACATTATGCTTACTATCCTATTCTTGGCCATAGAAGTGATGTATGTTGCCATCTACGAGAGATACTGAGTAAGTATCACTTCGTTGGTATTGAGTGCTACCCTCTTGAACCCTAAACTACTCTCATACACACTTTTTTGGTAATAGTTGTAGAACCTACAATTCTCACTATTACATGCTCTTTCCCAGTACCTATCTCAGCTCACTCTAACCCTGCACTTAGTGGGGGCAAGAGGTTGCTAGCCTTGTCCTAGTAATGCATTTTCCCTTGTCCTTTAGCTTCGTTGTCCACCTCCCGCTTATACCCACTGAGATTGGGAGGTAGATACCTTGCTCAATGGTTGACTTGCACTTTCTTTACTAGTCATGTGTTTGTTTGTGTCATGTGTTCCCTATATTGTCATGTTTGATGTTCCCCCTCTTTGTGAAATTCTTCTATATATGCCCCTCCATTCTTTTATATGTTGTGCATTCCTTTTCCTTTTTTCTTTCATTTTTTCTTGCCTTCCATTTGGAGATGATGCAAGGCATTGCGACCGCAATGTCTCCTTCATGTTAACCCAAATGGACTCTTTCCCTCCTTATTTTCCTTTATGCCTTCCACTTGGGGATGATGCAAGGCATTGAGACCACAATGTCTCCTTCATGTTGACCCAAATAGACTCTTTCCCTCCTTATTTTTCTTTTTTCCTTCCATTTGGGGATGATGCAAGGCATTGAGACCGCAATGTCTCCTTCATGTTGACCCAAATGGACCCCTTTCCTTTCTCTTTTGTTCTTTTGGCCTTCCATTTGAGGATGATGCAAGGCATTGAGATCGCAATGTCTCCTTCATGTTGACCCAAATGGACTCTTTCCCTCCTTATTTTCCTTTTTTCCTTCCATTTGGGGATGATACAATGCATTGAGACTGCAATGTCTCCTTCATGTTGACCCAAATGGACTCTCTCCCTCCTTATTTTCCTTTTTTCCTTCCATTTGGGGATGATGCAAGGCATTGAGACCACAATATCTCCTTCATGTGGACCCAAATGGACTCTTTCCCTCCTTATTTTCCTTTTTTCCTTCCATTTGGGGATGATGCAAAGCATTGAGACCACAATGTCTCCTTCATGTTGACCCAAATTGACTCTTTCCCTCCTTATTTTCCTTTTTGTCTTCGATTTGGGGAAGATGCAAGGCACTGAGACTGCAATGTCTCCTTCATGTTGACCCAAATGGAACCCTTTCCTTTCTATTTTGTTCTTTTTGCCTTCCATTTGAGGATGATGCAAGGCATTGAGACTACAATGTCTCCTTCATGTTGACTCAAAAACAAGGCTCTTTTTTGTTTGCCTTCTTTTTTTTTTTTTTTATCTTTTTGGGGGCGATGCAAAGCGTCGAGACATCCTATGTCTCTTCCATGCTGACCCAAATTGACTCTTTCTTTTTATTCACTTTCGATCTCTTTGTGTCTTCTTCCCATTCTATGTATTTGGGGGAATGATGATAGTTCCACGCTCTTTAAACAAACATTGTAGCAACGAACATACTGACCCCAAATCCATAGATCCCTTATGTGTTTGGTGTTTTTCATTTTGGGGCAACCCCCGTTTTCTTTACTTTCTTTCTTTATGCATGACACAACCTTTCTTGGACACCTATCACTTGACATCTATGGCTTTCCAAGTAGGCTCTCATGTCCTTTCATTTCATTTTTGTTATTTTCCTTTCTCTACTTTAAAGCAATTGCTCACAAAACGGTGTGTGGCAATCTCTTTAAAGTGGGGGCATACATTGGCATTATTTACTTTTCATTTGCATTTGCTTGTCCTTGATACCTAGTGTAGCCTTATCACTTCACATGATGTGTTTTCTCACTTTGTGGATGACATTTGGTGTAATGTCCTTCATAAGTGTGACTTATCTTAGCATATTACATTCCTCTTAGTGGCCTGATGTGACACACTGCATCCCCTAAGTTGCGAATTTTCTAGATCCTTTGATTGGTCCTCTTTTGGAGACATTAGATGCAATGTTGCCTAAGTAAAAGACCTCATATGAACTAAAGAAGACTCCTTGGAACACTCTTTTTTCATTTTACATTTTTTTGCATTTTTGCATTTTATATTTTGCATTTTTGCATCCTTGCATACATGGCCATGTTGCATAACACAACTTGCATGCCTGTGGTGCCATATTGCACTTGTTCATGAGTTATAAGCATCCAAGTATTTGTTTTCCTCATGAACCGCACCCTTGTCTTTTGTGGCACTTTATCAAAGTTATTAGGAGGTATAACTTTGGTATGGTTGAGTGGGAAGCCCAACTAGCAGCACAAATTTCCCCATAGCCACCTTTGTGTGAGTGTGAGTGCGTACAAACCATGTGTATGTATCTCACCTCCGTCTTGGCATTCTCATCTGATGGACAACCGAAAGTCTTATCGGCCCAGAGTGAGTACATCCTTCCTTTTTGGACAAAAAACCTAGATCCGATCCACAACTAGCTGGACAAATGGTCGAAGCATGATTTGACTTTTTCTCTCTCTTCACTCTTTTACATCACTCCTTGTGTGATCTTTTGCAATTATGTTCAATTTTCCATGGGATCTTGATCTTGGGGGCTTGATCATCCCTCTTGATCATAGTCATCTCACCTGATTAGCATGAATATATTAGATCCCGCTCGACACACATGATTTGGCTACTTTAGTGTGAGTTTGAAGCAATTTCATCCTCTCACTAAAGTGGGGGCTAAATATGTCACCAAAAAGTGTAGTCTTTGGCAGTTTTTCACTCATTTTGGCTTTTTCCCTTGGATTTTGGCCTTGTTTTACCTTGATTCAGTCTTGAATGCTTGCAAATCAACAATATTCTAATGGTGTTTTACTAAGGTTTTGTGTTTTGTAATACATCTTCCCACTTTTCTAAGATCCTTTCAACACAATTCACCTAAACAACCCCCTTTTACCCCTTTCCAAGCCTTGTGTCAAGGTGTTGTAAGACATTTTCACACTTTCCTAGGCTTATCATCCACTAATTAACCCTTTTCTTATATTAATTTGTCCCCTTAATGTACTTTTAGGCCCGACTTAAGTGTGTTTCGGGAGGCAAGGCTAATAAACATCTTTAATCACCATTTTATTCCCGACCACCAATTGAAATTGTCTAAGTGGACTAGGTTGCCACCTTGGGCGACCTAGTCCCTTTTGACATAAATTTCAAATTTAAGAAAAAACCCTAATGGGAATTTGCATCCAAAACCCTAGTGTCGGCCTATCATGTTGCATTTTTGAGAAATTAGGGAATATGTTGTATAAATAAGGGTTTTCACCTTCATTTATGTCACTCCCAAGCTCATTTTTACATCTACTCACAAGCACTCTTGCACTCAACCTTCCCAAGCAAGCAATCAAGCACAAGGCATCACAATCAACCTCAATTGGAGTTGATTCTTGCATGTTGCAGACTTCAACAACAAAGGATTTGGTGAGAATTTGCATTGTTTATCATTCAAGCATTTGTCCTTTGATTTCTATTTCATTTGGGCTTAAGTTACCATTAAAGGGGTTTGACTTACGCAAACCCCTATTCCCTAACTCTAACATTCTCTTTGTCTTTGCATGTGTTTCACAGTTTGTACTCAGATTTAGCAAGATTCAAAGTGTTGGAGAAAGTACAAACATTCCATTAAAGTCACATCAAGACATTAAACCCTAGGAGGAGTAAAAAGACAAGTTATAGGTCATTTTCGGGAGATTCAGATACTGATTGCTACATAAAAGGAAAGTACCAACTGGGACCCATAGAATCAGACCTTCAAGCTTCAGAAAGTACTAGGAGGACTAGGTCACCACTATTGGTGACCTTGTCCCTATATTGGGCCTGAAACAAGGTTTTTGTAGTTTTGGGTACCGATTTCTCTGAAACCCAGTCTAACAAAGTTTCTCGACAGGAGGACTAGGTCGCCCAACTTCATGTAAGTGTCCCTCTGCTAATTCCAAAACATTTCGTGGCTTCTCATCTGCAACATTCCATTTCTAGGTGCACAAGATCTAAACTTCCAGTTTACTTTTTGTTTACATACATTTAGGGCATATAGCTTAGGTACATTTAGTTTACGTTTTCTTTCACTTACATTTTATAGATTAGATTAGCATCATTCCAATCTAGTTTTCAGCCACACCTCACACACACAACACAACCCTAATCCAATCCTTCCTTTGAATGCAACCACCAAAAATAACATATCAACAAGCAGAAATAGTGTCATTCCTACACCAAGTGCTCCTAGGTGAAAACCCTAGGGGCCTAGTAAAGGGAATCCTCTTTCCTTGGTAGCAATATCCATTTTTGGTGGTTCATTTTGGTGTTAAGTTAGTCTTAGGTGTCATTTCTAAAAGTTAGTTATAATGGGGCCATGTCTCATTATTTACTTATAGTCATGTAGGCATTTTATAGTTATCTCATGCATTATCTCATGCATTTAATATTTGCATTAGGAATTTAATGTTTGTATCAGGGGAAATTTTCATCCCTTATCTCACCTTGCCTATATATACAAGGTGCTTGTACATAGTAAATCATCTTAGATTTTCTAGATCATTGAATTCAGTGATTTCAATATCAATCTCATGATCATAATTTGATCAACATCAATTCTCATTCTTCATGAAAGCTCATGTTGCAACACTTTATTGTGGATGATATCTTTCTTGGTTGATCCATTGAAGACTATAGCTTCATTTGGGTTCATTAATATTTCCAACATGGTATCAAAGCCTAGGCCTTGAAAAACCCATATTGTATTGGAGAGTTGAGTGTTTGCTTGAGGAGAAAATTCATCGTAGGTTATTGAAGGTTTGTATTTCAGGCTAGTTTTTGTCATTTGGGAGGTAGTTGCCAACCTCAGCCTCGCTACCGCTAAGCTTGGCGGTGTGTTATTCTTTTTCCCAACACACCTTGTGGTCACATCAATGATTGGGGACTAGTGCACAGGCTCTTATTTTTGCGCCTAATTATCTTGCTAAGTCCCAAACTAGGGGATTTTTTCAAACTGAGATAACTTTTGATCCATGAGGCAATTTTTTATGAACAAGATATCGTTGGAAGGTGGGCTTTGTCAACATCACTGTGGTGGAGTTTATTTCTTAGTATTTTTTATTTTATAACATTTATTGCAGCTTGAAGTGAAGATTCCATTTTGGACTCCCAAGCTCGTATCTTTTCACAAGATTGTTAGATTTTGGATATTCCAATGACATTATGAAGGTGATTAAGAGCTCTATTATTCTATCTATTAAATTTTTTTAGATTTAGTCCTAGATACTATCTATTAAGTTTTTACAATTTTTGGCATTTACTTGACTAATTGGACATACTGCTATTTGCAGAAGGTCTATTTATTTTGAAGACTTCATTTTCAGCTGTCCATCATGTTTGAGAGTTTCTAATTGTTGTTGAAGGTTAATGTATTTGAAATTTTTGAGATCTATCATAGTTCATTATGGGGTTTCATTCCATCTTTCAATGATAATGGTAAAAAGGGAAAACTATAAACAATGGAGAGATGACATCATAAAGCATCTCCAATCCAACTTCATTTGTTGCTACATTTGTATGATCTTGTTCCCCCTCCAGGTATAGCTAGTAAGAAATTTGCTTGGAATTTCAAAAGGGGTAATGCCTTAGGAGTTATTGCAATGCATGTTGATGATGAAATTTTGAATGCTATTATTCAGTTTGAGTTTCCTCACTCTTTGGACTAAAATTTTCCAGATATATATGGAGATCGTGAAACTCAGCCATTCACAGATGATCCTATTTCAAACAGTCTTGTGCCTCTTCATTTTTCAGACATGATACATTGAATCTTTAGATGAGGATGACAAGGTTTCTTTAGATGCTTCTTCTTCTCCTTCAGAGGTAGTTGATGTACCTACACCTTCATTGATTTATTGTGCAGAGTCATTGATTGAGGCTCCCATCATTCCTATTCATTAGGACCATTCATTTTATGTTAGTGGTCCATTAAGAAATTCCAGTGATTCATTGCAACAGGTATCTCATTGTCTTCATGATTTGGATTTCTATTTATCAAACATTGCATATTTGTTTGTGGAGTCTCACATTTCATATTTGGAGGCATACTTGAGGGGTTATCTCTCCTCTTTGATGATAGTCATTGCACAACTATTGTCAAACCATCTTTACCTTTGGAGATTGTTCTACATCAGTTTCCATATAGTCTTGGTTTATCACCTTCTTCTTTGATTGGGCATGTACCTAATTTGATTGTGGCATCTTCATCTTCATTTGGCAAGGAGCTACATGAGCATCTTTTAGAGATATCATCATACATATTTATGATTCTTTCTTTCAATTCTAGAATGGGAAGCATTCTTGAATTTTTACTTGGTTTTGTTTCTTTTAAAAGGGAGACAAGTTGGTTGTCGACAGTGGATCATGTTTTATCTTTAGACACGTACAATCTTTATAGGTGATTACACATTGTAGGGGGGCTATTTAGTCTCTCCATTTCCATCTTATGGGGGGCTATTGATTATAATGTATTCATGTGATGGATGTAGCTCTTGGGGTGTATTAATGTTGAGACCTCCATACATCACTTCTTCTAGATCACTTGTATATTATTTACATTACATCTCTTTTTTGGAGAGGAGTTTTGTTCCACTAGGTTTTATCCTTTTCTCCATTTGTGAGAGATTAGTTGTACATGGGTACCTAATATGGCCTTGTTGTCGGGACCCATATTGCATTTTTATATTGCATCATTTGCATAATAACTACACTCCATAAGTTGCACTTATGGGGGGTGTTGGTGTGAATGGGATCATTTCCTAACTAGTCATTAGTAATGACCTATTCACATGATAAGTTTACTTAGGAATTAAGTTAGTCCTAGGTGTCATTTTTAGAAGTTAGTTATAATGGGGCCATGTCTCATTACTTACTTTTAGTCATGTAGGCATTTAATAGTTATCTCATGTATTTAATATTTTCATTAGGCATTTAATGTTTGTATCAAGGGTAGTTATCATCTATTATCTCACCTTGCCTATATATATGAGGTGCTTGTACATTGTAAATCATTTTAGATATTCTAGGTCAATGAATTCGATGAATTCAATATCAATCTCATGATAATTATTTGATCAAAACAAATTTTCAATCTTCATTGAAGCTCATGTTGCAAAACTTTCTTGTGGATGGTATCTTTCTTGGTTGATCCATTGAAGATTGTAGCTTCATTAATATTTCCAACACTAATAAGTATCAACTACTTAAACGTGATTAACACTAAATAAAAGAGAGATCACTCACATACATTACATGAAAATTTAGAGAGTAACATGAATGTATGTTGATGTATGATAGGTGCATAGGAACATGATAGGTATCGTTATAATAATTTATTCTAATATTCAATTTAATATTGAAAAAACAATATAACTATATCAATCATTATCAAGTAAGAGGATTACAAAGTTAATATACATCTCCATTTGACTATATATACATCTATATTATCATCATTTGAATGTTAGAATATAGACTCATTTTTTACGATTGGGAACAATGATGACCCAAACTCTAGATCTCCTCAAGTAAATATGCATTTATTCATAATTTCATTAGAGATAATGAATATTTTATATTTTCCCGCATTCAAATTATACCAATAATCTAAATTGAATAATGCATTATTACTCAATTTATAAAATGATTTTATATTTATTATAAGAACTCTTTTGTCTTTGATGGTGGAAAGCAAGTTTAAAAATAACAAAAATGAATTTTGAATTAGTTTTTAATAAACTTTTAACTATGAAGAGGTAGTAGAGATAATTGCCTACATGTTCAAGGGAAGTAGTGAGGCAAATGGATGGGAGTTGTAGAGAAATTTTTGCACATTTTATTTATTGAGGATAAAAATAGTTGATAGGAGTGGAGTTGATAAAAGGAAGATAACAAGTCCAATTTTAGTAGAACTATTGCAAGAAAGAAAAATTCTGGTAGAAATAGATATCAGTTTTGTAAAAAATGGGTGTTCATTTAAGAATTAGATATTAAAACTAAACTCCTACTTGTACCGAAAGGATACATGTTTTTCTTTTTAAAGTGGTTATGCATTTATGATAAACCCATTGTAAATAGAAAGACCATTTCTCTAATACCAATTATTAGCAATAAAACCAAACAAAAATAAACTATGAAGAACAAATGAGAAAAACATGATTCACAAAAGCGAGAAATTATTTTCTATTTATGTCAAAATATTTTTTACAAAAAATTTGTTACATAGTAATCACAAAAATTTATAGAGTTGCATTTCCATATTTGTGTTCATTCTATAGTTGTTTCTAAACAATTTCTTCTTCCTTGTTATGTTGTTTTCCACACCTCTACTACTATTGTAGTTTGTGCTAGAGCTTGCTCCACTTTTAGGGTTTAATGTGCATGCCTAAGAGGTTTTTTCTTACCTTTGTTTAAAATCCTAATCATTCGCTTCTATTTGCCTAAGGACCAGATGTTTTGCATTATAATTTTCTGTTGACTGGTTTTCCCCATTGAAGTCCTTTAAGTCATATTTTTATGTCCTTTCCATCATTCAGTGATCGAATCTCTATTTCCTAATTACCAACTTAAGCCTTTGTGTTATCAGCCCTGCTCCCTAGTAACCATTAGAAAGAATTTTAGATATGTGCACATAATTTGATACTTAAGCTACCTTTCCCTCATGCTTGATCAATGGTCCCACCTATGTCCTAACTGGCACCACATGTCATGTTATCATTGACTCACATGCCTTCCTTTCCCTGCAAGCTCTTATTTTTACTATGGGTTGGACCTTGCGAGCATGTGAGAGAGTGACACATGTCTATGGATTTTCAAAAAACTTATTCTTGTAGGATGGTAGGAAAACAAAACATGGATTTGTTTCATTCACCTAGTTATTCTTTAACATTTGAGGGTGGACTAGTTGATGATTTTCAAATATTTTTACCTCATGATAACCATTTATTCAACCCATGCCATTTGAAGATCAATGTGCAAGTTAAAATTGCAAAATAATGTGTGTGAACTCTCTGTTCACGCATATGAGCAGTAATATCGAGAAGTTATAGTTATCTACATTGAATATTCAAGATACTGAGGGGGGGGGGGCTGAATCAGTATCTTCACAAACTTATTGAACAAACATCATCAATTACTTTAATGCATATAACAAAGAAGAGCAAGAAAAAAGTATGAAATCACACAACACATAAACACCAGAGTTTTATGTGGAAAACCCAATGAGGGAAAAAACATGGTGAGTATTAGCTCACAATATATATTTATTCCAATACCAGATATGAAAGAGGCTCACTTCCAAGTACAAAAGCTCTCTACTTACAAGGACTCACTATCCAAACAGGGAGGCTCACTGCCTATAAAATATGGTAGAAACAAAATGGCTTACAACCAGAATGTAAACTAATAGGGTTACACCAAAAGTGAAGATTCAGTTCCTTTGATGATCAAAGTATTTACATGCCAACAGACTAATCTTCACCCTTCTTCACATTCATACACTTCACATATTGCTAACTCACATTTTCATCTACAAACCATCTTGTACATATATCTGATATATCCACACACATGAATTAGGCTAGCCTAATTGGATGCATCACATATTTACAAAAAGATAACTGTTGGTTTCATTCAAAACTTCTTCAAAAGTAGTTCAATCGTGTGGCATGCTATATCATGTCAACTAGGACCTAAAATAGGTCACATATATATCCACAATACATGTTAAACTATTAACTGCTTATCAGCCCGACCATGGATAGACCTAATAAAAAAGTGCAATCATGAAGTAGATGCCAACTCAACATACAATAATATGAACACACGAGAATGCATACATACACACTTCCATTAAACATAAACCTTTTCCCAAAACCTTAAATAACGATGATCACCGAAGGGAAAATGTGGACCAAAATACCAAACCAAATGTTGGAGGATGTAAACTTGTTCTACATACCGGTTCAGGGTACCAGGCCAATCTGACACCATAAACAACATGGTGAGATCAATGACAACATTCAAAAATTCTTCCAACAATCTCCCCATTTTTCATTGATGGCAACATGTGCCAAAAAGAAAAAAGATTTCCCCTACAATTACTCCAAATCTCTCCATTTATTCCAAATCTGTCCCCCTTTGACATCAATGGCAAAGGGTGACCAAAAACAAAAGATGTATACATGGTGACATTGTATCTTCAAAAATTCCAAAACTCAGATGCTTCCAAAAAGGCTTCAAAATTCTTCCAAACATTTAAAAATTTAAAAATTCCTTCATTGATCATTAATTCAATTTTTCTTCTCACCATGTTTAATTCCCTTTTTACCTTTTCTTTTCTCTTCTCCTTTTGTTGCCACGAAAAAAACAACAAAAATTGAACACTAAGGATTCAAGTAAAAATGACACTCTTCACCTAAAACACCTTCTTGTACCTTTCTTTGATAACCAGAAAGATCTTCTTCCAGGTAAATACAAAAAAATCCATTCTTGTGCACATGCTTTCCAACAAAGCCAATAATGTTAAATATGACCAATCTCCAGATGAGCACCGAATTTCACAAGCTTTTGCATCATTAAGTATTCCAGAAAGATGGTCTAACCGGAACTCAACAAGCTCCTTAATAAGCTACAAGGTTTTCACCACATCTTCTCTTTGCCTTTGAACAGTAATCAACTTAGCTTAAAATTCACTAACTCTCATTCTTTGTTTCCCTTCTTTGTCTTCAAAGATATCAAAGTTCTTTCCAATGTTGTTTACCTAAGATTCGATTGCTTCAATCTTACTTCTAAAATTGTCAACCGCAGTAGGCCACTGGAGACAATAATTGTAGGTATCTGACATTTCTTTGATGCATTTCTTTGTCTCATTAATATGTTTGGCTAACCTTTGCTTAGCTTTAGCACATCTCTTTTCAACAATGGCTTCTAAGTTGTGTCCTTCCAGACCTTCCAAAAATATTCTTTATTCAACAACTTCAACTAAATTACTCAACAAAGAATCAGAAATACTTGATACATCAATACCTTTTCTAAGCAGATACTCAACTAGAGCATCATTGATTTTAAGTCTGTCCACTGGAGAGGATGTATTCCATACTTCACCAATTTTCCTCATTTTTCCTTTAACTAACATAGTTCAAATGTCATCTAGATCAGAAGATTCAGATCTAGGCTAGGATTCTTCTTCACTTTTCTTCTCTTCAGGAAAGATAATGATGTGTTTTGAGATAAATTTTCTCTTCTTAGATTTTGGAGGGGAATCATCAATGAAAACTTCCAATTCTTTTGTTCTAGAGGATGAACCCTCCTCAAATCGACTAGACACAATCATACCGGAGCACATATCTTTTTGCAAGGATAAGAAAAAGGATTTACATGCACTTGCATTATCTTCCATGCCTTCCAAATATCTGTAAATTTATTTTCCAACGGGAATCCCGGATTCCCACTTAACACTTTCTTTTTCTGGTAGCGAGTCCAAAAGGTAGAATACCGAACATGTAAGTAAAGACCCAAAATGGAAAGAGTATCCTTCTACCAATGAAATTAGTATGTTTTCAGTGAGATTTTACAAAATCAAACCACACAGATTAAGTTTCTTATTCTTCTTTACCATTTTATGTGCCCAATACATGGCAATAGCCGAAGTAGAGCCATCATGATTTCTGAAATGAATTTTATAGGAAATTCCATACGCAACATACCTTACAGCGAGGTCTACAATAGTATCTATCAACAAATCTCAAGGGTATTTGTCAATTCCCGTCAGCTCCTCCACTTATTTGTACTTTATAGTTTTCTTTTTGGGGAGATCTCTAGTGCTACATAACCCAGTGATAGCCTCTATCACTTCCTTCATAACAGGGTAGGATTTATTGAACATAATGTTGTCATCCTTGAATTTACTCAAACAGAACACAATAAATTATCTATCAGTAAACCAAGGGAATTCTCCCCACAAATCCAAGACAAGGGTTTTTATTATCTATAGGTCGCTTGACTCTAACCCTAATTCCATTTTCTTTATTTTTAAATTATCGAATTCATCCATTTCAACTCCTTTTAGCATCAGTGGGATATTTCCACTTGATCCTCCATTGATCGATTCCATCAAAGAACTTAACCTCTTCAAATTCAACAAAAGTTTCTACTTTTACCTTCCTTTGTAGCCATGCGAGAAAAACTTTTGTCACTTACCCTTAATTGTTCATGATTATCCCTCAGAGTTGCTCCAAATTGCTTCAGAATCACTCCAAGATAGTTCCAAGTTGCTCTTTGAATTCTTAAAATGCATAAGTGACCAAAAATAACTTGTAAGTATGTTTTATACACTGTCGCTTTTCCCTGATTCACATTAATTGCAATAAGCTTCAAAAAGCTGATAAAGCATTGAGAAACCCTAATTCACTCTGTAAAAGAACATGCTTGCACCTTTTCTTCTGGTTTCTTTTGCATCACCTCTGTCTATCCATACTCTACAACATATCCTCATTCCAACATCTGAGACACCTTATTTTCAGGGGGGGTTCAAGCAATTTTCTGATAAAGCTCCCCCTAAGACCATGCTAGGTCTAATTCCCAGAGGAATCATCTACACTGAATGAGGATGTAGACACATCTACTATCTTTTCTTCTTCTTTCTTCTTCTATATCTTGCCCATTTCTTGATTGATCTCTTCTTTTTTGATCTTTTTCACAGATTCATCTTCCTTTACTGGAGCAAACTACTTTTCCTTTTTACTTTTGCACACTTTTGAAATATGTCCCAGTTTCTTGCAATTGTAGTAGACAACATTTCTCTGTTTTGTTTGACTTCCATCAATCCCTATTCCACACTGATCTGATTTATGCCCAAAATTGTTATACGTATAGCAATAGCCATTAAAAGATTGATTCACCCGACCTCCATTAAAAATATTCATCATCACCCGACTGATCATCCTTAGTTGGGATAGATGCATTCAGTAGCTCTATGTCCAATATTATTGTATGCATAACATTGTTCAGAGAAGGAACTAGAAAATTGATTCATCCTACTCCTGCACTCAGTTGCTCTATGGAAAAATTTATTACATGAAAAAAAACACCATTGAACGATCGATACCTTTGAGCATTTGGTTGTCTGATAGGCAGTCTTCTTCCTGGATTTATTTTCTGCTTCCCTTCATCTTGAGTCTTCTGATTGTTTACTGGATTTGAGTTCTACATATTTTCACCAACTTCATTACCTAAACCACCTTTATCTTTAGAAGGTCTCTGTCCTACTATCAATTCATCAAGCTTGGTGAAGCTTGACTTGAAATTATCTTCACAGAGTTTTTCTTTCTCCATATCTACTTTCAGATTCATCAATCCCTAATCAAGCCTTGAGCATACATCATACTTAATTTGTATCATAGTTTTCATACACTCCTCAACTCTCTTATTTTTATCGACTTCCACCTTTAATCTAGTAATTTATTCATTTGCTTGTTTCAGTTGCTCACTAACCTCTCTATGTATCTCTTTCAATTTATTTAATTGTTCTTTCAACTTTTGGATGCATTGATTTGCTTCATCAAGATTTTCTTAAAGATCGTTGTTTTCAGTTTTAGCCTTGTCAAGGTCTTCAAGAGAAATTCAGAGCTCTTCTTTATTCATTTTTCAATTTGTAGAATCTTCCTCAAGCTATTAGAATCTCTTAGAGGAACCAGAGCTCTGATACCAATTGTTGAATATTCAAGATACTGAGAGGGGGGGTGAATCAATATCTTCACAAATTTATTGAACAAACATCATCAATTACTTTAATGCATACAACATAGAAGATCAAGGACAAAGTATGAAATCACACAACACATAGACACCAAAGTTTTACATGGAAAAACCAATGAGGGAAAACCACGGTGAGTATTAGCTCACAATATATAGTTATTCCAATAATGGATACAAAAGAGGCTCATTTCCAGGTACAAAATCTCACAGCTTACAAGGACTCACTGTCTAAACAGTGAGGCTCACTGCCTAGAAAAAATGATAGAAAAAAAATGGCTTACAACCAAAATGTGAACTGATAGGGTTACACCACAAGTGCAGATTCAGTTCCTTTGATGATCAGAGTATTCACATGCCAATAGACTAATCTTTTCTCTTCTTCGCATTCATACACAACTCACATTTTCATCTACAAACCATCCTATACATATATCTAATATATTCACACACATCAATTAGGTCGGCCTAATTGGATGAATCACATATTTACAAAAAGATAAATATCAACTTCATTCAAAACTTCTTCAAAATTAGTTCAACCATGTGGTGCGCTATATCATATCGGTTGGGACCAAAAATAGGTCACATATATATCCGTAATACATGTTAAACTATTAACTAATTATTTGGTTGGACATGGATAGACCTAATAAGAAAGTGCAATCACTAAGCCGATGCCAGTTCACCATCCAATCATATGAACATACAGGAATGCATACTTACACGCTTCCATTAACCATAAACCTTTTCCCAAAACCTTAAACAACGATGATCACCAGATGGGAAATGGAGACCAAAATAACATACCAAATGTTGGACGATATAAACTTGTTCCGCATACTGGTTCAAGGTACTGGATCAATCTAACACCATAAACAACACGGTGACATCAATGACAAAATTCAGACATTCTTCCAACAATCTATCAACTCTAAAGAATTTTCTCCATTATAAAGGCATGACATTTAACTCTCACAACCACAAATGATAATATGGAGCTAAGGTGTTATAGAAGTTTGAGTTTTCAAATGTCTTAGAAGCAACCTAGGGTTTATATTATAAAAACCAAGTAAGTAACAAAATTTACCTAGTCTATTAAAATATTATGTAATTTAATATGCTAGTTGGCCATTAGGGTTTCTCTGTTTGCTCAACAATATCTCATGAAACCTAGAATTTTGTTAATCCCTTAAATTTACTCTTCTCTCTTGAAATTATAAATAAAAATGATCAATCCTATTCTAAGTCCACAAAAACAAAGAGACAATTAGATGAATATATTATTGTTCAGTTTCTTGACTCTTCAAGGAAGGTTGAGTTATCACAAGGGGTTATAATTATTTCAGAATATTTGAGACTATGTTGTTGGTTGTAAAGATGCAAAAATTCCAATGCATGGTTGGTCTTTGTTCAAGCATTAGTATACTAGAATATTATCTAAAAGACCTATTTCACATGTATGGGAATTTGAATTAGGGAGTTTTTTCCCCCAAATGTCTTTATCAATGTGGATTTTCTTAGAGCTCTAACACAAAGTTATAATACAGATGCAAAAATAATTATTTCTATTAATGGAGGTGAGCTAATGAGAGTTGATAGTATTTTTATAACAAAGGTTTTCAACCTAAATCTGGTTGCCCATAAAATTCAATACATTGAATAAATAATATCATAGGGATAGGTTCAATTACATAGTGAATTGGCTTCCAAAACATAGAGTTAGAGTTGTAAATAGGAGGCCTGCAAGGTTTATTCCTATAGAAATGGATTAATTCAACAAAGATCTCTTTAAAGACTACTTTATCAAAACATATCATGCCTTATGTGAGGATTTTGAAATCAACAAGGAATTTGATTTTTCATTTATTGTAGATGAAATGCATAAGCAGTTGGTTACAATTAAAATTAGTGGGAATGTAGTTGCGTTTAGGTGGTATTCTCTATTATGCCACATGTTTATATTTGGTTGAAATAAGATTTTGGATAAGGCTCTACAAATCAAATTAAAAGATGATAAGGGAATTCCTCTCCTAGTACACTATTGGACTTGTAGACGTAGATTTTCTGGAAAGATTAATGCTATAGCTACACAGATTAAAATGATCAAGTCTAATTTAACAAATAATCTAAATCAAAACAACAAAGAATGAAACAAGTAAAAATAATTAAACTAAACAAATCAATTGGAAAGCTCTCACTGAATATGTGTCCACTCCTTCGAATATCTCGATTGCCCTTCTTGATTTTGTTGTTTCAATATTCTTGCCCTTAGATTTTCAGTATTGATGCAAGCATAACCTTGCTAAATGTCTAAGAAAAATATCGAAGATAAGTTTCTTCTCAAAAGTGTATGATTTCGGGAGGAGGAATAATGATAATGACATGCCATTTTATAGATTTTGGGTTTTCGAACGATCGTCTCAGATTCAAAGAGAGATCGACGAACGAGATTGATGAATGTCATGTGATGTGAGTTCTGTGTCAGATAGAATGTGAGTTAGAAAAGACTACAAGATAAAGATTAAGTTAGAACGATAACTTAATCTTGTGCCAAGACTGTTCAAAAATAGAAAGAACAAGAGTTCCAGATCTTAATCTTCAGTTAAGAGTCTTCGAAAATAGAAGAAATAGACTTTGAATGTCAAAGACAAAGTTAGAACTCGAAGATGAAGAATTCAAATGCATACATGAATTAATTAATTAAATAAATATATTTAATTAATAAACGCATTCATGCACATGAGTTAGAACTAGTTAACTGACTAGTGGTGACAGAGAGTCCTCTCGCAAAAACGATCAGATACCGAACCAAGAGATAACTGGCAGATTTAAAAATAGATCTTGAGCCAGAAGGTGAGTGAATGACTTAGATAACTAAATGATAGAAGAATATGAGATAAATAATTAATAAATGAATTAAATGTTAATTTAATTCAACATTCGGAAATGAAAGACTTAATTAAATAAATAAAGATAATTTATTTAATTTGACTATTGAGAAGGATAAATTGAATAATTAAATAATAAATATTTAATTATAGTTGAAATATGACAAAGAGGTAATTAAATAATAAATTATTTAATTAAGAAGGAAGAATTAATTAGTTAGTGACATAATTAAACAAATATGATTTATTTAATTAATCAAGTTGAATAAAGGTTATTTATGAATTAATTAAAAGGGGTATTTAATTAATAGAGGAAATATGTTTAGAAAGTAATTAAATAATTAACATTATTTAATCATGACCATGGATAATAGAAAATTATGTCGAAAGTGGTGCTCGCAGGCCTGGAACAATTTTCGGTGTCTACAATTTGCCCCTCTTTGATACAATGTTGTTTCGGCGTTGTGTCAAAGAAAATATGCCCCGATCATGCCCCAGTATGAAATAGGTTAGGGTATGCCCCCTCAGGAAAATTGACATTGAAAAATTTCAAAAAAAATAAAGAAATATTCCCGATAAGTCAATTTGACAGTCATAAATGCTATGGAGTTGACGAAATTGAATTTGGATGTGATATGGATGTAAACGAGTCAGTAGAAGTTGAAAGGTTAGGCAACCAATAGACAAGGTCAGAAGAAATGCGACCCAAACCCTAGGTATAAATAAGAATTAGGTTGAAAACCAATTCATCTGCACCCGGAAGAGTTTGAAGAACTGAGATTTTGCTCTGACTATTGGATGAAGATGGCTCCCATTCCATATGCTGCGCATCGAGGATATCGGATCCGGACCTTTAGGCGGCCAGCCAACGTAGGAGCACTAGTATGTACCCAAAAAAAAACTCTTGAAATTTATATTTACACGTAGTTTTAGGCCTCGAAAACTTAATAATCATATGTGGTCTTTCGGGATCGATGCATATGCCGTTGTATGCATCGCATTTTCCTGCGAAATGATGCATATGCTAAAACACGCTTAGGCTAGGATAGGCATTTTAGGCATTAAACACATTTGTAAGAAAATGATCCACATATGTATGTATGTAACACATTTGCATTTAGGATGTACGCATGTAGGTTAGTTAACCGCATTTGCATTAGTGAAACAAATATGTATCAGGTAGATAGGTTATAGGAAATGCACCACATTTTCTTTTCTGCATCGCATTTGTAGTAGGTAGAAATTGGATTGGTGATGTGCAATGCATATGGAATATGCGACGCAAATTCTTTGTCTTGCAATGCATTTGTATGAATGCACCGCATCTGTTAAAGTTAGCCGCATGTGGTTGGCAAAGTTTTAGAAAACATTTTCTAAGGAATTTTAATTTGAAAAACTTGACATCATGGTTGAAATGAAGGTTATATTAGATCCTATTTACACGTGGGAGTCACGTCCAGACACCTTCGATCTAAGAGATCGTCTGGGTAGTGTAGAGATATGGCTTTTGTGGAGACTTTGTCTTCGTCATTGTCTTTCAATGCCCACTATTCGGGCAAATACAGGGATGCTCACCGCATTGTGCGAGCGATGGCACTCCGAGACATCATCATTTCATATGCCGACTGGGGAGGCGACTGTCACTTTGGAGGATGTGTACAAGATACTTAGGCTTCCGATCAGAGGAGAGCAGGTGATGTACATTACCCAGCGTGGATTGAGTGAGCTAGCCAGATTTTATCAGGTTTACAATATTAGTAGGCTCGACATTGAGCATTATGAGATCAGATGGCCGGTGTTGGCAGACAGATACAAGAGGATTGACTGTATACTATGTAAACTGATAGGTAGGATAGTATTACTAGATCGACAGGGTCATGGTTTTCCTGTTGGACGGGGAGAGATGTTGGTGGGTATGTTAGAGAGAGAGACCATGTATGCATGGGGTCCATGTCTATTAGTGATGCTATATTTCCATTTACATGATATTGCATATAGAGACGTATAGTCGATGAGTTGTGGGACCACTCTTCTGATGGTTTGGGCATGAGAGAGGATAGCTTTTTTTCATCCTCTGGTTACTGTAGAGCAACATGCTAGATATTTGTATGTTTTCCGGTACACGGGAAACATCACTTAGAGCCATGTGGGAGATACTGGATATTGGAGACATGCACTCGACATCTTAGATCAATTCACTTGGAGACCATACATGGACTGTGAACAGTGGTCTGATGAGGATAGACATTTTCCATATTGCAGATAGACACAGTACCTGATTGGGAGGACTGTTTTGAGTGTGCACATCATAGAGAGACACTTGCCAGAGTGAGTTTTGAGACAGTTCAGAGAGGTTTAGGATGAGCCTCGAGGTAGAGCAGAGTTTGCTCATTCTTCTAGAGGGGTTCCATATTGGGGGCCCATGATTCTAGTAGCTACTATAGAGGAAGAGATACAGGCTTTACAACCATTATAGTGGGGATGGAGAGACGGAGTAGAAGATTTAGGGACTATAGCTACATATGACGCATGGTGGGTGGAGCATCATTCGATTCCTTACATAGATTCAGATTAGCCGACACCAATTGAGAGATGAGGCATAGGGCCAAGAGGATGATGGAGAGGTAGAGGTGGAAGACTTGGAGGGAGGGGTGGTGGGGATGATGGCAAAGGAGGGGGTGGTGGTAGAGGCGGTAGACGAGGACGGAGAGGGTAGAGAGGGGGTCGGGTAGGTGGAAATTCACCTATCCGAGAGGCAGTGGTAGAGGATGTACCAATGTTGGACATCAGAGGTGGAGCTGATGCACAGGTCAGAGATGAGCATGCTGCTGAGGAGGTAGTTGTAGAGGAGTTAGCCGATGTGGATATTGGGGGAGAGGATCAGGCCATAGACCGATGACAGGAGACCGAGCAACAGTATACTGAGGTCAAACACCTGGTCAGTGGGTCTGCATTTGATGGCATGGTACAGGAGTTAGCCAGAGCTGTAGAGAGGGCTACATATTATAGGGACTTATATGAGTCTGTGGTGTGAGTAGATAGGCAAGCTCCTAGCTTTTCAGAGGTTTGTAGCCAGAGATCACAGAGTAGGAGTCACACCAGGACACAGAGCATAGAGGGTGTAATAGGACCATCAAGGACAGATCCGTATGACAGGCCTTCCACCTCACAAAGAGTACCTCTGAGGTAGTTTTCGCCACCTTCACCACATGATAGTAGTGGGAGTGGGACACATTGATACTATTATATATGCAGACACTATATTTTGATTAGAGAGCCTGCGAGTTCGTTTTTATTTATGGATACATTCTGACATTGTATTGTGACACGTTATTTTAAGCGATATATATATATGATTTTGGTGGCTTCTATATGATATGCAATTCTATTTTATGGTGATGCATTGCTTCTATATGATTATGTTTCCTAGAAGATGTATGTATATGTGTTATGAATGAATGTTTCTACATGATGAGTTTATACAGTTTATGATGTTATGGATGTCTTTATTTACTTATGATAATGGATGTAATGCTCTATATGATGTTATTTATATGTGATGGTGAAATGCATGTAATGTTTCCATTATGTACCTTATGATGATGAAATGCCTATTATGCAATGATATCGTAAATATGTTCCTATAAGTTTGAAATGCAATGTAACTATATGAAATGTTTATACAATGTATGCAAATGCAGATTATCTAATGTTTTTGTTGTGTCACAGGACTTTATCATTATGTCAGAGAAGAAATGTTAGCATGAATGAATTTAGAATGTTAGTAAGAAATAACAAAGGTTGATTGATTGAAAAACATATGATCTTCGATATTTTTCCAAATATGCTATGCTTGCTCATTATCATCATTGGGTGGGACATGATACAAATGGATAGTACACACCATGATATGAGATAGACCATAGTGTACATAGTCATCTATCTGTGAAAAACAGACAGTCATAGACAAGGAGTGTCTTAACTCATACTAAGGTAAAGATTTCCCCAGTCATTTTGTCTTAACAAACCACAAACAACAAACAAATAAAAGACGGGTCATGAGACGTCATCGCTCCTCGAAATCCCTGATAGGACATCCTTGAGGAAACTAGTAACATGACTCAAAAACCAATGTTAAAAAGATAGTTGATAGAAAATAGCCAAAGAAAAAGAGTCCTGAGATATCCTTGCTTCTCTAAATCCTTCAAGGGACATCCTTGAGAAAGCTAGTAACTGGAATAAATTCACAAATCGATAAAAAGATAAGACAAAGTAAGATATAAAGTCATAAAGCCAAATACAAATATTTTCCAAAACTTGATCTTGTCAGTTTGTTTGATTGTTGATGTTTGACATAGCATAATGTGAAGGATGACACATACCACAATAAGACGTTGAGTCTGGTTTCGACTTGGTGACTATCTATGTAAGGCATGACAAAGCCTAGTTTTAGAAAGACACATGTCGTATTAGATGTTGGATCCTGATGACATTGATGCGACAAGCTACATGAGGCTATGGCAATTTGACGATGCCTGTTGACAAGAAAGACATGTCTTGCTAAGACATGGGTTGATCACTTTGACAATGTGTTTGATATTGAGTTGATGACTGTTTTGAGATGTTGCCTTGTTGATGCATGAATTGTTTTGATTCCTTGACTGATTAAAAGTGTGTGTGTGTGTATTGACAATGTATGACTTGAGATGATACCCTAAAGGACTGACCTAATGTGGCCTCGGGGGCTCATCGATTGATTAGCCTTGCCTATGTTGTACATGCATAGACCTCGTAGTTCGACCAACTTTAACTGACATAACTGACTAAAGATATATGCTTAAGCTGATGATATGGAATGTGTGTGATAGTGAATGTGAATGTGATAAACCCTATTGGGATGACCTAGTGCGGTATCGAGAGCTCATCAATTGATTAGCCTTGCCTACGTTGTACATGCAGAGACCTCGTAGTTCAACACAACCAATGACTTTGAATGTACAAAGAGTCATGATTTAAATGTGTGTGATACATGACATACCTAGACAGACAAACCTAATGCCTCGGGGGCACATCAACTGATGGCCTTGCCTACATCCAGTCGCAAAGGCAACGTAGTTCAACTATGTCTACAACTGACTTAACATTCACTGACTTGACTCTATTTTTGGGATTTTTTGACATGTTTTGATTTTTTTTTTCTTTATGTTTTTGAAGTTTTCTAATGTTTTTGGATTTTTCAGGACATTTTCCGATGGTGCAATGTTATGTACAAGGTGTCATGGCACAGAACAAGGATTTTCCCCCAGTTGGGAATATGACATGTGAGATGGAGTGGGGAATGTGATGGAATGGATGTTAGATGTCAATCATTCCGAGCAATGGATAGGACAACCATTTATTATGAGAGATGGTGAAAAAGTCTAATTGGAATGACGGTAGACGAAAGAGCGAGTTTGACTACACATGGCGCCTGTGTGCTAGGTTTTCACCATGGTACTTATCCATAGCGCCACCGAAGCGGTTTTCACTATTGGATGTATTATTTGTCTTTACTTTTTTTTTTGTTGATTTTTCAATTTTTTTGGTGTTACAAAGACACCTGTTTGCTAGGTTTTCATCAAGGTAACCTTTTTTTTGTTTTTTTGTTTTTTTTGGTTTTATTTTTCTGACTAAGACAAAGACTCTCAGAAGCTACACATAGAACCTTTTTTGATGCAGGCTATTGATTGGTGACAAGAGTGGCTCCCATTCAGGGGTAGAGAGTTGGTACACTCCTGATCCAAAAGCCTTTGTGACAATATAAGGCCCTAACCAGTTAGGCTCAAACTTTCCTGGCTTTTCTTGTTTAGCTTGATTCTTGGGATTCCCCATTAAAACCAGGTCACCAATGTCAAAGTGTCTATTTAGAACTTTCCTATTATAGCTACGATGAAGACGATTCTGATATGCTTGCAAATGGTCTAGTGCTTTCTGTCTTCGTTCATCTAGTAATTCTAGCTCTTGTAATTTGGATACACGATATTCTTCATTGTCAATGTGACCTTTCAAGGATACCCTCAGGGAAGGAATTTCAACCTCAATAGGTAAGATAGCTTTGAACCCGAATACCAGGGAGTATGGAGCAGCGCTAGTGGGAGTACAGATGCTTGTGCGGTAAGCCCATAAGGCAGGATTCAGCTGTAGGTGCCAGTCATGACCAACGTCATTGACAGTCTTCTTTAGGATTCTAACAATGGATTTATTAGATGCATTGGCTTGGCCATTACCTTGTGGGTAATATGGGGTGGAAAAATGATGTTTGATATGGGACTCTTCACATAAATGGCATACTTCTTGGATTTTGAATGGGCGGCCATTGTCTATGATAATGGATTGGGGTACACCATACTGACAAATGATATAGTTTAAGATAAACTTGGATATTTGTGTGCCAGTGATGTAGGTCATGGGAATAGCTTCAATCCATTTGGTGAAGTATTCAGTGGCGATTATGATGAATTTATGGCCGTTTGATGATGGAGGGTGTATCTTACCTATGAGGTCAAGTCCCCATTGGGCAAAGGGCCATGGTGATGTAATCAGATGAAGCTCCTGTACTGGTGCTCTTATCAAATCTCCATGTATCTGACACTATCTACATCTCTTTACAAAGATATATGAGTCTTTCTCCATTGTAGGCCAATAATAACCTAATCTCATAATCTTATGGGCTAAAGTAGGACCACTCCAATGGGATCCGCATATACCCTCGTGTACCACTCGCAAGGTTGTTTTTGCTTCTTTAGCATCGAGACATCTCATCAGGGCGTTATCTAAGGTACGTCTATATAGGGTATCTCCGATGATGGTGTACTTAGTTGACTTACATATAAAGGTTCAGCATTGGTTATTTGATAGGTCTAGAGGTAAGGTTGGTCAATTAGATAGTCAAATATGTCTTTATACCAAGGGGAAGTAGGACCAACAATTGTACACACCATCACAGAATTAGGGACATCATAGGCAGGGACCAACAACTATTCAACCAATAACTCAAACTTAGGCACGTTACTTGGAATATGCAATAAGGAACTCACGGTTGCCATAGCATCTACAACTATCAGCCATGCACTTGTAACTATCGACCATGCACTTGTAGGGGGCAAGTTTCTCATCCTTAGTCTCATAATCATCATTTACTTGCCGGACTACAAGCTGAGAATCGCCAAAAACATGTAGACTCTTAATCTTCCATTGAGTTGCTATTTTTAATCTTGTCACTAAGGCTTCATACTCTACTATGTTGTTGGTACAAGGGAAAGCAATCCTAAATGATTTAGGAATGGTATCACCTTGAGGTGTAACAAATAAGATACCTGCTTTTGAACCCCGATTTGTATGTGACCCGTCAAAGTAAAATTTCCATTCGATTTTAGTGTCAATGTTGAAAATAAATTCATCAGGAAAATCCGCCACCAAAGGATGGTCTGCCTTCATGGGTGCATCTGTTAACTGATCTACAATCACTTGCCCTTTTTTTTCCTTCCTTTCCAAATATTGGATGTCATACTCGCTAAGTGTCATAACCGATTTAGCCAATCAGCCTATTAATGCTGCCTTACTTAGGAGATATTTGAGGGGGTCAATCTTTGTGACCAACATTGTTTGGCGATTGAGCATATAGAGCCGAAGTTTTTGGGTAGCAAAGAATACCGCAAGATAGGTACGTTCTATGTTACTGTAATTTAATTCATATCCCACTAAGGTATGAATGATGTAATAAACTGCTCTCTCATGACCTTGATCATCCTTTTGTGTGAGAAGAGCTTCTAATGCTGACTGGGTTGCTAAAATGTATAGTATCAACGGTTTTCCATCTGCAGGTGGCATTAATACTGGTGGAGTGAGCAAGTAATCATTGATTTTTTGGAAAGCGTCCTGACATTTAGGTGTCTACACAAATGGTACTCCTTTCTTGAGTAAATGTTGAAATGGGTGTATTTTATCTGCCAGTTGTACAATGAAATGCCTGATGGACTATAATCTTCCCTGTAATGTTCTGAGTTGACCAATGCTGACTGGAGGAGGCATTTCTATGATAGCTCTTACCTTCTCTGCATCTACTTCAATGCCTCTTCTAGAGATGATATACCCTAGAAGTTTCCTCGATTTTACTCCAAAGACACATTTCTTTGGATTGAACCTAACGTTGTAATTCTCTAGCCTTTGGAATATCTTGTCTAGAACCTTCAAATGATCTGCCCTTGTTTTTGATTTATGTATAATGTCATCTACATAATCTTCCATGAGAGTATGTATAAAGTCATGGAAAATCATAGTCATTTCCTGTTGATAGGTAGCTCCTACATTCTTAAGCCCAAAAGGCATAAGATTCCAATAGTATGTGCTCCATGGACATGTGAAAGCTATCTTGTGTTGGTCTTCAGCTACAATTTTGATTTGGTTATATCCAGAGAAACCATCCATGAGGGATAGCATCTTGTATCCTGTTGTAGGATCTACTATCATGTCTATGTTCGGTAAAGGGAAGTCATCCTTAGGACATGCCTTGTTGATGTCTCTAAAGTCTATGCAAATGTAGATGCCCCAAGTTGGTTTAGTCACTGGTACAAGATTTGAAATCCAGTTTGCATAGTCTATAGTTCTTATAAATCCAAAATCCAAGAGTTTCTTAAGTTCCACCTTGACCAGTAGAGCAATCTGTGGATGCATCTTCCTTAACTTCTGTTTGACTGGCTTAATACCTAGCTGCAATGGTAGATGTTGCAATATTAGGTTTGGATCTAGCCCAGGCATGTCAGTGTATGACCATGCAAAGTTTATTTGTCTCTTTGTGAAGAAGTCCTTAAACTCAGGTTGTTCTACCTCTGTCAATGATGCTGCAAAGTATATGTGCCGAGGGTTTTCTTTTGTATTTATGTTGACTTCAATGGACTCTTCTACTAGCATTGGTGACTTTTCTTGTTCAACGGGGAGAATATTTAAACCTCTATCCTTGGGTGCCTCAGAGAGGTTTTTTCCCTCAGATATGTCCTTTATTTTGACCGTTTCTTCATCTAAAGGCGCCTTTTGGTTTTCACCTATGGACTTGTCATTTTTCTCATTTTCATCATTTTTCTTTTTATTTTCATTTTTGCAACTAGAGGTGTAAATAGACTCCCCAAAATATGCTTTTTCATCCAAGTCTATGGTAAAACCAGCTTTATGATCCCCTCTTGGTATGCCTTCTCGAAGTCCCATGAACTCAACGATTGCTTTGTAATTCTCAAATGTGTCTATGATGGGTGTACCTTGTTGATCCTAGTCGATAAGTTCAGGATATATGAGAGGCATGTCATCATCGAAGTTATTAAAGGTGGAAGTTGATAAGGTGAATATAGAATGGTTGACATGGTCATAGAAGTGTTAGACTAACTCGTTCTTGTTCTTTTTCCTATGGGTAGGTATATTCTGTTGTGGGACTATTGTAAGGGTTGAGTCGTCAGAAGATGGTTTATCAGGTGCCCAAGATGCATGATCAAGGGTTTCCCAATAATAGTTCTTATGCCATTCTTTTTTGGACAAGTGCTTCCTATGACGGGGACTAGATGGTTTTGGTACAGGTTTTATCTTTAGGTCCAATTCTCCAAATAGAGAATCTATGTTCATGGTACTAGTAGAAGAAAGGGAATCCCACTCACAATCGATTGAGTCGGGAGATTCATCATAAACTGGGGGAAGTGGTTTGTGAGATTCATCGTAAATTGGGGGAAGTGGTTTGTGAGATTCATCGTAAATTGGGGGAAGTGGTTCATGAGATATCTCGATGTCTACACAAGCACTCACTTCCTCTTGAAATGGTAATGAAGTACTAGGAAACCCAATTCTAAGCAGTTGAAACCCTAGCCCTAGGTATTTCGATCGTGGTGAGATGGCAACGGTTCTTTCCTTCCATTTTGATGTAGTCCTAACCCACTGTGCCCATCGTAGCCTTCATTTTGCATTATCTTAAAGCCTTTTCCATATTAGTTCGTAGCTATTTGAATAGACAGCGAGGGGTATTTATTGTCTTCTTGATACAACCAGGAGGTAATATCACCTTGATCCACAATTTATTCACTTAACTCTCCCCATTGGGTCAATGTCATTGTAGGGGGAACACAGAATGTTACTACTGACTGTCTTCTATCTGCCATGGATAAGCCATATGCCTTAGGTGGAACCAGTTGACTAACATAGTATAATGCCTTTATGTAATATTCTCCATAGCCCTTGCCTTGGATCTTGACCTTAGGAGTGGATGATGGTGGTTTGAATGAAATGGACTTAGTAAGATGTGATGGGTCAACGTATAGGGATAAAGTGGATGATGAAGCTTATTGGTTAATTGGTACCTGTCATTGTGGAATTTCCCTTAGGCTTGTACAATATTCAAAAGGATTTGGATCACCATCAATCATGATCTCAGTGCCATTATATGATAATTTAAGACATTGGTGATATGTTGAAGGTACAACTTTCATTGCGTGTATCCAAGGTCTACCTAACAACAAGTTGTACGGAAGGGTGAGATCCAAGACTTGGAAGCTGGTGTTCATAATTGCTAGGCCAATTTTGATAGGGAGTGTGATAAATCCTTTGGATGATCTTTCCTCATCATTGTAAGCCTTGATGACTATACTCTTAGAGGTGTCTATGCATTCTTCTGAGAATCCTAATGCCTTAACCAATTTTAGGGTACGTAGGTTCAAACCTGCTCCTCCATCTACCAAGACTAGTCTAACTTTGGTTTGATGGACTAGGACTTCAAGATGTAATGGGTCATTATGATCAGAATTTTCAGTTGAGTAATCTGGTTGGGAAAATGTGGCATGATGCGAGTTGGTTATATATCCCACAATTTCCTTGAAACGATTGACATCTAAGTCTGTAGGAACAGTCGTATTCTATAAAGCTTTGTTGAGAATAGCTCGATGCTCAAGTGATAAAGTCAATAGTTCCAAAATGGATATTTGTGTGGGGGTTTTACTCAATTGATCAAGGAGATTGTAATTAAACTTGGAAGCTTGTGTAGGTGGTTCAGAAGAAGGACCTGGAATAGTTATCTTAGTTCTGCGTGTGTTTACAACACATTCTTAATGCTTCTTAATGATGATGGTATTGACGTTTTCATTTGCAGCTTGGGGGTGATTTATACTCGTTCCTTTACCATAGTCATACTTTGTATTGGTATAATTGGCTGATGGATTATTCTTGGTTCCCAAACTGGAGGCTTTTCCTTTCGTGTGGTCATGTAATGGGTCTATCAAGACCTTATGATCACTGTTCTTGGTATTTTTCTACCTGTTGATTTCTATGGTTTCGTTTTCAACAAAGTCTTGTATAATATTCTTCAGTTGTTGACATTGTTGTAGGTTGTGTCCTTTTGTTCGATGATAGTCACAATAGGCATTGCCATCCCACCATGAAGGTTTAAACTTACCAAGATCATACTCTCTTGGTTCGAAAGGTTTGATGAGATTATGTTTAATCAACTCTTTGAAAACAGTCTTGATTGGTTGTCCTAGAGGGGTGAATTCACATGTAGGAAATCTCCTTTGTGGTCGTTGTTGTTGTGAATTTTGGACATAATTGGCTATTTGATCTGGACTATTCGTCATGTCTTGATTGGGGTTGTAACCTCTAAGTGTGATAACTGGTCCCGTATGTATGGTTTTAGCATCAACAATGCCGTCATTTGTAACATTTTTGTTTCTAGACCAAAATTTGTTTCTATCATTGGGTACGTTTTGATGTTGGACAATGGGGTTCCTGCTTGGTACTTTTATTTCTCCTTTTTCAAGGATGATGCCCTTTTGTACCAAGTCTAGGAATGAAGTACAACAATGTACCCTTAAGTCACCTCTGAGTTTTGGATTGATGTTTTCAAGGAATATCGTGACCTTCTATTTTTTGGGTATTTCAACTAGACATCTGCTAGCTAGAATTCTCCATCTCTGGAAGAAAGTGGTGAAATTTTCACCGTCTTCTTGTGTTGTGTGGCACAAGGTTGCTATTGTTACTTCATTTTCTATGTTAAAGAAAAAGTGTTCGACAAACTTCTCAGCTAATTCACCCCAGGATCATATACCATATGGTAATTTAGAAAACCATTCTAGTGCTATCCCAATAAGGGTTCATAGAAATAGTCTCATCAAGTATGTGGGGTCATATGATATGTCCATGCATGCTGTTGAGAATTTTCTAATGTGTTCCAAAGGATTCTTCCTCCCATTATACTTAGGAAAATTTGGTATAATGTATCCATGGGGGAAGGGTGTCATATAAAGCACTTTGTCAAATGGACATGGACATAGGTATTGCGCTGAGATAGTTCATTTGCCTGACATAGACATGTTGTCCATCTGTTGTTGAAGCATTTGCATTTGGTTTTGGAGGACATCTACTTGTGTCAAGGACATGTTGTTCGTGTTGTTTGGATCAATGTAGATATTATTAAATGACATGTTCTATGATAGGTTGTGATTTGGTGAGGGCATATATCCCTTTAGAATTTTTTGATTTGGATTGGGGATATTTCCTGTCTGAATGTTCTGATTTGGATTGGGAATATTTCCTGTCTGAATGTTCTGATTTGGTATAGGAATGTTCATGCCAACTTTGGATCTCTTACCAGTCGTGTTGGTGCCAAAGGGGTTTGATGAAGTTGCTCCCGTAGTAAATTATAAACCTTGTGTTATGTTGAAAGGGGTTGTGTTTACAATTGACGATGTTTGAGTTGGTATGCCAGTTGGTATTGCTGCAGTGATTTGGGGAATAGAAACACTTGACGTCACAGTTTGTATTGGTTGAGTAGATGGTGTTTTCAAAGTATGAATATCAAATACTGGTGGTAGTGTGGCACCTTCTACTACCAACTTTGCTAGATAGTGTTGGGGATCATTTTCCAAACACTCATCCATGAAGGATGCAAATTCAGGATCTTGTACGGTGGTGTCTATGTCTTCAATGTAAATTTGTCCATGTGTGTCTCTAGTGATGTGTTTTTCAAGCAAAGGTTTGTGTGGTCTTTCTTTCCCTGATGGTTGATTTTTGAAATGATTGAAAAATTCGTTAGGGTCTGACATTGCTTTTTGTTTCTTTTGAGATCTTGTTTCAACCATGAAAATTGCTCAAAATGGGGTAATGTAGACTATGTCTAAAAATTGATATGTCCTATTGCTATGTGTTTTGGATTTTCTGACAATAAAGGATGTTGCTAAAATGATTTCTAAAAAGACGTATACTAAGATGACGTATGGTAGGACAAACAATATGCAAAATCTCGAGTAGACTATGATGGTAAATGATTCTAAAATGGGTATAAGCTACCTCCTATGGAATAAATGCATGCAAGGATTTGCATTTTGACCAAGGAACCTAATTGTAGGACGAAGATAGTTGACAAGGTGAATTTCCCAAACTAGACTGTTGAGCTGGAAAGATTCAAAAATAGGACTAAAGTGACTAGGTTCAATGATTGTGACAAATCGGAACATGAACGTATCCAATGACGAGGAAAGTTTTCTATTTGACAATATGCAATTTCCTAGGAAGTATCTATATGCATGCAACTTAGGATGACTATGACTAAGATGTATATGACACCTAATGATGCAAGGTTTTTGAGCAAATTTTTTCTAGTTTCTATCCAAGGCTGATCTTAAGAAACATATAAGTGAAAATGACAATTATGTTTTCAGACTCCGTTTGCGGTTTCTTAGTTTTTTCTGTTGATAGTCAAATGCGGTTCATCTACAGATGCGGTTCTATGTTTGATAGATGTTGTTTATCATGCACATGTGGTGATTTGACTACAAACAGGTTTTGAATGTCGACTGGTAATTTTGACTTGTGACAGATGCAGTTTATGTTTAGATAGATGCGAATCATAGTCATAGTTGCGACATAGAATATAGACTCTGTGAACCTAAACTTATTGACAGACACATGCGACTCTAAAATTGACAGTTGTGGCTCGTAATATCTAAACTGTGTAAAAGTGGACTTTGTTGACAGACACATGCGGCGTTTACCCTAAAATTTGTGACTCACTAGGACAGATGTGGTGTTAAAAATGATAGTTGCAACCTTTGTTGACGGTTGCATTTTTTTTGAAGATTGTTTTCTGACTGACTCTGTTTGTTGATCAAGTTTTTTTTGACGAATACAACAAAAAAAAGCACATAAATCAATGTGTTTTCAGTTTGTAGTGATAGAACTTGTTAAAAACATAAAACATTTACAACTTAGGCTTTTTGGACAATACTTGTTGAGTTCTTACTTGGATTTCTCTAGCTACGCATATTCAAGGCGGATGACTAGTAGCTTGACCCCACTGGCTCCCCTCCATGACACTCACTTATACGGGGCAGCCAAGCTACTATACCCATGAAACTCCCATGGCATACATCTCATCTCCACACATGAATCGTAAATATGTAAGACGGCTTCACATGTCTGAACCTACTGCACCAACAAATAGGTAGGATTTTGGCAAAACTACAACATGGTTTTTATTAAGGGCATTCCGTTCGTGAGGCACTATCCAGCTCAGTGAGAGACCATTTATTCCTTTCTCGTCGGAATACTGAGCGTGATTTTTGGGGTTTCTCCTAGAAATCCATTTTTATATACTGGGTTGAAGTCGCTGGCTAAAGCATGTTACCGGTCTGAGTCATCTTGGGGTGAGTACATTTTCCCACCAAGGTAGGCCCAAATTCTAGAGTCAGTAACCATTTCTCTTACACACAGGATCATATGACTACGCAAGGGGAGAGGATACTTCGATATACCGAATTGTAAAGGGTGACATAAATGTGCTTTCGCACCAAACAAAGCAACCACTGATTATTTTTAATCCAAAATGACAATGATTTATCTACCAAACAAAAATATTTTTAAATAAAACAAAGTCATTAGGTCCTGCATGCAAACTGATTAGTAATTTGTTTCTGGTGTCTTCGGCTTTCGTCCTGCAGAAAAGATTGGTTTTTGGTTTTATTTGGTCTTCTATGCTTTGTCCTGCAAAAACTAAGTTAATCCACCTTAACACAGCTGTAAACAAACATTAGCGAAAAATGAAATAACATGAAAAAACAAAAATGAAAATGCGAATGTACGAAAGTGAATAAAAAGTGAAAAATCGATTACCAGGAAGATGTGGCTCGATGTTGACAAGCGGATACGGTTCGTGTTGATAGTTGGACGCAGAGCGAATTGTTTGACAGGTGGATGTAGTGCAAAGTGTCACGGATGCAGTGCAAAATGGCAGATGTATCGCAGAATGTAGCAGATACGGTTCATGAAAATAGATGCGTCATTTCTTTGAGCAGATGTGGTGTGCTGTACGATTCCTGCAAAATAAAAAAATGGAAAAATAGAAAGATGTTGCACGAATTTGAAGTGCTATTCACGTCGGGTTCACCAAATGTAGACATAGATTTTCTAGAAAGATTAATGCTAAAGCTGCACAGATTAAAATGATCAAGTCGAATATAACAAATAATCTAAATCAAAACAACAAAGAACGAAACAAGTAAACACAATTAAACTAAACAAATCAATTGGAAAGCTCTCATTGAATATGCATCCACTCTTTCAAACTATCTCGATTTCCCTTCTCCATTTTGCTGTTTCAGTATTCTTGCCCTTAGATTTTCAGTATTGATGCAAGCATAACCTTGTTGAATGTCTAAGCAAAACATCAAAGATAAGTTTCTTCTCAAAAGTCTATGATTTCAGGAGGAGGAATAATGATAATGACAGACCATTTTATACATTTTGAGTTTTCGAACGATCGGCTCAGATTCAAAGAGAGATCGATGAATGAGATTGATGAATGTCATGCGATGTGAGTTCTTTGTTAGATAGAACATGAGTTAGAAAAGACTTTAAGATAAAGATTAAGTTAGAATGATAACTTAATCTTGTGTCAAGACTGTTTGAAAATAGAAAGAACAAGAGTTCCAGATCTTAATCTTCAGTTAAGAGTCTTCGAAAATAGAAGAAATAGACTTTGAATGTCAAAGATAAAGCTAGAACTTGAAGATGAAGAATTCGAATGCATACATGAATTAATTAATCAAATAAAGATATTTAATTAATAAAAACATTCATGCACATGAGTTAGAACTAGTTAACTGACTAGTGGTGATAGAGAGTCCTCTCGCAGAAATGATCAGATACTGAACCTAGAGATAACTGGCAGATTTAAAAATAGATCTTGAGTCAGAAGGTGAGTGAATGACTTAGATAACTGAATGATAGAAGAATATGACATAAATAATTAATAAATGAATTAAATGTTAATTTAATTCAACATTCAAAAATGAAAGACTTAATTAAATTAATAAAGATAATTTATATAATTTGACTATTGAAAAGGATAAATTGAATAATTGAATAATAAATATTTAATTATAGATAAAGGGGGTTAAATTTAATAATTAAATAATAAATATTTAATTATAGTTGAAATATGACAAAGGGGTAATTAAATAATAAATTATTTAATTAAGAAGGAAGAATTAATTAGTTAGCGACATAATTAAACAAATATGATTTATTAGATTAATCAAGTTGAATAAAGGTTATTTATGAATTAATTAAAAGGGGTATTTAATTAATAGAGGAAATATGTTTAGAAAGTAATTAAATAATTAACATTATTTAATCATGACCATGGATAATAGAAAATTATGTCGAAAGTGGTGTTTGTAGGCCTAGACCAATTTTCGGTGTCTACAGGACCTACATTTGGGATATTCATTTCCAAAATGCAAATTATGTGGTGTTCAAAGAATGCTTCATCAGACCATATATGAGATATATTGATGATGAGAAAGAAATGTTTCCTAAGGAAATTCTTGATCTCCTAAGGCCAAAAGACAATACATCAAAATTAGGTATTACACACAATTGGGGGGATCTCTACTTGTATGCATATTCTATTGTGGTCAGAGTATATGGGTCTCTTGTTAGGCATCAAAATTTTCCAAGATTTGTGTCATAAAGATTAGATTATATGGAAATAATTTGGCAATTGAATGAAACTAACAAGTTTCATTTAAGAGGATACAAGAAGGGATTGTTTTTGCCAACTTCACCTATATTTTTAGACTTTATTTGCACCAATAAAGAAGGATTGGAACTCCTATATCCAATCTTATTGTAATGTCATAGAATTGCACCTAGAGGCAATTCCACATTTTAGCACTTTGCCTAGCATTTATGACGCCCAAATGCATTAATGAAAAAAATCCCATGGGTCATTTCACAATTCTAGCTCCATGCAGACGAATGGTGAAGCAACAATAGCTCGATGACACGTTTCTCAAAAACTTATGCTTTAGAAGCCTATGCGGCATGCAGACGTCTATGCGACATGTTAGTGTCCTAGCAGTTTTTCAGCTTGAAATGAGGAATCTCGAATCCTGGCTCTTGACACGTGTCCCAACAGTCAAATTTTTTGGTGTAATAGCTCTTTTTCACCCTTGCATGCAAAAAAACTCATTTTCTCTCATTTTGGGGGTTCATTCATTCACTCAAGTGTCTCTCTTCTACTTGAGTCTTGAATCTCATTCATTCTTGATAGCAACACTTCTTCAAGCGAAGCTCTGTCGGGCTGAGGTACTTCCAATAGACAAAACTCTCTAGCAAGCATTCAATTATGCATCCGTGTGTTCAAGAGGGCTCTAAGGCCTATTCGTAATGCTCTCTCAGTCTTTTCTATTTGTGAATAGATTAGATGTCTTGTTCATTTACTATTTGGTGGTGCGGGTTCTACTCCTGAAGTGGGTTTTTCTTTCACCACTCCCTTTGTCCATTTCAGTTACATTCTCTTTCTATCTAGCTATCTGTGGAGGTGGGAACACCAAAGCAAGGGTCTAGCTATGACAGAACCCTTTACAGCCCCAAAATTTTCCCTCATTTGCCTTGTGTGTAGGTTGTGAAGCAAAGCTTGGAGTGAAGATTTGGACATCCAGTTGTTGGTAAGTTTTTTCGAAGTTCTCCTTATATTTTCTCATAGTTATTGTTCTCTATTTTTTTGTTAAATTTAATAGATCTCAGATTTGGGTTAGGTAGTGAATCTTTATTTCACTCGCCTGAGTTCTTGAGCTCTTTATTGCTCAGCACGACAACATGCCATTTGGACACCAGCGCACCGCGTTGGTGTCCTGAATCCGTACTGTCAGCCTTTGGCCAAGATATCCTTTATCAGAAGCATAAATCTAGAAGTTTCACTCTCTCATAATCTAAGACAACCTTCTCTGATAGTAAACCTGCATACACTTTCTTTGCAACTTCTTCATTCAACTTATTTTGAGGTGGATAAGGGCAGTTCTCTCCCTGGGATTATCTTGAGAATGAAGAGACTCATGTGTAGTGAATCCCTCTTATCTCACATTTTCGTGAACCTGACGTGAAGGATGTTGGATCTAATTTTACAATGTTTCCATGTCTATGATAATGATTTCTCTATGGAAGATTTTGATATGTTGGATGATGCTCTAGATGATTTCTTGGAGGTGTCTTCCCCTACGCATAGATCTTCCAAACAAAACTCTTCTTCACAGGTTTAAGAATCAATAAATGTCATGGTGGTCTCTATGGCTTCTCCAAGGCCTCAAAAACCTATCATCTACTTAACTCTGACTATCCCCTCTCCTAAGAGGGATAGTTATGTCTGTGGAATTTCATATTGCAATGATTCACTAGATTTGTATTCAAGGATCATAAAAGCTACAGACTCTACTTCTTACAATGTTGATGGGAACACATATAATACAAGGAGAAACACATAGAATTTGGATCAACAAACTTTTGTTCCCACATCTCAACCTACTCAAGTTCCCACTTATTTACCACCTTCTTAGCCAAATCTTCCTTCAGCACCTAAACCTATGACTAAAGCAACAGGTGATTATGATCTTGTCAAGCAACTTCATGTTACTTCAAATAAGATCTCACTTTGGGATTTGCTTCAGACTGCTCTGATTTATCAGGAAATGCTCTAGGAAGCCTTGCAGAAGATTCTCTTGCCTACCTCTACTAGGTTGATGGATGTTAATGCGTTGATGGATCATATTCATGCGGATTCATCAAATATTACGTTCTATCTGTAAGAACTCCCACCTCTAGATGTTCAGAAGAAAGCAAATCCTTTGATGATTATAGTTAATGTTAATACTATTGGTATTAGACGTACCCTCGTTGACACTGGTTCGACTCTCAACATTTGTGGTATTGATTTATTACCCAAGATTAAAGTTGATTCATCTTCTTTAGCTACTTCTTCTTTGTACATTTGTGGGTTTGATAATGTTGGCCGCTAGGCTCTAGGCACTATAATATTTCCTTTGCAGCTAGGCCCCATTACCTTACCCACTTTGGTTTATGTGATGCCTGGCCCTTTACCTTACAATATTCTTCTGGGGAGACCCTGGATTCATGCTATGGGTGTCATAACTTCTAATTTACACTGTTATCTAAAGTTTGTTACAAATAATTAAGTGGTCATGGTCAAATTTTACCCATAAGCTGTTAACCTTTGTGAGTTAACGGCTATTGGTCGGGCTTTGGTTGTTTCCACTCTTAAGAATTGTATTCCATATTTAAATTATGATGCTATTACGTGTTCCTTGGCGATACCCTCGATAGAGGTTTTCCCCAAAGTGAATATCATTAAAGATGAACCACCTAAAGCAGAAAGTCCTAAGTCTTCCCCATCTACCTCTTCTTCTAAATCAAAAGCTTTCCTTGGCGATGATTGGGGATCCTTGGAATTCTTGGAATTCTTCATTGGAGAATACAAATTGAGTTCCATTCATCTAAAAATTTTGATAACTTTGAATTCCTCTGATGAAAAAGCAGATGACACTCCCATTGAGGAGGAAAATTGTAATCCTGTTCAGGAGATCAGTCCTTCCCTTGCTAAGGAGGATACTTTTTCTCCTGCAAAGGAGGTTAATATTTGTGAATCGAGTAAAGGAGATGATTGTTCTCTTATAGATGCGTTTGATGTTCATTGATGGAACGAAGCTCTCTATGTGGAACCACCACTTTTCAAAGTTCTACAAACTCGCTATGGTTTCGAGTATAGACTCATGTCTCAATATGATTATGGGAATAATGCCTTGGACGTATTGAGCAAGGAATCCAAGTCCCTATCTGGTTCAATCCCCGTAAGTGCTATCTAGGTTTGGGGTGCTCTATTGAACAATCTAAGCAGAAACCTTGGTAGAGTGTTAACATGATTTCGGTTGAACCACTTAGTTTGGCCCATCCTGAAATAATAGAGGATGAGGTGTAGGACAAGAAATTCCCTTTATATTTCTTCTCTTTGGATGAAGTACACGAGGAATTCTTAGGCTCCTACTCCCCTTTTCCTACTTTCCATCATAAAAGTGTTGGATGTTGTGGTTGTGTTGCTGATATGTAGTTTTCATTGATGTCAACACTATTAACTTTAATGGATTGAAGGCTGTATATGTCGAGGATATTGAATTTTTTTTAATAAAAATGTTGAAGGCAGTCTATGAAGCTGAGAAGGTCAGAGTGATGGAAAGTTCTGTATGTTGATGGTTAGAAGGCACACATTAAATAGTTTTTTGCTGAGCCTATTTAGTATGTTGTCTAAAAGTTTCAGAGGTGCGCATCAAGAATTGAGAAAGTTATGAAGTTATGTGTTCCTATAGTTATTCAGTTACTATAGCAAGTGTTTCTAGAAGATTTGATTGCAATTCTAATGAATTGAGTTGTTGTGTACATTCCTAAGATGTTCAGTGATGTTTCTAGATCGTGCTCTACTAGTGTGGTATACCCGCGTTGATTGGTGTGTTCGTGATCAAAGATTTTTCCTTTATGTGTTCGAGTTTTCATGTTCTTGGTCGACATGATGGTGGTAGCGTGTTGAGGATCCTTATGGATTAATCTTGTACTATTTAGCATGATCAAGGATGTTGATTTAGGCCTTCATTACTATGTGACTGACTTAGGTTGGTGCACATTGATATTTGTTCATGAATTGGGCTGGCAGTTGTAATTTATTCTTTATTTGTGGCCAACAGAGTTGTTGATGTAAATTCATGTAGCGGATATATAAGAGCGATTATTTTTTTCATTTGTGGTGTGTGAGCATGAAGTGTGTATGAAAAATGTGTGAATAAAGACTAGATCATCCGAATGGAGAGCAGAGTGTGAAGAAGATTGAGTGAAGTGCAAAGAAGTGTTTCTGTGCCTAACCGAAACTGTCATCAAGCTTTAGAAGAAGCTAATTTTTTAGTTCAACCTCATCAGATGGATTTAATATGATTATTTTATGTAAGGTAGTGAGCCTTCCCTTTGAGCGGTGAGCTCTAGGCAGTGTGCTTGAATGCAAGTGCATTTCCCATTCATTTCTTTCATTATACTTCTAACAGGGTATAATCTTGTGGACTAACATCCACCATGGTTTTTCCCCTAATAGGGTTTCCACGTATAAAATCTTTGTGTTCATGTGTCTCTGATGTGTTGTTGATCTATGCTTTCACTATTAATTATCATATCTAAGATTAAATTTTGATTAAGGTTGAACAAGTTTAATTTCTATCACAACTGATTCACCCCCCCTCAATTGTCTATCCTTGTTTTTCCAACAATTAGTATCAAAGCTAGTTCCTCAGAAGAAGTTTAATAGCTTGAGGTGATCCGAGATGGCATCATACAATAAGGATAGTCCTAGATTCAATGGTACAAACTAATCTCTGTGGAAAGTCATAATGGAGTGTCATTTGAAGTGCATTGGTGAGCCTTTCTAGAAGATTACAAAGAATGTTGTGAACTTTATTTCACAAACCGCTAGCTTTCACGGTTATCTTTCCTTTGTGGCTTCACCTTGTCCTTTATCGCTCTTAAATTTTTGGTGCTTGCAACATGGCCTCCAAACAGATATTCCTACTGCTCCGTATTGCTTTGCTTTTATCGAGTTCCGTGTGCTTAATGCGTGGCTTTCTCTAGCCATTCTTTGAGCTGGGCCCACTAAGCAGTTATCTTCACTCGGCATCACGCACGTGGCTTCCTATTGAAGATTTTCATTGGGGTGTCCCTCATTCTTTTTCCAAGCTTCGTTTGCTCGACGCGTGGCGTATTCTTGTGCACCGATTTTCTGGGAGTTGCTGCCTGCCTCGATTTTCCTCATTTGCCGCCGTGTTTTCTTCTTCGGTGCCGTGTGTTCATTTCAGCAGCTGCATGGCCTTTTATTCTTTGCGACGGCTTTGCTGGTGCACTGCTAAGTGATCTTTCTATTCAGTGGCAGCTCGAGAAGATCTGGGGTGTCGATGTTTAATCAATGAATCTTTATCCGTGGTTTTCAGGCGGTGGGATGGCCTATATAAATGACCCTACTTCTCTTTTATTAGGTTGTTATTAGATAGATAAAAAATCCTGAGCATTGGGAATCGACCTTTGTAATATTTTATTGAGCTTGAGATTTGCAGACTGTGCCAATCAATTCGGCCTTTCCTGTTTTCATGTTTTTGATAAGATGGTTAGACTGTGCGATTATTTTCCTATGATATATGAATGCCTGTTCTTCAACTTTTGTAATCTTCTATAGATTAATAAATACAGATCATGTTTTTCAACTCCTCTGTGTTGGCCGAAGTTATATTAGACTATGCTATGTAGTTAGAAGATGTTCTTATGTTTTAAAGTGCTTTGAGAAAATTTATCTAATAAACAACATTTAGTGGTTCGAGCCTTTGCATCTAGCACTGTGCTTAGGTAATTTCATTCATGATTTGGCGCATCTCCTTTAGTCTAGATTTAATGTTTTTAGTTATCTTCCTAACCCATTACCTCTCCCACTAAAATGAAGAGCTGACTTCGGTAAAACTTGGAGGTCACTTAGCTAGCACACTATGTCCCCCAATAGCTAAGTTTCCCATGAGATTGCTGCTACCTGCAAAATCTTGCGTCAACAGTTCTTTTTTTGGTGCGCCTGGTGGGAAATGAACTAGAATGTTTGCTTAATATATATAAGTGTGTGTGAGCCATAGGCCTATAACTAGGTCACAAACTGCAAGATTCCCTAGCCTACTCATACCACGATTAGTTCCTGTTCGCCCAAGAGGTCGGAAAGGTAGTCTTTCACCTCCTCCTCCTCCTTCTCCTCCATCTCCTGCACCTATGGCCACTAGGAATTATGTAGCCTGGGATGATGGTAGTACTTTGGTAGCGCTGGTACCTCCTGCAGCATGGGCTCCCATTCTGTCCTCTGCTTTAAAAGCTATTCCTAAGTTTTCTGGAGATGAATCAAAGACTCTGATGGAGCACTTGCAAGATGTAGGAGACGTATGTCTGGTACATGGGGTTTCTAATGAAAATGTGGCTCTGAGATTACTCGTTGCCTCATTCTGAGGAAAGGCTTTGAACTGGTATAGAAATCTTCCAGCTAACACAATTTCTACTTGGGACCATCTCGAAACCCCGTTCTACGAGCGTTTTTCAAATGCTGGCGATAGGTCGTCACTATATCATTAGCTAGCTAGCATAAAGCGAGCTCCTCATGAGGCTCTAGCTGATTTCAATGCTTGATTTCATTCAACTTGGTAGAGAGTTCCTGTTGGTAGCTAGCATAAAGCGAGCTCCTCATGAGGCTCTAGCTGATTTCAATGCTTGGTTTCATTCAACTTGGCAAAGAGTTCCTATTGGTAGCAGACCACCTCGAAATTTGGCATTCATGTTCTACTTGAAGTCAATTAATGCTGATATTTCCATGATGCTACAGGCTCTTGGCGGAGATACTCTGCCCGATGCTTATGGTTTGGCTATCACTACAAAGAAGAACCTGATTGCTGCTGGAAAGTTGGCGCCAAGACCCATCTTGCCATTGTTCCCATAATTTAATGCTGCAGAGGCTAAAGCAGCTTTGACTAGTGCTCCTGCAACTCCTCCCCAGTCTATGTACGTGTACCTGGGAACGGCTCCGAGTGTAGCTCCTGTGCCTAACCCCTTGATGGCTGAGATGAACAAGATGAGAGAGCAGATGTAGACTATGAAAAATGAATTGACAACTTTGAAGTGGCAGCAATATAGCTATCAAAAGCTGGCTTACCAAAATTATCAAGGCAAAAAAAATCGTTACCAGTCAAATTAGTGGCAAGATAGATCATGCAACAATACTAAAACTCAGCTGAATAACCAAGTTGTTCCAGTGACCCTACCAATGCAGACTGTACATTCTAGTTCAAGTAAAGAGCTAGTTGTGGGACATAATAACTTAGCCAAAGACACTAATTCAAGGTGTTTTCCTTGTAATGATTCACACATGCCCCGAAATTGTCCGTGGGGAAATTTGCAACAGAAGATTGTGGAACAATGTAGCCAAAGCAACGTGCCTGATCTCGGAAACTAGTCTTATGCCTCTTAGTAGATGGATAATGCATTCCTCACTGCTCAAATGCAAGGAATGTCCATAGAGCAGGAGTCAAAAATAGTTCCAAACCAAGCACTCTTTTCATGGATGGAAGGAGAAGAATCAACATTTCCGAATGACATTCTTGTAACTCAAGTGCCCCGAGTGAAATCTAACTACAACATGCATTCAAAGCGTAGACTCACTAGAGAATTCACATCTCTACCAACCAATGCTCCATCTCAATTGACATCTAGTTCGTCGGCAGGCCCATCGTCAATCCCACAACAGTCTAAGGCAGCTACTCCCAGCTCTCCAAACCCACTTCCTCCGAAGGCAAAGGATCCTACAATCACCCCAGCTATTGCCAAATAGCCGGATACATCAGCTGCGAGGCCTACGCCAGCTGCGAGACTGAAGGAGCAAATGATCATGACTCATCAGTCATGAACACAGTTCACTATGGTGGAACAACTGAAGAAGTCCTCTACCAATGTCTCTTTGTGGGATATCCTGGCTATTCTACAGGAAAAGGTGCTATTACAGAAAGTATTTTCGGGAGAGGAAGATGAGAAGATGTCGAGGCAGCCCAGTGAAGAAAAGATATCCAAGCCGGCCCTGGATAAAGTGTTAACAAATCAACCAAAAGAAAAGCTTGAAGCCGGAAAAAAGAGTAAGCCTAAACCTAGGCCTTTCTTTCTAACACTTATCATTAGTGACAAGCTATTGCATAATTGTATGATCTACTCTGGTGCTAGCACCACTGTCATGCCTAAGCAAGTAGCTGATTCTTTAGGGTTAAAATATGAACCTCTTAACAAGGGAGTCATGAAGCTAGACAAAAATAGGGTTGATACTGTCAGGATAATCAAGGGATTACCCATGACATTGTTTGCATGCCCCAATATCACTATGAATCAGGATACCATACTCATTGATGTCCCTCCTCTGTTCAGGATATGTTTGTCCCAAGAGTTCACGACAAATTTTGGAGGATATCTAGCATTAGACTAGTCACACCTAATTTTGAGAACCAAACATGGAGCTAAGATGAAACTATTGTCAGAAACTTTGCATTTCGAACATGTTGTCAATGAGGCCCTGCTCAAATTTGAAGTGATGCATACTTCAATTACCTAGGAAGAAAGGTTCAACGTTGAATTTCTGGAGGAAGAAGAGGCAACTAGCTCCCGGACAGAAAATGAAGAAGCTCTGTTGAATGAGTTTATAGACATAAACCATTTTGGAAATTATCATGCAACTGGACTGAAAACCTATGTCATACACGAGGAAGGAAAGATTATGCCCAGAGTTACTAAGGTATCCAGAGGTGAAACATCATCAGAGTTGTGGAATTTGCACTTTGATGGAGCAAGATGTAGAATAGGAGTTGGGGCAGGAATATGTTTGACATCTCCATACGAGAAAAAGACCTTGAGGTCTTATCACTTCTAGTTCGCATGCTCGAATAACAAAGCAGAATATGAAGGTCTTGTCCATGGTTTGAGTCTTGCAGAACATATGGGCGCAAAGCAAATAAGAGTGTTTGGAGATTCAAAATTGGTGGTAAACCAAATCCAAGGTTATTCTACTGCAAAGAATGTCCGGATGCGATCATACCAGCATAGGGTTTGGGATCTTATTGAAAGCTTTGAGGCTTTTAATATTCAAACTATACCGAGGGAGAAGAACTTCGAAGCTACCCGGATGGCCACTGTTGGAGCTCAATTTGAGCGAGCCTCCCACTTGTTAAAAAATAAACATGCAGTGAAAATGATTGTACGACCTGCTATTCCGAACAATGATAAAGACTGGAAAGTGTTCGATAGTGACACTCATATTGCATTATTTCTCCAATCATCTGGGGAATTCGCTCACCAAATACAACCACAGATCACTGAAGCCTACGGAGATCAAGTGATCCAGTTGAAATCCAACAAGCTTCCCAGAGGCCTAGTCACTCTAGAGAGTCTTTTTGATTCCGATGATGCAAGGAAGGATAAAAGGAAGCTAGTAGCTAACAAAGGTGATTATACCGATTTGCATATTGAAGAGGAAATAAAGCTCAATGTCAGTAAGGAAGTATCTCAGAAGAATAAAGATAGGCTAAAGCACTTATGTGAGGAATATCCAAGCATAGTAGCTTGGTCATATGATGATCTTAAGGGATATGATCCCGAGATTATTCAACATACAATTGAGCTATCTGAAGGAGCGAAGCCAGTTCGATAGAGGCAGAGGCCCATGAATCCCAAGATTGAATCACTCATGTCACAAGAATTGAATAAATTGATTGCATCTTGAATAGTGTTCCCAATCAAGCATAACACTTGGGTGTCTAACCTGGTGCCAGTCCATAAGGAGAATGGTGACATATGACTGTGTGTAGACTTCCGAGACTTAAACAGGGCTTCCCTAAGAGATCATTACCCCTTGCCTTCTATGGATGTAATTCTACAAACCGTAGCTGGTTCTGAAATGTTTTCAACGTTGGATGGCTTTTCGGGCTACAATCAGATTCGTGTGAAGGAAGAAGACCAACACAAAACAATGTTCACCACAAAGTGGGGAACATATGCATATGCTAAGATTCCCTTTGGACTCTCAAATGCCAGAGCCACCTTTCAAAGAGCTATGTATATTTCCTTTAAGGATTTAATACATAAGATTATACTTATCTATCTAGATGACTTGCCAGTGTTTTCCAAATCTACCGATGATCACTTTGATCATTTAGAGCTTGTCTTCTAGAAGTGCCAGGAATTTGGGATTTCTCTAAACCCGAAGAAATGTGTGTTCGGAGTTCCCTGGGGGAAGATATTGGGATATGTTGTCTCAAAGGAGGGAATTGCCATTGATCCGGAAAGAGTTGATGCAATTCAGGATCTTCCTCTACCCGTAAACAAGAAATGAGTGTAATATTTTTTGGGTAAGGTCAATTTCATCAGCCGATTCATTGTAGACTTTGCAGGAATCGTTCGGTCGATTACCCCGATGCTTAAAAAGGATCAGAATTTCAAGTGGACGACGAAAGCTAGAAAAGATTTTGAGCTCATAAAGGAAGTTATTTCTTCAACCCCTGGATTGATCAACCTAGACCTGTCAAAATACTTTATCATGTATGTTTTTGGTGGTGGAAACAGTATTGCCACCGTGCTTATGTAGAAGGATGGTGAGGATAAAAAAGAATCTCCTATTGATTTCTACTTGCGCACCTTAAAGGAGTACGAGGTAAGATACAATTTTGTAGAAAAGTAGGCCTTTGCCATTGTGAAAGGGCTTAAGAAGTTTTGACACCTGATATCATACAATAAGGTGATTGTTTGTGTACTGTATCCTAGTGTGCGGGAATATATTATGGAAGGAGAAATCACCGAGAAAAGAGCTAACTGGATTACCAAGATTTTGGAGTATGATATTGAGATTAGGCCTGTCAAGACTGTTAAGGAAACAAGACTGTGCGAGTACCTCGCCGAAAACGATGAATCAGTGGCAGAGTTCGAAGTCTCAGAACCTGTGTTATTGAATGAAGAAAGCTCTGAGGGCAATTGGCTAGAAGATAGGATAAACTTCATGCGGAATGGAAGGTATTCGACCAATCTCCCTTCTTTTAAGAGACGGTTCTATCGTTTGCAAAATAGCAGTTATGTTCTCTTAGAAGGAGTACTTTTCAAAAGAAATTTTAATGGTGTCCTGCTAAGGTGTGTGAACGAGGAACAAGCCAAAAGAATATTAGATCAATACCACAACGACCCAGATGGAGGGAACTTTTCTGCAAGAACTACTGCAATTAAAATTATATGTGTTGGTTTTTTTTGGCCAACACTATTCAATAATTCATTTTCATTAGTAAAGTCTTGCAGTGAATGCCAATTTTATGTCAGAAAAAGGAAGAATGCTAGTAGAGGAATATTTTGCTCAATGGGGTATTGACTTCATTGGTATGATTAACCCCTTTTCATCAGCTGGATACAGGTGGATATTGACTGCAACTGACTACTTCACCAGGTGGGCAGAGGCTGTGCCACTAAAAAATGCAACATAAATAGAAATTGTTAATTTTCTTGAGGAGCTGGTTGCCAGATTTGGCCCGCCTAAAACAAATATTTTAGATAATCCTAAAGATTTTCTTGGCTCTAAGATGAGCCAGTTTTCATTGAAATATGGGGTTTTCTTGAAAACCTGTTCTAATTATTACTCTCAGGGGAATGGCCTCACAAAATCCACAAATAAAAAACTCATCAGGTTAATCAAGAGGATAGGCTCGAAACACCAGAGAGAATGGCATAAGAACCTACAAACAATGCTATGGGCAGATCGTATCACACCCAAGCAAATATTAAAGACATCTCCTTATGAGATGGTGTACGGAAAGGAGGCGTTGCAACCTATTGCCATGAAAATCCCAACTCTCCAGCTGCTCAAATCTTTGGAAATTGAACAGAATGGAGCAATGGAGGTACGGTTTTCTGAGTTACTCGAGGTATAGGAGAAAAGAGAGGATGCTCTCGAGGCCATGAACAACCACTAGCAGGTGGTAAAAAAGTGGTTTGACAAAAAGATGTCCGACTAGGAGCTAAAATAATGGGACTTGGTGCTCAAGTTCAATGAGTGTGAGGCAAAGCCCGGCCAACATGGAAAGTTTGATAGTCTATGGGAAGGGCCTTTTAAAATTATTCAATGCAAACAATTTAACTCTTTCGAAATGGAGGACATGGAAGGTAACACTTTGAGTATTCCAGTTAATGGAATACATCTTAAGAAGTTTAATTAGTTTTGCTCATGCATTGGGTTTGTGAAGTGTAAATATGTAATTATTTTTCCTGCTTTAAATTTTGGGTTTTTTCAGTGCTTTTTGAAAAATAATAACAATATTCAAAAAAATTAAGATACATTGTAAATGAGCCAAGATATGAAAAAAATGAGTATTATATTATTGCTGAAACATTTACATTACATATGATAGAGGCCAGTGGCCTTGTATCAAAAAATATATATAAATCCGCTAAAGGGCGAGAGGCTAGCAAAAAGGAAAAAGGCAAAGTTGGGGTTATTTTTCTTCTCAGTTATCAAGCAGAAGAGGGACCAATAGTAGAAGCATTTGGTGGCGCAAGGTAAGGAAACACCATCCTCTCAAAGTCCTCGTACCACTGCATGTTCTAGAAGGGTTCAATGTGATGAATTTGCATGAGGAAGTAGCAGCTGACACGAACCTTGGAGTGATGTTCTTCATGCATTTCGAGCTCAAAGCTGAAAAGAAAGGGCCTGGTTGGCACAGGTCCTCCATGCAGAAACAATCGAAGCAGGTTGCGAACAGAAGGGACCCCACAATCAAATATGGCGGCCTGCACTACTTGCTCCAGACCTCCAAGGTAATGTCGAGGGAACACCCGCTTGGTCAGCTTCAGAATTTTGCGTTTAGAAATGCTGATGTCCAAGAGTGAAGTGACAAAGTGGGAGCAGATGCTAGTGTTTACCCTATATTGGTCCTCGTATTCAACATAGTCTTTGCCAAGGACCCATTTGATCGCCTTCACATATAACAGGTTTTTTATACCTGTCATTCACTTAAGGTGCCTACACCTAATCTTCCCTAAAAATGTGGCCTGGGTCTTTTTGCAGACTAATCTAATTGGCGTCTCCATTATTGCTTGCTACTCTAACTTGAAGAATGAAAATGCTAAGATTAACTAGGGTCTACTAATAGAAATGTTGAAGTTAATTGTGATTAGCAAGGTTGCTAAGGGCCCTATTTATAGATTGGTTGGGGTGCACTCGAAGATGCAAGCTATGATTATGTCAGAAGAAAATGGTGTTGTCAAGCCTTGATATTCAGTGCCGCAACATGTGAAGTGATGGGAATGATGAGGTACAGTTGCAACTTGCTTCTTTCAAGTTTTTGAATTAAAACAAAATGGTCTAGGTGTTTGCATAAGAAGCTACCGTCTCAAAAGAATCAAGGAAAATCTTTTGATAAAGCCGTTGGGTGATGTGCCCGAGTACAATCAAGAAATCAGTAAATGCAAAGGAGCTTGCGAAAGATATGGCAAGGCCGTCTTGGTCCGTTCTCCAAGAAAAATTAGGCGCCACCTCATGCAAAGTCGTGTCTCTTAAATATGGAGAGTAATTTGGTAGGTTGGTGATCTCTTCACACGCACAAAATGCTGGTGATGCATGTAGCAACTAAATGTGAAAGGCTGGCACATACACTTGCTAAGCCATTTTTCACAAAAATAAAAAATCAGGTTAGACATGAGAAAATAATTTATTGTAAGAATTTATCAAAATATAAAAATGGCTAAGTCATTCACAAAGAGAGAAAGAGTCTTTTAGAAGCTAAGTCATTTGTGAAGCATATTGCAAATACAAAGAAATGGCTGAAATTGCAGGAAGTTCAACATAGGCGGTGATCCTTGAGAGCATTAATGAGCAAAGATTGATGAATCCCTATGTAGATATCTATGGGCAAGAGTCTTATGCCACTCCGGGCATCCTAACAAAGCCATCTTGGCTCTTTACCAGTCTAGAGGACCAGAAAATACTTGGCACGGTTTCTCCTAGAAACCAAGCTCTAGTATCGGAGGATTGGGATAATGTTTTGGATCCTGAGTTATCTCAGAATCCCAAGAGCCTGAGGGAAGCTGCATGTGAGAAGATGAATAAATTATCGGACCCTTTCTACAAACATCTATGGGACTATGGGCTTCCCCAGTACATGGTTCCTCTGGTGCATTATTGCCCAGAAATTGTGGCAGCATGCATAGCAAACTTTGACCCTCAGACTGGAGTTATAACTAGCCCTCATTTGAGGGTAGTCATCAACCCCCAAGCCCTTCAAGATATGTTATGCATCCCATTCCCCTTGAACCAGAATGTTGAAGATTTTGACATTAACAAGATGCAGGACCACTCGAGAACTTTCTGGATGGCACAACAGTTTTACCACACTGAGACTGCTTAATCGACAAATGTCTCAATGCCTCCTAGATTCCCAATTGCTCTGGGTGCTTTAAAATCGAGGTCTTGTTCTATCTGTTCTATGTTGGCGCTGGTTTGTGGGCTAGATACATACAAGGGAGTTTTCAAATTCTAAATGAGTCTCAACTTTATGCTGAGGAAGAATAATGTACCTCCGCTTATGGACCTTGTAAAGGTTATTATTGATGTGATGATACAACAACTGCATGGATTCAAGGTTGGTTCTAGATTCAGGTATTCTTCTTTCCTGGTCTACTTGATATTGCATCAGAATCTAGATTATTTCCAGCAATTTATGGCCTTGGTTGTTTTCGACGAGAGTGGTGCAAGGAAGCTAGTTTCAACATGGACTCCCATCTTGTCGAAAAATTTCAATTATTATGCATTTGCAGATTCATTCTTAGCTCCGACTTTGCAGGCTTTGGATGGATCTAGGATCAACATGTCCATGCGATTGACGCCAAGACATAAATCATGGTCGAAAGGCCTCTTGCCACCTTATGATTGGTTCTTTGGCACAAACTTCACTATGCTCCACATGCGAGGTTTTATCCGGGAACCCTTCCAGCTCCCACACTTTCTTTCCGATAGAGTGTGGCCCTAGAGGTGTTACGAAAACTATGCAATATTGAGAATGACTATTGGGGAGGAAGGCATTTAACTTCCTATTTGATACTACCAGTCATGTTTGGCTCTGTATCATTGGTTAAGAAAAGGACTTCGAAGGTTAACACCTCAGAGATTTTGTATTCAAAGTTGGGTCATCTTGGACTAGTGGTTATCAATGACACCTGGCAATAGAACCCCAAAAATAATCTATCAGAGATTGGCCTAAAAATTCCGCACCAGCCTCGACCCTTCTGGGACCCTCGGATAAATGTCGAAGAGGGGAATTTAAAATTTTATGTAGGCCTTGAATATTTTCCTACTAAAGAGGGGCGATCACCGTGGTTGAACTTTTACCACCTTGTGGAGAAGGCCAACCCAAATCAGAAGATGAGCCCATACCTGTGCAGCCAATTGAATAAGCTCAGGTGGAAGCCCGAAAGAATTTGAGACTTCTGGATATTCGGGCAGTAGATAAAGACAACAAATGGGCCTTATCAAGAGGTCGACTTGGATGACAAATTTTATGACCTCTGGGTTCACAAAAATCTAGATAGCAAGAACTCTCTGAACCCTTCACTTTCAGAGCAATACTATGAGAAGGGAAGAGCTGCCACGGAGCCCAGAGAGGAGGTAAACCAGAATGCCCCTGTTGCAGGAAAATATCCAACACATGAGGAAGATGTCAGTGGACAGCCTACATAGCAGGAGGATTCACTAGACACACAAACATCGGAGCCTTCCAGCTCCTCTAAATTGACTAGGAAGAGGCCAAGGAGTTCCGGTCGTAAGAAGAAGGTTATTGTGAACCTTGAAGATTCTCTAGAGGAGAAGTAGCTGTGAATGAGAGAGTTCATAGAAGATGAGGACTCACAACAAGAAGAAGCGGTTGTATCATCTATAGCTTTTCAGGAGCCTAAGGTATTATTTCCTCCCTTTTCTCTCTCTACTATGTCTCTAGTCTCCTTTTCGTTTGCCCCAGCATTTTTGTCTGCACCAACTTTTTCTATTACTCGATATCCCAAGCAGTCCAGTCCTTTCCCTCCTAGTTTTCCATTTCCACCCTTTGATTTTCATTCCTTACCCATAACACAATTCAGTGCCAGTCCTAAGCTTATGAGCCAACATTTTTTATCCCCCAGGCCTGGCCTATCAGTTTGTGCTTCCCCGACCTTTTCCCCCTGTCATGTTTTTATCATCTTCGAGTGGCCAGTATATCCCACCTTTCTCCCCGACTATTATTACAAGGCCTAGCAAATCCAGCAATGCGCTCAGCACGCTATCTTTCCCACTAGCAGTCCCTCAGGAGTTTCCTTTTGTTGGTGGGCTAGGTATCTCTTCCCAAGAATATTTCTCGCAGGTGGAGGCAAATAAGAGCGCCCGAGCAAGCCAAATTCAAAAAAGGAGACAAAAGGATGCGGTAAGGTAGGCGAAACCTCTCTTACAAACTGTTTTCAATGAGAGTCAGAATTCGTTGATGTTTGCAAAGATCACTCCCAACGTGATTAAACTGGTAGGAGAAATGTTGCCAAGTGACTACTCTGTCAACGCCATTGGGCTAGACTTGCAGCAAGCTCGTCCGCGGGATAAGGTCGAGCTGATGGAGGAGACTCAGAAGATAGTGACCACCGATTACCTCAAACTCAATCACCAAACAAGGAAAAAAGAGGAGCAATTATCAGAGCTAAAACGGAAGGTTGATATCTAGGTAAACAAGTATAAAGGCCAGGAAAATGAGATAAATCGCCTGCAAAAGGAGAGGAGTGCTTTTGAAAGAAAAATCAAGGAGCTTCAAGTTATGAGCAAGGAGATTGTTTCGGTCTTATAGAATGAGGTTGAGTAGAGCCGGGCGAATGAAGAAAATCTCTGTGCTAACTTACTACAGATGAATGAAGGTATGAAGCAGCTCTGATAGAGCACAAGTGATGAAGTAAATGAGATGAATGTCGCTTTAGAGTCAAAAATTGAGAAGAGAAAGCAGGCCAAATTGGCATTGGAAGAGAAGGAGAAATAAATTTCCACTCTAAGAAGCTAGGTGTCCTTATTGGATGAAAGCTTATCGGAGCTAAGGGTAGACTTGAGCAGCAGAGTAGCAAAGTTGGATCTTCTGAGAGCCCAACCTCCTGCACCACAGATGAGCTCGTTGGAAATTGCCAAGGAGTTATACATGTCATACTAGGATAAGGTCAAGGTATTATGCCTTACTTTGTAGCCCACCCTGAAGATTATGGTGCAAGCAACCAGCCTATGCAGAATAGTCAGTGAAACAATCCAGCAGGCATAGGAGATGAGTTTTGATAAGGTTCCGGAGGCCAGGCTTTTGTTGGACAAGTTGCATACAACTTCTGATGAGGCTCTAAGTGGCGTAGGTATAGCGGACCAGAAAATGGTGGCCATGGGCGTAAAAATCCTCATTTCCATGCATGAGGCTGTCCAACATGTGGTAGAGTGCAGAGCCAGATTAAATCAAATTACCAGTGACATGCAAGCAAAATTTTCCCGCTTAACGTAGTGAGGCCTCCCTTTTCCCTTCATCGTAGATCAAGCGGTGGTAGGTGTTGAGCACATTATTGCAAAGATCGAGGAGAAGAAGCAAGACCTTTCTATTTTCCAATCTTTTGATCAGTCTCCGACCGCCAAAAATATTGAAGGTATCGTGAATCAGTTGGCGCAACTCTTTTTCCAGCTTGAATTGGAGGTGAAGATATCTAGTGGATTTCCTTTTAAGGCAATCATCGATCTCAAGTTAGCGCACAAAAATCTGAAAGCTCTCTCCATGCCATCAAATGAAGTCTGGATCGGTCTGTAAGCTGCCCTCTCTAAGCTATGAGTGATAATGGGATGCTGAACCAAAGTTTCTGGGGTTCTTCATTTCGTAGGAAAAATGTCCCTGTGAGTCGCCAAACTTTGAACTTTATTTCACTAACCGCTAGCTTTCATGGTTATCTTTCCTTCGCGGCTTTGCCTTGTCCCTTATCGCTCTTAAATTTTCGGTGCTTGCCACATGGCCTCCAAACGGAGATTCTTTCTGCTTCGTATCACTTTGCTTTTCCCAAGTTCCGTGTGCTTGATGCATGGCTTTCTTTGGCCATTCTCCGAGTTGGGCCCACTAAGAAGTTATCTTCATTCGACGTCACCCATATGGCTTCCTCTCGGATCTTTTCGCTGGGGCATCCCTCATTCTTTTTCCAGGCTTCGTTTCCTCGACGTGTGGCGTATTCTTGTGCGCTAATTTTCTGGGAGTTGCTGCCTGCGCCAATTTTTCTTGCTTACCGCCACATTTTCTTCTTTGGTGCCACGTGTTCATTTCTGCAGCTGCATGGCCTTCTATTCTCTGCGACGGCTTTGCTAGGGCACTGTTGAGTGATCTTTCTATTTAGTGGCAGCTCAAGAAGATCTGGGGCATTGATGTTTGATCAAGGCATCTTTATCCGTGGTTTTCAGGCGGTGGGCTGGCCTATATAAATGGCCCTGCTTCTCTTTTATTAGGTTGTTGTTATTAGATAGATAAAAACTCCCGAGCACTGGGAATCGGCCTTTGTAATATTTTATTGAACTTGAGATTTGCAGAGTGTGCCAATCAATTCGGCCTTTCCTGTTTTCATTTTTTTGATAAGATGGTTAGACTGTGCGATTATTTTCCTATGATATATGAATGCTTGTTCTTCAATTTTGTAATCTTCTATAGCTTAATAAATACATATCATGTTTCTCGACTCCTTTGTGTTGGCCGAAGTTATATTAGATTATGCTATGCAGTTAGAAGGTGTTCTTATGTTTTAAAGTGCTTTTGAGAAAATTTATCTAATAAACATTTAGTGGTTTGAGCCTTTGCATCCAACACTCTGCTTAGGTAATTTCATTCATGATTTGGCACATCGCCTTTAGTCTAGATTTAACGTTTTTAGTTATCTTCCTAACCCATTACCTCCCCCACTAAAACAAAGAGTCGGCTTCGGTAAAACCCAAAGGTCACTTAGCTAGCGCACTATGTCCCCCAATAGCTAGTTTCCCATGAGACTACTGTCACCTACAAAATCTTGCGTCAACAAATGCATATGTACTATTCCTTAGAATGGTCCCTCTATTGCTGATGAGATCAAAGAAGCAAAAACTAATACTAGGGCTATAGAAGCATTGCTAAGTGCTTTGAAAGATTCATAGATGACAAATGTGATAGGTCTGAAGACTGCACATGAGATTTGGAAAAAGATGGAAACGTTATATGAAGGAGATGTACTAGTGAAAGTTTCTAAGCTACAAATTCTGAAAGGCAAGTGGGAGAACTTCAATATGACTGAAGATGGAAACATTTTTTATTTCACACAAAAAGTAAATGAACTAGTGATGGGCATTATATGTGCTGGTGGAATCTTGGAAGAAGATGAGATTGTGGCTAAAATACTTAGATTTGTGCGTACTTCTTACAAAATAAAAGCTTGTGCTATTGAAGAGCTCAAGTCAGTAACAAATATGACAAGAGACACGTTGATTGGAAAATTTGCTACCTTTGAGTTGAGTGAATTTGGTGAATCTTCTCCTAAGAGAGAGTTTGCATTCAAAGCTATTGTATTAAAAAAAAGCCAACAGAGATATGATCTGGGAGAAATCTCCAAGAAAACATTCAAGTATGAAGATGAAATGAAATTGATTGAAGATGAAGAAAGAGAGCTAGAAGAACTGGAAGCACTGATTGTGAAAAGAGAAGCCAGAGGACAAGGTAAGTACAAAGGAAAGTTTCCTATTAAATGTTTCTCTTGCAATAAGATAGGTCATTTTGCATCAAGGTGTCCTGAAAGAGTTTCTAACTATAAACCTAACAAGTCTAGATTTCAAAAGAAATGTTATTATGCTGAAGAAGGTGTTAGTGATGATGAATTTGATAAAGAAACTGGAAATGAAGATGAATGGGTATTCATTGCTATCAAGGAAAATGGTCCGGTTTCCACTGAATCAGCTAGTAATCAGAATATTGAGAAAGCTCGTGTAGCCAGAATTGATGAGAAGGATGAGTGGGTGATTTAAAGTGGATGCTCAAATCATATGATTTGTGACAAAAAAAATTTTCTAAGCATGGAAAAATATGATGGTGGTGTTGTAAGGTTTGGAGATAACAATCCTGGTGTGATTTGTGGTAGAGGCACTATTTCTATTGGCAGTAAATGAAATACTGTTGATGTCCTATATGTTGAAGGTTTGAAGCACAATTTGTTGAGTGTTGAACAAATGGTTGACAAAGGTTACAATATTCAATTCAAAGATGGTAAGTGTAGGATACTGGGAAGCTCAAGAAATGTTATTGCTTCAGGTACAAAGATAAGAGGTAATATTTTTCAGTTAAATGCTACTAGTGAGATTTGTTTGATTTCTCAAGTTGATGTAAGATGGTTATGGCATAAAAGGCTATGTCATGTGAATTTTGATAACATTTATCAAAATAAGCTCTACACAAGCAGTCGAAGATCTACCTAAGTTAGTGAAGCCTACTAACACTATATGCAAGGAATATCAGATGGGAAAGTAGACAAGAATTTCATTTCAGAGCAAACAACATCTTTCCAATGGAGTATTGGATTTGATACATACTAATCTATGTGGTCAATCCAAAATCAAAAGTCTACAAGGAGAAAGGTACTTTATGTTGCTTATTGATGATTATTGTAGAATGGTATGGGTTGCTTTCTTAAGAGAAAAACATGAGGCATTAGAGAAATTCAAAAGATTCAAATCTATGGCAGAGAATGAGACAAGTTTGAAGATCAAATGTTTGAGATCAGATAGAGGTGGTGAATTCACTTCCCGGGAGTTCAATTCATTTTGTAAAGAGCATGGAATAAAAAGACAATTATTTGCTCCTCAGACCCCTCAAAAGAACGAAGTTGTTGAGAGAAAGAACAAAACAATTTTAGATGCTGCTAAAAATATGATGTTGGAAGGTAATGTTCCTCATATCTATTGGAGAGAAGCTGTAAGCACTGTTGTGTATACTATCAATTGGGTGAATGTCAATAGTAATTCTCATAAGACTCCTTTTGAGCTATGGTTTGGTTATAAGCCTACTGTTAAATATTTCAAAATATTTGGAAGTAGATGTTATATCAAAATAGATGAAGATATAGGTAAGTTTGAAGCTAGAAGTGATGAAGGAATCTTTTTGGGTTACTCCACTAAGAGAAAAGCCTATCGGTGCTACAATAAAAGATTGAAGAAGATGGTTGAAAGTGCAAATGTCAGAGTTGATGAGAACACTATCAGATCATCCAGGTGTTGTGGATATGATTCAGATGACCAACAAGATAATACCGAGAATGGAAAGAATGCACAGACACAGAATCAAGTTCAAATTATTTTGGTGGATCAAGAAAATCATGAAGGAGAAGATAGTAAAAATGCAAAACAGAAGAACCCAAAATTCCAAGGTATGTAAAGTGAAGTCATTCTGAAATTCAGATCATGGGAGACAAGAACAAAGGTGTGCAAACTAGAAGAAGGATTACAAAAGAATATTGTCTGATATCCAAGATTGAGCCTAGCAATGTCAATGAAGCATGTAAAGATGAATATTGGATGGAAGCAATAAAGGAAGAACTGATGCAGATAGAGAAAAATGATACATGGATTCTTGTTCCTAGACCTCAAGACAAAAATGTGACTGGAACCAAATGGGTCTTTCAGAATAAGCTGAATGAACAAGGTGAGGTGATCAAGAATAAAGCAAGACTGGTATGTAAAGGATATTCACAAATGGAAGGTGTTGATTTTGAAGAAACATTTTCCCCTATTGCTAGAATTGAATCTGTAAGGTTGTTTCTTTCTTATGCTACTTTCAATAAGTACAAAGTCTATCAAATGGATGTGAAGTCAACATTTCTGAATGGTGAATTAGAAGAAGAGGTATATATTGAACAACAAGATGGATTTCAACTGATTGATGAAAAAGATATGGTTTGTCAATTGAAGAAAGTTCTATATGGACTCAAGCAAGCACCTAGAGGCTAGTATGCTAGACTGGATAAATACTTGTTGAAGCTTGGATTCAATAAGGTTACTACTGACAACAATCTGTATTTCAAGTTGGATTAGGATAAATAATTGATAAATGAAGTCTTTGTTGATGACATTATTTTTGAAGGAGATGACTGTTAGAGTAATTGGGTATTTACTTTATTAATTAAACAATATTTGTTTAATTACATAAAGTTCCCTTTTACCTCTTTTCACTTAAGCTAACATTAAGTACATAATATTTAATTACTTTATTAATTATTATTGTGCAAGCCTAGGGTTTTCCTTTTTAGGGTTTTCATCTATATGTAGTTGAAAACTATCTTTTGTATCATTAATTCATTTTTACATTTTGTGTGAATTCATGGCTCCACATTCTTGAGCATTTCCTTTGTTGCTTCTCTTTGTTTCTCCTTGTAACAAGTTATTTGCTTGCAAATATCTTTTGGGCTTCTGTGGTGTTGTATCTTCTCAACTCCAACATGGTATCAGAGCTTCAGATTTGCAGCTGCTTGTTCTTGTTTTGAGAATTTTGCATTGGAAGCAAATCTAGGGCTTTAAGGTTTCTTCTTGTGGAATCAGCATACTTTGAATTTTAGGTTCACTTTGGGCTCAAATGCACAGTGCCATTGGATTCGTAGCACCCAAAAACCCCAAAAACGACTGTCAAATCGTCGATTTTGGCTACAGTCAAATAGGGTTGCAATTTTTTTTTTAGGGTTTGGCCGTACGACCCTCGCAGCAAAAAATAAAAATAAAAATAAAAAAACTAAGGTTTTTGATTATTTTTTTTGAGCGACCCGTACATTTATTTTCCGCTGCTCGACGACCACCACTACACCGCCAAGCGGCCACCAGCCGCTGTGCTCACCGCGCTCGCCACTGAGCTGCTCCGCCATCGGTTGCTGTCGTGCCCAGCTCATCGAGGTCGCCCCATCGACACCACGCTGAGCTCGCCGAGCTCGTCCTGCTGACATCGCCAGCTCCCTGCAACGCTCACCCCGCTGACACCGCCAACTCCCCGTCGACACCAAGCTCACCCGCGGGCTCGCCGACCTGAGTCAGCTCTTCAGCCCCCGCAGGCCTCAAACAAACCCCTGCCTGGTCATATGGTGACCAAGGGCTCCACCAACTTCAGCCCCCTGGTTCGCCCACGCGACCAGGGGCCCTTTTTTCTAGCTTTCGGGTGCTAGAGGAGTCTAATAGGGCAACTTATGCCTCCTTCATTCAAATGGGCATAACTTGGGCATTTTTGCTCCGTTTCTCGAATGGAAATAGGAATTGAAAAGCTGGTTTCAGCACCAATTTGATGGTGTAGGATTTTTTTCCAAATTTTACCAGTTTGGATATTATTTTTCCAGTCAAAGTGAGGTCTTCTTTCTTCACTCCCGGGGGCATATCTTTTGCATCCGAACCCCATTTTGCACAAACGAATAGGCATTGGAAAGGTGTTACAGTGATCTTTCAAGATATATAGTCTATTTTACCAGAATATTTACCAGGTATTTTTTATTCAGCTTTGTGTGTTTTTACGCTTTGCTCAATTACTTGGTCATCTTGGCTCCTACATGGGGTTTGTTTGCATTGGATGGGTTATCTTGATATGCTTTATCATTGCTGAGATCATTAGTCTTTGAATTTTTCATTTGAAGAGTTATCATGGGTTTCTCTACTCACCCTTCCGTTGTTCTTCTAGAACAGGGTAATTATGAGTCATGGGCAAAGGGTATACTTACACATTATAGGTGGCTTAATATTTTGCCTTATTTGTATGATCTCATACCTGAACCAGCAACTTTAGAGGGCAAATTAGCATGGGATATTATTAGAAATCACATTGCAGGAGTTATATTGTCTAGTGTTGATCATGACACTGTGTTGGTTATATCGGACATTGATTGTCCTCACCCACTTTGGACACATCTTTGGGAGATCTATGGAGACCCTATTCTATCTCCATTCCCAGAGGATCCTACTTCAGATTGTCTCATACCCATTGCTTGGCGAGAGAATACACCATTTGATCATGATACTTTAGAGGAGCTTGATTATTTAGACACCCTTACTTACTCTGATGGATCAGAGGTTTGTCTCACATTTCCTACTCTTCAGACTGAGACTTCATCAACATCTCTTGTTGTTCTTGATTCAATACAACAGGGCATCATACATCTTCTAGACATAGCTACTTTGGACTCTTATGTTGCAGACATATCTTTCTTATTTGTTGAGTCCTATATTGCAGATTTGGAGGATTATTTTGAGGACATTCATCTCCTCTACCTTGACAGTCAGGTTATCACTGTTCACCCACCATTATCTGTGCATTCAGAGGTTGCATTTCAGTATTCTCCACATCATTTTGGATTTGGCATTATTTGTTTCAGTTCAGACAGTGAGACTCTTCAGCATCCTATCATGGCACACATCTTGAGATAGATTGGTTCATCATTCTTCACAAGGTTTCTTCGATACAGGTCCATGGATCCATTTCTTCCCAAGGGGAGGAATGTCATTTGCCGCTTTAGGATCTCCTTTTGGATTCTACATCAGGCATCTACCATTGTGATACGAGTTTCTTCATTGTGGGGGGCCTTCTTCTCTCTTTCTATCTCTCCTATGGAGAGCATTGTACATGTACTTATATGATAGAAGTTGTCTATGGGGGGTATCATGTTGTCCACCTCCTATCCTTCTTTCATTAGTGCATTGCATTCCTTCCTTGCATTCTATTTTGGGGAGGAGTTTTGTTCCCACTGGGTTTTCTCCTTTACCCCATTTCATTTAGTTTGCATTGATTTTGTACATGGGTACCTGATCTGGCCTTGTTGTCGGGACCCATTGCTTTTGCTTTCAGTAGCTTCTTCTAGGTTTTAGCTTCTCCCTATGTCTATCTTAAGGGGGGGTGTTAGAGTAATTGGACATTTACTTTATTAATTAAACAATATTTGTTTAATTACGTAAAGTTCCCTTTTACCTCTTTTTCACTTAAGCTAACATTAGGTGCATAATAATTAATTACTTTATTAATTATTATTGTGCAAGCCTAGGGTTTTCCTTTTTAGGGTTTTCATCTATATGTAGTTGAAAACTATCTTTTGTATCATTAATTCATTTTTACATTTTGTGTGAATTCATGGCTCCACATTCTTGAGCCTTTCCTTTGTTGCTTCTCTTTGTTTCTCCTTGTAATAGGTTATTTGCTTGCAAAGATCTTTTGGGATTTTGTGGTGTTGTATCTTCTCAACTCCAACAATGATGACCTATGCATGAAGTTTGCTGATGAAATGTCAATGATAGGAGAACTTAAATTATTTTGAGGATTGCAAATAAATCAGTTAAATGATGGAATCTTCATATCTCAGTCCAAATATGTAAGAGAGTTACTAAATTTCTTTGGCATGGAAGACTCAAAGCCATTTGGTACACTCATGGTAATCGGATGCAAGTTAACACAAAATGATGATTCTCCTAAGGCTAATCAAACATGATATAGTTTAATGATTCATGGATTGATTTATTTGACTCAGACTAAACCAGAAATCATGAATTCTATGTGCATGGTTGCTAGATATCAAGTTGATCCGAAGGAATCACATGTGATTGCAATAAAGAGAATTTTCAGGTACTTAAAAGGAATAGTTGATTTTGGTCTTTGGTATCCTAAGGATGATGATCTTAATCTAAATGCCTTTACAGATGCACATTGGGAAGGAGATGTGGATGATAAGAAAAGTACAAGCGGTGGTGCATTATTCTTGGGGAAGAAGTTGGTGTCTTGGCTAAGTAAAAAGCATAACTCCATTTCCTTATCTATTGCTGAGGCATAATATATTGCTACTACAAACAATTGTACTCAAGTGTTGTGGATGAAGAAGATGCTGAGAGATATCAGAATTGAGTATGATGAGCCTATTTCTATATTTTGTGAGAATTCAAGTGGCATAAACATTTCTAAGAATCCGGTGCTACACTCAAAGACAAAACATATATCTATCAAGTATCACTTTTTGAGAGACAAGGTGAGTGATAAAGAGGTCAGATTGGAATATGTGCCCACTAAGGAACAAATTGTAGATGTATTTACTAAACCATTTCCTAAGGATACTTTTGAGTATCTCAGAGAGAAGTTAGGGGTGATTTCCCCTCCTAATCTGAACTAAGAGGCAATTCTTTGCATCAATCTATGGACTTACAGTCATATCTTGTTTCGGCTTGATGTTGTGGTGGCTGCTACTCAGGGGGAGTAGTCAGATGATTCAGATGATATGTGGTTCAGAGCATGTGTACCTTTTCCATTGATGTCAAAGGGGGAGAAGTGTAATGTGAAAAACCATGTACTATAAGGAGGAGAAGTGTAAGGGGGAGAAGTTAAGAACAAAAGAGGAGATGAGTACTGTGAGAAGAGTTAGTTGTGTTGATGGTATTTTTGACATCATGTGTTGCCATAAATGCCAAAGGGGAATATTGTTGGATTTTGTGGTTGTGTTTCTAATTTGTGGTGTTCATTGATGTCAACACTTTTAGCATTAATGGATTGAAGGTTTTATATGTCAAGGATATTGAGAAAAATGTAGTAAATATGTTGCAGGCAATCTGTGAAGCTGAGAAGGTCAGAGTGATGACAAGTTCTGTACATTGATGGTTAGAAGGCACACATTAAAGGGTTTGTTTCTGAGCCTATCTCATATGTTTTCTAAAAGGTTTAGAGGTGCACATCAAGAATTGAGAAAGTTATGAAGTTTTGTGTTCCTATAGTTATTCAGTTATTGTAGCTAGTGTTTCTAAAAGATGTGATTACAATTCTAATGAATTGAGTTATTACATACATTCCTAAGATGTTCAACGATGTTTCTATATCATGCTCTATCAGTGTGGTATGCTTGCGTTGATTGGTGTGTTCGTGATCAAAGATTTTTCCTTTGTGTGTTCAAGTTTTCATGTTCTTGGCGAACATGTTGGTGGTAGCGTGTTGCGGATCCTTATGGATTAATCTTGTATTGTTTGGAATGCTTGAGGATGTTGATTTAGGTCTTCATTACTATGTGACTGACTTAGGTTGGTGTGCATTGAGATTTGTTCATGAATTGGGCCAATAGTTGTAATTTATTCTTTATTTGTGGCCGACAGAGTTGATGTAAATTCATGTAGTGGATATATAAGAGCGATTGTTTTCTTCATTTGTGGTGTGTGAGCATGAAGTGTGTATGAAAAATGTGTGAATAAAGATCAGGTCATCCGAATGTAGAGCAAAGTGTGAAGAAGATTGAGTGAAGTGTGAAGAAGTGTTTCTATTCCTAACCGGAACTGTCATCAAGCTTTTGAAGAAGCTAATTTTTCAGTTCAACCTCATTAGATGGATTTAATCTAATTATTTTATGTAAGGAAGTGAGCCTTCCCTTTGAGTAGTGAGCTCTTGGAAGTGTGCCTGAATGCAAGTGCATTCCCCATTCATTTCTTTCATTATACTTCTAACAGGGTATAATTTTGTGGACTAACATCCACCGTGGTTTTTCCCCTAACAAGGTTTCCATGTATAAAATCTTGGTGTTCACGTGTCTCTAATGTGTTGTTGATTTATTCTTTCACTGTTAATGATTAGATCTGAGATTAAAGGTTGATTAAGGTTGAACAAGTTTAATTTCTGTAACAACTGGTTCACCCCCCCTCTTAGTTGTTTATCCCTATTTTTCCAACAAAAATATGATCCCCATATCGCTTGAATGAACATGCATATTTTGAGGAATCTATCATGAGTGTTGATGAGGAGGACCCTCTAGCTAATGTTTGGGATGGCGTCCCGATATCGCATCCTGGAGACCATAGTTCTCTCCTTAAGGGAGATACTACTAAAGTCTCTATGGATCCTAAGTCTTCTAAAATGGTGATTAAGATTGTGAAGCGCCTTTCTTCAGAAGAAGATAAAGAAAATCCTAATCTTCTACACTCTCATCCATATATCTTTGCTTGGATGTATGAGGACATGCCTGGTATTGATGAGTCTTTAGTGGTTCATAATATCATCTTATGCCCCAAAGCCAAGCCGGTTAAGCAAAAAATCTAAAAGATTAATCCCAAGGTTGCACTGTTGGTTAAGAATAAGATAGAGAAGTTGTTGAAAGTAGGCTTTATTCATCCCATCGACTAATTCCCTTTGATCTCGAATATTGTCACCGTTAGTAAACTTGAGGGCCGTATTAAGGTCACAAAAGTCAATACATATACAAATATTGCCATGCCTTGTTATCTTTCATGGATGGTTTCTTGGGTTACAATCAGATATGTATTAATCTGGAGGATGAATACAAGACAACCTTCACTACCCCTTGGGGTACTTTATATTATATGGTCATACCCTTTAGGTTAAAGAATACATGAGCTACTTAATAGCGGGTGATGACCCTAATATTTCATGATTTCATTCACAAGATTTTAGAAGATTATGTTGACAATATCTTGGTGAAATCCATAACTTGTTAGGATCATCTAAAAAACCTTCGTCTTATCTTTGAGAGACTTCAACTCTATAAAATGAGGCTTAATCCTCTTAAGTGTGTCTTTGACATAGATGCTGACAAACTTCTGGGATTTACAGTCTCTCATCATGGACTCGAGGTCGACACAAATAAGATCGATGCAATTGTTAACATGCCTCCACCCAAGAATATTACCAATTTACAAAGTTTAAAAGGAAAGATTTAGGTGATTCGAAGGTTCATATCTCAATTGGCCGATCGTACCGTTCCTTTCACTTTTTTGTTAAAGAAAGATGTTCACTTTGTATGGGATGAAGAGTGCCATAAATATTTTGAGTCAATCAAATATTATTTGGCCAATCCTCCCATGTTGATGCCGGCTATGCAGGATAGACCCTTTTTACTTTACCTAGCAGAATCACCATATTCTTTGGAAGCTTTGCTTGCTCAATATGATGATTTTGGAAAAGAAAGAGTAGTCTACTATGTTAGTCGTGTCCTGGTTGATTATGAAACTCATTACTCCTCCATGGAGAAGAAATGTCTCACTCTCGTCTTTGCTACACATAAGCTAATCTATTACCTTAATTCATGCTGAAACACATGTCACCATAAAGAGTGACCTTCTAAAGAATTTGTTCTCTGGTGGTGACCTTACTGGGAGGTTAGTGAAATGGGTGATGTTACTTTTATAGTTTGACATAAAGTTTATTACTCAGAAGTTGATAAAGGGTCAAGTGGTTGCTGATCAATTGGTAGATTCTCCCTCCTCGCCCCTTCATGGGCTTAGATTTGTTTCCTGATGAGAACATTCTTGTGATAAATTATGACCTCGAATGGAAAATGTACTTCGATGGGTTGATATGTCAGACTGGCTCCAGAGCAGGAGTAGTTTAAATATCGCCTGAAGGTAAGCTTGTCCCTCTCTCCTTTTGATTAGAATTTCCTTGCACCAATAACATCGCTGAATAAGAAGCCTTCATTGCTGGCTTGCATGCCATGATTGTACTAGAACTAAGACATCAATGTATACTAGGTGATTTTGAACTTGTTGCGAACCAGATTATGGGAACCTACCAGGCTAAGAAAAGTAATTTATCTCGATATCGAGAACTTGCTTTGTCCTTGCTTAAACGGTTCTCCTCTTTCATAATAGATAATGTCCCTAGGAGGGACAATAGACGTGCATATGCCATGGAAAGTTGTGCTTCCTTGGTACCTTTGGATGAGGACACGAAAGAATACCACTTCATGGTTCAAGTCCTTCAGTCTCTAGCTATTTCCGATAAGCCCGAATCTAATGCTTTTGTGTGTTTTCACGTAGACTCAAGAGAATGGTTTTCTAATATTTATAAATAATTGAAGACTGGAAACTTTCCTGATGATGCGATGAAAAATGATCGCACTCACATACGAAAGATTTCAATCTGTTATGTTATCTTTTTTTTATGTTCTCTTTTAGAAATCTTATAACGACTTGCTTCTTAGATGTCTTACTAAAGCAGAAATACCCCTTGCCCTCAGAGAACCCTATTCAGGCTCTAGGGGTGGAAATTTTGGTGGTAAATCCTTGGTCAAGAAATTTATACACATGGGGTACAAGTTTGGCAAATGATGGAACAAGATTTCTTCGACTTTGTTAAAAAGTTCCTATTAGAGTTATCATACATTAGCTAATAATTAATTAATCTTTAATTGATTATTAGTCTAATTTATTCTCATGCACTTAAGCTAAACTTAGGAGTTCTTTTATGCTTTATTAATTGAGTTAATATTAGATCAGGGTGATCCCACAATAGTGGTTTATAATTTTTGGGCAAACTGGACACTGCAATTATTATTTTTAACTAAATCTTCACTTTCGGGCTCTTGTTGCGGCTAAACCGTGAGGAATTTGAAAATGATACAAACTCGAGTCTCATCACATTGTGTCTCTAGATTCTAAAAATATTTTTTTCAAAATTTTTGGAATCAGATTGCACTTTTTTTTCCATCTCCCACGAAAACTAGTTTTTTTCAGAAAACAACATTTTTAAAAAGTGACGCTCACCATATACAATATAACATTTTTTGTATGAAGGATAAAATTCTAATTTTTTCGAATTTAGATTTGTAATTATGGTATCTAGCACTTTCATTTGGTCTCACATTTTTTTATTGAATATTTTTTCCTTAATCAAGTTTCAAAGTCAAACCAATTGCAATTCAGACATAGGCAGACTGTATACAACATAACTTTTTCTGTATGAATCGAAATTCAATTTATTTTTTTTAATGGATCAAGGACATGAATACCCAGCTTCAGCATATTTAAAAAAAAATTATTTTGATAATATGCTATATTTCCACATGTGCAGACCAGAGATTTTGATTTTCAGTGAAAAACCTATGTTTAATAAAACTAAAAAATAAAATACATAATAAAAACAAATCATATTAAAATTATATTCGACGGATAGCTCATTCTGAGGACTATCATTATCTAGTTGGGTTTCTGAATTTTTCTGCATTTTCATTTTCAAATTGAGCTTCAAACGACAATTTAAAAAAAAAAAAAATCATTTTTTTTAGGAGATAGGGGAAAAAGGGTGTTCGGCCGAACCTCTTAAAGGGGTTTGGCCGAACCTACTTTAAGGGGTTGGGCTGAACCTATTCACAGTAAAATAAATAAAAAAAATCATGGGTTTCAAGAAAATGACGGGTTTTTTAAAAAAAAAATCCTTATTAAAGGGGGTTCGACCGAACCCTTTATTTTAATATTTCCGCTCACATCTCAAAGGGGTTCGAGCGAACAATTTGGTTCGGTCGAACCCCTTCACTTTGTGTAGAGGGAAAAAATGACTTTTCCCTTCCTCCACAAAAGTGTTCATCACTTATGTGGGTTGATCCATCATTATGTCTCATCTCATGTGATGTTGACACTTGTCTTGATCTAATCCCTTTCTCATTTAGGGTTTTTCTCTTATAAGCACTCAACCCTCATTGTAAATATCTCTCAGATATTATCTGGAGCTTTCATATCTTCATGAAAGTCTCTTTTGTAACTTTTTTTTGTTGAAGAATATTGCACATATTATTTGCAGATCTCTTGTGTGGAAGGTGTACTTATTTGTTGTTTGATCCTATGGCTCATGGTTTTGTGCTTGTTTCACAATTCTAAAATTCTTTCAGTGTACCTATCATACCTCTCCCTTGTCAACATTATGGGGGGGTTTCTACTATTGGTGCTAATGCTTCCTTGGTTTCGCGTTGGAGTGAGGTATGTATACAATATTTGTTCCTATGTACTAGGCAGATGCAACAACTAGTTACCCATGCATTTTGGTGAGATGGAGCACTTACCATATGGACACTCTTGTATTTCTATTTCTGGAGGTGACCTTCCATTTTCACTTGATCAGTTCTTTAGACTATTGGTACCTGTGCCATATGTATCTTTGAGTTCTTGATGTTTGCCTTGGTTTTCCATCGGATTCGAGTAGTGTCATTGAGGGAACTCATGCATATTCTTCTCTTCTTGATCTTGATCATAATATGTTTCAGTGGAGGTTTTTCTTTCCACATTTCACCAGTCATTCTATGAAAGTGTTAACAGCTTCTTCATGCTTTAGTGGTGTTCTCTTTGTTAATCCTTTGTAGATAATCTTTTGGGACAACATTGTCTTGTTTGGAGGCTTTTTCAGTCCTTCACTTGGCTTTCATCTCTTTTTGGAGTTGAGTTTTTCCCATGAGGTTTTCTCCATTTCTCTGTATTATAGAGATCTTATGTTTTTACATGGGTACATTACATGGGGTGAACCCACAAAAGTGGTTTACAATTCAAGTGAGAAAGGAAAACTTCCAAAAACCTCACCCATGCAAAATATTTTCATTTTGAGGGGTTCAAGCGAACTCAATGTTCGAACGAACACTAAAGGGGTTTGGTCGAACCATGGTTCGAGTGAACCACTTTGTATGTGGGAACCCATGTTTCCCATTTTGGAAAGGGGGTTCGAGCAAACCCATTAGGTTCACTCAAACCCCCTTTTTCCCACCTTCCCACCCTCTGACACAAAAAGACTCTAGATTTTCACCCTTCGAAGCTTGGGTTTGAGGATGAAAATGGAGGAGACTTCATAGACCCAGCTAGAAGATGGTAGTCCTTGGAACGAGCTATCCAATGAATATAATTTTAATATGTTTTGGTTTTATTATGTATGTGGTTTTTTTAGTTTTATTAAACATAGGTTTTTCACCGAAAATCAAGCTCTCTGTTTTGCACATGTGGAAATATAGAAAATTATGATACATACAAAAAAAAATTAATGTTGTATACAATCCGCCTATGTCTGAATTGCAATTGGTTTGACTTTGAAACTTGATTAAGAAAAAAAATTCAATAAACAACTACGAGACCAAATGAAAGTGCTAGATATTGTAGTTACAAATCTAAATTCAAAAAAAATAGAATTTTATCCTTCATATAAAAAATGTTATGTTGTATACAGTGAGGATCACTTTTAAAAAATGGTGTTTTATGAAAAAAACTAGTTTTCATGGGAGATGGAAAAAAAAGTGCAATTTGATTCCAAAAATTTTGAAAAAAATATTTTTAGAATCTACAGACAAAATTTGATGAGACTCTAGTTTGCATCATCTTCAAATTCCTCACGGTTTAGCCGTTATAGGTGCCTGAATATGAAGATTTAGTTAAAAATAATAATTTTAGTGTCCAATTTGGCCAAAAATTGTAAACCACTATTGTGGGATCACCCCACGGCCTTGTTTGTCAGGACCCGTCATGCATTATTTTTAGGGTTTTTAGCTACTCCCTAAGTTCCTCTTAAAGGGGGGGTTGTGTTAGAGTTATCATACATTAGCTAATAATTAATTACTCTTAACTTGTCATGATCTGATCCCTTTTTGATTTAGGGCTTTTCTCTTATAAGCAGTCAACCCTCATTGTAAATATCTCTCGAATATTATCTGGAGCTTTCATATCTTCTTGAAAGTGTCTTTTGTAGCTTTTCATTGTTGAAGAATATTTCACATATTGTTTGTAGATCTCTTGCATGGAAGGTGTATTTGTTTGTTGTTTGATCCTGTCGCTCATGGTTTTGTGCTTGTTTCATAATTCTAACAATTCCCACAATGTCAGCAGTATAGTCATCTTATTCATGCACCTGCACAAGAGTTACAAAACTAGACCTCTCCTTGGCCGTTTGCGAAATGGGGTTGGATATTATTGGAAAAATATCACCTCCTTCCTCTAAAGGGCACACTTTTATTATCATGGCTATAGATTACTTCATGAAATGGGTTGAATCCATCCCGCTTGAATCCATGAACACTAAGGCTATTTGTAGTTTTCTCTTAAACAACATTATTTCTCATTTTGGATTGCCTGCTACACTTTTTTCTAACAATGGTATGTCACTCTAGAATAAGGAAGTATAAAAATTCTTAGAAAAAATTCACATTCAACATAGATTTTCTACACCATATTATCCTCAATCCAATGGCCAAGCAAAAGCATCTAACAAGATTCTTGAGATCATTCTTCATAAAATAGTTAATAAGCATGGTAAGGATTGGCATATTCAATTAACATAGGCTTTGTGGGCTTATCCCATGAGTGTTCGTACGACAGCGAGAATGATTCCTTACAACCTTGTGTATGGTGTTGAAGCTATCAGGCCTTTAGAGTTAGAAATTTTGACTTTGTAGGTTTCCCTTTAAGGGTTAATTGATGAAAAAACTTACCGAGCTAATCATTTGCATCAGCTAGAGATGCTCGATGAGTGCCGATTATAGGCCCTCAATCATCTTAAAGCTTATTAATGATCATTATCCAGACAATATAATCAAAGTGTACTTCCTAGAACTTTTAAGATAGGTAACCTAGTTCTCTACAAGAATTAGATAAATGTAAATGCACCAACTGATCAGAGGGGAGAATTCAGTCCTAATTTGTTAGGCCCTTACATTGTCATCTCTGTGTATGGTTTGGATGCCTACGAGTTATTATACATGGATGGAATGCCCTTAAAAGAACCGTTAATGCAATGCATCTTTGTCGGTACTATACGTAGTGTAAAATGTGTCATATGTGTGGTGTTCACTCTTTGAGGGTTGTAGCACTACATATGTTGACATTATTCATTAACACATTATGAAAAACAATTATGTTATGATATTATCATGTGTGTGTGTGTTATACATACATGTATTCTACTATGTTGTGTATCCATGCATTACATTATATCTTTTAAGGAAGTTAGATCATTATTGTATTTAATTAACATACATCCATGTGTTCATTAAATCATGACAATATCTAATGTAAAAATACATCCATACACATATATAACATCCATAGCATCAACATACATGAAAGTAAAGAAGCATAAACATCGAAGTATACAATTCCATAATGTCAGAATCGGTATCTCATATATATATATGAAATTTCATATACATTTATCAGGATACTATCATCAAAAAATGAGTGGCTACTAAATATGTGTATCAATGTCTATACAAAAAGGATCTAAAAATATATATCGCAACTACAAAATTGATGTACAAAATATAGCCCTCTATGGATGAGGCATGTGGCTCTTAGAACCCTCTAGCTCTGGTTGCAATTGTGGGTGGGGCTGCACAGTGATAGCAGATTTGGAGCGGTATGAGCATGAGGGTGACAAGGCTATGTGCATCCCTTTGATCTCTCCTTGGAGGGAGGCTATTTTTATGTGGGCTTGGATGAGCTCCTACTGTAGTCGGTCACTTGCTATGATCATGACTGCCGATTGCTCTATCAGGTCATCGAGACGACTCTAAAGGGTGTCACACACTTGCTCGATGACATTAGCCCTATCCACGACCGCTTCTCGCTCTGAGAGAACCATCTGTAACTCCCCCAACAGTTGGTCACACTGCACCTATACTTTGGTAACATCGGCTATCCTATGCACCATCTCTTCCTGCACCTCCTCATATGTAGTCCTCAAACGTGCTACCAGCTTGAAAAGTTGGGCATGACATCCTGCTGATACTGGTCGGTATGCATCTAGAACTATCCCTTGGATGTGCACGACATGTGCCACCTCTAATATGCATTGGGTTAAAAGCCCAGTCCATCCTTGAGTATCCAATACAACCACAGTAGTAGAATATGCATCAGTATCACGAGATGTATAAAATTGAAACATGGTATATGTATACATGAGACAAAAAATAGAAATATTGAAAGGAAAAAACATAAATAACTATCATACCTGGGTCCCTTGGCTGCCAGAATGGGTCAGGGGGAGGAGTTATGCTAGGTCATGCACCGTCGATATCAGGAGCTACCCCGGATGTTATGAGGGTTGGTGGGGCTGATGAAATAGGAGTAGCTCGTTGATGGGAAGACATCCTTTGCCACCTCTTGGGTCTCAACGATGCTTCTCTAGCCTCGTCGGCTTGCTCCTACTCCTGCTGCTGCTCCTCCTTTCTTTCACTGGCTCTACACCTCTGCCTTTGTCGAGGTGGCTATGGCGAGATGTCCCCTATAATTTGGGATCCCCCCTAAGGGCATCCATTGGAAAACTAGGGCGAGATGATGTGATCCCCATCACACTAGAAAGACTCGATCCAATTTGACGTTGTCCAGTGTCCCCATCAATGGCAGGTCAACATCATTAGCATCATCATCGAAAAGGTCCAAATATTCTAGGGTAGGGCACAACCAGTCCTCAGGCCTTGTTGTGCTCCACACAACTCGAGTATATGTCAAGATGGGAGGGGGAATAGTCTGAGCCTGTCTGTGCTGTCGCATGACCCGACTCCACTAGTATGACATAAACATAAAATCTGTGCACTTGAGAATGAATTGGTCACGCAAAAATTTTTGAAGGAACTTGTGGTCATCTACCCACCAAAAAATTGGTGGGGTCTCCACCTTATCCTATTTGGCATCAAGGTGTTGAATTGTAGCCGCTAGAATTTTAGGTTGCCATGCCTCTACGATTGAGTGAGCTCATATGACTGAACCATCAGAACATCATAGTTCTGTGCCTGTGGATACCCCTTAGGCCTAGTACATGTGATGTGGATGAATTCCCACACCTGAAGAAGAGTGCATGCTATTAGGATATGATACTCATAGTGGACATACTGATTGAGCTCTTGGTAGAGGTGTGCAAGCATGCTGCACCCCCATGAGAATACGATTCACCACTCCACCATTGCCATAATGGTGTGGATGAGGCCCCCGTGCAGGTGAGAACCCCATGCATCAATGGTGACCCTCATGGAGACAGTGACCACCATGATGCGACATAGTAGAGGGGTAGTGGTCTGAGCTTGGTCGAACCACGAGGAGTAAATGTGCCTAGTCTCATCTCCACCATTCGTTTGGCTGGAGCAGTATAGAACACCATTCGATCGCTCTTGTGGTGAGCGAGAATCATCAATAACCAGTCATTGACCATGAATGGGAAGCTCGAGGATATGATAGACATCCTCCAATGTAATGGTCATCTCTCTAGTTGGTAACTGGAAGTTGGAGGTTGTGGTGTCCCATCGCTCCATCAATACCATTAGCATGCGGTCATGGTACACCATCTCTAGCAAGGTATATACATGTCAAAGCCTGACCCGTTGTAGGTGGGTGGCCTCATCATTAGTCAATTGGTCCCTCTGATATCATAGTAGGTGAAGTACCCACCCTCTAGGATTCTCCTTGATCTCTGGATATAACTACAGAAGAAGAATAAAATGTCTCAGTACACAAAAAATTATGAATAAATCTAAGTAAAAAGTATTTAAGGATGCATGGGCGCCGCATAGGCATCCCGATCTTCCATTAATGGTGTAGGGACAATGGTGCACCCCTTGGATGCTAGCGTGTCCTCAGGATGCTAGCGTGTCCTCAGGATGCTAGCGCGTGCCCAGGACGCCTACGCACCTAAAACTCCAAAAAATGCAAAAAATCACTAAAAAATGACTAATAAAGCAATTTCGGGGCCTACCTGGTCTACCTCGAGACCCTTGGTGATGTTTGCACATAGCTAGTCCAGCCTCAGATCCTTGTAATCATGTCTTCTTGACATTTTGATGACTTTTCTCTCATAGAAGTTAGCAAAATCCTCACGATGAATAGTGCAAATGTCCCTTCTTGGGGCCCACCTAGGTATATATAGGCCCTCGGGGCCCATTTTTTCTAGAGTTTATGGCTCCTTGGTTTCTCTTGATTTTACCCCACATAGCTAGGGGAAAAATCAGGAGGGGCATATAGTCACCTCTTCACCATATTTTTCTTCAGAATCACCAAATTTTTCTTGACCATTCTTCTCACTATTGTAGCTTCTTTTGATTTTTGAAACTAACTTAAAATTGAATTTTGTAGAGAAAATTTTTGCACAATTTCCACGATCGGTCCTGCACTTCTTGTTGAGCTCAGTTACTGAGGGGCACCTTCAATACCAGCTAGCTCGACCTCAGTGACCTCTGAGGAACTTTATTTTGGCACACAAATCCATAAAACTTAATCTTTGGGCAATTTTTTTTCTTCTCTGCTTTAGTGTGACCGATTTTTCCCAAAGCTCACTAAAGTGGGGGGAAAATGCAATGTCATAGAATTACACCTAGGGGCTATTCCACATTTTAGCACTTTTCCTAGCATTTATGATGCTCAAACACATTAGTGACAAATATCCCATGGGTCAAAATTTCATAATTCTAGCTCCATGCAAACCAATGGCGAAGCAACAACAACTTGATAACATGTTTCCCAAAAAATTATGCTTTCGACGGCTGCACGACACACGGGCGTTTGCACGACACGCTAGCATCTTGGTGGTTTTTCGAGTTTGAAATGAGGAATCTTGAATCTTGTCTCTTGACATGTGTCCCAATAGTTAGATTTTTGGGTGTAACGACTCTTTGCCACCCTTGCATGCAAAAAAACCCCTCATTTGCTCTCATTTTTGGGGTTCATTCATTCACTCAAGTATCTCTCTTCTACTTGAATCTTGAATCTCATTCATTCTTGACAACAACACTTCTTCAAGCGAAGCTCTGCCGGGCTAAGGTCCTTCCAACAACCAAAGCTCTCTAGCAAGCATTCAATGATGCATCTATGTGTTCAAGAGGGGGTCGAGGCCTTTTGGTAACACTCTCTCACTCTTTTATATTTGCAAATAGATTAGATCTCTTGTTCATTTACTATTTGGTGGTGCGGGTTCTACTCATGAAGTGAGTTTTTCTTTCACCACTCCCTTTGTCCATTTCGGTTACACTCTCTTTCTATCTGGCTATTCGTAGAGGGGGGAACACTAAAGCGAGGGTTTGATTGTGGTAGACCCCTTTACAACCCCAACATTTTCCCTCATTTAACTTGTATGTAGGTTGTGAAGCAAATCTTGGTGTGAAGATTTAGACATCTAGTTGTTTGTAATTCTTCTCCAAGTTCTCCTTATATTTTCTCATAGTTTTTGTTCTCTTTTTTATTGTCCTATTTAATAGATCTCAGATCTGGGTTAGGTAGTGAAGCTCTATTTCATCTACCTGAGTTCCTAATATCTCTGTTGCTTAAGATGTCAGTGCGACATTTGGACACCAACCAATCATGTTGGTGTCTTGAATCCGCACTGCAATCCTTTCGTCAAGAGCTCCTCTGTCAAAAGTAGAAATCTAGAAGTTTCACTCTCTCAGAATCTGAGGTAGCCTTCTCTGATATTTAACCTACATACACTTCCTTTGCATCTTCTTCATTCAACTTATGTTGAGGTGGATAAGGGTAGTTTTCTCCCTAGGATTCTCTTGAGAATGAAGAGACTCATGTGCAACGAATCCATCTTATCTCACACGTACAATATTATATGATGGGTCTAAATATCAAAACATATTATGATTCTGAGAGTTTCATTTGTCAAATTAGAATCAATATTAGATTGGGTAACTTATATCACAAGGTTGTGTTTGAGGAGGATGCCATTAGAAATTTATTGACAATGGAAGAAGTGAAGGAAAAATAAATAAATGGTTAAGTATTTGGAAGGGGAAAGAGAAAAAGAAGGAAAACCCTAATTACCTAGGTGCCTATTGTAAAATAGAGGATCTTATTGCTAGGATCAATGTTATGTTGGATAACATATATTCTTTGGCATATAATCCAACCCAAAGGAAACTTGAAGAGATACCACATGATGGTGATCCTTAGATGATTGCTAACATTTATCAAAACAACACGATGAAATCTAGTGCCTGAAATGCCTCAAGTACAAAAATTACAAGAAGAACCAACACTTTCAGTTGCACCTTTTGTAGAACAACAAGGAAAGAGAAGTGTTGGAACACACCAATCTATTGAGAGGGGGGTGAATCAATAGATCATTTAAAATATAGCCCTAAATAGAATTAGTAGATTGATTCCTTTTTAAATCTTTTAGTGCAAATTAAAACAACACAAGCAAAGATATAAAAATGCACATACAATAGAACATAACACAAGATATACATGGAAAACCCAAGATGGGAAAAGCCATGGTGAGAATAGCTGCTAGGAGCTACTATCCTAATCTAGCCTCACAATTAGATGTTTTGTTACAAAATTTTAAGGGAGCCAACCCTAAGGAGACACCAATCCCCTAGTTTAAGGAGCACCTACTCTGAAGAGGCATCAAATTCCTACTCTAAGCACCTACCCAGATATCTAATGACACCCACGAGTCAGATTTACAAAAAACGTTATTACAATTTGTTCAATTGAACTTAGTTCAATGTTGCAACCCAATTTGCAACTGCTCAACTCCTTGTTGTAGCCTCTACAACTTAGTTCTCTGCTCTGCACCTTATTTTTTCTACACATGATACAAACTCAGATTAAGATCTTCTGCCTTTTGTTTCGTTTCTACTCACCCACTACACCATTGCACTTTCCCTTTTTCTTTTAGTTCATTCTCTATCCACCTCAAAAATATCACAGATACATCTCTTAGTTTTGTTGCATCTTTTTTGTTAGTGCACTCTCTACCTGTTTCAAGAGACCATGCACACACTCTGTAGCTCTCTCTCCTCTTTCTTTTTAGTGCATCCTATGTTCACCTTAGGAGACTCAGAATACTCTTCTGCTACATACACTCAATTCTTTACTACTGCAACACTTAGCCAAACTATTTTTTCACTTTTGAGTACCAACACCAACCTACAATAGCTACCTCAAGATTTGCACACTATACATATCTCTACTAGGGTTTACTACTTATCTTCTTTCACAACCCACTAATCCATCGATCCACACATTCAATTATCCAAATTGAGAGATTTTTCTATTTTTAGTATAATAAAAAACTAGGGTTTTAGTTTCATTTAATACATACTCTTTGTATTGGATCAAAATCTGGTTTTCCACCACCAACATGTCTATGTCGCCGATTTAATTATCCCATCACCACTAAAAATTGGAGTTGGAGTGACTAGACCAATTGAATTCATTCACAGATTCAGTTTGCAATCAAAACCCTCATTCACACTATTGTAGCTACTGAGGACTCTTAATTTTTAACCCGAGTCATTGATATGTTGTTTTAGCTCCACAATCCATCGATTCACATTCATTATGCAAATTTAAAACACGACCATTAGATTAAAGATCTATTTAATAATCACCATCGATCTCCATCAAATACACCATGCTTAGTGCAAGGTCCAGGAAGACACGTGTCATAAGCAGTCTATCTCGTGAGCCAAAGACATTGGCCCACTATTTCTCAACAGGTTGGTGGGCTAATGCCATCTATCATATTCACTAGCATCGTGTAATTCACAACACCGATGTGAATTGACATATAGAGAAATCATTCATCGCCACCTATCTTCACACATGATCATCCCCTTCTATTTCCTCATACATTATCCAGTTCCACCCGACACATAGTCTCTGAAAGGTGGAATTTTATTGGGATTCTATGCTTGGGAGATAGAACAATAATCTTCAAACACTCTCATTCAAGGACACACCCTAGAGATCTCAATCTTAAGTATGTAAAGGAGAAATAGATCTTGCAATAGGGCTATCCTAGGGTTTGATTGTAAACTAAAGAGGGGTTCAACACCAAGCTAGGGCTTGGAAAGAATAATGAAATGCAATATGTAATGTTTAAACCTAATGCAATGCAATCTTTCATGAAATGACCTAGAAAAATATGTAAAATAGAATAAAAAGTTGAGAGATGAAAGGTGAGAACCTGGAAATCTATAGAGGAATGAATGGAGTTCTGAAATGCTGTAAACATTAACTTCAAATCTGACTATGACTCATACACCAGATTGGGTGATTTAGTCCCAGATCTGGGTTTCTGAATAGTAATAGGTTTTTGGCACTATAGATCATGAATCTGTAAAAATCTAGAAAATGACCTATACTAGGACTCATACACCAGACCTGGCATATCAGTCCGATTAGGGTTTTCTAGAACTTCAAAGCCTAAATTTGTTCTTTAGTGTTTCCTTTGTCCTCTCCAATTGATTCCCGAATATGAAACCCTGATTTTCAACCTATAGAAGTCTTCCAATGATCTCTAATGCAAGGTGACAACTTTGACAACTTTCTCCAAAATTTATCTTCAATATCTATTCAACCTAAATTTTTAAATCACACACTATAGAGAGGGAAAAATGTTACTTTATCAGTGGAAAGGGGTTTGCCTTGGTCAAACCCCGTTTTGGTAATCAAACCTTGAAATGAAATGAAGTAGGAAAAGAGAATGATGAATGAACAACATGAAATGTTACAACTCACCAAACCCTATCAATAAAGTTTTGCAAACATGTATGAAGTGGCTCCAATGGATGTAGATCTTGACTCTTTCTTGAATAGGATAGATTTTGACTTGAATGCTAGCTTGAATCATAAAACCCTAAATCACAATTGCTAGCTCAAAAGAAGCATGATGTATGATGAATTTGACATGATGGTTGATGCTTGAATAATACTCGTTAAATCACTTGATAATCAACCCTTGAATTCTCTTGTAAACACTTGAATGCTCTTGTGAACTCAAATTTCCTATAAGGATGCTCATTCAACTTGCACTAGGTGTAAAATGAGTGAAAGAAACTTGTATTTGTAGACATGCAAAATAAACTCATACATATAATCATGCTTTATTGAACATTATTTTGTCTATTAATTAAATAAACCAATTTAATTAATTCACTAATGTTTTCTTCCTAATTAATTAAATCAAATTAATTAATTAACTTCATAAAGTCCCTTCATTTAGTTAAATCATACATATTTAATTAAATTCATTTTCCTCTCATTTGATTTAAAACAAATACAAAAATTCAAATCAAATGTCATATCACCTAACCTCCTATTAGATTAATCAAATCCTGATTAATTTAATCCTAATCACCTAAATCCTCTAGATTCATCCACTTGCACAATAAATCATTTAAATTGATTTATTAAAAACACTTATTTTTCTCACAAAGGCATATTCCCAAGGAATATGCCCTCATTAACTCCCTTGTTTGACTTTTTTGGCCAAACCAAAATTCCTCCCAAAACCCTCAACCATATTCATTTATTGCCATTTTCAAATTTGAAATGGGAACATTAGCCAAAACTTGCACAATCATGGGCCAATCCCATTGTGACAAGTGGCTCTCTCTCATTTGTTGGGTTTTAGTCCCACATTGCTCAATCTTGGCTTCTCCTCTCTCAATCTTTCCTATAAATTCAATGCCTTCTTTCTCATTTTTCATCTACATTTTAGAACATCCTCACTATAGGAAACTTGAGTTCACTTAGCATCTCATTGTCTATCATCTTATTAGCTTGGCAAGGATTGGGAAAGGGCTCTTTCACATATTCAAGGAGCACCAATCCATCATAGAATAGGTATATTTCATGTCTTCCTTACATGCTTGATTTAGTTTTGTTACTTGTTTTGGAGAATGTTGTATTATTCTATGAGGATGTTAGAATTATGCTAACCATTTGCAGATTTTGATGTCCACAATATTTATACATAACTATGCCAAATTTTCCAAAATCACAACACTACAAGCCGACATCAGATCTAGGAGGATTAAATCCCACCAAAAATTTCAATTAATTTTGATTTTGGGCCACACGGGACTCATATGCCCAAGGTAGCGTATGAGTCCCATTAGGCATAAATTATGGGACCATTTTTAAAAATGCTTAGAAAGGTGTAAAATCCAGATCAAGACCCAAAAATCTAGGTGAGACTCATATGCCCAAGGTGGCATATGAGTCCTAGATCACTAAAAATGGGCCACACAACCTAAAAACACCCGAATTATGGTTAGATGTTGGTTTATGTCAAGATCATCCTCAGAAAGATGCATTAAATGAGGCTTGTGGATGTAAAATAAGGCTAATTAAAGCGTAAAGAAGCTCAAATAAATAATGATAACCTTAGAAAAGCGTGAAAGTGTGTTACAACACTTTACAACACCCTAAATAAGGTATGATTAAGATTATTTAGTTTACAAGGGCCCGAGACCTAATGTGAGTGTAATGAACACATTACAACACTAAGTCAAGACAACATTAAACTAAATTTAATGAGGGCCCAAACAAGTGTGAAAATACATCATCGATGACATTTTCCAACACTACAGTCTCAAGCCCGCTATACCACTAGGCTAGATGGAGACCCACCACAACTTAGCAAGATGATGGGGAGGCCATCGATCTTCAAGACTCGAGCACAACCATTGATCATGTTGAGGGAAAATATTTATCACACAACTTAGGAAGTATTAAAGTTATTAAATATCTTCCAGTCCGATAATTACTAGGAAAGGGGACTGGTTGCATAGACGACTTCAAAGGCTTAAGTTATAACTTAAGCAACCTGCAACCACCTACAAATAGTCAAGTCAAAAATATAATTGCAGATGAACGCCATGACTATTAGAGCTAGGGTTTATCTGCCAAACCCTAATTGGACAAGAAGGAACAATTAAATATTTTCTTAGACTATTCCTTCCTCTCTGATCATGCAGATCACATAAATTGAATCCTCTTGACAAACCCATAAACAATATGGCCTTAGTTTTCTCCTCTGACCCTTGGACACAATCTCTATAGTGTCATGACAGTATTTCATGACAACCTTGCAACATTTCACCAAACTTCCAAAATTTGATCCACTGATCATGCCAACAATCTCCCATGCATGAGATCACACATACATCCCCCTTTTGACATCAATGGAAACATTATGCCAACAAGAAGAATAATAGATCCTACACAATATTTTGATTATTATATGGACTTGCGGGAAGAAGGAGAGACTAAAGTAATTGTAGAAAATATCATTGGTGAAGAGGAAGTGAACTAGGTTTTGTCAATTCCAACAAGAGTGCAAGTTCTTACCTATCCCTCAAGATAGTTTGATAGTTAGCATCAGGGATAGAATTAGAGATGCCAATGATATAAAGGAATTGACATGCACACGATTCATCTTTGATGATGAATTTTTTTGAATAAAAATAATTCATGGATTTCATTTTAAGAATGAAGAGAGAGGAGTTTCAAAAAAAAATCCAAAGGAGAGGTTTCACCTTCCCAATTAGAGAAAATAATATATGACATATATTAAAAGAAGTTGATTTCAAAATCAACAACACAAGTCCTGATGAGGCTAGGAGAATGGTAAAGGAGGCAAACATACTTTTATTGTCAAATTGGGATATAGCTTTTTATATAGACCTTGAAACCATAAGAAGGTAGGATGATGAAGCATTTTCCACAGAAGAGCAAGCAGAGTTCATGCATATTTCAAATCTTGTTTTAATGATAATCATGAAACTTTGGCAATTTTGGCTTTAGCCCTATCAACCAATAAGCTACAAGTTACAAGAAATGTATGGGACTTGATTGGAAATCTCATAGTAAAAATGGTATCTGATACATATCCAGTTTAGGCATATTCTCTTGCTATCAATACATCTCTTTTCAGTGAAGCATCCACCAAGAGATTAAAAGAAAAAAATGATAAATTATAGATTGATTCTTATATACTGTCATTTTTATATCTTACTTACAATCATACCAAGATCATGCTAGTCTATTGATCAATCCACATATTATCATTATCATAAGAGAAAATCAAATGGAACAAGGGTGCACTCCATTTCATCTGATCAAGGAGTGAGAAGGATTCTAAGTGAAGGTATTGTGTTTATATTGCATTATCTTCCATTTTATTTATCTTCAATTTTTGCTTGTCTTCAATCTTGTTTTAAATTAAGAGAAGCTTGAAGAAATTGTCCAACTTCAAAAGTGGGGTAACAGTTGCACTAATAAACATTAATACTAAAGTATTGCACTTTGTAGTGGAAAAAACTAAAATTAAACCATAGTTAATAAATTTTTAAGTGGCTCGAATTAAGGAAAGTGGGATTTAGAAGTGGAGAATAGGGGTTGATAAAGGAGAAAATGAAAAATACAAGGGGCATAGTTATAGAAGTGAATAATTAATTTTTATGTGATATTGAAAATCAAGTTGCATGGATTTAGTATGTAACATTGCCTTATTTTTTAGTGAGTGTGCAAACCACTTTGATTGAAAAGAATATGATTTTAGGAAAGTATAAGGAAATTGTTTTTACTCATTAATAATTACTTAGAGAAATTCTTGCATGTACTTGAATGTGGTTAAGGTTTTTGATGTTTTTGGTGAAGAATTTAACTCTCATCCTACTTGAAAGAGTTAGTAAGTTTAGTTGGTTGCATCTTATCAAATCATATTTTTCAGAGACTTTGTAATGTATATGACTGTTGAAATGGTATTCTAAACTAGATTTTTGTTAAATGAATTTTATATCATCGACCTTAAGTCTGCATTTTCTAGGGTGATGGTTGCAACACCTATCCAATGTTGAGCTAGGATATGTTAAGAAAGAGGTTTTCTCCAATGTGTCTAGCCGAGTCCAGAGGAGGAAGCCCAACATAGGAAACAACCATAAACCCAACAAGTAAGGCTTCCACACCACCAGAAAGAGGGAAACAACACCAACCGCTAGGGAAAAAAGAAAGCCACAACCAAATCCACATCCACCCAATGCCCAACAGAAACAGTCGACGACCACAAAGCAGCCCCAATGTCAACCAAGCATCCAGCGTCCAACGAAGGGAAGGAACCAAGCAACCCTGGCGACCAGGCAGCAACACCGTCCTCATCCGAATCCTCAACATCATCCTCATCTGAATCCGTCCCTTCCTCGCCAACACCAACAAGAGATTTCAAACCTCCTGCTCCGCTCCTCTTCCTGCCCACACGCTCCATGTATACTATTCAACCTTGTTACTGTAAAATGATTGTGTTATTTTGATCTATCATTATTACTATATTATTTATGTCATTTGTCCCTATCATTCTGAAATGAGTGGGTTATGTGGCCATATCATTAATATGATTTTGGTTTATATATGTCTCAAAATTTTCATCGAGGAATATCATTGTTTAAACCTATGTTTGGTTTTATACGGTATGAACACTATCATTTAGGGAGGTTTGAGTATAAGCACTATATTTTTGTTTAGATGTTTCATAGCTATATATTTTCATGTTTTCAACGATGATTCTTCTATGACATAATCATGCCCTCTCTTATGAGTTTGACAATTTTGACTATGCTTGATAGTATATAATGGTATTGAAAAGCATGTTTAACTTGTATGGCCTCAATAGGGATTTAACCATACACTAATGAGGTCTCAACAATGTGTAGTATGAATTTTTTAAGCTAGTTTTATTTTAGTGACATAATAGTCAAAAGACTATGTTAAATCCTAGATATTACTTATCGTTAAAAATTCCTTGTTTTGGTAAATTAGTAATGCTAAAGAAGTATCGATGTGTATTTAATAGATAAGTCTATGTAGATTTTATTTATAGACAAAATTGGTTTTGGGTGTAGTTTATTGAATAATTATCACGTTTATCATATGAATCAATGATGATAATTCAAAGGGATTGTATTCCTTTTCTTAATAGTGCATTCTTATGCCTTTGGAGTACAAAATTGAATATGTGCTTATATAAGTACATATGTATACATAATACATGTGTATGTATAGATTGAAATTACATATATGTTTCTTACTTATAAATTAGAAGTATTATATGTACATTGGGATCTATATAAAAGATGGTATGTATTATAAAACAAAAATATTGACAAGTAGAATTTGAATATAGAAAGAGTTAGGAGATATATGTATTATTGTGAATATATGGTTGGGTAACCATATCATTGTTAGAATAGAATGTGAAATTTTATTGTCGCTAACTAGTTTGGGAAATGGGTGTTTGAATACATGACACATGTTATCTTATGAAATATAAATATTTTATTATTAAATATTTAGATAAATTAATGAAAAATCACCGCTTGCATTTTTGGTTCATAGTGTCTATTTATTAAAAATCAATTAGATAAGTCATATTCAACTAGAGGGTATCTAGAGTTGTATGGATAATTGTGTTTATCTACTACACAACACCAGTTCTAGGACATTATGATGATAATGGAGATTATATTGATCTATTCCCCTCATGAAGGGTAGGGCCATTTCCATATGAAATATGTGTAGGGGACCACTGGTCTGAGGTTGGAGGAAAAGTACTCGAGTGATGCTCTCCCTCTTGCAATTGAGATGCCAAAGGCTTGGTTCATCAAAGACATTATATTTATTTCACATGACTATATATATAACTATTGTACCAAATTCTTTCAGAATTTTTTTGGCCAAAGCAGGACATTGAAATCAACATTACTAAACCATTAACAATTTGGAGATGATGTAAACTAGTGATTTGTGAGGATTTGTGTGTAGATTCTAAATATATATATTTAAAAAAATAGAAATAAATTGTGATTATTTTTACGCTTTGTGGGTGCTTTGGGTGTGTTGTGGGCTCTTTGGTCTATGTTTTCGTGGTGTGAGATACCAGAACATGACAATTGTGACCATGGGAGGAAGCAAAAAAAGGGCTGAGCCGACGAGCTACATGAAGAACAACAAAAATCCAAGGTTTGGAAGAAAATCGAGAGGGGAGGGCTTCAACCTTTCATTGATAAGCTTCATGGTCCTGACCCCAAGGTCACTGAGTATTTTGCTAAACACTGGAATAATGGTGATATTATTGTCTCTGGGAGGAAGGCTACTGTGGATGAAGCTCTTATTGGGGAAATTATGGGTCTTTCTACTAATGAAGTGAAGTTCTATCGTGACAGGAAGTTCTCAGACGAAGCTGTAATTAGTTTCCCTAAGTTTGAGGAGGAAAGAAAAAAGCTAGTCAAAGTCTCCAATAGTTACTTTGATGCCGAGAGGATAAAGAAGATATGGAGGGAGGTGCTCAGGATTCTTATGCAGTACATAATGTTGGATGGTAGATTTACCAGAGTCTACAGTTACCACTTCATCCTCCTCAATCATTTTAGACATAGGGTAAGGGTCTCTTTTCCTTATTACCTACTCCGTTCCATGAATAATAGCATTGAGGAATTTAGAAAATGCCCTAAGAAGAATCTAGTCCTGCATGTTGGCCTTATGTGGCTCATCCATGAGTGCTTTAAAACATGTCGATCGTGTCTAACCCTCTTCCGACCTCGGCCTTAGAAGGTTATGATACCAAGTCTAGCTCGTCTGAGGGTAATGAGGACTCAGACCTTGAGTGGGCTGAGGAAATTACTCCCCCTCCCAACAAGAAAAAGAAGAATACCCGTTTGGCTAAACCCTTGAATAAAAAAGCTAGCCTTGTGAATACCCCTCTTGGTACGTCTTAGGTGGAGATTGAAAAGACAAGGAGCCCCTTGTAAAAAAGTTGGTTTCCTATTCGGGGGATTCTCCAGATGAGAACTCTGCTGACCCCAAAGATAAGGAGGAATCCTTAGCCTCTTTTCATACCATTGACAGAGAAAAAAGACCCAATTGCCCCAGTGACCTTAACCCTGATGACCACGTTTTCAAGCCGGATAGGGAATTTCTTGAAGATATTCTGGCTATGGTCAGAAATGGTGTGGTTGACTATTTTAGAATTTTGAAATGGGCTTTCCATGAGATAAAGAACATCAATCTGAAAAACAGGGCACTCACTAGCAAGCTAGAGGGGTTGGAAGCTAAAGTGGCTTCTCAAAATTCTACAGAGGTCTTATGGACTGTGAAAGAGAAGATGGCAATGACTGAATGCTTTCAAAGAACAGGTGAACTCATGAAAAATTTGCAGAAGGACAATGAGTACAAGGTCAAGTACCTGGAAAAGGAAATTGGTAAGAACATGGATACTATGAAAACCATCCTTGAGCATAACCACAAAATTGTCAAAAATAATGCCACTATCCTGAGCGCTTTGGTGGAGAAAATGGAAAACACCCAACAAGGGTCGCTGATAGTGGATCTTGAAGCTGATAAGAACAAAAGAAAGGAGGAGGATTTTGGCCCTTCGAAGAGAACAAAAGCCAACCTGAAGAGAACAATGGATTCTTCACCCCAGGAGACTCGGGACTTGAAGAAGGTGACCAAGGAAATGTGCAACCTGGAAGCTGAAGTTGTTGAGACTTTAAAATCTCTTGGTTAGTTTAGGTTGTGTTTTTTGTTGCTGGCTTCTTGCTGACTTTTTGCTTGCTTTTTGATGGTGGTTGCTATCCTTTCTTTCTTTTTGTTGTCTTGTAGCCTTCCTGTCACTGGGTACTCTGATGGTTTATTTTATTTTGGCTTGTAAACTCTGTGGTTTCGGGTCCCTGTAAAACCCATTTTTTCCTCTGTCATAATTTTTTTATAAAGTAATGTTTATATCATAACATAAATTTTTTATATAGAAAGGATTAAATTATAGTTTTAAAATATACGTTTTTAACATCAGTATCTAGTGCATGGATATTTTTTCATAATTTTTTGTTGCATAATTTTTTTAATTAATTTTTGAAGTCTGAGTAAATATAATTTGGACATGTTAGGTGTATGTTGTAACACATAAATTATTTTGATATGTATCATTTTTTTTCTTTTATTTGAAACAAGGACATCAATACCTAGTGCACAAATATTTTTTAGATATTTTTTCTCGATTTTTTTTTTCGCATCTATGAAATAAATACCTTAATATTTTGTGAAAAAACTGCATTCATAAGAAATAAAATATAAATATAATAATAAAATTAAAAATGTTAAAAATTATACTTTTTCAAAAGTTTATAATAAGGGTTACATAATTCCAAAATATAATTTCTAAATGAATTTATTGGATCGCTCAAAAGGTAAAGAAAAAGTTTTTTTTTTGTCAACATTTTGATAGGTGTGAAGGAGACTCCATCGTGGGTATGATTTAAGACTAAAGGGTTTTATCCAAGGGGGTTTGATCTAAGGGGACCTTATTTATCTCTCTTCAATTAAAACCCTTTAGATGGAACCCCTCAAGGATTAAATCATTAATCTTTTTAAAAAAATATGTGATTTTAGGCAAAAATCAGGATGTCCCAAGTTTGGAACCCATTATTGTGGGATGAACTAGATTATTTCTAAATATTATTGATGGTTGACAATGCCTTGTTTTGGTAAACTAGTAATGCTAAAGAAGTATCAATGTGTATTTACTAGAAAAGTCTGTGTAAACTTTATTTATATAGAAAGTTGGTTTTGATTATAGTTTATTGAATACTTATCAAGTTTATCAAATGAACCAATAATGAAAATGCAAAGAAACTATATTCCTTTTCTTAATGGTGCATTCTTATATTCCTTTTGGAGTACAAAATTAAATATGCACTTACATAAGTACATGTGTATGTACAGATTGTAATTACACAAAACTTTGTTACTTATAAAGTGTAGTAGTAATACATGTGTATGCACATATATACATACATACATACATACATACATACACATATAAGTGTGATTGGAATACAAAAAGAGATAGGAAATTTTCATATTTGTTGATATGTATTTGAGTAACCATGTCATTGTAAGAATAGTATGTGAAATTGTATTGTCGATAATCAATTTGGGAAAGAGGTGTATGAACATGCGGCACAATTATCTTATGAAATAGGTGATCCCACAATAGTGGTTTACAATTTTTGGCCAAACTAGACACTGCAATTATTATTTTTAACTAAATCTTCATATTTGGGCACCTATAGCAGCTAAACCATGAGGAATTTGAAGATGATGAAAAGTAGAGTCTCATCACATTTTGTTTGTAGATTCTAAAAATATTTTTTTCAAAATTTTTGGAATCAGATTGCACTTTTTTTTCCATCTCCCATGAAAACTGGGTTTTTTTTAGAAAACAACATTTTTAAAAAGTGGCGGTCACCGTATACAACATAACTTTTTTTGTAAAAAGGATAAAATTCTATTTTTTTCAAATTTAGATTTGTAACTATGATATCTAGCACTTGAATTTGGTCTCATAGTTCTTTATTGAATATTTTTTCCTTAATCAAGTTTCAAAGTCAAACCAATTGCAATTCAGACATAGGCGGAATGTATACAACATAAATTTTTCTGTATGTATCAAAATTCAATTCTTTTTTTTTTAATGGATCAAGGACATCAACACCCAGCCTCAATGTATTTTTTAAAATTTTATTTTGATAATCTACTATTTGTCCACATGTGCAAAACAAAGAGCTTGAATTTTGGTGAAAAACCTATGTTTAATAAAACTAAAAAAACACATACATAATAAAACCAAAACATATTAAAATTTAATTCGTTGGATAGCTCATTCTGAGGACTACCATCTTCTAGTTGGGTTTATGAAGTAACCTCCATTTTCATCCTCAAATCGAGCTTTGAAAGGCAGAATTCTGCTAAAATTTGGTGGAATAGGGGGAGAAGGGCAAAAAAGGGGGGTTCAAGTGAACCCCCATTCGCTCGAAAAGGTGAAGGGGGGTTCGTTCAAAGGGGGGTTCGCTCGAACCCCCATTTTTTTTGAATTCCCCATAAGGGAACATGGCATCACAGGGTTCGAGCGAACCCACCATGCAAAAGGGTGTTCACTCGAACTAGGGGTTCGACCAAACCCCTCTTTTGGGTTCGTGCGAACCCCCTAGTTCGAACGAACCCTTTAAAACATGAAATTTTCAATGCATGAGAATTTTCTAAAATTTCCTTCCTCATAAAAATTGTACATCACTATTATGGGTTTACCCAAACACAAATATTTTATTATTAAATATATGGCCAAAGCAATAAAAAATAATTATTTGCATTGTTAGTTCACAATGTCTATTTATTAAAAATCAATCAGATAAGTCATACTCAACTAGAGGGTATCTAGAGTTTTATGATTGATTATTTGTATTTTGTACATAAAATTGTTCTCAAATGACATGATGATCATGGAGATTCTTCTGATCTATTATCCCAATAATGGGTAGGGCCACATCCTTATGAAATATTTTTGGATGACCACCAATCTATGGTTGGTTGAAAAGTGCTTGGGTGATGCTATCCCTTTTGTAACTTTGAGATGTTGAAGGCTAGGTTCATTAGAGATATTATTTTGATTTCACATGACTGTATAATCAACTATTAAATGACATTATCACTTGTACTTATGATTATGACAACATTGATTCTATGTAATGTGGATTAAACTGATGAGCAAATACTCTTCATAATGTAATACATTGATGAAAAGAATCATGTTTTATTGTTATGACTTAATGTTAATATATTTGTATTATTTTTAGAAGAACCTAAGTAAAACCTAATTGATGGTCTGGGTGACAGTCTGGAGCATGCGTGATGCCCAGATAAATTGGACCGGTAAAAAACAACACCTAAGTTGTAAGGCTTTGTTAGAGGTCTCCTGTCATCTTCAGTTTGTTATTACAAATAGAAAAGCACTCACATTGGGTACCATTGTTTTGGTCCACCACCAGTTTCTACTTGACTGTAGCTTAAGATTTGAATTGTAAAGTTGGTATTCCTTTGCCATTTCAATGTCGACCAAAAGGAAGAAAGAAAAGAAGTGTTGGGCGGGTGAATGAGAATGGTATTGAATTACTATTGGGTATTGATGTTGCACGTGCACATGCTGGACATGTGCCTCTGCCTTCTCTCATGGCCGACGGGTCATATTTCCATTTCTGATGTGAAAGCAGCCCAATGAGCAAGGCGAGGATATGGTTGTTGTAAAAGGGTCCCACTGCAAATTTGTTCATTGTTCTTCCATAATCATGCATGTCACTCGCTCATTTCAGATCTCCAGTAATACATCTAATAAGCGTTTGTTGTTGGAATTTAATGTTTCTCTTGAGCCTTTGCTCATTAGTCAGACCCCTTGCAGCCCTCACCTACCTATCAGGAGCCTTTCTATTTTGGGGATCCTCCCTGCAGCTCCTGACAACTCCAGAATTGAATGAGGTAGTTGTTTTTGAAATTGGTATTTACTACGGTAGGTGATTTCAAAATTTTGATAGGGAATGTGTGTTTTGGACAAAAAGGATTGAAGGCAGAATATTCTATCAATTGGGAAAAAGTTGAGAGAAGAAGATTGCAGCAACAAACTATGAGAAGAACATTCTCTCTGAACTCCCAGTAGCTCCTTAACAGCAGCAGCTGTTTGTTATTTGTAAGAGCAGTGATTGCTCTAGGCAGAGCTTTGCGTAGCTCTTGACAGAGAGCTCCTGATAGCTCCTGATCATTACTAGTCTGTTTGAGCAGCTTCTGATTGCTCCCAGAAAGTTGTAATAGTTTTTTGTTCTTAGTTTGTTTTATGTTTTTTCGTTTCTAGTTTATTAATAGAGAATCAAGTTGCATGTCTCCCTTGTCTTTTCGCATTTAAGATTTGGGTATTTCCAGCTTGACTGGAAAAATAGAGCAGTAGCTTTGTGTTTTTTGTGTTTGGTTTTCAAATCTTGACATGGTATCAGAGCCATAGGCCCCATTTCCTTATGAGTTTGGGCATTTGTATTTTCTGGGTGTTGAGATTTTTGTTGTAGGAGACATGGCTGGAGATGAAGCAAGGAGTTAGCAGTAGCCACCATCCTTTAATGGACAAAACTATGATGTTTGGGCCAAAAAGATGAAGACCATCATTATGGCCAATGATTTGTGGACATCACTAACCTAGCTGCATTTGCAGCTCTCACAAATAACCAAAAGACCCAGCTGAAGGAGCAAAGGAAGAAGGATGCAAAAGCTTTGAGTTTGATCGAAGTAGCCTTGATAGAGGCCATTTTTCCTAGAATAGCAGCAGCTGAGTATGCAAAAGAAGCTTGGGAGATCCTTCAAACCAGATAAAAAGGGACTGATAAAGTCAGAGGTGTGAAGCTCTAGCTACTTCGAAGAGAGTTCGAAGTTATTGAGATGAAAGGAGGTGAGTCTGTTGCAGAATTTCAAACAAGGTTCTCCGGTTTTTTGAACCAGCTGAGAGAAAATGGAGATGTGTTAGAGGAACTGAAGATTGTTGAAAAAATTATTGAAGCAACGACAGACCTTTCTACTTTGACAGTGGATGAGTTAATGGGTTCTCTCCATACCCATGAGCAACATTTAAAACGGTCTGCTACTACTTCCCAATAGCAAGCTTTCAAAGCTCAGTCGAATGCAAGAGGTAGAGGGAGAGGTAGAAATGGCTCCTGAAGAGGTAGAGGTAGATCCAGTCAAGGAAATGTTGGTGGAGAAATCTCGGGATGAGAGAGCAGCTAAGAGGGAGCAAGCAACTCTCTGAACAACTCCTGTAGAGGCACGAAGAATAGCAGTTTGAGTGGGAGAAGTGACAAGAGAAACATTGAGTGCTACTACTGTCACAAGTTTGCACACTATGCTAGTGAGTGCTGGAAGAAGCATGGTAATCAACAAAGACAAAATGCTAATGTTACTGTTTCAAATGTGGTTGAAGGCAATTAGTCCATAGCCTTCATCATGTGCAATGTTGGTGAAGAAGGAAGCCCCGAAGTCTAGTATTTGGATAGCGGTTGGAGCAACCACATGAGTGGTAATGAAAGTCTTTTTTCTTTCATTGATAAAAATGTTACATCAAAAATTAGAAAGGGGAACAATGGAGTAGTTCCTGTCAAAGGAAACTGATCTATTATGATCCACACCAAGAAAGGTGAAGAGAAGGAGGTTCAAAATGTGTTCTTTGCACCGGGGTTAAAGCATAACCTCATGAGTGTAGGACAACTGATCTAGAATGGATACAAAGTGCTGATGGAGAAGGGAAAATATGTCATTTATGACAAGAATGAGAGGACAAAGGTGTTTGCAGCAATATAAATGACAAAGAACCAGATGTTTCCATTGAAGATTGAGACATGCTTCTCTTCTCAGTCCATTATAGAACCTCTTATGGATGAAAAATGTACAGCAGTACAACTTGCAGCCCTCAAGAGCACCATTGAAGACCCCTCCAAGCTATGGCATCTCAGGTATGGACATTTAGGCTATGCTGGTTTAAGTCTTTTGTTCAAAAGCAAGATGGTTGATGGTTTGCCAAGGATAGTAGAGCCTACTGTTAGATGTGAGGCTTGCATTTTGGGCAAGCAACATAGGCAGCCCTTTCAATCGGGAAACTCTACAAGGGCAAGGGTACCATTGGAGTTGGTGCACACTGATTTGGTAGGCCCTATGAAAATCACTTCCATTGGTAATAGCAGAGTTTTTATAACCTTTATTGATGATTTCAGCCATAAGACATGGGTTTATTTTTTGCAGCACAAGTCTGATGCATTTAATAAGTTTTTATTGTTTAAAGCCTAGGCTGAAAAAGAGAGTGGACATTTTATCAAAGTCCTAAGGTCAGATAAAGAAGGAAAATATACCTCCAATTGTTTTGTGAATTTTTGCAGGCAGAATGGCATAAAAAAGGAGCTTACAGCCAGTTATATTCCACAACAAAATGGAGTGGCTGAAAGGAAAAATAGGACCATCATGGAGATGGCAAGAAGCATGCTAAAAGAAAAAGGACTCCCTATAGAATATTGGGGAGAGGCTGTTGCAACAACCATGAATTTGATTAATAGAAGTCCAACTAAGGCAGTCTGTGACAAGATACCTCAAGAGGCATGGACAAAATGAAGATGGATGGTTGAACACTTGAGAGTGTTTGGATGTGTGGCTTATGCACACGTGCCTAAAGAAAAAAGTCAAAAATTGGACGACAAGGGTGAAAAGTGCATTTTCATGGGCTACAATGAAGAGTCCAAAGCCTATAGGCTGTACAATCCGGTCACCAAAAAAAATATCATTAGTAGAGATGTGGAGTTTTTAGAAGATCAATCATGGGATGGCACGACAGATCCTGATAGCTCCCGACAATGCAGAGTGATGAAGAAATTGAAGATGAAGATCAGGAAAATCCTGCAGCAATAGAGATTGATGGCTCCCGACAGCTCCTGATTACTCTGGATCAGAACAGACAGAAAGGGAAGTAGCCACAGACAGCCAGAAGACAAGCTCCTGACAGCTCCCGACAAGCTCCTGACTACTCCCGACGAGCTCCTAACAACTCTCAATCACTCCAGAATCAGCCTGTTCAACAGAATAGTAGTAACACTAAAAATTCAGACCCCACTCTCGCCTCCCTAATGCCAAAAAAGACCAAGAGTCTAAGGGAGATCTACCAAGATGAAAGGTATGATGATGAATTTGATGAGAGTGTGAATTTTGCACTATTTTCTCACAATGATCCAATTTATTTTGAAGAAGCTGTGAAAGAGGAAAAATGGTGTGAAGCCATGGATGAGGAAATAGATGCATTAGAAAGAAACAATAAATAGGAGCTGATTGACTTGCCTCCAAGCAAGCAAGCTATTGGAGTAAAATGGGTCTATAAGACCAAAAGCAATGCCGAAGGAAGAATAGATCGACACAAGGCAAGATTAGTTGTCAAGTGGTACAAACAATAGTTTGGAAGAGACTATGATGAGATATTTTCCCCTGTTGCTAGGATGGAGACTGTGAGGGTAGTCATAGGTATTGCTGCCTAGCACAAATGGAAGGTATTTCAAATGGATGTTAAGTTCGCCTTCCTTAATGGAGTATTGAAAGAAGAGGTTTATGTGGAGCAGCCTTTTGGATATGAAGTTCCAGACCAAGAACACAAGGTGTATAGGCTGAAGAAGGCTCTTTATGGGCTGAAACAAGCTCTTCGGGCATAGTATAGTAGGATTGACTCATATTTGATGAGCAACAACTTTAGCATGAAAAGCGATGGTGAGCCGATTCTCTACATCAAGGTAGCAAATGGTAATATTTTAATTGTTGTCTTGTATGTACATGATTTAGTTTTTATTGGGGATGATGATTTCCTCATTGCTAAATTTAAAGAAGCCATGAAAAGAGAATTTGAAATGATAGATTTAGGTCTCTTGAGTTATTTTCTAGGCATAGAAGTAAAAAAAATGCATGATTGTATTTTTATCTCTCAAGAGAAGTATGCAAATGAGATCTTGAAGAGATTTAGAATGCTTGAGAGCAAGCCTACCCCAACACCAACAGTTGTAGGCCTAAAGTTGAGCAAGGAAGATTATAGCAGAAATATTGATCCAACCATGTATAAAAGTTTGGTTGGAAGCTTGATGTACTTAACAACAACTAGGCCGGATATAATGCATGGAGTGAGTCTCATTTCCAGATTCATGGAGACTCTAAGAGACACCCATTGACAAGTGGGTAAGAGAATCCCGAGGTATGTGAATGGTACCAAAGGATATGACATGTTGTACATAGCAGCAAAATAATATGGGCTGGTTGGTTACATTGATAGTGATTGGGCAGAAAGTTTGGATGATAGGAAGAGCACTTCGGGCTATGTATTTCATTTGGGTTCTGGTGCTATCTCTTGGGTTTCCAAGAAGCAACCTGTTGTTTCCCTATCAACAGCTGAAGCTAAGTATATAGCAGCAAATGTAGTAGCATGTCAGACTATTTGGCTGAGAATAATCTTAGTAGATTTGAAAGAAGAACAAGAGGATGGAGCAGTGATCTATTGTGACAATGTTTCATCGATAGCTTTGACGAAAAATCCTGTGTTTCATGGAAGAAGCAAACACATTGAAATCAGGTATCATTTCATTCATGAATTGGCTGAAAATGGTGAAATTAAAATGAAGTTTTGCAGGTCTGAGCAACAACTAGCAGACATTTTCACCAAGCCTTTGAGCATTGATAGTTTTCTATGCCTAAGAGGAAAATTGGGCATTGTTGATTTGGATCAGGATTGATCTTGTTGTTTTGTCGGCTCAAGACAAAGGGGGACTGTTGGAATTTAATGTTTCTCTCGAGCCTCTGCTCATCCGTCAGACCCCTTGCAGCCCTCACCTACCTGTCAGGAGCCTTTTTGTTTTGGGGATCCTCCCTGCAGCTCCTGACAGCTTTAGAATTGAATGAGGTAGTTGTTTTTGAAATTGGCATTTACTATAGTAGGTGATTTTGAAATTTTGAGAGGGAATGTGTGTTTTGGACAAAAAGGATTGAAGGCTGAATATTCTGTCAGTTGGGAAAAAGTTGAGAGAAAAAGTCAGAGAAGAACATTGCAGTAGTAGACTGTGAGAAGAACATTCTCTCTGAACTCCCAGTAGCTCCTGAACAACATCAGCTATTTGTTATTTGTAAGAGCACTGATTGCTCCAGGAAGAGCTTTCCGTAGCTCTTGATAGAGAGCTCCTGATAGCTCCTCATCATTACCAGTCTGGTTGAGCAGCTTCTGATCGCTCCCAGAAAGTTGTAATAATTTTTCATTCTTAGTTTGTTTTATGTTTTGTCATTTCTAGTTGATTAATAGAGAATCAAGTTGCATGTCTCCCTTGTCTTTCCGCATTTAAGATTTGGGTATTTTCACCTTGACTGGAAAAACAGAACAGCAACTCTGTGTTTTTTGTGTTTGGTTTTCAAATCTTGACATTTGTAAGTAACTGATTGAGTTTTTAATAGAGTGGGTAACGTTAATATGTAAATTTTAACCATATGTTGTGCAAGTCGTTGCGCAAGTCGTTGCACAAATTATAGAGTCGGCCCCATAGTTATGTTGTTTTATTGAGGACCTTTTTTTTAAAATATTGTCTTTATCTATAGAGGGTTCTCGTTTCAATGGATTTTATGGTTGATGATCTAAGGAGGATCATATCACGTCAATTTGAATATTATTTTAATGAAAAATTTAGAAGAACCATCCCTTTTCTTTTGTTCAAGGTTACTCTTGCGTTTGATACTCTAAATTTTTCAATTAATTACCCGATAGGCTAGGCTTTACTTCTGGGATCCCCAATGCACAATATGCTTGAAAACCTGTCTCACGCCTGAAATAGGTATGGCCACTGTCAAGCAGTCTCCAATTCACTAGAAACCTCCCAGGCAAGATCATATTTCCCTTGTAAATGTGGCTCACACCTTTTGCCGACTTGAAGAATTGAGCAGTTGTCAAACCCAGGGCAGAGACATTGCATGCCATTCAGAAAATTAAGGTAGTGGCTCTCCTTTTCTTGCACCAGGCACAACGAGGGTCAAAAAATATACAGTAGAGCTTAATGGAGATGTCTAATCTCAAGAAAAAATAGAATCTTTTACCTACATTTGTCCTACCAGAGGATGTTGTTCTCGATTATGCATTTATACATTCCCTAACTGCCCTAAGATCAATGCCTCGAATTTGCATAAATGCCCCGGCTTGCTAACAGATCAAGGAATCATCGACCTTTGGCATTGAAAGTCTCCAAGGTTCAAAAGTTTTGCACCAGCATTGGTTCTTGTTTGAATATATAAGATTCATGCCTTCTCTGATTCATGGGCTCCCTTCATTTGATGTTCTTTTTCTATGGTTTCACATTTTTCATACATGTCCACAAGGGTAGCTCCAATGATACCATCTTATACAATCCCTCTGTTGTTTATGCTTTGATAGATGTCCACACCCAAATCAACCACACAAACAACCCTATAATTGCTAGGATGAAACTGTTAGGGTTTTCTAGTAATGATTTTGAGTGTGGGCTATTTGTCTAGCAAACCCACATTAGGGCTAGGTTAGACTTTTATTCTAATTTTTGGGTATGCTTAACATTTTTCTCTTGATGGGAGGGTGGTTATCTATTGGGTTTTATAAAAATTAATTTCTGAAGATCTTTTGGCCCACAAACAATCTTCAAGGCCAGACTTCCATATTTAGGGCATAGACACTCTATCTAGATGATTTTGTGATTCACATTAGTTCTCTTTTTATTATTAGAATTGTTGTTGAAACTTGTTACAAGAAATATAGTTCTTGTAACATTGTGGTTTTTGGAATCAAGAAATGGCCATGCTCTTGAAAGGTTATTTCTTGGGCATCAACCAAAATTATTGGTGAAAGCAATGCCAACCATAATGGCCTAGTGATTTATATGATGATTTGTTGCCATTGTATACTATTTCCTTCAATTTCATCCATTCCATATATATATATATATCTATATCTATTGTGGATGCTTCACATTTCTCATTTCTATTAAACACAGTGACATAACAACTACAACCTCATTAAATCTTGTAACACCCGATGAGGTGATATTTGCATAGGATAGGGCCTATCTTGACACAAGAATAACTCTCCTTATATTTAGATTAATTTTGCTATGGTTAGTGTAGCATCGAAAAAAGGGTCCTTTAGCTTTTTCAGGCTTGTTTGGGTCCTCCTTGCAAATTTTGGCTTAATGTTGCCTTGATTTAGTGTTGTAATGTGGATAACACATTCACATTAGGTCTTGGGCCCTTGTGAACTAATATATTTTAATGGTACCTTGCAAAGGTATTGTAAAGTGTTGTAACACACTTTCACACTTTTCTAGGATTTTATCAGTTAATTAAGCATAACAAACATAATTTCAATCATAGTTTATCTTAATCTTGCCTTATTTGGTGTGTTGTAAAGTGTTGTAACACACTTTCACATTCCTCTAGGCTTGTCATTTACAATTGAGCTTTCTAATTTTTTGAATGGCCCCATTTTATATCCACAAGCCTTATTTATGTGTATTTTTGAGGATAATCCTGACAAAAGGCATTTAGAACATCAAAATCCTGAGAACCCACCTCAAATTCCTAAGGTGGGACTCATTCGCCATTCTAGTCGAATGAGTCCCCTTAGGTGGGACCCATTCGCCCAAGGTGGTGAATGAGTCACTTTTAACTCAAAATCAAATTTATTTTAAATCTTTGGAAGGATTTTATTCTCCAAGATCCAATGTTAGCTTGTAGTATTGTAAGTTTTTGAATTCTTGCATAATTGAGTATAAATACAAGGTTTTCTCACTCATTTTCATCCTAAGCAATCCTAACATCCTTGAGATTTTTGTAAGAGCATCCTTATAGAAAATTGAGTTAACAAGATTACTTGACCAAGAGCATTCAAGGCTTTCAAGGGAAGATTATCAAGCATTCAAGAGCATTCCTCAAGCATCAATGATCATGTCAAAGATCACATTCTTCATGTTTGTTATTGTGCTCACAATTGTGATGTAAAGTTCATGATCCAAGCAAGCTTTTTATTCAAGATCTATCTCCTTCAAGCAAGAATCAAGAACCACATCCATTGCAACCATTTCAAGCGTAATTGAAGCACTTTATTGCTAGGGTTTGGTGAGTTGCAACATTACCTTTTGTTCATTCATCATTCTCCCTTTACATTTTCTTTCATTTAAGGGTTTAATTACCAACAAGGGGTTTGACCAAGGAAAACCCCTATTCTCTAACCCCACAACCATTTTCCCCTCTCTTTGCATGTGATTTATAGGTCTAGGTTGCAAATTTATCAAAGAGAAAGATTGAAAAAGTTGTCATCAAGTTGTCAAAGCAATTCCAAATTGTCAAAGTTGTGAACAAGCCTTGGAGAAGTTTAGAGAAGGTCTACAAGCTGAATTTTGCAGTTTCAGACTAAGATCTAAATTAGGAACATAAAAGTAGACTAATAGCTACAAGATCTAGTTTTGAATTTCTAGAAATCTAGAAGTGGATTGATTCGCCACTATTGGCGAATGAGTCCCAATGTACCTATTTATCTGGGATTTTTGTAGATTTGAGTACCTAATTGTTTGAAACCTGTTCCGACACAGTTTACTTGAAACTGGACTGATTCGCCTAGCATGGCGTATGAGTCCCAGTTAGTTCCAATAGTGGATTTTCCAAGATTCTAGATCTCCATTCCACCTTCTTCAATTTTCCACGAGCACATTTCCAGTTTTACTATTTTCTGTTAAACTTTACTTGCATTTCTAGGTCATCTTGAATGCTACACTGTGTTTTCAAACATCTTCTTTTCCAAGTTTATACTTGGTGGTGAACCCCTCATTTCTTATCATTCAATCCCCCTAGAATAGTCCCTTTGTCATATTTTAATCTCATTTGCATTGAAATCTCAAGGGTTTGTTCTTGAGTGAACTACCCAAGCAAGAAAATTGACCTCTCTCCTTTTAGGTCCAAAACCCTAGAAGCCCTAGAGGGAGGTCACCATTTTCCTCGGTTCAGTTAGATATAAGAATTTGTAGGTCTATTTACATATATCATAAATGCAAGGTTTACAGGTGCAAAGTAATAATAATAAACCATTTTTTTCTTCCAATATCCAGTGTAGTAGTACATAAGGAAAAAATATATTCTTATATTTCTTCTGTGATTTTTGTACCCTCATATCCATATCATGCAAGGATAACTACACCTTTTCAATAATAGGAATTCACAATGAGTACTACTCATGCCTTACCCATGCTTGATTCTTTTGTTGATGCTCTAGATTTTTTTTTTTACTCATAGCTCCACAAATCTCATTTCAAATGCATTCAAAAAAATTAAAATAATTTCATTTAGTATAGTTATCTATCAACTATAAGTGCACGACATATGTCATCCATTTGGCCATCTATTCCACTCATATACTGTATTAGATTTTTCCACATTTTAGATAGAAAATAAGATACCACATCACAATGTTACATTTTAAACACAACAATCTATGGAACAATCCTCACACATCATATTGCAAGGCTAAAGTGTTAGATGGTGTTAATATTTTCTATATAGATGATGTAATGCCCTCCCTATCTACAGCCATAAACAAAATGCAACTTCAGATAAGCAGCTAACTACCAAGGTCACAAAAACACATGATTTTGGTGTAAATACAGAAAAAACATGGTGGTTTTTAGTTGTATTTAATATTGAAATGATAAGGTTTGAGGTAACCAAACAAGCCCCTTTTACATGGTCATGCATGCAAACTCATGCACTAAGACAGTTTGGTCTGTGTTGTGTAACTAACTCACAACTTGATAAAGAACCTCTTTGAATAAGGAATAAATGTATACCAGGCATGGTTATGTTCAATAATTTTGGTAAAGTGGATTCTTTTTATCCTAGGTTTACTTCATTACTATTTTGGATTGCAATACCAACTTATCCAGTGTAATCAAGACTGAACCAGTTCAAGAATTAGTATCTCTTTTCTTCTTATTCATGAAAAATATAGATGTATATGTATGTATGTGTAACATAGATTTTGGTACCACCTAGGGTTCTCTAACACTTCTAGGGCTTTTCACCTAAAAAGAGAGAGGGATACCAAAATGGGCAATGTTAACATTCAAGATTATGAAAACCTAGAAAATGGACTATGTTTGAAAACACATTGTGATATGCAGAAAGACCTAAAAGATGAATAGAAAGGGAAAGTAAAACATAAATCATGCACCTAGAAATATGTTGAGAACTGGGATGAAAGATGGAAATGCTGTAGAATCTGGAATTTTGGATTACCCGGACACTTTCGCCAAGCTAGGCGACTTAGTCTCAGATCTGGAAAACTATATCGAAGCCCGTCTCGGCCAAATGGGTATCCAAATCTATATAAAACTCCAAAAAACATGTATAGTGGGGCTAAGTCACCACTAGTGGTGACTTAGTCCACTTTGGCTTTTCTGAAAGTCTGAAAGTGGAAACAGAAGCCCTCGGTCTGCACTTTCTGCTCCTCCAGGTATTCGATCCTAAAACTCTAGTTTTTGACACTATAAGAGAACTTTTGTAGATATTTTTCCCTATTCAACAAGGAGATGTATTAAAAAAAAATTCAACCTATTCTTCAATGATTTCCAAGCCTTCAATGTACCTAAATTTGCAAACACACAAAGAGAGAAATGTTGATTGTTAGGGCATGGGGGTTTGCCTTGATAAAACCCCTTTTAGATAATGAAATCAAATGAATAAAAAATATAATGAAGCACAAAATAATGGAGTTAGAAACTTCCATGGTGATTGATCTTGAGTTTTTGCAATAATGAAGGAAGAATATGATCTTGAATGCTTGCTTGATGACTTAGAATGCTCAAACCCTAGATTGCTTGAGAAGAATGAGAGATGATTGATTAAGAAGATTGATTGATTGAATGGAATAGAATATAATTAGGGTGAAAATGAGGGGAAAAACCCTTATTTATACATGTACCCTAATTTCCCAAAAATAACACACAACAGGCAGACCTTAGGGTTTAGAAGACAATATCCCGCTAGAATTTTGGATTAAATTTTATTTTTATGCCACATGGGACTAAGTTGCCCAAGGTAGTGACTTAGTACACTTGGGAAATTTTAAGTGGATTTTAGGGATTAAAGTGTGATTAATGTTGCTTAACATGATTGTCTTCTGAAACACACTTAAGTGGGACCTATAAGTTCATTAAGGGGTCATTTTATCATAAGAAAGGGTTGATTTATTGATGACAAGCCTAGGAAAATGTGAGAGTTTGTTACAACTCTTTACAACACTTTGAAATAAGCCTTCGAAAGTGATAAAAATAAGTTGTTTAGGTGAATTATGATGAAAGGATCCTAGAAAAGTGTGAAAGTGGGTTACAACACTTCATAACACCTTTACAAGACACCATAGAATTCTTATTTATTTGCAAGGGTCCAAGACCTAATGTGAATGTGTTGGCCACATTAAAACATTAAATCCAAGCAAAACTAGGCCAAAAAGTACATGAAAAGGCCCAAATGAGCATGAAAAAGGATACTTTTTTCTACGCTATAGTATGTATATGCATAAACAATGTAGCATTTATTTTGTTCTTATTTGCACACAGAAATAGGTATTCACCATGTTATATCAATCATTGCTAACAAGAATCATTGTATTTGTCTTCTATGGCTATGGATCTGCACTTGCAACACTCATAACAAGGAGTCATTCAATCAATAATTAAGGATTTTCAAACATCTATCTTCATAGTTGATGTAGAGAATCTAGGGTACACTGTGCTAGTGTCTTGGAAAACTTGACTGTCATATGTATGATATGATTTCAGTTGTAGGAGTCTAATAATAGTGTCAATATAATGATAGTCTTTATCAACTTAACAAGGTTATGCATGGTGACAATCGCACTAAGGGTCTCCAAAATGTTAAAATATTGGATACTTCACCAATGCATGTTATGTAGCGTACAAGGGGATTTCCAACAAGGGTATGTCTCCTCTCATTGTGTATTTTGATATCTAATAAACTCTATGCCTGTCTCAAAATCACTTGGGGAAAATGTAATGCTTGGGTTACTTTCACTATAAAATGTCTTTTTCTTTGGAAAAAAATTAAAACTTCAAATAATTCTCCTTGATGTATAGCCTTTGGAGTCAAACTTTTTGGTTGAAACTATTTAGTATTGAGAATTTATAAGTTAGCATTATATTGGTTGTATTTTTAGATTAATATCTAGAATTTGATTACATATCTTTATTCTCAAGGAATTTTTTTATTATCAATATCTAATATAATTTCTTTATTTATGAGATCTGAATATATCCATGATTTGTTCGGTTAACTTCCCTCTAACCATGTTGTTTGTATAAACAGTAGTGATCACAATGCTATTAAAGGTGTGAAGTGTTTGTATGAAATGAAGACAACGATGTGTTCCATGCTATTCATGGTTCCCAAGATGATGTTGATGTTGTTTGGTATCACACAGTTCCTTGATTATTTCAGTCATAAGGGTAGTTAATGTGTGCAAGTGATATCCATTGATTTTGGTCTATTTTGATAGTTATGTTTTCTATACTCATATAGAGAATGATATGCATGGTCAATATTCCTCTCAAATGGGATTCATTCAATATTTAGAGAGTTCCCCATGCCATGTATATTTTTATTCATATCTCACTTCCTTATTGACAGTATATGGATAATATATTGCTATGTTTTGCAATGGAGAATGTCTCTGTCAAGTGTTCGTACAAAAGAAAGATAGTGATGTCTTCCATGTTGTTCATGGTTCCAAAGATTATGTTGACGTTATTTGATATCATAGAGTTCCTTGATTATCTCTTCATGATTCTGATGCAAGTTTTGCAAAGGGACTTGTTCACTATTTTTCAAAGCTTCTAGTTCACATGATGTTCATACAAGTTTCAATACAAGCTTGATTTAAGTTTTTATACTATTTATTGTTGCTTCAATATTTAGACAGTGCATGGACATTATACCACCTTTTTTTTTCTATGGACAATGTCTTTGTCAAGTGTTCATTTGACAGTAAAAGACTGATCCTGAGAATGACCACTTCTCTAAGAAAAGGGGTCATACATCTCCGATCAGGGTAGTGGAAGAAAGCTATACTTTCCTTGAACATATTGTAATTCTAACCTCACTATTGGTTTTAACATATCTAAAATTTGATAGTGGTGATTATATGTATAACAATGTCTTTTCAATCATTTTATCAAGCATGCAAATCAACATCTTTGTCTTAATGTACTTGAAAACTATTTGTGCTCAGGTTTTTATTTCTATTATTGTAGGTTTTGGATGCTATTCTTGTACACTTTGGTTGCTACTATTGTAGCTTTTGAAAATTTCCTCTGAGATGTATCTGTTCATATGGGACCTCTTGTTGGGAGTTTAACAAATATATATCAACTAAGTATATATTGTATTTGAAAATATTAAGGTTTTTTTGTTTAGCATAAGCATTATATGTCATGTTCTAAAGTTATATACAATATGTGTCTTTTGTAGATGTGCCCATCCAACCCCCAAAGCTAGCATATCATACCCATACCTGATTCTAACTGAGTAACTTAGAGTACTTGAAGAAATCCTTCGTCATCCATGGTCGGTTAAAATGTTTTTAATTTTTTTTTCACTTACCTTTTCCATTTGTGCTCCAAATTAGTGTCTTTGCTTGGTTGTCCTTCATTACAATTTTCTTTACTGTAATTTTCACTTAATCTCTTCCTTTGTGCAATATTAGCCTTCCTAAAACTGCAGTCTTTAGCATAGTGTCTTGGAATACCACAACAATAGCATAATATTATTCTAAAATATTGCAAACCTTTAATCTCCTATCATCATTTTCCTTGAACCTCCTATGGGTGCAAGTTCTAGTCTATATGTTGGCAACAAACCATTTTCCTTTTCCTATAGCTTCATGCTTTCAAAATACTGTAAATTCCATACAATAAGGGGATTTGTTTTTAACACTTCCATTGACAAAAATCGGGATGAAAGTAAATAGTGTTAGGGAGAAATAAGTAAGTTAACAAAGTGGTGTGTAGATATTCCTTCTCTATATTGTCTTAGAGCTTAGACATGGTTTTTTATGTGGACTCACCTTCCTATCTCAACAACATGCCATGTTTTACTATTGATCTTCAATATTAATTTAGGTCAAATGAATATTGATTCTAAGATGTAAGAATTGTAGGTGAGATAGGTTACATAGAACTTTGGAGTGGATTTTAAATCTTTTTTTTTTATCAGGAGTCACAATCATATTTAATAACAATGTAAGGACATATTATTTTGGAAATTGAATAGATTGGTCTTTCATTCATTATTCTTTGTCTTTTGAGAGATGTGATTTTAGTTGTGTGTGCTAATAAGTAGGATGTCATGAAACCCTCCAAAATATTTATGTTTGTCATTAGCTGCTATGAGATGTTTCATAACATTTTATGTTGACTCTCAAATTTGGAATACATTAAAGTAAATGAAATAATCAAATAGTGTAAGGTGTAGATTCATTCATTTAAGAGTTTAAATTTATCATAAGTGCTGAGGAAAAACAAAAAATGTATTTAAAAAACTTATCATATAGGCTCCCAATAGATATTTTATGTCAAAGGGGCTTCGACCCAACCCCAAAAGTAGAAAAAAATGAAATAATGTTTTATAGTGAAGGGATGTTTTCCCAATCTAGTTTGAATGAAACACATTTACCATATATACGTCATACAAGTTTATAATAAACAAAATGCACTCTATATTTTCCTTTGTTGCATTTATACTCACTTTTGTTGTAATTGTCATATGCATGTTTTAGACCATATTTCTTGTTTTCCTTAGTCTAGCCCCAATATGCATGTATTACCCTTTATATATAGATACCAATTTATAGTAGAAATTTAAAAAAATTAAGATGATCAAAAGAAAAAAACCATTAAGATATGTAATGGCTTTATAACATAAGTTCACAATTTTTTGATTACTTAGACCACACAAAGCACAATGTAAGAGTATACATCTATGAAACTTTAGACTCTAAATCAAGCTCCAAATTACTAATTCCTTACAATGAGGTAGCTTGGTGGCTTTATAAAAATTCTTGCTGATTTTTAACCTTAAATATTTGAAATCTGACCATAGAATATTGACACCTAGGCTAACTTTATTTACACACTAAAGATAGATAACTGTAAAGATAGTATTTTGTGAACAATAACTTAGTGGGAGACAAAATAACTTTTGTAGAAACTAAAAAGTGAGAACAATCCACTTAATACTCATAAGTGGATACATAGATATTGCTTTTCAAATAGGTGTGCATCCTATTTTTAGATCTTAGTGTAGCTAACTTCATGAGATTGACAAGCACATGTATTCACTATGATTATTTTATTTACACAATAGGTTGTGGTTGCATCAATTCCATTGGTAAGGGAGTTGCTAAATCTATCTAATCAGATGGCTAAGGATCAAATCTATAAAAATGTGATCTAATTGATCAGACATGGAAGAATCTCATCCAATTCTTTTGGTAAATTTTTCTAGAAATAAAAATAATTGAGCGTCTTCAATATTGACCTGTGGCAACCAATCATATGATAGTACATAAAATTCAATTCCGAGAAGAGAATAATAAATCTAACAAAAATATTTGTTTATCCCTTGGTATATGGCCTCCTTGAATTTGAATTTTAGATATTCAAATAACTCTACTATATCTAGTGTAAAATGCACTCCAAAGATCCATCCATAATCTTCAACTTTTAATTAATTTAAGGTTATCTTAACAATGAAACCAAATTTATAAAACTTAAGAATGTCCATTTTTCTTTTATTTGACCATGATATTGTAGTAAACATGTCTATCTATATATCCATAACATAATTTTTCAATGATAGAGTCATATGCGCATTTTATGATCTAAACATTGATAGGAAATATTGTTCACCACTTTTAGCTCAACTTGTGGGGTGTCCTCTAGGAGCTTCTTTAAATCAATTCTATTATTTTGAATGGGGTCATTTCCTAACTAGTTATTAGTGAGTACATATTCACATTATTATAAGTTTACTTAGGAGTTAAGTTTCCTAGTTGTCATTTCTATAAGTTATAATGGGGCCATGTCTCATTATTTAATTTTAGTTATCTAGGAATTTAATAATTCTATTATGTATTTAATATTTGCATTGAGAATTTAATGGTTGTGCCCTTGGTTGTTATGACTTAGTTGTCTCATGTGATAGGATTAAGACAATTGTCATGATCTTGTCTAATCCTATCTCACTCCTTGCCTATATAAGAAAGGATTCATATGTACATTTCATCAATCAAAAGCTTAGTTGAGTATTGTGTAAGTCCAATATATCATTGCAATCTCGAGTATTGCATATTGGCCACATCTTGCATCCATTGTTGCAATTTCATATTCTTTCTTTTCTCTTTTGTGGAAGGTTGTTGTTGGATTTTGTAGATGATCCTAGAGGCTTGAGTCCTTGAGTGACTCAAACATGTTCTATGAGCTGTATCATAGCTCCTACATGGTATCAGAGCGTTCATGTGCAACCGTCTTCCATTGAGAGTGTTTTCTAGAGATGCATGAGATCAAAGCTTTTGTTGGAGTCATTTTTATTGGAGATTTTTTCATTTTTTCTTTAGAAATATTGTTTCCACCCATTTGTAAGAATTTTATTTTTGGTTTTTGTTTCCAAGGTCAAAATCTTATCAGGGTATCTACTAGATTTTGAAGATAGTGAGCAAATTTTGTAGAAACAACTTTCAAATAACCCAATAGTTATTTTTCCTACAGGTGAAGTTTAATTTTTTATTACCAAATCGCATGTTCTAATTTTTGGATTCAAAATGATTGCTGGATTTTTTTGGTAGCATCAAAATACTATCTGGGTATCCATTAGTTTTTGCATACATCTAACAAATTTTTCAAAAATCAAATCAAAAGGATTGTGTCTACTGATTGTTCGCTGGTAAAATTTACCCTTTTAAAAAAAAATTCATAGCTTTTTTCCACAGTGTCTTGTTTTTGTCAAATGAGATATTGACAAAAATCTAGCTATGAGCACTACACCATTTTTTTAGAGTTTGTCCTCTACATAGATTTAAGGTCATTTTTATTCATGGAGGCAGATGTGAACATTCATCAATGCATGCACTATTTCATTTTATGTGTGCATCAGGTTTCCATTTTCTCTACACCTCATTTCAGTTTCAGATCATTTTTCAATCGACCATGGCTTTGTAGATTCAAGGGTTGCGCGATATAGTGGGTGTTCCAGTGTTACTTCACAGTGTGCTTCCAGTGCTTCTTTGTAGTAGTTTATCTCATTATGGGGGTGCTAAATACTCTCTCTTATCATCCTTTGTGTGGATGGAGATTAATTGGATCTGTGATGGATCATTTCATTGACGGGGCACTAATTTGTCTCTCTTATGGGGGGTATTTTTCCTCGAATGAGGTTTTATCCTCTTATTTTTGATGGAGAAAATTATTGTATTTCATCTCTCTTTTAAGGATGAGTTTTTTCCCACTAGGTTTTCTCATTTTCTCTAGTTGTGAGATATTTCTTTACATTACACTTGTACATGTGTACCTAACATGGCCTCATAGTCGGGACCCATCCTTGCATCTTTGTGTAATTTTCATAATAATCTACTCCCTACGTTGCACTTATGGGGGGTGTTGGTGTGAATGGGGTTATTTCTGTAACGTAGGAAAATGTATCCTTGGACATTTTTATGCTCATTTGAGTCTTTCTTGTGGATTTTGGCCTAGTTTTTCCTATATTTAATCTTGTAATGTGGTCAACACATTCACATTAGGTCTTGAACCCTTGTAAATCAATAAAAACTTTATGATATCTTACAAAGGTGTTGTGAAGTGTTGTAACACACTTTAAAACTTTTCTAGGACCTTTATAATGTATTTCACTTAAAAATAACCTCTTTTTATCACTTACCAAGCCTTATTTCAAAGTGTTGTAAGGATTTGTAACAAACTTTCACACTTTTCTAGGCTTGTCATCAATAATTACACCCTTCTTATGCTTTAAATGGCCCCATTTTACACGTACGTGCCTTATTTAAGTATATTTTTGAGAATAAATGAGAGAAACATGATTTAATATATCTTAATTCCTGAAACCCACTTAAATTTCCCTGGTGGGACCAAGTCATCACTTGGGGCAACTTAGTCCCATTTGGATAAAAAATAAAAAATATTTCAAAATTCTGGCGCGTTTTTATTTTCTAAGACCTATGGGCGGCTTGTGATGTGGTATTTTTAGGAAGTAGGGCATGATTGTGTATAAATATGAGGTTTTCCATTCATTTTGGGGCCTTGGACCTTCTTATTCTCTTCTTCTCTCCTCTTCATTCACTATTCTTCTCAAGAAAGCTAGGTTTTGGCATTCTAAGTCATCAAAAAGCTTTCAAGGGTAGATTCTTCATCCATTGCTGCAAAAATTCAAGATAAATCATCATAGAAAATTTATAATTCCTTCATTTCATTTTCATGCTTCATATTATTTCTTCATTTGGTTTAATTACCTAAAAGGGGTTTGACTAAGGCAAACCCCCATGCCCTAACATTCAACATTTCTCTCTCTTTCCTTGTGTGTTTGCATATCTGAGTACTTTGAAGGCTTGAAGATGATTGAAGAATAGATTTAAAAGTTGTTGAAGACATATCCTTGTTGGCTAGGGAAAAACATCCACAATAAGTCACTTACAGTGCTGAAAATCAAAGTTTCAGAATGAGATACCTAAAGGAGCAGAAAGTGCAGATCGAGAGCTTTCAGATTTCACTTTTGGATTTTTAGAAAAGTCAAAGTGGACTAAGTCACCATTAGTGGTGAATTAGTCCAACTGTACATCTTTTCTAGAGATTTCTATATATTATGATATCTATTTGGTTGAAACGGGCTTTGGTGTAGTTTTCCAGATCTGAGACTAGGTCGCCCAGAATGGCATAAGTGTCCCACTAGGCCAGAATTCTAGAATCAACAGAAATTCCAATCTCCATTCCAGCCTCTACAAGTTTCCAAGTGCACCTCTCCAGTTCCATTCATTTTTGTTATAGTTTACTTGCATTCTTAGTTCATATCATAATGTGTTTTCAAACAAAGTGCATTTTCTAGGTTTTGCCTTACTAGTTAGTTTCTTATATCAGTCGTTTGCATCTAAGGCATTCTATTTAGACACATTCTAATGATATTTGAATTAGTCTTGAATGACCCCCTATATTTTGGTGGAAAACCTCTCTCCTTTTAGGTGAAAAACCCTAGAAGTGCAAGAGAGCACCCTTCCCCAAAAATCTATGGTTCAATTTCCTAACTAGTTATTAGTGATGACCTATTCACATTATTATAAGTTTACTTAGGAGTTAAGTTTCATATTTATCATTTCAAGAAGTTAGTTATAATGGGGCCATGTCTCATTATTTACTTTTAGTTATCTAGGCATTTAATAATTCTCTTATGTATTTAATATATGCATTGATAATTTAATGTGTGTGTCCCAGGTTGTTATGACTTATTTGTCTCATGTGATAGGATTAAGACACTTGTCATGATATTTTCTAATCCTATCCCACTCCTTGCCTATATAAGCAAGGCTTCATATGTACATTTCATCAATCTAAATTTTAGTTGAGTGTTGTGTAATTCCAATATATCATTGCAATATTGAGTATTACATATTGGCCACATCTTGCATCCAATACTGTAATTTCATGTTCTTACTTTTCTCTATTTTGGAAGGTTGTTATTGGATTTTCTAGATGATCCTAGAGGCTTGAGTCCTTGATTGACTCAAACATGTTCTATGAGCTATATCTTAGCTCCTACACATTCTTATGCCTCTTGTAGGTGTAGTATCAAAAAACATCATCGATGACATTTTCACACTTTTTTGGGTCCTCCTTGTAAAATTGAGCCTAATGATGCCTTGAATTAGTGTTGTAATGTGTTTAACAAAGTCACATTAGGTCTTGGGCCCTTGTGAACTAATGAAGATAAATGGTACCTTGCTAAAGTGTTGTGAAGTGTTGTAACACACTTTCACACTTTTCTAAGGTTTTATTAATTAACTAAACCTAATAAACCTCTTTTTAACTAAAATACACCTTAACCATGCCTTATTTGGAGTTTTGTAAAGTGTTGTAACACAATTTCACACTTTTCAAAGGTTTTCATTAAAAATCAAGCTTCTTTATGCTTTAATTGGCCTTATTTTGCATCCATAGGCCTCATTTAATGCATGCTTTCGAGGATAATCTCGACCCAAATCAACATCCAATTGTAATTCAAGTGTTTTCAAGTTGAATGGCCCAAATTTAGTGATTTGGGACTCATTTTCCATGTTGGGCGAATGAGTCCCACCTATGTTTTTGAGTCTCGAACCTGGTTTCACATCTTTCTAAGCATTTTTGAATTTGGTCCCATAAATTATGCCTAATGGGACTCATTCGCCACCTTGGGCGAATGAGTCTTGTGTAGCCCAAAATTAAAATTAATTCAATTTTTTGGTGGGATTTTATCCTCCTAGATTTGATGTTGGCTTGTAGTGTTGTAATTTCAAGAATTATTGTATAATTAAGTATAAATACAAGTTTCTTTCACTCATTTTACACCTAGTAAGTTGAATGAGCATTCTTATAAAAAATTTGAGTTCACAAGAGCATTCAAACATTCATAAGAGTATTGAAGAGTCTTCAAGACAAAATTATCAAGAATTTTAGAGTAGCATTCAAGCATCAACCATCATGTCAAATATTTCATGCACCATGCTTATTTTTGAGCTAACAATTGTGATTTAGGGCTTCATGATTCAAGCTAGCATTTCATTCAAAATCTATCCTATTCAAGCAAGAGTCAAGATCTATATCTATTGGAGCAATTTAATAAATTTTTGCAGCCTTCTATTGCTAGGGTTTGGTGAGTTGAAACATCACATTTTTTTCATTCATCATTCCCCATTCCTATTTCATTCTATTTCAAGGTTTCATTACCAAAATGGTGTTTGACCAAGGAAAACCCCTATTCACTAATAAAACATTTTCCCCTCTCTTTAGTGTGCGATTTGTAGGTTTATATTGAAGATACATTGAAGAGTACATTTGGAAGAAGTTATCAAAGTATCTAAAGTTGTCAAGGTTGTCATCAAGCATTGGAGAACATTGGAGAACACACACAGGTCAATTTACAAAGAATAGGATTCAAAAACATGAAGATGGAGATTGAGTATAAATTTAAAAGAAGATTCAAATCCTGAAGTTTCAGAATTCCCTAACTAGACTGATTCACCACTTCTAGCGAATGAGTCCTAGTTTAGGTCAAAATTTAGATTTTTGTAGAGTCAGATACTCATTTGCCAAATTCTTGTTCCTACACAAAAACCCAGATTTTGGACTGATTCACCCAAGTTGGGGAATGAGTCCCACTCAACATTAAAGTCAAAATTTCTAGCATTTCAGGCCTCCATTCAGTTATCTCCAAATTTCCAAGTGCACACAATTCATCTTATAGTTTGTTATTCTATTTTATTTGTATTTCTAGGTCATCTAGTTAAAGTTTGCATTGAACTAGGGTTAAGCATTATGAGTTACATTTCATTTTTCTTTCCAAGTTCTTACTTGGTGGTGAACCCCTTATTTGTTTACATTCAAAACCTAGGACAACCCTATTGCAAGATCTCTTTCTCCTTTGCATTGAGATCTCTAGGGTTTGTTCTTGAATGAGAGAGAGTGAAGATTGTCATTCTAGGTCACAAACCCTAGAAAAGCATACAATTTTCCACCTTTCAATAGGTTAATCTTTTTAGTTTATATTTAAACATCTGTCCAAGACCTAAACGTTAAATAATAAATTTATAATTATGTCAGGTATTTGGAGAAGTGGTTTATTATCCTTATCAAGAGGAATGAAATTTACTTCCTTTAATATGGAAACAATAAATTCCTTGGTTAGTGCGTTAGCTAAAGGATTATTTTCTCATTTAATCCAATCAATTTTAAAATTGTAACCAATAAATTCAAAATACCTTTTGGTAATTCTCTCTTGGGCAATGTCTTTGTTTAGCGTATTTTTCATCAAACTCCTCATGGATTGGCTATCTATTCTTAAACCACAAAATCATCTACATATGCATCTGCATACACCTACTACTAGTTATACAATGTAATATGCTAACATTCCTCCCTTGTTACATTTTTCATGAAACGAAAAAATCATCTTGCCAAGGGATGCCCCCTTAAGGCTTACATAACAAAACTTGCTGATTACAAAACAAATATACATTCTTGAGGGTATGTGCAAGATCATGATGGTCCAAAAAGTGGCGATATCTAAGTGATATGATGACCCATGTGGCTAACGAATTTTTGTTTACCCAAAATTGATTAAAAGAAAAGGGTTTTTAAAGGACATTCTCAGCTTTCCACCAATATAAATTACGCTTTACTTTGAATTTAATAAATTATTATTATTCGTTTTCTATTTGAATTACGACTAAAGTCCTGATTGATAGGTTGATTGAAAAACATCTATAACTTTCAAACAGTATAACATTTTTTGAATCCGAAATATGCATCACATTCTATGCTTTGCATACTATAGGATTAAAAAAATAAAATGAATTTCATTAAGTTTTGACCAAGTTAAGGTGGTTAGACATACGAGTTTTTAGATTTGTTAAAATTTGTAATAAAAAAATTACAAAAGAATATGCATCACATCCAAACATGAGTCCTTTACTTATATCTAAAATATTATCATTTTATTGTGGTTAGGGTGGTCAAAAAGACACCTACTTCTTATTTTTCCTTGAAATTTAAGTACTAATGCATTGAAATTTCAAAATTTCACCAAATAGATTTTAAAAAAAAAAACCTAGTAGTTTAGAAACTACATTCAATTTGCTACAAATTCTATTCTTACATATTTTGAAATAATATAGATAACTTATTCAAATTTTTACGTCAAGTTTCCTAACTTTGATTTTCTGAATTTTATTGCCACTTAAGGGCCTGTTTTTTCCATGATGATCCTGCACATACCCTTGAGAAGATATTCATTTGAAGAGGAAAATCATGAATTAGGTGGAACTCCATCAAGCTATCCCATAAACCTCATAAAGGTTTAGCTTCAATCTAAATTCTTGAGTTCTTGGACTACCATTTTCCTGAACTCTCAAATCATTGATTCCTGAATTATTCGACAACATTCCATTTGAGCTCTACCAAAATAGGGCTCCATAAAGTTGTCTCTTGAACCTCATAAAGGTATAATTCTTGATTAGAATCTCATAAAATTGCTAGAAAACAATCCACATTGAGTTCATCACCAAATCCCATATTTGTCTCCAAAAATCAAATTTCACAAAAATATGTATTCTTGAAATTTAGCAGTGCATCAACAAGGAAAACATGGGTGATAGACATAGGATGGGGAAGAGCCTCATCACTAATGATTGTACCAGATAGAGTGTGATGGCATGGTTCCACAATATCAAGATATGGATCTGGGGATATCTCCTTTGTCATGAGTCCATGGACATCATTTGGAATGAGATCTACTGGAATTGTAGGTTCAGGTGGGGAGACAGGAACATATGGAGGATTCTGGATGGATGGAGGACTAGTATTAGGGATTGGTGGATTAGGACTAGATGAGTGGATGGGATTTGATATAGGACTAAGAGTAGGTGGAGGATTAGGTTTAGAGATTGGTGGATTATGATTAGAGGGAGGATTAAGGTATGATGAATTGGAAGGAGGATTAAAATATAATGTAATGAAGGGGGAAGTGACATGGGAGGATGTGGATGGTGAAGCAAGATGGGAATATTTGGATGTGGGATTAGGATGGGAAGAATGGGATTATGGATTAATGTAGGAAGATGTGGATGTTGGATTAGGATGAAAAGGTTGGGATGGCGGATTAACGTAGGAAAATTGGGAGGAAAAATGAGGATAAGAGGTAGTGGGTGGAGAATTAGTATAGGACATGGATGGAGGATTAGGATAGCAATATGTGGATGCTGAATTAGGTTGGGAAGATTGGTATGGTGGATTAGAAGGAGATGAAGATGAATGATATGATGAATATGTGGACGAGGAAGATACTGGATATCCCTTGTCAAGGGTAGAATAAGGACAGTTATTGGATGAGAATGAAGGCATGGAGGATAGCTAGGAGGAATGACTGGATTTTGGGAGGTGGTCGAAAGAAGCTTGCTAGCAATGAAAAAATCAAGGGGATCTATATTATATTCATCTTGATCAACAAGACTTTCGTTATCGTCATCAACATAGTTGGGATTCCCCTTGACCACTATTGTTGGTTGCATTGATGAAGGATAATGATTCATGATATTTGATTGGATGGATTTAGATTGAAAAGATGGGGATAGATGATCAGAAGGAAAAAATAGATGATGAAAGATAAATAGGATGGATCAAAAGAAAATGGGAGAAGAGATCTTAAGATTTGTTTTGATATCAAAAGATCTTAGAGATGGATGGACTAAAGCTCAAATTGGGATTTAGGTTAAGCTCAGGTTGGGATTGGATAAAAGCTCAAATACAGACTAGATTAAAGTTCAGATTAGGATGATGGGATTAAAGCTCAGATTAAGATGATGGGATTAAAGCTCAGGTTATGGCCTGAAATAGTCTAAGGGTTATAGGATTGAGAAAAAACAAAAATTAAAATCTTCAATTTTTTTTCGGTTTTTTCTATGTCATAGTAAATCACATTTTTGGAGCATAATTTGAGGTTGAAACTTGCGTCGGTCCCTAAAATAGGATTTTCTAAGGCACTCTATTTTAGGGGCTAAATTAGTACTCTTGAAGACCTTTCCGATGGTGTTAACAGGTTTGAATTTTGAGCACCGAGTAGAAAGTTATGACCTCGACAAGTTAGGGTAAATAAATTCCTAGGTTTTTTTTTGAAAATTGGATGGTTTGGGGATGAACATGAACATGAGGAATGACTGGATTATGATTTTGGACTAAGGAAGATGTGGGCCAATTGTGGTGTGATGGATTGACTCTTTGGATTTTTTATGGGAAGCAAATTCACCTCTGTATGTAACAAATTCGCTTGTTTAGGGAGAGAAAATTTGCCCCAAAACAGCAGCCAGGGTCGCCCATAATAGTAGATTCACCCAAACATAAAAGCACGATCACCCCTAGGAGAAAATTTGCCCAAAAATAGTTGCAAGTTTTCCTAAACAGCTGGAAAATTCACCCAAATAGCTGACAAGTTCGGCTAAACAGCTGAAGACACTGAAGAACAGGTAGATGCGACCTAAGAAAAAACAAGTGTGACTGAAGAATAGGCAAGGGTGACCTTGAGGATTACTTAATGGGATGACAACTACAACTAAACGAATTCAAAAAAAGACTTGGATGAAAAATAGGATGAGAATGGAGGAAACAAAAACTTAAACGAACCCAAACGAGCCCCTGAATGGGGAACGGGATGGCCAACGGAGAGAATAGATTCACCTAAACAGATCCAAATGAAGACTCAGATGGAGGATAGGACCACCAACGGACAACCGGATTCACCTAAATGATTCCTAGTGGGGACTCAAATGAAGAACGGGTCAAAAATGGCCAAACGGACACCGAAACAGACCTGAATGAGGTCCCAGATGAAGAACAAATGGAAAATTTTCCCCTCTATTAAGGCAGGTTTGCCCCTGCACTAAGCAAGTTCACCCATGTACTAAGAAAACTCACCCAAGAAAGTGGAAAACTCTCCCAAGTACAAGGAACATGTGATTTTTCCAAGGGGGATGCCAGATAGGACTGGGACGGGGAAGCAAAATTACCTCTAAAGGCAAGGGGGACTACGACAAAAGAAAACAAGCACGCAAAATAGTAGACAGAAGAAAAAACTGACCCAACTGAAAAGAAAAGCACTGGTATCACACAAAGAAGACACTCTAGGAAACACGATCCTAGAACTAGTGATAAGGGTGTCTAATTAGGCTGAACAAGGCTATCTCACGAGTCCCCAATATACGCACGATACATGAGGCACAACCGTAAACACTAGCCCATCACAAGCGTGAGTTGGGAGCCCCAACGAGGTACTGGAAACTTAGACCAACTCTTCACGTCTTACCTAGGTATCACCCTAGCTTCGACGCTCCACCAAACACAATGTGACTAGATTGATATACAAATTTCGCTCTTCCCCCTATATATACCTCGTCGATAACACGTGGTTGGGATCGTCCCCCGAGTGCTGAAATCCTAAGAAGGTCATGCTAAGGGAAGAAGACACTAGACGTCTCAGTTGGTCCCTAGGCTTGCATGCAATGCAAGGGGAGAGCTTAGATGCACTAGGACCTCCTAGGAAGACTCGACTAGACAAGAGTAAGCTGCGATTTCTTGTCACCCAGGATCACCGAATGGCACAAGGGGAGTGGATATGTCAAAAAACCACTCACAAGCACAAAAAACAAGTGTAATTTGACCCTCTAATTAAACCTACGTGTGCCTAGCTAGTATGGAAAAAAATAAACAAACAAACTAACTGTTCTTGGACCGATTGTCCTACAAAAAAAGTGTTAGTAGTCTCGAACCACCGGTCTTGGACAAATAAGAAGCAGTTGCACCAAACGTTAGCACCACCAGACATGCTCACCAAAAAAATGAGTTAGCGGATTAGTACGTGAAACCGAAACCAAATGATGTCGAAAATTGTAAAAAATAAGTCTCAGAGCTACCTTGGATTCACCTCTGTGTGAAGCAAGTTTGCCCCTCTAGAAAGTTAACTTCGCCTGTCTGCTAAAACAAGTTAGCCTATCTGTTACAATAGGTCCACCTATCTATCAAGGTAGGTTCACCTATCTGTCAAGACAAGCTCGCCTGTCTGACAAAGTAGGTTCACCTGTCTGGTGCCAAATGCAGATTCTCCTATTTGATGTGTAGGTTCGCCTCTCCAAGCAGGTTTTCCCCTTTAGGAAGGCAGGTTCGCCCCTCAGGGTAGGTTTACCCTTGTAGAGAGGTAGGTTCACCCCTCCAGAGAGGCAAATGCACCCCTGAGAGTAGGTTCACCCCTGAAGGGAGGTAGGTTCGCCCCTCCAGGCAATTTCACCTCTATAACTGCAATCTAGACCTGCAAAAGTCAAACAACAAAGAATGTGAAAGGATAGGCCCATGACGTGGATCCCACCAAGCATGCTAGAAATGTGTGCAAGTGTTTTTACCAAGCCTAAAGTACAAAACCAAAAGAAATGCAAACAAGAAAAATAAAAACAACACCTCAAGATTAGACCTAAGTTGAACTTGAACAAAATACAAGAAAATGAATGATGTTACCTTGTCCAAGTTGATTAGTTGGTTGGCCCTGTTGATCGTTCGATTTTGTGTGCTCTTTCAATGGAAAATGACATAAAATTGGATGCAAAACGAAGTGGAGGTGATGAGGAATGCAATGGTGCAAGTGGGTATTGCAATAAGTGTTTTATGTGGATGCAATGTGAGCTCAAAAGTTGCAACAATGGAGGATGAGTGCAAGTTCTTGAAGCTTGAGAATGCCAAGTTGAATGTTGATGAAATTGCTTGAATGTTGAATGAATTCTAGTTGATTAGGGTTGTGAAATGGCCAAGGAGAGGTGAATGAATCATCAAGATTCATTCTTGGCCAAGGACAAGAGATCAAGGGTGGAGATCAAAGGTTGACCAAAAGGAATTAAAATTTACTTTTTAATGTGCATGGGGAAGACAAAAGGAATAAAATATTCCTTGGGAAACCTTGGGTGAATAAATGGAATTTAAAATTCCATTGGAAAGTACATGGGGATTGTAAATGGAATTAAAAATTCCATTAAGGGTGTTGGAAGAATAAAATGGAATTAAAAATTCCATTGCGATGTGGGAAGAGTTGACTAAAGGGGGCTGATTAGACTAGTTGATGAAGGATTAGAAGAAGGTTAGGTAGCTAATGATGATTAGGAGTCAACTTGAAAAAGTTGGAGGATGTGACACCTACTAATCATGGATTAGGAATGTGTCACATCTCTAATGATGGGATTAGTAGATGAATTATGATTAAGTGTGGATGTGACATAAAGGGAACTAAATAAGTGGGTTATTTATTTAATTCTTTGGAAGAAAGGGATAAAGGGGTAAGGTATTTAATTATTTAACTAAATACCTTAAGGATTTAGGGGACTTTAGGGGTATTAATTAAATAATGACAATATTATTTAACTAATGTAGATAAAGGATATTTAGACGAAAAGGGAAAATTTGATGAAATATAAGTGGTCAAATTTAGATGTCTACACATCCTATCAAGAACCACAAGAAAATATTCGACAAGGCTTTCGGGGATTACTTTTGTGCCTCATAAAGAAAAAAATCCTTTTGTGAAAAAAACTATAAATGCCATGGTTTCTCTACCTTCGATAGTTATTTTAGTTCCTCCTAAAAAGGAAGAAAAGGGACCAAAGTTGGAAAATACCTCTATTTCCTCTCCACAAGTTGAAGCTCATGCAAAAAATTAAACGCAAAAGAATGTAAGAGAAGACATCATTCTACGAATCATTAAATTTTCAAAGATAATAAATCGTTATACAATGATCTTCGATCCATACAACCAAATTCCAATGAGATACCTCCCACCCATCCATCCTCATTGTTACCTGACTTCACTCCTCCTCCTTAACCAAACTATGAAGCCAAACCCTATCTTTCCCAACCAAGCCAAGGACTCAAAATATCATGTCCCTCCCCACCACCTAGTCCAAAAATTACTTAAATGGTTGATAGTGCTTGCCATCACACTAAAAGCACTAGCATACAACCCATTATGGTATATTTCAATACCAATTTATAAGATAAAATGGAAGAAAAAATTAAAATATAATGAATTATCACTTATATTTACAAAATTAATGAATATAGATGGGGGCAAGTTTGATGATCCTCCTTTCGTGAGTGACCCACCACATGCTAAACTTGGTACTTCTCCTTGTACTACACTTCCTATAGTTACTAAATAGCTTATTGTTTGCCTTCTATTTATGATGAGAAATATTGGGATGCAAATGATTTGTTATGGACCAGCTTGCATGTGTACTACCTTTTGTATATTTGTGTTTTTGCTTGCTCATAATATGATCTCCTTGTAATGTGCTATTTGGTGTGTATTTATGTTTTTTAGTTAGTTTTGGATTACTGTTGATGTTCTCATTGACACAAGCATGCAAAGAGAACAAATTTATTGTAAAATTATTTGATTTGTATCCGCATTCTTATTTATGTCATAAACATCTTTCTTTTGTTCCTTTTGGGAATGATGTGAAGTGTTGGGATATTTAGGTCTCTTTCATGTTGACCCAAAAGATTTTATGTTATCTTCACATGTCATTCTTCTCTTGTTCTTGTATTTCAAAAGTATTTGAGGAATGATGTCAATTCAGATCATGATCATATTGATATACATTATCTCTTGTCTACACTAAACCCAAATTGGTGGATATCTCATGTGCTATAAATTATCTTTTCAATTATATGGCTTTTATTTGAGGGAAACCCCTTATCATGATTACTATTTTTTGACAATATATCACTTCGCATAATATTTTTCAACAAGCTCTCATAACCCATAATTTTACAAATATCTCTTTGTTCTACCTTAAAGAAAATATCTCTCTGTTGGTATTAGCAATTACTTTAAGGTGAGAGCATACATTCCATTATTTTCTTCACTTTGTTCATACAATGTGAAGTTAGTGATGATTTCATATAATATTGATCATATTTGCAGCACCTTATTAGAGTTATTTATAAAATAGTGGTTTTTGCTTATAATTCTTAGTACAATTAATATGAGAACTCACCTACTGAATATCAAATTTCACTAGCCTATGTTATTTATTTTCAAGATCACCCCTGTGAATACCAAACTTCACTAGTTTGTGATGCCTTTATTTATTCATGGGTCACCTAGAAAATATCAAACTTTACTAGTTGATTATTTATGGATATCTTGTGGTATGGATCTTAGTAGGAATATGTGGATCTTGCTAGTTTGTGATGTCATACCATTTTAGTATTTATATCATGTTTGTATTGTGTATGCGTTGTGTCTACATTGTGTTTGCATCATATTTGTATAGTAGTTTTGGAATTACTTCATGCCTTAATTGTGTATGCTTCATATTTGATTATCCAATATCTTTTGTTGCAATATGTTTTACATATGTGTGCGTTTTTTTATCTAGACATTATTTATTAGTAGGATATTGAGCCTTAGGGCTAGTGCATCCCCTAGATTCAATATCATCTTACTTCTAATTTTTTTTGATGAAAGAACCCTTCGTGGCTTCTCCCTTTGGAGTGCAAAATTGAACATGTATTTACACAAGTACATGCATATACATAATACATGTGTATGCACATATTGCAATTACATAAATCTTTGTTACTTATAATGTGTAGTACTATACATGTACATGTATATATATACATACATACATAAACACATAAGTGTGATTCGAATATGGAAAGAGATAGGAAATTTTCATATTATTGTGAACATATATTTGAGTAACCATATCATTGTAAGAATAGTATGTGAAATTGTATTGTCGATAACCAGTTTGGGGAAGAGGTGTATGAACATACACCCCACTTATCTTATGAAACATGAATATTTTATTATCAAATATTTGGCCAAAGTAATGCAAAATCACTATTTGCATTGTTAGTTCACAATGTTTATTTATTACAAATCAATCAAATAACTCATACTCAACTAGAGGGTATTTGAAATTTTATGGTTGATTATTTGTATTTAGTACATAACACTAGTTCTCAGATGACATGATGATCATGGAGATTCTTTTGATTTGTTACCATTGTGAAGGGTAGGGCCATTTCCTTATGGAATATTTTTGGAGGATCACCAGTTTATGGTTGGAGGAAATATGCTTGGGTGATGTTCTCTCTTGTATATGAGATGTTGAAGGCCTGGTTCATTAGAGACATTATGTTGATTCCACATGACTATAGAATTGACTATTGTAACATTATCATTTGTACTTGTGATTACCATAACATTTATTCTATCTTATGTGGATTAAACTATTCAACAAATGCTCTTCATAATGTAATAAATTGATAAAAAGAATAATGTTCTAATGTTGTGACTTAATGTTAATATATTTGTATTATTTTTAGAAGAACCTAAAGAAAGATGATATCAGTCTCATATATATATATATGGAATTATATGTTTTTATAATTAAGGAATCAAATGGTCCTCTCCTTTCTTGGTATGTCAACACATTGGTTGGTTGACACTATCAAAGATGAGTCAAAAATCTTCTACATCCTCTCAACAAAAAAAGTGAGTCTCTCCTTGTGGTCAAGATAAGTTTCTTTGGGTGGCCCTTGCCATCTCATTGCAATGAAATGATTCTTAACCACCTAATATGCTTGATCTCTAGCTCCATAAGAAAGAAAATAAAGACAATGTTCTTATTGGTTAGGAATTGATTGATGATGAAAAATAATTACTTTATAGAATTTCAAATAATTCAAATGATAAAAAACTCTACTCCAAACTTAGATGTATTATAACTTTAACTACAATTTTTTTTATATAATACCATGACATTATGAATTTATGATATTGCAGTCAATCATTTTCCTCTTAAAACTACATTTTCTTATTAGAATTATTTCTTATGGTACTTGCAGATTCCTAAACCCTACCAAATTTATGTGGCTTCATAATAGAAATAAAAATAAATAAAAATATCATCGTATGTTCAGCAGATTAGATATGGTCAACGACATAGTACTAGTTGATAACATGGGTGGGACCGTAAGAGTAACATCCCCGTGCGAGGTACGACATACAGTAAGAGGATAAAACCTCAAGTTGCAAGTTGCAGGAATAGATCAGGCTCAGCAGAGGTCTGATTTGAGCAAGGAACGGAGTCCAATCTATTTACTGTGTGAGGCCAAACAAAAAGGCGGCATGATTTGGCGATGGTTTAGCAATTATCTCTACGCTTGTCGTTTGTGTCAGGGAAGCCATTTAAGCCTCTTATCTTTTATCTTGATAGGCCTTTCCACTCGTATCATCTCACCTATTCGCTGTAATGTCTCTGACTGACTTAGGAATCATCAGAGGTAAGCTAGGTGCTGCCCCGGTTTTTAATATCAATCGCCCACTGATCTGCTATGAAAATGTAGAGAAGGATTGATAAAGGAGGAGGGATAAGCAAACGCATATCTATTTTATTGTATTATAACTGTTATGATGATACACATTGACTTTGTAGTGGATAGGAGATGAGAATGCTATTATTAATCTTGATACTATTAACTTCTAGATATAATCATGGTAGCAATCTTGACTTGCTTTGCAATGATTTGATCTTTCTCCATTATCATATTTCGAGTGCTTCCAACCTAAAATTTTGACTTGCATGTTCTAGATTACTTTGATTCAAATAATTAAAAAACTAGACTTTCTTACCTACCTTGATTTTTGTCAATGAGATTAATGGCATGATTTATACTAAATAACAAGAATATGGTTGGTGTAGTGTCTACTCATTAATGTACATGCAAACATATAATCCAAAATCATTTTACTCCTTTCTTTATGATCAAATATGATTTCGAGTCATCTCATCATCTTCTATAATGATGCTAGAGTCCTAGGGCATGCCTTTAAATATTATAATCTACACCCCAATTCAAAAAGGATTAACATGTAAGATGACAACTAATGGTCATACTTTGAAATGAGTAAGCTTTGAGGTTCTTCAAAAAGGGGGTTAAAAGACCCCCTATATTTTTTCCAAGGTTGCCAAGAATCTTTTATCCTAGAATGAGGCCGAGATAAAATTTCACCTTCCCAATTAGGATCACGAAACCTTTAATATTGTAATTGAAGTCCCCCTTGCTGATATTGTTCACAAACTTAGTGTTTGATCTTGCAAACTTTGGTTTTGAAAAAGATCACAAATGGCATCTTGATACAAAAATTTGAAATTATATGCCTCACAAAGGCTATTCTTGGCTTTCAAATAATTTTCCTATGGTTCCTACTTTAAATCAAAGATGGATTTTATAGTCTTCATTATCTATTTTTTAGATTCATCGAGAAACGAGAATCGAACCAAGATCTGATGTTTGCCATAGACCACATGCACTCCAGTCAACAAATGATCGAAGATCAAAATAGTAGAATGGAGATAGAATTTGAAAAGAGAGAAAAATAGAGACAAAGAGAGAATTTGAGAATACTCTCACAGAGATATCATCGAACTAGTGAAGGTGAGAGTAGAGTGTTGTATATAAAGCAAAAATAGGGTATATACATCCAAGATGTTCATTAACTCCTACTACCCATAAAAGATGGGAGGTTTTACCTACTTGGTAAGTGATAAAAACATGTGGCATAACTTCCTCAGGTGAAGACAAAAGAGAGGTTATGAGAGGTGGCATGTAAAGCCAAAAGAGGGTGGAAACCCAACTACCCAGTAACCTACTCAAGTAAATATAAAATAGTGGTTATGAGAGGCGGAATAACAAGCCAAAAGAGGGTGTGTAACTCAACTACCCATGTGTGGGAGAGAGTGACACATGTAGCTAATGCATTTTGCCACATGTCCTAATATTAAGCACACCTAGTAAACTTAAGCAAGCTTAAATAATATGTGTACGAAAAAAATAAATACCTATAACATAAGGAAAATAAAAAACCTACACTAAACCTCCCCCTTAAGCGTAGCTTAGGTGGGTGATAAGATGGGTCCTGAAAAATGAAGCCATATTAGGTACCCATGCACATAGCAATCCCCCATAAGAAGAAGCTCCCCCCACCATCCTCGAAATAGAGAGAGAAAATACTCCCCCAAAGTAGAGAGAGTAAAATGAAGGACTAAGAAGCCCCTCTTTAAGTACACACATATCACACCCCTAGTAAAATTCACAGATGAATAAACTTGCTTTCTGTAACTTGGGTTTGGTGAAGATGTCCACATTTTTCTCTAATGTAGCACCATACTTAAGATCAATGATACCTTCCTAAATCAACTCTTGAATGTAGTGGATATGTATCTCAATGTGTTTTGTCCTCTGGTGATGAACTAGATTCCTTGAGATTTGTATTATAATCTGATTATCATAAAAGATGATTGTGGGATTTTTGAATGGAATTCCAAACTCAGTGAGAATATTTTGAATCCAAATAGAATTAATGGTGGCATTAACTACCTCTTTGCAGATGATTTAGCAATTGTTGATTGCTTCTTGCTCAACCAACATATTGGACCAGAACCAACTGAGAAGCAATTCCCTAAAGTAGACTTGCAATCTTGAGAATCGCTTGCCCAAATCTGAATCTATTTTTCCCACCAAGTCAATAGCCACACTCATTGCATATTGAATCCCATAATTGTGAGTAAGTTGATGTAGTGGACCTACTTAGCTGATTTTCAATGCAACTCATGTGGCTCCTACATGAATTGAGAGACCATGCCCAAAACATATGAAATATCAGGTCTCATATGACTCAAGTGGATGAGACTCCCAACAAGTTGTCAGTATAAAGTTCCATCAACCAAGGGTGAAGAAAAATTAGCCTCAACTTTGACTCCTACCAGAAATGGAGTCAGTGCAGGCTTACAACCAGTCATACAAACTCTTGAGAGCATATCAAGTTCATACTTGAGTTGTCCAAGTAAGATGCCTAAAGATGATTGGGTGATCTCAATCGCTAACAAATAATGCAAATAACCAAGTCAAACAACAGGAATCTATCATGTAGGGAGGTTTTCAACACCTTGAGGGTGGACAAGTGACTCCCTATGATCAATGTCATCAAAATATAGAACCAAAAATGTGAGTGTCATCTTGGCATAAAATTTATACATTCAGATTAGAGTGGCATCAAGTGAACCCAATTGTTAGAAGGAATGAGTTGATCTTGGCATACCAAGCTCGAGGAGCCTGCTTGAGGCCATAGAGATACTTCGAAAGTCTACACACAAGTGAAGGATCCCGCACAAGCCCCTATGGCTACTCCATGTAGATTTCATCATGAAGGTCACCATGACAAATATAAACTTTCAAATCCATTTGACGAACTTCCCAACAATGTGTTGTAGCTATAGAAAGGACAAGTTAGATGAAATTCATCTTAGCAACTAGTGCAAAATTTTAAGAGTAGTCAATCTCGAGAACTTGGGAGAATCCTTTTACTACCAAGTGAGTCTTGTGCTTGTCAACTGAACCATATGCTAAAAAAATTACTCAATCGATCCACTTGCATCAAACAAGTTTTATTCTCTTAGGAAGAGGGACAAAACCCCATGTGTGATTCCTATCTAAGGAATCAAACTCTTCTTGTATTGCAACATCCCACTTAGGAATAGGTTAGAAGCTTCTCAAAAAGACTATGGATCAGAAGCTGAAGCAACAAAGAGATGTGGAGCTTGCTAAAATTGTGACCTAGTTCTTCTAGCATGAAAAGGATCACCAACCCAATCACCTACCAACTTAATTGTTTGAAAAGACCAAAGAGGTGTTGAGACTGGAGATTGTGGAGGAGAATTATCAACATTTGAATGATGACTATAGGAGGAATATGAATCCTCATTATCACTATGGTGATCTGAAGTGGAAGAAGAAGAATTCTCATCAGGACTAGGAGGATTAAGATCCTTTGAAGAACTATCATCATGATACAATATATCAATTTATTTCTTCCCTTCACCATTTATCTTTAACCTTCTCAATTTCCCTCTCATTAAATCCTAAATTTCCCTATATTTTTTTTTTCATACACTCTTTACCATCTCTATTTTCATACATATCCTTCAAATCCTTAGTTATGTTAGTTAGAGATCATGCACCCCCTTGAAATATAAACATGTACGAACACACATGCACACACACCAAATTTTAATATTTTAGCTCTTATTCCATCTATTTTACCTCATTATTTTTATATTTCACTTCATAATGATTAAGTTGATGTTGAAAGGCACTTATTATGGGATTAAGTGAGATATCTCCCCATGAAACTACATAGTTTTCTTTATCCCTTAGAGTTAAGATTTTGTTGTAGGGATTTTGTCACCATTATAATGACTCGAAGAGTAAGAGAATCATTTCAAAGCTACAAATCTATATAACATCTAGGATATTCTACTTTCATTCTCCATTTTTACCCTCACCAACACCAAAATACATTTATTTCTATGTGGACACCCTCCAAAAATTCCAAAGTCTTGAAGGTGTTCACAATGTGTCCCCTATGTTGTGACTTAATGTTCATATAGTTGTATTATTTTAAAAAGAACCTAAGTAAAGATGATACCAATCTCCTATATATATATATATGTATGTAAGTATGTATTTATGCATATATATATATATATATATATATATATACATATATACATATATACATGTGTATACACACATATATATAGTTTTTAAATGAATTTTGTGTTTTTATAATTAATGAATCAAATGGTCCCTCCTTGTGGTCAAGATTAGTTTCCTTGGTTGGCCCTTGCCATCTCATTGCAATGAAATGATTCTTAGCCACCTAATATGCTTGATATATAGCTCAATGAGAAAGAAAATAAAGACAATACTCATATTGGCTAGGAATTGATTGATAATGGAAAATAATTGCTTTATAGAGGTTGGAATAATTCAAATGATAGAAACTCTCCTCCAAATTTAGACAATATAACTTTAACTGCATTTTTTTTTATAATACCATGGCATTATGAATTTATGATATTGTAGTCAATCATTTTACTCTTAAAACTATATTTTGTTATTAGAATTATTTCGTGTGGTACTTGAGTCCTAAAATCTACCAAATTTATGTGGCTTCATAATACAATCCCTTTCCACTTTCCTTTTTAAAATAAAATGTATTTATTTTCCTTAAGTAATATACAAAAAATTAAAATAGCATCGAATCATTTGGTGGATTAAATATGGTCAGCCACATAGTACTAGTTGATAACATGGGTGGGACCAGAAGAGTAACATCCTCGTGTGAGGTATGCCATATAGTAGGAGGATAAAAGCTCAAGTTGCAAGTTGCAAGAAGAGATGTAGAGCTTGCTAAAATTACAGCCTAGTTCTTCTAGCATCAAAAGGATCACCAACCTGGGCAATCACCTGCCAACTTAATTGTTTGATGAGCCCAAAGAGGTGTTGAGACCAGAGAGTGTGGAGGAGAATCATAAACCTCTGAATGATAACTATGAGAGGAATATGAATCCTCATCATCACTATAGTCATCTAAAGTGGAGGAAGAAGAATCCTCATAAGGAGTAGGAGGATTAAGATCCTATGAAGAACTATCATCATGATGCAATGTCTAAATTTCTTTCTTCCCTTCACCATTTATCTTTAACCTTCTCAATTTCCCTCTCATTAAATCCTAAGTTTCCCTATTTCTTTTCCATACACTCTTTACCATCTCTATTTTCATACATATCGTTCAAAACCTTACTTATGTTAGTTAGAGCTCATGCACCCCTTGAAAAATATACAAGTACAAACACACACACACACACCAAATTTTAACATTTTAGCTCTTATTCCATCTATTTTACCTCATTAGTTGTACATGTCACTTTATAATTATTAAGTTGAGGTTGAAAGGCACTTATTATGGGATTAAGTGAGATATCTCCCCATGCAACTACATAGTTTTCTTTATCCCTTAGAGTTAATATTTTGTTGTAGGGATTTTGTCACCATTATAATGACTCAAAGAGTAAGAGCATCATTTTAAAGCTAAAAAACTATACAATGTCTAGGATATTATACTTTCATTCTCCATTTTTACCCTCACCAAAACCAAAATACATTTATTTCTATGTGGACACTCTCCAAAAATGCCAAAGCCTTGAAGGTGTTCACAATGTGTCCCTTATATTGAGGTACAATTCCCCCAAGTCTTCACAAACATTGTCCTTTGCCACTTGAATCCTACATAGCCTATTAATAAGAGTCCCAAGAGTAGAGGAAAAACACTTAATACCTCAAGAATGACTATCAACCCTAGATACTACACCAACACATAATTAACCACAAATTATCTCTTGTTAGTCAGAAATAGCTAAAAAATTACAAGGCTAATGATTATGTAAACTTCTTCTATAAGATCATCCTATCACTATTAGTCGATAATGAACACAAGGATGTCATTGCTCTTCTTTATTATTTATTACTTACAATTAATCATTCTTAGGTCAATATTAATTAAAAGTGTAATTAACAATATGAAAAAATGTATATTTTTATTCATATCAATTTGATATTTCAGATAGGAGCGAGGGGCCTAGCTCGATTGGCTAAAGCATCCTATTGCAGGAAAGAGGTCACGAGGTCTAGTCTCCCCCCAAATCCGTGGTACCAGAGGGTGTGTCACGCTAGTGTCATCGGTCATGTGAATTTTTTTTACCAGGTGCATTGTAGTTTATAGGGGGATGGATACCTGACCAATTCCTGTAGTCTAATTTTTTTTTTGATATTTCAGATTGGTAAGATTTAATTAATACATTCAAAGATATAAACATAGTTTAGGATAATTACCATAAAATAAACATTTAACACCTAGGGTTCATTTTTTTTTTTTCATTCTGTGATCCTAACTTCTTACATGCTAAATTTGTAATTTTACTATCATAGACTAGCAAACCTTTTTCTTCTAAAAAATTCCTCTTCACACTTTCATAATTTTGTACTTACTAATTTTGTCTTCACTTTCAAATATGCTCTTACAACATTGCAATTTGTGGGTTTCACTTTGGACACATTAAAAAATGCTCTTACAAATAATATTATTCATGCAAGTGTAACTCCCTATTTGATTATTTAATTAGGCAAACCAAACACTCTAATTTACAAGACTAATTCATCTTTAAGGATATTCTCACATACTACCCAAAATAGACACTCCAAGATTATTTGTCATGTCTACTTTATAGCTCCCCTTCTTATATGTTCTATTACATCCACCATAACCACTTGAAAAAGAATCAAAATATGTCAAACATAGAATCTAACTGTTCTCCTTTATGTGGCACTTCATATGAAAAGAGCCCAACATTACAACATACAATATTAAATAATTATAATTATTCTTAGGACTTTGCAAGGTGATATGATAACTAACCCTAAGAGAAAGATCTAATAATAAAAAAATTGTTCCTAACCAATTTTGTGGGAATAGAAATAACTTCTAAAATTTTAAATTTAAATTTAAATTTGTGCCCTCACATAATCTTTCCAGCTAGTTGTTGTGAACCAATTTGTGTGTGAAAATTATTGACTTGTATGTTGGGGTGTTGTATTTAAAGTTGTAAGCTCTAATTCATTTCAAATTATTAAGATTCATAAAATAGTCATTTGAAACATAAAGATCATTAACATTATATCATTCGCTCACATCAACAACATAGACATCATTACATGTTAATTTGACACCTTTGATTATTTGTCCCAAACAATTAAAATTGACAACAAGAGTTTGACCAAACGAGAATATTTCTTCCCTAACAAACTCCTTAATGGTGTTTATCCATGCCTCCCCTTTTTAGACACAAGTTGTAAACATCAAGGTGAGTAGATTCTAAATGTCAATTTTCGAGAAGGTCATTTGCACACATAAAGTTTATATCCATAGACGTGGAGATCAATTATATAGGTGTAGAATAAAACCAAAACATTAAATATAATTTTTTTGACATAGAATTGTTTGCCTAATCACTTTAAAAATATTTGATAAATTAATAAAATAATTAACAATTTTTGTTATAAAGAATCTTCATCAAACTTTGAGCTCAAGATGATTAGACACACCTTCAATATTTAGACAGAACATAGTTAAAAATAAAGACAACAAAAAGAACCAAACCTACACAATACTAAACAGCTAAAACAATCTCAACAAAAAGAAAATCTTGATCATCAAAGTTTTCCCTAACACTTGACCCAAATTAAATTATTCTTCAATTAGAAAGGTATTCAGAAATAACAAGAATTACTTAGCAAACCACCTTGTTTCCTTGAGGCGGAATAGAAATTCTAAGCAATATAAAAACCTAATTGATGGTCTGGGTGACAGTCTGGAGCATGCGTGATGCCCAGATAAACTGGATCGGTAAAAAACATCACCTAAGTCGTAAGGCTTTGTCAGAGGTCTCCTGTCATATCTTCAGTTTGTTATTACAAATAGAAAAGCACTCACACTGGGGACCATTGTTTGGGTCCGCCACCAGTTTCTACTTGACTGTAGCTTAAGATTTGAATTGTACAGTTGGTATTCCTCTGCCATTTCAATGTTGACCAAAAGGAAGAAAGAAAAGAAGTGTTGGGCCGGCGAATGAGAAAGGTTTTGAACTACTGCCGGGTATTGATGTTGCACGTGCACATGCTGGCCATGTGCCTCCGCCTTCTCTCATGGCCGACGGGTCATATTTCCATTTCTGATGTGAAAGCAGCCCAATGAGCAAGGCGAGGATATGGTTGTCGTAAAAGGGACCCACTGCAAATTTGTTCATTGTTCTTCCATATTCATGCCCGCCGCCCGCTCATTTCGGATCTCCAGTAATACATCTGATAAGCGTTTGTAAGTAACTGATTGAGTTTTTAATAGAGTGGGTAATGTTAATATGTAAATTTTAACCATATGTTGCGCAAGTCGTTGCGCAAATTATAGAGTCGGCCCCATAGTTATGTCGTTTTATTGAGGACCTTTGTTTTTAAATATTGTCTTTATCTGCAGAGGTTTCTCGTTTCAATGGAGTTTATGTTGATGGTCTGAGGAGGATCATATCACGTCAATTTGAATATTCTTTTAATGAAAAATTTAGAAGAACCACCCCTTTTCTTTTGTTCAAGGTTACTCTTGCGTTTGATACTCTAAATTTTTCAATTAATTAGTCGATAGGCTTTACTTCTGGGATCCCCAATGTACAATATGCCTGAAAACCTGTCTCACGTCTGAAATAGGTATGGGCGCTGTCAAGCAGTCTCCAATTCACAGTAAACCTCCCGCGTAAGAATATCATATTTCCCTTGTAAATGCGGTTCACACCTTTTGCCGACCTGAAGAATTGGGCAGTTGTCAAACCCAGGGCAGAGACATTGCATGCCATTCAGAAAATCGAATGCCTCAACATGAAAATTGAGGTAGTGGCTCTCTTTTTCTTGCACCAGGCACAACGAGGGTCACAAAATATACAGTAGACCTTAATGGTGATGTCTAATCTCAAGAAAAAATAGATCTTTTGCCTACATTTGTCCTGCCAAAGGATGTTGTTCTTGATTATGCATTGATACATTCCCTAACCGCCCTAAGATCACCGCCTCCAATTTGCATAAATGCCCCAGCTTGCTAACAGATCAAGGAATCATCGACCTCTGGCATTGAAAGTCTCCAAGGTTCAAAAGTTCTGCACCAGCATTAGTTCTTGTTTGAATAGATAAGATTCATGCCTTCTCTGATTTGTGGCCTCCCTTCATTTGACGTTCTTTTTCTATGGTTTCACATTTTTCATAGATGTCCACCAAGGCAACTCCAACAACACCGTCTCATAGAATCCCTCTGTTGTTTATGCTCTGATAGATGCCCATACCCAAATCAACCACACAAACAACCCTATAATTGCTAGGACGAAATTGTTAGGGTTTTCTCATAATGATTTTGAGTGTGGGCTATTTGCCTAGAAAATCCACATTTGGCCTAGGCCGAACTTTTATTCTAACTTCTGGGTCTGCTTAATATTTTTCTCTTGATGGGAGGGTCGTTATCTATTGGGTTTTATAAAAATTAATTTCTGAAGAGCTTTTGGCCCACAAACGATCTTCAAGGGTGGACTTCCATATTTAGGGCATAGACGCTCTATCTAGATGATTTTGTGATTCACATTGGTCCTCTTTTTATTATTAGAATTGTTGTTGAAACTTGTTACAAGAAATATAGTTCTTGTAAAATTGTGGTTTTTGAAATCAAGAAATGACCATGCTCTTGAAAGGTTATTTCTTGGGCATCAACCAAAATTGTTGGTGAAAGGAATGCCAACCATAATGGCCTGGTGATTTATATGATGATTTGTTGCCATTGTAGACTATTTCCTTCCATTTCATCCATTCCATATATATCTATTATGGATGCTTCACATTTCTCATTTCTGTTAAACACAGTGACATAACAACTACGGTCTCATTAAATCTTGTAACACCTAATGAGGAGTTATTTGCATAGTATAGGGCCTATCTTGACACAAGAATCCCTCTCCTTATATTTAGATTGATTTTACTATGGTTAGTTTAGCGTCAAAAAAAGGATCCTTTGGCTTTTTCACGCTTGTTTGGGCCTCCTTGCAGATTTTGGCTTAATGCTGCCTTGATTTAGCATTGTAATGTGGATAACACATTCACATTAGGTCTTGGGCCCTTGTGAACTAATTTATTTTAGTGGTACCTTGCAAAGGTGTTGTAAAGTGTTGTAACACACTTTCACACTTTTCTAGGATTTTATCAATTAATTAAGCATAACAAACATAATTTCAATCACGATTTATCTTAACCTTGCCTTATTTGGTGTGTTGTAAATTGTTGTAACACACTTTCACATTCCTGTAGGCTTTTCATTTATAATTGGGCTTTCTTATGCTTTGAATGGCCCCATTTTGCATCCACAAGCCTTATTTATGTGTATTTTTGAGGATAATCTCAACAAAAGGCACTTAAAACATCAAAATTCCAAAAACCCACCTCAAATTCCTAAGGTGGGACTCATTTTCCATTCTAGTCGAATGACTCCCCTTATGTGGGACCCATTCACCTAAGGTGGCGAATGAGTCACTTTTAACTCAAAATCAAATTTATTTTAAATCTTTAGCGAGATTTTATTCCCCAAGATCCAATGTTAGCTTGTAGTGTTGTAATTTTGAGAATTCTCAAATAATTGAGTATAAATATAAGGTTTTTTCACTCATTTTCATCCTAAGCAATCCTAACATCCTTGATACTTTTGTGAGAGTATCCTTATAGAAAATTGAGTTAACAAGAGTATTTGAGCAAGAGCATTCAAGAGCATTCCTCAAGCATCAATGATCATGTCAAAGATCAAATTCTTCATGTTTGTTATTGTGCTCACAATTGTGATGTAGAGTTCATGATCCAAGCAAGCTTTTACTCAATATCTATCTCCTTCAAGCAAGAATCAAGAACCACATCCATTGCAACCATTTCAATCATAATTGAAGCAATTTATTGCTAGGGTTTGGTGAGTTGAAACATTAACCTTTATTCATTCATCATTCTCCCTTTACATTTTCTTTAATTTCAAGGTTTAATTACCAACAAGGGGTTTGACCAAGGCAAACTCCTATTTTCTAACCCCACAACCATTTTTCCCTCTCTTTGCATGTGATTTGAAGGTCTAGGTTGTAGATTTATCAAATAGAAAGATTGAAAAAGTTGTCATCAGGTTGTCAAAACAATTCAAAATTGTCAAAGTTGTGAACAAGCCTTGGAGAAGTTTAGAGAAGGTCTACAAGCTGAATTTTAAAGTTTTGGACCCAAATCTAAATTAGGAATATAAAAGCAGACTGATGGCTACAAGATCTAGTTTTGAATTTATATAAATCTAGAAGTGGATTGATTCGCCACTATTGGTGAATGAGTCCCAATGTACCTGTTTATCAGAGATTTTTGTAGATTTGTGTACTCATTTGTTTGAAACATATTGTGGCATAGTTTACCTGAAACTGGACTGATTCACCTAGCTTGGCGTATGAGTCCCAGTTAGTTCCAACAGTGGTTTTTTCAAGATTCTAGATCTCCATTCTACCTTCTTCAGTTTTCCAGGTGCACATTTCTAGTTTTATTGTTTTCTATTACACTTTAATTGCATTTCTAGGTCATCTTGCATACTAAACTATTTTTCCAAACATCTTCTTTTCTAGGTTTATACTTGGTTGTGAACACCTCATTTCTTATCATTCAACCCCCCTAGAATAGTCCCTTTGTGAGATTTCAATCTCATTTACATTAAAGTCTCAAGGGTTTGTTCTTGAGTGAACCATCCAAGCAAGAAAATTGACCTCTCTCCTTTTAGGTCCAAAACCCTAGAAGCCTCAGAGGGAGGTCACCATTTTCCTCGGTTTAGTCAAATACAAGAATTTGTAGGTCTATTTACATATATCATAAATGCAAGGTTTATGGGTGCAAATTAATAATAATAAATGCTTTTGTTCTTCCAATATCCAGTGTAGGAGTAAATAAGGAAAAAATATATTCTTGTATTTCTTCTGTGATTTTTGTACCCTCATATCCATATCATGCAAGGAAAACTATGCCTTTTCAATAATAGAAATGCACAATGAGTACTACTCATGCCTTACCCATGCTTGATTCTTTTGTTGATGCTTTAGATTTTTTTGTTTTACTCACTCCACAAATCTCATTTCAAATGCATTAAAAAAAAATAAAATAAGTTCATTCAGTATAGATATCTATCAACTATAAATGCACCACTTATGTCATCCATTTGGCCATATATTCCACTTATATACTGTATTAGATTTTTCCACATTTTAGATAAAAAATAAGATACCACTTCACAATGTTACATTTTAAACACAACAATTTATGGACCAATCCTCAGACATCATATTGCAAGGCTAAAGTGTTAGATGGTGTTAATATTTTCTATACAGATGATGTAATGCCCTCCCTATCTACAACCATAAACAAAATTTATTTTTAGATAAGAAACTAACTACCGAGGTCACAAAAAACATGATTTTGGTGTAAATAAACAAAAAATATGGTGGTTTTTAGTTGTATTTAATACTAACATGATAAGGTTTGAGGTAACAATGCAAGCCCCTTTAACATGGTCATGCATGTGAACTCATGCACTAAGAGGGTTTGGTTTGTGATGTGTAACTGACTCACAACTTGATCAAGAACCTTTTTGAATAAGGCATAAATGTATCCTAGGAATGGTTATGGTCAATAATTTTGGTAAAGCGCATTCTTTTTATCCCAGGTTTACTTCATTACTATTTTGGATTGCAATCCCAACTTATCCAGTGTAGTCAAAACTGAACTAGTTCAAGAATTAGTATCTCTTTTCTTGTTATTCAAGAAGAATATAGATGTATATGTATGCATGTGTAACATAGATTTTGGTACCACCTAGGGTTCTCTAAAAATTCTAGGGTTTTTCACCTAAAAAGAGAGAGGGATACCAAAATGGACAATGCTAACATTCAAGATTAATGTAAATGTGATTGAAGTCTTTCTAAATGCAATGATCTAAGTCCTGGAAATGGATAAAGAATATAAAATAATAATGCAAAGCCTAGAAAATGGACTATGTTTGAACACATTGTGATATGCAGAAAGACCTAAAAGATTAAAATAAATGCAAATAAAATAGAATGGGAAAGTAAAACATAGTGCATGCACTTGGAAATATGTTGAGAACCAGGATGAAAGATGGAAATTCTACTGAATCTAAAATTTTGGTCTATTGGGATACTTCTGCCAAGCTGGGCGACTTAGTCCTACATTTGGAAAGTATTGGAGCCCATTTTAGACAAATGGGTATCCAAATCTATAGAAAAATCTAAAAAACATGTATACTGGAACTAAGTCACCAGTAATGGCAACTTAGTCCACTTTGGCTTTTCTAAAAGTCCGAAAGTGGAAACGGAAGCCCTCGATCTACACTTTCTACTCCTCTAGGTATCCGATTCTGAAACTCTGGTTTTTGACACTGTAAGAGACTTAAATTTTTAGATATTTTCCCCTAGCCAACAAGGAGATGTATTAAAAAAAACTTTCAACCTATTCTTCAATGATTTCCAAGCCTTCAATGTACCTAAATCTACAAACACACAAAGAGAGAAAGAGAGAAATGTTGATTGTTAGGGCATGGGGGTTTGCCTTGGTCAAACCTCTTTTAGATAATTAAATCAAATGAAGAAACAAGATAATGAAGCACAAAATAATGGAATTAGAAAATTTCCATGGTAATTGATCTTGAGTTGTTGCAACAATGAAGGAAGAATCTAACCTTGAATGCTTACTTGATGACTTAGAATGCTCAAACCCTAGCTTGCTTGAGAAGAATGCGAGATGATTGATTGACTGATTGAATGGAATAAAATATAATTAAGGTGAAAATGACGGGAAAACCCTTATTTATACATGTTGTGCCCTAATTTCTTGAAAATAACACATAACAGGCCAACCTGAGGGTTTAGAAGACAATATCCTGCCAGAATTTTGGATTAATTTTTTTTTTATGCCACATGGGACTAAGTCACCCAAGTTAGTAACTTAGTTCACCTGGGAAATTTTAAGTAGATTTTAGGAATTGAAGTTTGATTAATGTTGCTTAGCATGTTTGTTTTCCGAAACACACTTAAGTGGGACCTATAAGTGCATTAAAGGGTCATTTTATCATAAGAAATGGTTGATTTATTGATGAGAAGTGTAGGAAAATGTGACAGTTTGTTACAAATATATACAAAACTTTGAAATAAGGTTTGGAAAGTGATAAAAATATGTTGTTTAGGTGAATTATGATGAAAGGGTCCTATAAACATGTGAAAGTGGGTTACCAAACTTCAGAACACCTTTACAAGACACCATAGAATTATTATTGATTTGCAAGGGTCCAAGACCTAATGTGAATGTGTTGGCCACATTACAACATTAAATCCATGCAAAACTAGGCCAAAAAACACAAGAAAAGGCCCAAATGAGCGTGAAAAAGGATACTTTTTTCTATGCTACAATATGTATATGCATAGATAATGTAGCATTTATTTTATTGTTAGTTAGACACATAAATAGGTATTCACCATGTTCTATCAATCATTGCTGACAAGAATCATTGTCTTTGTCTTCTATTGCTATGGATCTACACCTGTAACACTCATAACAAGGAGTCATTCAATCAATAATTAAGTATTTTCAAACATCTATCTTCATAGTTGATGTACATAATCTAGGGTACACTGTGCTAGGAGTCATTCAATCAATAATTAAGGATTTTCAAACATCTATCTTCATAGTTGATGTACAAAATCCAGGGTACACTTTGCTAGTGTCTTGACAAACTTGACTGTCATATGTCTGATATGATTTCAATTGCATGAATCTGATAATAGTGTCAATATAATGATAGTCTTCATCAACTTAACAAGGTTATGCATGGTGACAAGCGCACTGAGGGTCTCTAGTCTGTTAAAATATTGGATACTTTACCAATGCATGTTCTACAACGTACACAAGGATTTCCAACAAGGGTATGTCTCCTCTCATTGTCTATTTTTCTATCTAATAACCTCTATGCCTGTCTCAAAATCGCTTGGGGAAAAATGTAATGCTTGGGTTACTTTCACTATAAAATGTCTTTTTCTTGGGAAACAATTAGAACTTGAAACAATTCTCCTTGATGTATAGTCATTGGAGTTAAACTGTTTGGTTGAAATTATTTAGTAGTGAGAATTTATAAGTTAGCATTATATTGGTTGTATTTTTAGATTAATATTTAGAATTTGATTACACATCTTTATTCTCAAGGAATTTTTTTATCAATATTTAAGATAATTACTTTATTTATGAGTTCTGAATATATCCATGATTTGTTCGGTTAACTTCCCTCTAACCATGTTGTCTGTATAAACAATAGTGATCACAATGCTATTAAATGTGTGAAGTGTTTGTATGAAACAAAGACAATGATGTGTGCCATTCTATTCATGGTTCCAAATATGATGTTTATGTTGTTTGGTATCACATAGTTCCTTGATTATTTCAGTCATAGGGGAAGTCAATGCTTGCAAGTGATATCCATTGATTTTGGTTTGTTTTGAAAGATGTTTTCTATACTCATATAGAGAATGATATGCATGATCAAGATGACTCTCAAATGGGCTTCTTCATTTATTATTTATATAGTTCCCGATGCCATGTATAGTATTATTCATATCTCACTTCCTTATTGACAGTACATGGACAATATATCACTATATTTTGCAATGGAAAATATCTCTATCAAGTGTTCATATGAAAGAAAGACAGTGATGTCTGCCATGTTTTTCATGGTTCCAAAGATGATGGTGATGTTGTTTGGTATCATAGAGTTCCTTTCTTATCTCTTCATGATTTTGATGCAAGTTTTACAAAGGGACTTGTTCACTATTTGTCAAAGCTTCTAGTTCACATGATGTTTATACAAGTTGATACAAGCTTGATTTAAGTTATTATACTATTTACTATTGCTTCAATAGTTAGATAGTGCATGAAGAGTATACCACCATGTTTTATAATGGAAAATGTCTGTGTCAAGTGTTCATTTGATAGTAAAAGACTGATTTTGAGAATGACCACCTCTCTAAGAAAAGGGGTCATACATCTCCGATCAGGGTAGTGGAATAAATCTGTACTTTCCTTGAACATACTGTAATTCTGACCTCACTACTGGTTTTAACATATCATAAATTCGATAGTGGTGATTATATGTATAACAATGTCTTTGAAGGCTAGAGGCAGAGGAGAAGACACAAATATGAAAATAACTTCACTCATAAATTTTTCAATCACAGAATAAAACTAGAATTTAGAACACATAAATTAAATTCAGCAAGATTGATGATTTTATTCATTCAAAATATTTGATTCCATAGAGCTGCTACTCAGACTTTCTCTACAGAGCATTTTCCAACATTCTGCAAAAAACTTGCTCCCCAATCCATCCATTTCTCTCTTTTCTAAAATGATAATAAAAAATTCTTAAATAAAAAGTTCCTTACGGGAAAACTTGGCCCTCAAGAAAACAAAAATAAATGACTTACAAAATACTTTTTCAGTAGCTTGACTTCCAAGTAAAGTAAATACCTTTTTACCTTTCTTATTGTAAAAAAACATATTAAAGCCATTAAAAGTTAAATGCATCGATTTTAAATATTGTCCTTTAGAAATAAAAGACCTATACAAAATAAAAACATTAAAAATGCCGCCAACCAAAATAAAACATCACATAGGACTACTAGAAAACATCCCAATCGCATAGAAAAAAAACATCATGAAGAAAAGGACTTTGTCAGGAGGCATCAAAAACTAAGAAATTAGAGCTTCTGGAGCCATCAAGAATTGGAATTGTTTCCAACAGTCCCGCTTAATTACAACTATTGTTGTCAATGGTACCCAAACGATCTCTTTGATAGATGAAATTGTCTTTTCCAAGCACCTTTGTGAAAATATCTACACATTGATCTTCAGACCTGCAAAATTGTAAAAAGATTTCTCCATTGTTGATTAGTTCTCTAATGAAATGATATCTTGTGTCTATATGTTTTCTTCTCTTGTGGAAAACTGGATTTTTTGACAATGTTATAGTTGATTTGTTGTCACAATAGATCTTTGTTGCTCCTTCTTGTTCTTGATTCAACTCTTTCAACACTCTTCTCATCCAAACTACTTGACGTGATGCACTTGTCACTACTACATACTCTGCTTCATCTGATGAAAGAGTAACAATTGGCTGCTTCTTTGAAGCCCATGAAACTATACCAGTACCAAAATGAAAAAAATAACCTGAATTGATTTTTCTGTCATCTGTACTCCCTACACAATCACTATCAGTGTATCCTATCAACTTGAAATCACTCGTCTTTGAGTAAAGAATTCCATAGTTTCTTGTTCCACTAACATATTTCAAAATTATTTTCCCAACTTTCCAATACATATCTTTTGGAGTCTCCGTGAATCTGTAAATTAAACTTACAATATACATTATATCTGGCCTTACCATTGTTAAGTATATAAGACTACCAACAATTTTTTTGTACAAGGTTGGATTTACATCTGCACCTTTGTCATCTTTGCTCAACTTCAAACCTGTGACAATAGGAGTTGGGGCTGCTTTGCAATTCACCATATTAAGCCTTTTCAAAATGTCATTTGCATGTTTTGTTTGAGAAATAAATATACCATTTTAATTTTGATTTACTTCAATGCCAAGAAAGTACTTCATTAAATCCAAATCAGTCATCTCAAATTCTTTCTTCATTGCTGATTTGAACATGTCAATTGATAGATCACCTGTGAATATTAAATTATCCACATATAGACATACAAACAAAATTTAACCTTTTTCATTTACCTTGGTATACAATGTTGGCTCACTGCTACACCTATTGAAGCCATTATGCAAAAGATAACTATCAATTATGTTCTACCAAGATCTTGGGGCTTGCTTGAGTCCATAGAGTACCTTCTTGAGTTTGCAAACCTTGTTTTCATGACCCAAAATCTCATACCTAGGTGGTTGTTCCACATAAACTTCTTCTTCAAGATAACCATTCAAAAAAGCTGATTTTACATCCATTTGATATACTGCCCACTTGTTTTGAGCTGCTATGGCCAATATTGTTCTCACAGTGTCTAAACGTGCAAACAGTGCAAATGTCTCATTATAATCAACTTCGAGCTGCTGTGAATACCCTTTAGCTACAAGCCTTGCTTTGTGATTTTGTACTTCACCATTTGCATTCAATTTGGTTTTGTAAACCCATTTAACTCCAATTATCTCTTTTTCTTGTGGAAGATTCACTAACTCCCATGTTTGATTCTTTTCAATAGCATTTATTTCTTCATCCATTGCATTCACCCATTTTTCTTCTTTAATAGCCTCTTCAAAATGTGAATATAGAGCAAAGAGAGAATGCTGACCTGGATTATTTTCATCTTCATTTTGCTGATAAATCTCACTTAAACTTCTGATTTTTTTGTCTTTGGGTATGTGCAAGATCATGATGGGCCAAAAAGTGGCGACATGTAAGTGATATGATGGCCCATGTGGCTGACGACTTTTTTTTTACCCAAAATTGATGAAACAAAAAGGGTTTTTAAAGGAGATTCTCAAGTTTCCACCAATATAAATTATGCTTTACTTTGAATTTAATAAATAATTATTATTCATTTTCTATTTGAACTACGACTAAAGTCCTAATTGATAGGATGATTGAAAAATATCTATAGCTTTCAAATGCTATGACATTTTTTGAATTTGAAACATGCGTCACATTCTATGCTTCACATACTATAGGATTAAAAAAAATAAAATTGAATTTCATGAAGTTTTGACCAACTTAAAGTGGTTAGACATATGAGTTTTAATATTTTTTAAAAGTTGTAATAAAAAATTCATAATTAATTATTTACTTGGAAAAAAATTACAAAAAATATGCATCACAATGAGACATGAATCTTCTACTTTTATCTAAAATATTATAAAAAAATATCATCATTTTATTGTGGTTAGGGTGGTTAGACAGACACCTACTTATTTTTCCTTGAAACTTAAGTACTACTACATTGAAATTTCAAATTTTCACCAGATTGATTTTTTTTTTTTTTTAATAAACCTAGTAGTTTAGAAACTACATTCAATTTACTACAAATTCTATTCTTACATATTTTTGAAATAATATAGATAACTTATTCAATTTTTTTTGTCAAGTTGCCTAACTATGATTTTTTTGAATTTTATTGCCACTTAAGGGCCTGTTTTTTCCATGATGATCCTCCACATACCCCTTCTTAAGCTTGCTAGTGTGGGGTTTGACATGTCACTTGAACTTGGACTAGTGGAATGTGGACTTGCTGGTCTAATGCTTGAAATTCCTATTGTAGATTGTATTTGCTGTCCTCTTATTGTTGTTCTTACATTTGATGATGGTATCATTTGTTGACCACAAATGGGTGTGGAAGGAGTCACATTTGATGGAGTATTTGCTGGTATAAAACCATCATTATATTCTTGTGGCAAGTTGGCTGCAATATTATTTGTTTTCTCCAAACTTCCATCCCAAGCTTCATCTTCTACAAATTGCACATCCCTTTTGATTATAACCTTCTTGCTGATTGGATTGTATAACTTGTATGCCTTGGATTCATCACTATATCCCACAAATGTGCACTTTTCTCCTTTATTGTCTAACTTTCTTCTCAATTCATCTGGCACATGATCATATGCTACACAACCAAAAACTCTCATGTGTGAAAGATTATGTTTCGTTCCAGTCCATGCTTCTTCTAGAATCATATTAATGACACTTTTTGTTGGACACCTATTCATTATATATGTTGCACATGATATAGCTTCAACCCAATATTTATTTGGCAAATGTTTGGCTTTTAACATGCTTCTTGCCATTTCCATGATTGTTCTATTTTTTTTCAGCTACCCCATTTTTCTGAGGTGTATATCTAGTTGTAAACTTCTTGTGAATCCCATGATATTTGCAAAAATTTAGAAACTCTCTTGAAATGTATTCACCATCTCTATCCATTCTCAATGCTTTCATGTAATGCCCGCTTTGTTTCTCAACAAGAGCTTTTAATTGACAAAAGTAATCAAACACTTCACTCTTATGCTTTAGAAAGTAAACCTATGTTTTCCTAGAGTAATCATCAATGAATGTCAAAAAGTAGAATCTACCACCTATTGAAGGTGTTTGCATTGTCCCACACAAATCTAAATGTACAATCTCTAAAGGGGATTTTGCTTTAGTTGACTTTCTTGCTAGAAATGATTCTTTATGTTGCTTTCCTAAGATACAACCTTCACATATTCTTTCTGGTTTCTCTATTAAAGGTAATACCTTGACCATGCTTTTCCTATGAAGAAAATTTAGAGTAGCAAAGATTAAATGCCCAAATCTTAGATGCCAAAGCCAATCTTCATCTTTTATTTTTACTTGAAAGATTGCTGCATGATAGTTGTTTTTTCGTCTTTACCTTCTTGTGGAGACATTGAATGGTGTGCTTGAGCACATACTACACTCAAATATGGTTTTATCTTCAGGGGAAAAATTCTATTGCTACTCATTTGAACCTTAGCTATAAGCTGATTACTTGGGTATTTTTCTAAAATTGTGCATCCTTTATGTTTGAAAAATACTCTATAACCCTTTTGAACAAGCTGTCCAATGCTCCTTAAATTATGTTTTAAACCATCACAAAATACACATATGAAATATACTTCTTATCCCCTTGTTTAGTTAGAATGTTGACATTTCCTTTTCCTTTGACTTCTACTTTGTTGTCATTTCCCAATGTGACTTAAGATTTTACATTCTCATCCAAACTAGAAAACATTTCTAAATTCCCAGTCATATGATTACTATAGCTTGAATCTAAAAACCATACATCTTTTTCATTTGCTTGTGCAACATTACATGCCAAAAAACATGTGCTTGGTTTTGACCTTTGATTTTGATTTTCTTTTGTAAAATGTGCATTTTTCTTACTGAAATCATACTGCTTCTTTCTACATTCACTCAAATAATGCCCAAAATTTTTGCAATAGTGACATTGGACTTGAGATTTTTCATACCTTTGGCCTTGAGGCTAATTTTGAGTTGGATCTTGAATTGGGTTATGGCTGCTACCTCTTCCACTCAAGCTTGATGGGCTGCTTCTTCACCTCTATAAGAGTTTCTTCCTCTTCCTCTAAAATTTGATCTACCTCTGCCTCTTCCTTGGTTGATTGAAACTTTTGACTTGAAAGCATGCTCCAATGACGTGTTTGTTTGTCTCCTCAACCTATGTTCATTAGAAATAAGAGATGCATGCAACTCATCGACTGAAAAATGTGTGAGGTCCTTTGTTTCTTCTATGGTTACAACAATTGTTTCAAATTTTGTGGGTAAACTCCTTAGAATCTTCTCAACCACTCTCCTATCTTCAAGTGTCTCACCATGTGATTCGATTTGATTTACTAGTCCAATGATCTGGGTGAAGAATGAATCTATTGATTAATTTTCCTTCATATATATAGTTTCAAATTCCCTTCTCAATATTTGTAGTTTTGTTGTTTTAACCTTTTCCATACCTTGATAGGCTATTTGTAATATATCCCATACTTGTCTGGACCTTGTTGCTGCTGCAATTCTTGGGAAAATTCTCTCATGCACTCCTTGGAGAATAAAGAAAAGATATTTTGAATCCTTCTTCTTATTGTCCTTCAATAAATCCTTCTCTACTTGAGTTAAAGCATTCTATGATGTTGCATCAGCTAGCTCTGGAAATCCATTCTCTACTAACTCCCATAAATCTTGTGAGGAAAACAATTCCCTCATACTAACTGATCCTGAGAATGACCACTTCTCTAAGAAAAGGGGTCATACATCTCCAATCAGGGTAGTGGAAGAAAGCTATACTTTCCTTGAACATATTGTAATTCTAACCTCACTACTGGTTTTAACATATCTAAAATTTGATAGTGGTGATTATATGTATAACAATGTCTTTTCAATCATTTTATCAAAGCATGCAAATCAACATCTTTGTCTTAATGTACTTGAAAACTATTTGTGCTCAGGTTTTTATTTAAATTATTGTAGGTTTTGGATGCTATTCTTGTATGTTTTGGTTGCTACTATTGTAGCTTTTGAAAGTTTCCTTTGAGATGTGTCTGTTCATATGGGACCTCTTGCTAGGATTTTAACAAATATATATCAACTAAGTATATATTATATTTGAAGAAATTAAGGTGTTTTTGTTTAGTATAAGCATTATATGTCATGTTATGAAGTTATATGTGATATGTCTTTCGTAGACGTGCCCATCCAACCCCAAAATATAGCATACCATACCCATACCCGATTCTAACTCAACAACTTAGAGTACTTGAATAAATCCTTGGTCATCCATGGTTATTTAATTTTTTTTTAATTTTCTTTTCACTTACCTTTTCTATTTGTGCTCTAAATTAGTGTCTTTTCTTGGTTTTCCTTCATTACAATTTTCTTTACTGTAATTTCACTCGATCTCTTCCTTTGTGCAACATTAGCCTTCCTGACACTGCAATCTTTGGTATAGTGTCTTGGAATGCCACAATAATAGCACAATATTATTCTAAAATCTTGCAAACCTTTAATCTCCTATCGTCATTTTCCTTGAACCTCCTATGGGTGCAAGTTCTAGTCTATATGTTGGCAACAAACCATTTTCCTTTTCCAATAGCTTCATGCTTTCAAAGTACTGTAAATTCCATACAATAAGGGGATTTCTTTTTAACACTTCCATTGACAAAAATAGGGATGAAAGTAAATAGTGTTAGGGATAAATAAGTAAGTTAAAAAAGTGGTGTGTAGACATTCCTTCTCTATATTGTCTCATAGCTAAAACATGGTTTTCTATGTGGACTCACCTTCCTATCTCAACAACATGCCATGTTTTACTATTGATCTTCAATATTAATTTAGGTCAAATGAATATTGATACTAAGATGTAGTAAGTGTAGGTGAGATAGCTTACATAGCACTTTGAGGTGGATTTTAAATCTTTTTTTTTTTATCAAGAGTCACAATCATATTTCATAACAATGTAAGGACATATTATTTTGGAAATTGAGTAGATTGGTCTTTCATGCATTATTCTTTGTCTTTTGAGAGATGTGATTTTATTTTTATGTACTAATAAGTGGGATGTCATGAAACCCTCCAAAATATTTATGTTTGTCAATAGATGCTATGAGATGTTGCATAACATTTTATATTGACACTCAAAATTGGAATACATTAAAGTAACTAAAATAATCTAATAGTGTAAGGTGTAGATTCATTCATTTGAGAGTTTAAATTTATCATAAGTGTTAATGAAAAACAACAAATGTATTTAAAAAACTTATCATATAGGCTCCCAATAGATATTTTATGTCAAAGGGGTTTCGGCCCAACCCCCAAAGTAGAAAAAAATAAAATAATGTTTTATAGTGAAGAGATGTTCTCCCAATCTAGTTTGAATGAAACACATTTACCATATATATGTCATACGTGGATACATAAATCTTTATTTTCAAATAGACGTGCATCCTATTTTTAGATCTTAGTGTGGCTAACATCATGAGATTGACAAGCACATGTATTCACTATAATTATTTTATTTACAAAAAAGGTTGTGGTTGCATCAATTCCCTTGGCAAAGGAGTTGCTAAATCTATCTAATCAGATGACTATGAAACAAATCTATAAAAATGGGATCTAATTGATCAGACATGGAAGTGTCTCATCTAGTTCTTTTGGTAAGTTTTTCTAGAAATAAAAATAATTGAGCATCTTCAATATTGACCTGTGGCAACCAATCATATGATAATACATAAAATTCAATTCTAAGAAGAGAATAATGAATCTACCAAAAATATTCTTCTATCCCTTGGTATATGGCCTCCATGAATTTGAATTTTAGATATTCAAATAACTCTACTATATCTAGTGTAAAATGCACTCCAAAGATCCATCCATAATCTTCAAATTTTAATTAATTTAAGGTTATCTTAATAATGAAACCAAATTTATAAAACTTAAGAATGTCCATTTTTCTTTTGTTTGACCATGATATTGCAGTAAAAATGTCCATCTATATACCCATAGCATAATTTTTGAGTGATAGAGTCATATGTGCATTTTATGATCCAAACATTGATAGGAAATATTGTTCACCACTTTTAGCTCAACTTGTGGGTTGTCCTCTAGGAGCTTCTTTAAATCAATACTATTGTTGTGAATGCAGTTATTTCCTAACTAGTTATTAGTGAGGACCTTTTCACATTATTATAAGTTTACTTAGGAGTTAAGTTTCCTAGTTGTCATTTCTAGAAGTTATAATGGGGCCATGTCTCACTATTTACTTTTAGTTACCTAGGAATTTAATAATTCTATTTTGTATTTAATATTTGCATTGAGAATTTAATTTGTGTCCCCTAGGTTGTTATGACTTAGAGTTCTCATGTGATAGGATTAAGATAGTTGTCATGATCTTGCCTAATCCTATCTCAGTCCTTGCCTATATAAGCAAGGACTCATATGTAAATTTCATCAATCCACATCTTAGTTGAGTATTGTGTAACTCCAATATATCATTGCAATTTGGAGTATTTCATATTGGCCACATCTTGTATCCATTATTGCAATTTAATGTTCTTGCTTTCTCTTTTGTGGAAGGGTGTTGTTGGATTTTGTAGATGATCCTAGAGGCTTGAGTCCTTGAGTGACTCAAATATGTTCTATGAGATATATCATACCTCCTACATGGTATCAAAGTATTCATGTGCAACCCCCTTCCACTGAGAGTGTTTTCCAGAGATGCATGAGATAAAAGGTTTCGTTGGAGTCATTTTTATTGGAGCCGTTTTCATTTTTTCTTTAGAAATATTGTTTCCACCCATTTGTAAGAATTTTTTTTTTGGATTTTGTTTCTAAGGTCAAAATCTTATCTGGGTATCTACTAGATTTTGAAGATAGTAAGAAAATTCTACAGAAACAACTGTCAAATAACCCAATAGTTATTCTTCCTACAAGTGAAGTTTACATTTTTTTTTTACCAAATCACATGTTCTAAGTTTTGGATTCAAAATGATTGCTAAATTTTGTTGGTAGCATGAAAATACTATCTAGGTATCCATTAGTTTTTGCATACATCTAACAATTTTTTCAAAAATAAAATCAAAAGGATCATGTGTACTAACTGTGAGCTAGCAAAATTTACCCTTTTTAAAAAAATTCATAGCTTTTCGCCACAGTGTCTTATTTTTTTCAAATGAGATATTGAAAAAACTTTAGCTTTGAGCACTACATCATTTTTGCAGATTTTGTCCTCTACATAGATTTAAGGTAATTTTTATTCATGGAGGCAGATGCAAACATTCATTAGTGCATGCACTATTTCATTTTTTGTGTGCATCAAGTTTTTGTTTTCTCTACACCTCATTTTAGTTTTAGATCATTTTTCAATCGACCATGGCTCAATAGATTCAAGGGTTGTGCGATATAGTGGGTGTTCCAGTGTTACTTCACAATGTGCTTCTAGTGCTTCTTTGCAACGGGTTATCTCATTATGGGGACCGTGCTAAATGGTATCTCTTATCATCCTTTGTGTGGATGGAGATTGATTGGATTTGTGATGGATCATTTCTTTGAGGGGGCATTAATTGGTCTCTTCTTCTTTGTCTCTCTTATGGGGGGTATTTTTTCTTGAATGAGGTTTTGTCCTCTTATTTTTGATGGAGAACATTATTGTGTTTCATCTCTCTTTTGAGGAGGAGTTTTGACCTAATAGGTTTTCTCATTTTCTCTGGTTGTTATTTCTTTGCATCACACTTGTACATGTGTACCTAACATGGCCTTGTAGTCAGGACCCATCCTTGCATCTTTGTGTAATTTGCATAATAATCTATTCCCTAAGTTGTACTTATGGGGGGTGTTGGTGTGAATGGGGTTATTTTTGTAGCATAGAAAAATGTATCCTTGGATATTTTTATGCTCATTTGAGTCTTTCTTGTGGATTTTGGCCTAGTTTTGCCTAGATTTAATGTTGTAATGTGGTCAACACATTCAGATTAGGTCTTGAACCCTTGTAAATCAATAAAAACTTGATGATGTCTTACAAAGGTGTTGTGAAGTGTTGTAACACACTTTCACACTTTTTTAGGACCTTTCTAATGTATTTCACCTAAATAACCTCTTTTTATCACTTACCAAGCCTTATTTCAAAGTGTTGTCAAGAGTTGTAACAAAACTTCACACTTTTCTAGGCTTGTCATCAATAATTACACCTTTCTTATGCTTTAAATGGCCTCATTTTACACTTACATGCCTTATTTAAGTGTAATTTTTAGAATAAACCTGATAAAAATCATTTAATATATCTTAATTCTTGAAACCCACTTAAATTTCCCTGGTGGGACCAAGTCACCACTTGGGGTGACTTAGTCCCATTTGGATAAAAAATAAAAAATATTTCAAAATTCTGGCGGGTTTTTATTTTCTAAGACTTATGGTCGGCCTGTGATGTGGTATTTTTAGGAATTAGGGCATAATTTTGTATAACTATGAGGTTTTCAATTCATTTTGGGGCCTTGGACCTTCTTATTCTCTTCTTCTCTCCTCTTCATTCACTATTCTTCTCAAGCAAGCTAGGTTTTGGCATTCTAATTCATCAAAAAGCATTCAAGGGTTTATTCTTCATCCATTGTTGAAAAAATTCAAGATCAATCATCATGGAAAGTTTCTAATTCCTTCATTTCATTTTCATGCTTCATATCATTTCTTCATTTGGTTTAATTACATAAAAAGAGTTTGACCAAGGGAAACCCCCATGCCCTAACATTCAACATTTCTCTCTATTTGCTTGTGTGTTTGTAGATTTGAGTACTTTGAAGGCTTGAAGGTGATTAAAGAATAGATTGTAAAGTTTTTGGAAACATCTCCTTGTTGAATAGGGAAAAAAATCCACAATAAATCAGTTACAGTGTTGAAAATCAAGGTTTCATAACCAGATACCTAGAGGAATAGAAAGTGCAGATCGAGAGCTTTCAGATTTCACTTTCAATTTTTTTATAAAAGGCAAAGTGGACTAAGTCACCATTAGTGGTGAATTAGTCCCACTACACATGTTTTCCAAAGATTTATGTAGATTCGGATATCCATTTGGTTGAAACGAGCTTCGGTGTAGCTTTCTAGATCTGGGACTAGGTCGCCCAGAATGGCGTAAGTGTCCCAGTAGGCCAAAATTCTCGAATCAACAAAAATTCCAATCTCCATTCCATCCTCTACAAGTTTCCAGGTGCACCTCTCTAGTTCCATTCAGTTTTGTTATAGTTTACTTGCATTCTTAGTTCATATCATAATGTGTTTTCAAACAAAGTGCATTTTCTAGGTTTTGCATTACTAGTTAGTTTCTTTTGTCAGTCTTTTGCATCTAAGTAATTATATTTAGACATATTCTAATAATATTTGCATGTATTGAATGACCCCCCTAGTTTTTGGTGGAAAACCTCTCTCCTTTTAGGTGAAAAACCCTAGAAGTGCAAGAGAGCACCCTTTCCCAAAAATCTATAGTTCAATTTCCTAACTAGTTATTAGTGAGGACCTATTCACATTATTATAATTTTACTTAGGAGTTAAGTTTCCCAGTCGTCATTTCAAGAAGTTAGTTATAATGGGGCCATGTCTCGTTATTTAATTTTAGTTATCTAGGCATTTAATAATTCTCTTATGTATTTAATATTTGCATTGATAATTTAATGTGTGTGTCCCAGGTTGTTATGACTTAGTTGTCTCATGTGGTAGGATTAAGACACTTTTCATGATATTGTCTAATCCTATCTCACTCCTTGCCTATATAAGCAAGGCTTCATATATACATTTAATCAATCTAAAGTTCAATTGAGTGTTGTGTAAGTCCAATATATCATTGCAATATTGAGTATTACACATTGGCCACATCTTGCATCCGATGTTGTAATTTCATGTTCTTACTTTTCTCTATTTCAGAAGGTTGTTATTGTCTTTTTTAGATGATCCCAGAGGCTTGCGTCCTTGAGTGACTCAAAAATGTTCTATAAGATATATATTAGCTCCTACACATTCTTATGCCTCTTGTAGGTGTAGTATCAAAAAACATTGTCGATTACATTTTCACACTTTTTTGGGCCCTCCTTGTAAAATTGAGCCTAATGATGCCTTGAATTAGTGTTGTAATGTGTTTAACATAGTCACATTAGGTCTTGGGCCCTTGTGAACTAATGAAGATAAATGGTACCTTGCTAAAGTGTTGTGAAGTGTTGTAACACACTTTCACACTTTTCTAAGGTTTTATTAATTAACTGCACCTAATAAACCTCTTTTTAACTAAAATAAACCTTAATCATGTGTTATTTGGAGTTTTTAAAGTGTTGTAACACACTTTCACACTTTTTGAAGGTTTTCATTAATAATTGGGCTTCTTTATGCTTTAATTGGCCTTATTTTGCATCCACATGCCTCATTTAATGCATCTTTTCGAGGATAATCTCAACCCAAATCAAAATCCAATTGTAATTCAGGTGTTTTCTGGTTGAATGGCCCAAATTTAGTGATCTGGGACTCATTCGCTACCTTGGATGAATGAGTCCCACCTAGGTTTTTGGATCTGGTAGCGAATGAGTCCCACCTAGGTTTTTGGGTCCCAAACCTAGTTTCACATCTTTCTAAGCATTTTTGAATTTGGTCCCATAAATTATGCCTAATGGGACTCATTCGCCACCTTGGGCGAATGAGTCTCATGTAGCCCAAAAATAAAAATTCATTGAAATTTTTGGTGAGATTTTATCCTCTTAGTTATGATGTTGGCTTGTAGTGTTGTAATTTAAGGAATTCTTGCATAATTAAGTATAAATACAAGTTTCTTTCACTCATTTTACACCTAGCAAGTTGAATGACCATTCTTATAGAAAATTTGAGTTCACAAGAGCATTAAAACATTCATAATAGTGTTCAAGAGTATTTAAGAGAAAATTATCAAGCATCAACCATCATGTCAAATATTTCATGCACCATGTTTATTTTTGAGCTAACAATTATGATGCAGGGTTTCATGATTCGAGCTAGCATTTCATTCAAGATCTATCCTATTCAAGTAAGAGTCGGGATCTATATCCATTGGAGCCATTTCATACATGTTTGTGTCCTTCTATTTTTAGGTTTTGGTGAGTTGCAACATCATATTTTGTTCATTCATCATTCTCCATTCCTATTTCATTCTAGTTCAAGGTTTGATTACCAAAATGGGGTTTGACCAAGGAAAACCCCTATTCACTAATAAAACATATTTGCCTCTCTTTAGTGTGTGATTTGTAGGTTTAGATTGAAGATACATGGAAGAGTACATTTGGAAGAAGTTATCAAAGTGTCTAAAGCTGTCAAGGTTTTCATCAAGCATTGGAGAACATTGGAGAACACATACAAGTTGATTTACAAAGATTAGGATTCAAAACCATGAAGGTGCAGATTGAGTAGAAATTTAAGAGAAGATTCAGATCCTATAGTTTCATAAATCCCTAACTAGACTAATTCGCCACTTCTAGCAAATGAGTCCTAGTTTAGGTCAAAATTTAGATTTTTGTAGATTCAAATACTTATTTGCCAAATTCTTGTTCCTACACAAAAACCTAGATTTTGGACTGATTCACCCAAGTTGGTGAATGAGTCCCACTCAACATTAAATTCAATTTTTGTAGCATTTTAGGCCTCTATTCAGTTATCTCCAGATTTTTCGGGTACACACAATTCATCTTATAGTTTGTTATACTATTTAATTTATATTTCTAAGTCATCTAGTTAAAGTTTGCATTGAATTAGGGTTAAGAATTGTGAGTTACATTTCATTTGTCTTTCCAAGTTCTTGTTGGTGAACCCCTTATTAGTTTACATTCAACCCCTAGGACAACCCTATTGTAAGATCTCTTTCTCCTTTGCATTGAGATCTCTAGGGTTTGTTCTTGAATGAGAGAGAGTGAATATTGTCATTATAGGTCGCAAACCCTAGAAAAGCATACAATTTTCCACCTTTCAATAGGTTAATACTTTTAGTTTATATTGAATCATCTATCCAAGACCCAAACATTAAATAATAAATTTATAATTATGTCAGGTATTTGGAGAAGTGGTTTATTATCCTTATCAAGAGGAATGGAATTTACTTCCTTTAATATGGAAACAAAAAATTCCCTGGTTAGTGTGTTAGCTAATGGATTATTTTCTCATTTAATCCAATCAATTTTAAATTTATAACCTAGAAATTCAAAATACCATTTGGTAATTCTCCCTTGGTAAATGTCTTTGTTCTACATAGTTTTCATCAAACTTCTCATGGATTGGTTGTCTATTCTTAAACCACAAAATCATTTGCATACTCATTTGCATACACCTGCCGCTAGTTATACAATGTAATATGATAAAATTCCTCTCTTGTTACAGTGTTCATGGAACCAAAAAATAATCTTGCCAAGGGATGCCCCCTTAAGGATTACATAACAAAACTTGTTGAGTACAAAACAAATATACATTCTTGAGAAGATATTCATTGGAAGAAGAAAATCATGAACTAGGTGGAACTCCATCAAGCTATCTCATAAACCTCATAAAGGTCTAGCTTCGATCTAAATTCTTGAGTTCTTGGACTACCATTTTCCTGAACTCTCAAATCATTGGTTCCTGAATTATTCGACAACATTCCATTTGAGCTCTACAAAAATAGGGCACCATCAATTTGTCTCTTGAACCTCATAAGGGTAAAATTCTCGATTACAGTCTCATAAAATTTCTAGAAAACAATCCATATTGATCTCATCACCAAATCCCATATCTGTCTCCAAAAATAAAATTTTACAAAAATATGTATTCTTGAAATTTATCAGCATCAACAAGGAAAACAATAAATAAAACAAAAACTCTTCTCATGCAAAGCATCATCTCAAAGTGAGAAGTTGAATTGAGACATGATGAAAATTCCTCCATCCTTTCATGCCACCAACCTCCAATATCATAAATCAAAGTACTAATCCATTTTGAGTAATATCAACAAAATCATCATTTGGTGAATCATCATCCTCATCCTTAATACAAACTAAGTTACCTTCATCTGATTGGTATTTGATTTTTCTTTAAAGGTCACTGGCTCAAATTCTACAAGACCAAATTGTGTGACTCTTTTTCTTAAATTATAAACATGCAATTTCCCCTTTATTTGTACCCAACCTTTTATTATTGCTTCATAAGTATAATGCTTTCTCTTGTTGAAAATTACCTTTCGTATCTTCTACATTTTTTCTCTTTTCTTTTAATAAAAGAGCTGACATCATATCTTCTAGAGTTTGAGAAGTTATTTGACTAAGTGTAAAAATAACATTATTGTATTTTGAAGGAATTTTTTTTAACAATATAGCTCTAGCATCATCAACATCTACCGAAGCCTTGACTTCTAGTTCCCTATCGAGAGACCTCAAATTACTTATGTGAGTTGACATAGTGATTCCATCTTCCATTTTGAACTTGAATAATTAAATTTTTAGGGAAAACTTTGTATTAAGTGCTTTTGATCCAAACAATTTATTTAGATCATCCCAAATTTCCCTTGATGATTTTTCCAAATCTATGTGATGCAATTCAGAGTGAGAAAGAGTAAGATCAATCATAGCCTAGAATTATCTCTACTATTTGATGCAGTAAAACTAAAATCACTTTCAACTTCCTGCAACATCGACACATTGTCACACAATTATCACCAAATAAGACTACTTCTATTAACTTTGCAAACTTCATATCATGCGGTCCTCACAAATACATGGAAGATTACCATCCTATCAACTGCTCCTGACCGCTACTGATCACTACCAATCAAGACAACCTCCTTCTTTCTGCATAACTAACTATCCTTCCTCCACAGTCGCTTCCTATTCTCTCATTCCCTTACACCCTGTGGGTCTTCATGACATGGAATGGATGACTACCATCACCACAGGGGTCGTAACTTGAGCATGAGTGTGGATAGCATCCACCATACCAGAGGAAATGTATTCCCTGAAAAGTGTCGGCTGACATGAAACTGTCTGCCACCTTCTCACTGTCCAAAGCTGAGCCACACATCGCTCAACATAACGGTCAAGCTCACACATGATGTGGTTGTGGGGAAAGAATGTAAGCCTTTTGGGACTGTCACAAAGAACCCATCCCATAACCAACAATGGTTCTTTTAACACAGTCCACAAATAACGGCCTCCTCAAAACTAAACTGCATTAACAATCTGCAAAACACTAAACTAGGAAAGACAGAGACATGACGGGAAAGGCAACTTCTCATAATAACATTCCAAATATTAACACTTGCAAAAACATTCATACATTAAATTCAGCTAGAGAGCCCGATTTCTTTTTTCTCTTGTTACTCTCTTTACTATTCCCCTCATAGATGCACTCTATCTTTCCTCCCTTTTTTTTCCTATTCAGTTACATGTTCTCCCTTAATAGAGATTCTAGGGTAGGTTAGTTAACAAACCGTTCCTCTACCTGATATGCCTACATTCAGTTACAACTATCATTTAATTTTTAAATGGAGATATCTATTGCAAATTTAAACCATTTCTTGATATGGTCCCTCAAAATTTAAGATGCCTAAGTCATTATAAGAGTCAAGGTGCTCCCGCACCACTATTCCAATCCAATAACTTATTTGCATCTATAGGTGGGTTTTCTTTTTCACTTACTATTCCCCATAATGTTTTGGTCATTATTTGTATTTGAATTTGAATTTTCCATGTATAAAAATTAAATGCAAAATACTTTTCTAATACAATCTCCATAACGCTATATCCTCTTTAAATAAATTTAAATCAATTTTTGACACAATATCTCCCTTATATTACCAATTTTAAGAGCAAGATAAAAACTTCTATAGTGTCAAAAAATATCATCAAGTGACATTTTCACACTTGTTTGGGCCCTCCCTATAAAATTGAGCTTAATGATGCCTTGACTTAGTGTTATAATGTGTTCAAATCACTCACATTAGACCTTGGGACCTTGTAAACTAAATAAACCTAATTCTACCTTATTTAGGGTGTTGTGAAGTGTTGTAACAAACTTTCACACTTTTCTAAGGTTGTCATTAATAATTGAGATTCTTTATGCTTTAATTGGCCTTATTTTGCATCCACAAGCCTCATTTAATGCATCTTTTCAAGGATAATCTCAACATAAATCAAAATCCAATCATAATTTAGGCATTTTTAGGTTGTGTGGCCTAGATTTAGTGATTTGGGACTCATACGCCCCCTTGGGCGTATGAGTCCCACCCAGGTTTTTGGGTCCCAATCTGGATTTCACACCTTTCTAAGGATTTTTGAAAATGGTCCCATAATTTATGCCTGATGGGACTCATATGCAACCTTGGGCATATGAGTCCCACTTACATTTTTGGGTCCCAATCTAGGTTTCACACCTTTCTAAGCATTTTTGAAAATGTTCCCATAATTTATGCCTAATGGGACTCATACGCCACCTTGGGCATATGAGTCCCATGTGGCCCAAAATTAAATTTAATTCAAATTCCTGATGGGATTTGGTCCTCCTAGATCTGATGTCTACTTGTCGTGTTTTAATTTTGGGAAATTAGGCATAATCAAGTATAAATACACCTTTGTTTCACTCATTTTCACCCCAAGATTTCAAGTATTCATGCATATAGTAAATTGGAGTTCACAAGAGTCTTCAAGAGCTGATTATCAAGTGTTTTGGAGCATAATTCAAGTACCAAGCATCATGTCAAAGTCATCATGCATCATGTTTGTTTTTGAGCTAACAATTGTGATGTAGGGTTTTATGATTCAAGCTAACATTCAAGTCAAGATCTATCACATTCAACCAAGAGTCAATATCTACATTCATTGGAGCGACTTCATACATGTTTGCAACACTTTATTGCTAGGGTTTGGTGAGTGGTAACATTACATGGTTTTCATTCATCATTCCTCCATCTTATTTCATTTCATTTGAAAGTTTGATTACCAAAACGGGGTTTGACCAATGAAAAACCCTATCCACTAACAAAACAACATTTTTCCCTCTCTTTATTGTGTGATTTATATGTCTGGGTTGAAGAAACATTGAAGAGCAAGATTTGAGAAGGTTTTCAAAGTGTTAAAAGTTGTCAAAGTTGTCACCTTGCATTGGAAATCACTAGAGAACATCTACAAGTTGAAAATTGAATATTAATATCCAAAAATCAATTGGAAATGATAGAGTAGACATTGAGGAGCAAATTCAGATCTTGAATTTCTAGAAAACCCTAATTGGACTGATACGCCAGAGGTGTATGACTCCTAGTATAGGTCAATTTCTAGATTTTTGGAGAGCTAGAATCTACACTGCCAGAAACCAATTACTGCCCAGGAATCCAGATCTAGGACTAAATTTCTTAGACTGGTGCAAGTCCTGATGTGAGTCCTAATAGGTGAAAATTTCATGGTTTTACATGTTTTACAGCTCATTCTAGCCTCCTTCAGGTTTTCAGGTGCACACCTTTCATCTCTAAACGCATTATTCTATTTTACATGTAATTTTAGGTCATTTAGTGAAAGATTACATTGCATTAGGTTTAAACATTACATATTTCATTTCATTAGTCTTTCCAAGCCCTAGCTTGGTGGTGAACCACTCTTTAGTTTACAATCAGACCCTAGGACAACCCTATTGCAAGATCTCTTTCTCCTTTGCATACTTGAGGTTGAGATCTCTAGGGTTTGTCCTTGAATGAGAGTATTTGAAGTTTGTTATTCTATCTCCCAAGCATAGAATCCAAATAAAATTCATCCTTTCAACTTCCTTCCATGCATTGAACTTATTTCAATCTCTAGCCATATCTTGTCCAACATGAAACAAGCTGACCTACTTTAAATTGTTATCTATAACTTTAATCAACACAAGAGGATTGAAGCACCATTGAGATCATAACAAAATGAAAGTACCCTAACATTTAAGATTTTTTGTATATGTTAACTTCTTTCATAACTTTCCTTACACCTTTTTTTAATTACTACTAGACAAAAATAAATCTTTGAAATAATCAAATATTTAAAATTAAACTATGCACTTACAAATAGAAAAATGGTTTGTTAATGTCCTCTCATGTATAAAATAAAGTCTATCTATATTCTTCCTTAAAACTAAGAAAAAAACTACAACAATCTTAAAACTCCACCAAAATAAATGTAAACTTTGAATCCTTTTCAAGATGCTTCCAAATGACATTTTAGACTATTCTTTGGACTTCTTATCGATGTGAAGGGATTGAAGCACTATATAGAGAAATATTTGAGGCAATTCAACCTTGTGAAATCTCCAGAAGCACGAGTGGTATTTCACCAATATGTGTATCTTGAAGTCTCAAATCGATTCTTTCCTTGATATTTGCTACTTGTAATATTGAGACTTAGTGATGTAGTAGGTAAAGTGTGGTCTCTTTCATTATTATCATGCCATCATATAGTCTTCAACATCTATGCATTCCTTAGTAGTGAATGTCATTTCATAACTGTTTAAGCACCTTTTTCTATTCTCCTCTCTTTGCACACAACAAACAAATTTATCACTACCCAACAAGAAAATTTATTTATGTAGATGCCACAAAATTCTGCAAGCTTAAACTATATCACACATTAGCATGATGTAAATTTGAAACAAGCAAACCAAGTAATATTCCTATGAAATAATCCAACATGTTTCACATTTCAAAAAAAATAACAAAATAAACTAATTGAGAGCATGCAAAACATGGTGCCTACATATTCCATAGTGGATTGGTGCACCTTTGATATGAAAATGAGCCCTTTCCCAATCCTTGATAATCCTCAAGATGATGATAAACAAAAGATGAACTCCAAATGCCTATAATAAAAATGCTTAAATTGTGGATGCCAAATGCGAAGAAAAAACCTCTTACTTATAGATGAGATTGAGAGAAGAAGAGGCAAAATGGATGAATGTGGGACTAATCTTCAACCAATGGCAAAATGCCACTTGTCAAGATGTGAGAGGATGAAGGGTGAGCACATTTTGGTCATTGTGTCCATAAATGCAATTAAGTGTAATTTCAAATTAGTGAAATGACATGTTGGAGGGAAGAGAAAATGGAGTTAAGTCCACTTGGCTCAAGGCAAAAGGACATGTAAGATGAAATAAATGCCTTGTTGGAAGGACACATCCCATTTGGAGGGATTTTCTAATTTGGAAGAATATTCCCTTTAGATTCCAAGTTGAGGGAAAATAGGGATTTAATAAATCAAAATAAATGATTTATTGTGCAAGTTGCATTATATAGAGGATGTGACATGCATTAGAATTAGTTTTAATCAGGGTTTTATTAAATTAAAAGGAGGTTGGTTGATTTGATCATTTTTACTTAGAGTTTTGGATTGAAATAAATCAAAATGAAAAGAAAATGATTTGAACTTTAATTAAATAAAGATTTTGATTTATTTAACTAAAGGGGATGATGTTAGATAAAATAAAATAAATGTCAATTTATTTAATTTAATAGAATGAACTTAGAGATTTAATTAAATAAGATGAATTATTTAATTAAATAAACACTATAGAAGCTAATAAAAAAAATGATTTATTTAATTAACAGGAGAGCTTTAGAAGATTAATTAAATAAAATTGATTTATTTAATTAAAGAGATGATTTGAGGAAACTAATTAAATAAATTTGATTTATTTAATTAAAGAGGAACATTAAGATTTGATTAAATAAAATTGATTTATTTAATCAAAGAGGTATGTGAGGATTAAATTAAATAAAGTTGATTTATTTAATTAAAGGAGGAATTAATCGAATAAATTGCTTTATTTGATTAACAAAAGAATTTGATGTTAATTAGTTAGATTTAGATGCATTATGTTGATTTTGCATGTCTATATTTTTCCCCTCTTTGAAGCAATGTACCTATTGTATTGATTCAAAGAATGATGCCGCCAAGATCAAAATTTAAAAAAAAAAGATTTTTTTCGGATGCCCGAGTGGAAAGAAGTACGTTGGTACATTGCCCCCTCGAGAGATCGAGCGAAAAGTTCAATTTGAGGGTCGACCTCGCGACAAAGAGGTTCAAGATGGATGTATGGATGCTTAGACTAACAAATCTATATTATAATGATGATGCAAATGAGATGTTTGTAAGATGCTTAGAAAAACAAATCTATATTACCCTAAACAACTTAAATGATGATGCAATGCATGTGAGATGGATGAGATGGATGAGATGGATGATGTTGTCCTATGATGATATGATGTGATTATGCAAGATTAGAGTGTGGATGTAGGATGGATGCATTGATGAAATGATACTATGTTAGTGTGAAAGAGGATAGATGAATGAGAGGGATCAACCCTTGAATCTAAGAAGACCTAGAAGTCTAACAAGTCCATGAGTCGTTGAGACTAAATATTAGATATGATGATGAATGATGATGATGTGCTACTTATCCAATGATGGGAGAGATAAAGAGCATAACTTTCCTTATGTTTGATAACACACATAGGTACGATGCATCAAGGTATAAAGAACCAAGATGGTGTTGCACCTAGTGTGATGGACTTTGACTTGACAATCAGATAGGAGTACTCTTGTTCATGCCTGACATATGAAACCTTATTCAGAATGTAGTTTAGATATTCTAAACATCTCAGACCAAAACATATAAAAGCAAGCCTTCCTATGTGGTCAACAATACATCTAAAATACCTTCCCTACAAACCAAACAAAGCATGCATAACCAAGTTATATTACAAGAACATCCAACAAGCAAAGTAGATAAAAAGATAATGATCATTGCCCCATTCATTTCTCTCTAAACCATTTTGATTAGGCATCATCAAGAGGTCATTGGAATGAGCACAAAATAAGATAAGTCAAAAAGATAAAGATAAAGTAAACAGACAAGCTAATGTTCTCCATACCACTAGCCAAGACTAAACTATGGTGATGCCTGATTTTGATGTTCATTGTAGGAAGGATGCATCCTAGCACATGTTGTGATCAGGTGATATGGGATTGATTGGATTTTAAGATATCGATACCAAGAGTTAACCAACTTTCTGACTTACTTACCTAGATTTGATACTTTGATGATTGAGCTTTTACTTTTAAACCTGCTAGACTTGCTTCCAACTAACTTACCAAAGGATGAAAATGATGATTGATTTATTAGGAATGATGATTATTTCGGGTGAGAGCGAGATGATATGGGTGCACCATTTTTATTTTTTTTCAAATATTTGGATGTTTTTAAAATTTTGAAATGTTTTGAGGCTATTTTTTGGGATTTTGAGATTTTTCAACTTTTTTGGATTTTCAAGATTTATGACCACGAGACTAACCTAAAGACCTATCCTAGGGGTCTTGGGTGCTGATCAATATATTAGCCTTGCCTATGTTATACACATAGAGACCACATAGTTCGGCTGATGACTTCACCAATTTATAAGATGAAGATATAAACAAATGATGAATTGCCAGATTATTATGATAGACTCCTAAAGGATAGACCTAGGGTGTCTCAGAGGATGATCAAAGATCAACCTTTCCTACGTTCAAGCTCAAAGATGACGTAGTTCGATAAGATGACTCTACTTTTTTTTTTGACATGTTTTGGATTTTGGATGATTTGGATGTTTTTGGATTTTTTGATTTTAAGGAAGATCACAAGAATGTAAACAAATCCAATCCAATGCAGGTATAGGAACATTCCCTCAATGTGGTGCGATAAACTACTTTGATATAGGTAGGACAAACTGACCTTAGGAATATACCAAGTAATACATGGGTGGATCATGATACGAACACAAGATCAAGCTATGGACGTGAATGAATGGATGGAGGATAAATAGAATGTAATGGATAAGTGAGTGTGCAAAATAATCCGTGAAGATCCTAGTGGATGGAGAGTGCTTTACTTACACTTGGTGCATGTTTTTTAGGTTTTCACCAAGGTACTTGTCCAAAGCGCCACCGAAGTGGTTTTCACTAGAGGATAATTTTTTTCTTAATTGTTTTTAATTCTTTTTCTATTTTTTTTTGGATTTTAATATTTTTAATTTTTTTTAATTTTTGGTTTTACCCTTAAAAGATCAAGCATAATTTTTTTAAAGATGGGAGCTATTCATGGGCTCCTACAAAGGTTTGCCTTCTGGTGTTGATAACTAATATTACCCTAACTTGTAGCTCGCTATGATGATGAAAGGTCCCAGCGAAATGGGTTCAAATTTTCCCTTGATATTCGAATTTCACACGTTCTTCTGATTCTCTTTCAACACTAACTCGTTGACTCGGAAGGTCCTCCTCCTGATTTTCTTGTTGTAGCTTTGCTTAAGGTGGTTCTGATAGACTTGCAAGTGATTTAGGGCATCCATGCACCTCTCATCTAATAGTTCCAGCTCATTTAGTCATGAGACTCGGTATTCTTCATCGGTAATGAGATTTTTTAGTGATATCCTAAGGGACGAGAGCTTGATCTCAATGGGGAGGATGGCTTTTGATCCATAGACCAGGGAGAAGGGGTGGCACCTATTGGCATGCAGATGCTGGTGTGATAGGCCCATAAGGAAACATTTAGTTGTAGATTCCAGTCACGACCGACATCATTGACTGTTTTCTTAAGGATTTTTAGAATGGCTTTACTGGTGGCTTCTCCTTGGCCATTGCCTTGGGGGCAATACAAAGTGGAAAAGCAATGTTATATTTTGATTTTTTCACAGAAGTCACGAACATCTAGATTTTTGAAAGGTGCCCCATTATCTGAGATAATAGCTTGTGGGACACCATATCGGCATATAAGGTAGTTCAGGATGAACTTGGATATGTTCTTTCCAGTTATGTGGGTCATGGGAATGGCTTTGACCCACTTTGTAAAGTACTCTATGGTGGTGATGATGAATTTATGGCCATTGGATGAGGTGGGGGTAATTTTATCAATGAGATCGAGCCCCCATTGTGAAAAGGGCCAAGGTGTGATAATGGGATGAAGCTCCTGAGCTAGTGCATGGATAAGTTCCCCATACTACTAACACTACAAACATCTTCTGAAAAATTCATGTGTGTCCCTTTCCATTATGGGCCAATTGTATCCTATCCTCAATAGTTTCTTAGCCAAAGTCATATTGCTCGAGTGCAAACCAAAAATGTAGTTATGTACCTTGGTTAAAGTAGTTAGGGCTTCCTCAATATTTAGGCAATGTGATAGGGTCCCTTCGATGCTCCTACGGTAGAGGGTTTCTCCTCGGATGACAAAGCGGATTGACTTCTTGATGAAGGCTCATTTAAGGTTTGGGGTTATGTCATCAGGGAGGACTCCTATTCTTAAGTAAGTATAAATGTCATGGTACTAGGGATCATTGGGACCAATGAGTTCACACAAGAATTCAAACTTTGGTACCTCAAATGCTGGTACAAAAAGCTGCTCTACAAGGAATTCCTATTTTGGGATGTTGTGTGGGATCTCCAGTAGTGATTTGATTGTGGCCATAGCATCTGCTACCTTGTTGTTAGCTCTTGGTATCTGCTCAAAGGTGACATCAATAAAGGATTATTTGAGGCTCTCCATGAGTTTCTTGTATGGAGTTAGCTTTTCATCCTTTGTATGGTATTCACCATTGACTTGGTTGATGATAAGCTACGAATCTCCATAGAACTTGAGTGCCATGATCCACCATTATGCAATAATTCTTAATCCTACAATGGGAGCCTCATATTTGGTGATGTTGTTTGTGCAAGAAAATGAAAACTTATAAGAGTTTGGTATGCAATCAGCTTATGGCGTTATGAAGAAGATTCCAGCGCTTGACCCATGCTAGGGTGTGAAATCCATCAAATTACATTTTCTAGTGGTTTTCTATATTTATGTTGAAGATGGATTCATCATGGAACTCTGATAGCAATAGATTATCGACATACATTGGTTCTTCTGCCAGTTGGTCTGCAATTTCTTGGCCTTTAATGGCCTTTCATTCCGCATATTCAATGTTGTGCTCTATTAAGATCATAACCCACTTAGCCTTCAATCCTATGAGAGTTTCTTTGGAAAGTAGGTATTTGAGCGGATCTATTTTTTTGATTAGCTTGATCTGATGTGCCAACATGGAACTAAATTTTTGAGTTGCTAAAATGAATGCTAGACATGCTTTCTCAATAGGTGTGTAGTTTAGCTCATGTCCTACCATGGTCCTGTTGATGTAGTATATTGCTCTCTCTCTTTCGCTTTCATCATGCTGGGCTAAGAGAGCACCGAGGGTTGTTGTTGTTGCTAATATGTATGGAATCAATGATTTTCTTGGAATTGGTGGCATTAGAACTGGCGGTGTGTGTAGGTATTCCTTGATTTTGCTAAACGCTTGGTCACATTTGTCATCCCATTTGTATGCTACCTCCTTGTGGAGTAGATGAGAATATGGGATTTGTTTGTCTTCCAACTGTACTATGAATCTACGGATGGAATGGAGCCTTCCTTGTATACCTCTTAGCTAATTTACTATCTTGGGTGCTTCCATTTCGAGGATCACTTTGACTTTGGCAGGATCTACCTCGATTCCTCTCATTGACACAATATACCCTAGGAGCTTACCTGATTGTACTCCAAAGCCACACATCTTTGGGTTGAGTCAGACCTTGTACTTTTCCAACTTGTCAAAAATGGAGCTCAAAGCTGATATGTTGTCCCATCTTTTCCTTGATTTAGCCAATATGTCATCCACATAATCTTCCATTGTCTTATGAATCATGTCGTGAAAGATCAATGTCATGACTCTTTGGTAGGTTTCTCTTGCATTCTTTAGCCCAAACGACATCATATTCCAGCAATAGGTCCCCCACGGACATGTGAACGTTGTCTTATGTTGGTCCTCCTTTGCTATCATGATTTGGTTATATCCCAAGAACCTGCCCATTAGTGATAGCATCTCATGTCTGGCCATCATATCCACTATCATGTCAATGTTGGGTAGTGGAAAGTCATCCTTAGGACACACTTTGTTTAAGTCTTTGAAATCGATGCAGATGCGGATGCCCCCAGTGGGCTTTGAAACGGGTACCAATTTAGACACCCATTCTAGATAATTAATCAGATGTATGAACCCCGCATCCAAAACCTTCTGCAATTCCATTTTGACTAACAAGGCTATGTGAGGATGCATTTTTCTCACCTTTTGCATTACTGGATTTGCCCCTTGATACACAACGAAGTGATGAACTACTGCCTTTGGATCAAGCCCAGGTATGTTAGCATAAGTCCATGCAAAGTTTACTTTTCCTTATTTCAAGAATGCAACCAAGAGTTCATGTTCTTCCATGAAAATTTATTCAACATAGAAGGTTATGTGTGGTAGCTCCTCTATTCCAAGGTTGATGGGATTGCATTGTTCTGCTAGGACTGCTGATTTTTCTTGATGAAGTGCAGTGAGGGGAAGATTGAATCCTTCATCCTTTGGTGCCTCAGAGAGTTTTTCACTGTTGGATGAATCCTTTATTTTTATTGTTTTAGGGTCAGAGAGTGCCACAATGTGGTTTTCACTCAAGGACCTTGAGATTATTCTCAATTTATCACTTTTGCAAATGAAGCATTCAATCATCTCCCCGTAATAGGCTTGAGTGTCCAACATGATGTCAAATCCAACCTTATGATATCCATATGGTACTATATCTCACAATCCCATGAATTCCAAGAGAGCCTCATCATTTTTGAATGTGTTGAAAATTGGTGGTCGTCGTTGGTCTTAATCGATGAGTTGGGGGTAGATCAAGTTTTTTTCGTGAGTTTGGTGGTCCAACTCAAAATACAAGGTCCTAATCATGAGTAGAGAGGAGTCCTCAAAAAGCATGGGTAGGCTAGCTATGGTATCCTCATCATCACTAGTACTACAAACATCAGTCACGTTAAAGGTGAAGTTATCTAAGGGAAAACCTGTGGATATTGGTAGTCATAGGGCGACTACCGTTAGTTGAGGGGGAGTCCTGACTGTGTTAACTAGGGGAATTCTTCCACATATGGTTACAACCGGCAATTATTGTTCTTTCCCAGACTTCCATTAGTGTTATAGCCCATACCCAGCATTAATTGAAGTCCTCTATTGGCATCATCCATGGGAAGGGTTGGTGTAGGTATTTCATCTTGAAAGAGGAGACTGGATACGTCTCTCATCCACCACTTCTTGGCCTAGATCTCCCCAACTCTTGAATCGAGAGGGATCCACTCTTAAGGTTTGAGCTGTTGAATTGGTGGGTTGTGGTTGTCCATGGGATCTGGGGGATTGAAGTAACTCGCCAAATACAAAGTCTCCTTTCTTCATTCTGTATTCCCCACACCCATTGTCTTGGATTATAAGATTGATTTCGGATATGTCAGGGATGGCGTGTGTCTTTCTCCCATAAGTGGAGGCTATGTTGGATGGATCTATATATGGAGTTGAGGGGCCTTCATCATTCTTTGGGACTTGGGGGACTTTATAGTACTTGGCTTCCAAGTTCTTGCAGTAGGCGAAGGGTTTAGGGTCACCATATATTGTGACCTCTTGGTTTTGGTATGAAAACTTGATGCATTGATGGAAATTTGATGCAATTGCTTGCATCCCATGGATCTATGGGTGCCCCAGGAGGATGTTATAAGGTAGATCAAGGTCAAGCACCTGACAGGTAGTTTCCATAATGGTTGTCCCTACTTGAATAGGGAGTTGAATAGTGCCCTAAGAGAATCTTTCTTGATCGTCGTAAGCCCTGATTGTGATACCCTTACCTTTTTCAATGGAATCTTCAAATATTCCCAGATTTATTATAAGCTTGAGTGAACAAATGTTAAGGTCTGCACTCCCATCCACCAAGACCCTTTTGACATTATTTTTGTGAACCAAGACTTCAAGGTGGAGTGCACGGTTGTGAGATGGTTGGGTGGGGAACTCTTGATCAAAAAATGTGAGGAGATTTAGAGTGGTGATGTAACCGACCATAGCTTGGAATTGCTATGTATCAAGGTTGGTGGAGATGATAGACGAAACCAATGCTTCCTCAAGGATTTCTCTGTGGGTAGCTGAAATCTTCAGTAACTCCATGGTGGAGATTTGAGTAGGGGTTCATTTTAATTGGTCAAGGATGTTGTAACCATTAGGGATGGATTTTTGATTTGAGGTGGAGGTCTTAGTCAGCTATGATGCCTCGGTAATGGTGACCTTGCTTCCTTGTGTGGTGACTCCACAATCAACTTTGGCTCCTTTGATGCTAACAATAGTGAACATTTTTTCAAGGCATGCGACAACTCCTTCATACACATGACTCACATTGCCATATTTTTTCTTCCCTTTGTTGTTTCCTTGGTTATGATCGAGCATTGGATTCATGTAGATTTTTAGATCTTGATTGCTAGCTGGTTGCTCAAAATTTATGATCTTTTCATCGATGAAGTCTTGGATGACATTTTTTAGTTTCATGCAGTTGGCACTTGTATGCCCCTTGAGCTCATGATAATCCTAAAGGAAATTTTCATTGTATCAGGGTGGTTTCACGTAAGGCTCTTGGTAATTATCATAAGTGGGGATTTTAATGAGGCTCTCTTTGACCAACTTCTTCATGATGGATTTGATTGATTCCCCAAGGGCTGTGAATTTACTCTTGGGGTGATACATGTTTTGTGGAGGTGGTCCTCCTTGATTATTGAGGTTGTTGACTTGATTGTGGGGTTGTTGTTGGGTTATCACATTGGCTTGCATGTTATTGCGATTATTTTTCTACATTTGATGATGTGTTTGGATATTTTTCCTTGAACCATTGATGACGACCTTGGCATCGACCACTCCATCATTGGTGACATTCCTATTTTTTTCCCATGTGTGAGGTTTCTCATTATAGTTGGTGGATGGGTGACTATCTTGATGTTTAGGATATGTAGGTGTGCACCCTTGTGCAATAAGGGACCTTTCAATGTTGAGCACCTTGGGGATCAATTGATCATATGTGGTGATGCACTACATATTTAGATAAAATGCCAAGTTTTGGTCCAGATTGGCAATGATAGTGCAAATTTGTTGCTCTTTTGGCATGGTCCATTTGCATCGATTGGCCTTGGATCACCATCGTTGTAGGAAGGAGGCAAATGATTCCCCCTTTACCTATTTGAGCACTAATAATTCCTCGAGACTAACATCTGTGTCGATGTTGAATGCATAATTATGGAGGAATGTGCCTACGATTTCTCAGAATGTTTTGATGCTTGTATGCAGACAAGAGAATCACTCTATGGCAGGACCAACCAAGCTTCAAGGAAACAACTGCATTAGATATCTACCATTATACGTGACTTCCATGCAATGTACAAGTGGAACTCCCTGATGTGATCTTCAGGTTTTCCCAACCCATGATATTTGTCGAATTTGGGGATTTCGAATCCCTTTAAAAATGGTATCATTGCAAGGCTCTTGTCAAAAGGATAGGGACACAAATTTCTGGTTGTCCTTGTTATTTTTCTTGATTGAAGATCAATCACTTGTTGTGAGAGCAGTTTGATTTGTGTTGTCACATCTTATTGTGGATAAGGAGGTAGAGTGAACGTGTTTTGAGGAGGTTGGGATGTTTTATTGAAGGGTGGTGCATTGGTGGAGGTTTGCTGCAAGCTTTTCTATGCGATTACTACCTGCATTTTCTACTGAACCAACAATGCTTGTTGTTGGTCGTGTTGTTGTTGTACCATCAAAGCTTGTTTTTGGGCTTGCTATTGAGCCACTAGATATTATGCTTGGTAATCTTGTAGGGCTTGTTGATAGGCTTGTTCCTGGACTGCTTGCAACTATGCTTGGTATTGAGCTTGCACTTACTAAGCTTGATATTAGGCTTGATCTTGAGCATGTACCTGTGTAGCTTGCGTGGATTGTTGTTGTTGTAGTAAAGATTGGGCTTGGGAAACTTGTTGTGCCTATTGCACTTTTTGAGCTGCTAATAGTGCTTGTGCTTGTTGGGCAGCTAGCTGTGCAGCTTGTTGATTTTGGACTTGTTGGAGTGCCTTTTGGTAGGTGGCTTGTCGGGTTGCTTGCAATGTGATGCTGAATGAATTTTCCATGTTGGGTCTTGGAGGTGGTGGTGGAGGATTGGAAATAGTGTTGACCGTTGTGATGAGTAGAACAGTCATGTTGATGATTGAGGTTTGAGTGGTGGATGGCATGATTGAGATGCTTGGACTTTGGGAAACCATACTTTGGGAGATTTGAGGAATGGTTGATGTATTGATTGTTGGGGTTGCTTGGATGGTTGCCATCTATTGTTGTGATATTGATAGAAATGTGGGAGGATTTGGTATGATGCTTTGGTTGATGATAGGGGGATTTCTTTGATTTGATTGATTGATGGTGGGTAAAGGAGGAAGACCCAACCCAAGGGGTGATGCGAATGTAAGTGGTAGAGGTGGAAATTGTGGAAAGATGGGTGGTGCATTCTCTTGAAGGGATGATGATGAGGGATCAAAGATTCCCCCAGCTTCAAAAAAATCACCTTCTCCTTGTGACGTTATAGGGAGAGAGGTTTGCATGTTGAGAGGACAAACTGGTGTTGCATGAAAGGAGGATGAATTGGTATGATAATGAAATGTGAGTGGAATGTATGGGTGTAGTGAATTTATTGGGACAAATTGGCCCAATATGGTGTTTGCATCAAAATCTTGGTTATTCACAAGGGGGTGTGCTTGAAGGGCATGAAGCAATTAGCTTCCCTTGCTAACGATTGTCGAAGTTGGAGCAATGGATGATGTGGTTTGTAGGATGCTTTGAGTGATGTTTTGATATGGAGGTATGGGTGGGATTGGAGGCATGATCTTGAGAGGTTTCTCCACAAGGGTGCTTATGTCATAGTTAGAAGGGAGTTTAGCCCCTTCCTTGGCCAATTCAAGCATGTATTGGGAGGGATATAACCTCGTCATAGCATTAACAATTTGATGATTTTTTGGATTTTGGACCATCTCAAAGATTTCATCTTGTGTCATCCCTAAGAGGTTGTTGGTGATGTCTTCCACTTGCCCATCCTCTTGAGGATTTTGAGGTATTGGAGGAGGATTGATTGGGAGGTCAATGGATATCGTAGGGTTGAATTCTATTTCAGTTTGACTCAGATCGCTCAAAGTGGATATTTCTTTGTTTTGCTCCATATTTTTCTTGTATTGAGATTGAGTTTGAACCATAAAATAAGGATCTATTTTTAGGAATGTAAGAGATGAGCCTCTAACACCTTAGATTGGTCTAAACTTTAGGCTCAAAGAAGAGAATCCAAGTTTTCTTTAAGGATCAAAGGATGGGGATGAGATACATGGAGGATGGATGGTGCAGATGATTGAACTCTTGAGAAATTTTGGAAGAGATACTAGAATTTGAAACATGATTTGATTTGATTTGGATAGTGAACCTATAAAATCTAAGAGGTTGGATGTTGTCCTAGAGTAGACTTGTACACAAGATGATAATTTGAATAAAGGTGTAAAGAAGGATTCATCAAGATTCCCCTAGTCAAACAAGACGGTTTTGGATAAAGAACTCCTCAACCCCAAGATGTTGGATTTTATCAAGGGGTAAATTTGTTCACAAGGATTTGATAATTTTATCAAATATGTGGAGAAGGATTCCTCAACACATATCTAACCAAACAAAATGATTTTGATTTTACAAAAGTTTAGTATGGATGATATTTTCAATATTTTCAAGAGTTTTTGGTGAGATGGGATCTAATTTTGATTCTTGAGGGGTGAATGAGAGTGATTGATTTTGATCCTAGATAAAAATCCTTCATGAAATACTCCCTATGTGAGAAAAGAAAACCTTTGGAAGAGACTTGGACTTTGTTGGTAATAAAATTCATACAAATGTGGATTATTCTTTGAAGCTTTCTTGTAAAAATTATAGACCAACCTTTCTCTAACTTCAAGAAGTCTTTCAAGACACTCCTCACAAGCTTTTGGACTAAGATTTTGACTTAGGTTTTTGGATTTTGATTTTGTGGGAAATAATTTGGAAGAACACATTTGTGGGGTTCAATTTTCTCTTAACTTTTCTTAATGAGTTATTTTTACCACAAAACATTCTTTGATTAAAGTTTCAAAGTAGATGTCTAATATCCTAGTTTCTTCTCATCCCACAAAGTCCATTATGTGGAGAATTGATGAAATTAAGGCAAGAGTTTCCTAATGTTGACTTTAGTGAAAAAAAATGATGATAAAACCCAAGTACTTAGATGCCTCTAAGGATGAAGTCCATAGGGCAAGCAAAAGCACTTGAATTTGTCAAAGGTATTTGCTTCCCTAAAGGGTTTGAAATTTTGAAGATCTTATGAATGTTTTCAAATGTTTTGAGATCCAAGCAAAGTGTTTTTGATTCCAAGAACATGCACTATCCTAGGACGAAAATTCAATATTTTCTGGGTTCCAACTTGGATGAATCTAGCTATGCTTACTCTTAAGGGATGATTAGATGTTTGACCACACAGGATCCCCCTTACAATGCACTCGCTTCTTGGGTCAACCAAGCATCAATACCCATGAATCTCCCATGGCATACTTCTCATCTCTACTAAAAGCTGTAAGAATGTGGGGTGGCTTTAGAATGACCATTCTTGCACCAACAAAGAGATTAAGATTTTTTCCTTTTTAAATAAGGGGTTTTAATACGTACATTCCATTCGTGGGGGACCATCCATGCATAAAGATACCATTGTTGCCCTTCTTGTCAAAATAATCCTCATGATACTCAAACTTTCCTCGAGTACCCACACTTGTATACCGGCTGGAAATCGCTTGGCTTTAGCGTGTTACTGATTGGGTCATTCCCTGGGGTGATTACTTTTTCCCACTAGGAAAGCCCTCTATGGATAAACAAAAGTGAGCAAGTACATCCGTAGTTCGATCGATCTTTTTTGAGAAATAAAGAGAGAACACTCGCAATGTTCTCCACTCACACTCGCAAGATTTATCAATTTTAAACATAAATCTAAATGTGGAGGCAATCTTTTTGACAACTTAATATCATAAAGAGACTTTTGATTCTCGAGATCATTGTGAGGCGTGAGAGAAGTGCATACATCTTTTAGATGAGATTAATTTGTGAAAAATATTACAAAACACCAAATTCTCATGTTCATTTTAATTTGAAAAGGCAAAATTGAGTTCTTTTTAAAGTCTCGAAATCAAAGTGTGAGAGTTGTTTGCCAAATTTTTAGAACCTACAGACACGTAAAATATACATGCACCTGACTAACATCATTTCGTCTTGAATCATACTCTCAAATTATCAACACCTTTCATCCCTTAATTAAATAAATCATTATTTATTTAATCAGGTCTTTCTCCTCTAGTGATCAAATTAATCTAATTAATCATCTTTCTCTGTTCATTTAAATAATTCATTTTATTTAAATTAAATCTCTAAAATCCTCTTATTAAATTGAATAAATTAAAACATTATTTAATTTAATCTAACATATTCCTCCTTAGTTAAATAAATCAAAATCATTTATTTAATTAATCATTTTCTCTCAATTTGATTTAAATCAATTCATAAATTTAAGTCTAAATTGTCACATCATCTAATTCTTCATTAAATTAATCAAAACCATGATTAAGTTAGTCCCTCTTATTAAAATCCTCTAGAGAATGCAACTTGCACAATAAATCAATTACTTTGATTTATTTAATTCTCTATTTTCCCTCACAAAGCATCCCTCATTTGAATTCAAAAAGCCCAAGTGGACTTGGTCCTTCCAACAAGGCATTTAAGACCTCTTACATGTTCTTGACCTTGAGCTAAGTGACATTAACTTCATTTCCCTTCCCTCTTCAACAAGTCATCTCACAAATTCAAAATTCAAACTAAATGCATTTATTGGCACTTTGGCCAAAATGTGCACAACCACTAACCATTCACATCATGACATGTGGCATTCAACCATTGGATTGAAAGTTAGTCCCACATTGCTCAAATCTTACTTTCTCTTCCAAATTGAAAGTTATAAATTGGAGGCTTCTCTCCTCATTTCTCATCCACAATTGCATGCAAAGTTACTCTCTTCATATTGAGAGCTAATTTTTTTCATTTCACTCAACCATTAATCATCTTCAAGATTTGTAACAAGGTTATGGTCAAATCTCTTTAGAGATTTGACCATTTTCTCAAATCACTCAACATTGCAACTTAGGAATTGGGAAAGGACCAATTGCAACACTCCAATGGCACCAATTCCCCCATGGGATCACTAATATATTGGCTTAATTAGGATTTACATTCTTTTCTTGTATTTGTGTTCTTCATATTCCTAATTTGAGTGTTTTAATAGATGGATTTCATGGGGAATCCCTCATACTTGTTTGCATGCATTTTATCTAACAACCTAACATGTTTTTTGCTCTTTTGCATTTGCAGGTTTAGGGGTTCATAGAACCCAAATTGAAGTTTAGTAAGTATCTAATGTTCTTTTTAACCCTTTGTAGCAAAAAAAAAATCTTTTGTAGTGTTCTTTTTTAGAATCCAAAAAACGTGAATTGGCCTAAAACAAAAAATAAAAGCATATAATGGGAGCTCTAAGCATTTAAAAACGCTTTGTCAACTTCAAATTTAGTGCTCAATTCTCTTTAATTCCAAGATTCTTCAAAGATCATTTCTTATGCTTCAATGTTGCAAGTCCTTTGTGCAAACAAAATCCCTCCCTCCTACAAAGTAAAAAAGACAATTGTGTGAGGATCAAGTTATTTAATTAAAGCCGTTTTAAGCATTAATTAGAACAATTTTAAGTGAAAATACAAATGATTTTGAACTAATGAATGAAGCATTAAATAAGAATATTTCTTTCCATAGTCCTTGCTCATCTAGTCTTTGTACTCGAATAATCTTCAGCTTCTAATTTCACTAGCAATGGGTCATAAAGATCAATTTATAAAGCATAAAATGTAGTGATCTCTTCCTCTTAAATCAATCAAAAACCAATGCAAAATGAGAAATGTATCTAAGAGGGAAAATAAATCATGTTTTAGTTCAAATATCTATCAAAAATAAAACAAGGAACGACACTCGGGCTACAAAGAATATGGTACTATACTTCACTAAGTGGGCGTAATAAATATTTGAGTACCACTTTCAAGTAGGCAGTCCAGAGCAAGTAGAAAGCATTAATCATTCATAAAATAATCTTTGTTGTGCTTTCAACATGTTCCCTTCCTGACCAAAAACACGTCATTCAACAATCTCCAAACTTATTGCATGTGCATCGATTATTTTATTTAATGCACATTTATTGATGACAAGGTATAGATGCCTAATCTAAGTTGCAACCAACGATTTAAATTAAAAAATGCATAAAGACTTCAAGCACATCATCGAATACCACCCATACTAAATATCCACCAAAAACCAAGCATATGAGATCAAAAGTATAATGTAGAAATTGAATTGCATGTGTTCAACATCGAATTGTTTAGCATGGAGATGTGAGCACAATAGAATTGACACTATGCAAATCGATATGTGTTTTATAGACTCGGTTTTGAAGATGATTCAAATCGAGTAATCCAGGGTAAACTATGAAGATTCAAAATCTATCAAATCTGAACAGGAACGTTGGGAAAAAAAGATTAATTTCCCACCAATAGTAGAATCCTTTCAACATCAAGAAAGTTTTGAGAGAGGGAAGTTATGGGGAAATATTTTAATGGTGAGCTTTTCAGTTAATAAAAAAAATCCAAAATTACATCTTTACATGCTTTTCTCCTTCACACGTCCTCCATAAAAACTTCAATGCAATAATAAAAAAGTAACAACACCAATTTTCAAGGTTGATGACATTAACTACAGTCAAATGCATAGGAACAAGATTTTACAATGCTCAGATACCATATGAAGACCATAAAGTTTTATATATTATTCAATCATCACCACTGTATTTATACAAAGGAAGGAGGAAGATGAAGAATTGAAAACTAAAGCTCTGACACTATACTTGAAATTGAAACTCATATGGATTCTTTTTGAAGCATGACAATGAGAATCATGTGGATCTTGCATGAATTGAGAGATGAGGCACACATCATACATAATATCAGGTCTAGTTGTAGTGAGGTACATGAAATTTTGGTATTCATTACTCTCCCACTGATAAGTTTGAGCTAGTAGGCTACATGGCTTCTGACTGGGTCAGTTTAGTGGATGATAGAAAATCAACATCTAGTTATTTTTTCTCATTTGGTTTTGGAGTTGTATCTTGTAGTTTTAAAAAATAGGATACAATGGTTCTCTCTTTCGTAGAAGAAAAATATATTGTAGTAGGATTAGTAAGTTGTCAAGCCATATGGATTCAAAGGATTTTGGAGGATCTACATTTGATTTAGGAATATCCAACAATTATTTACTATGATAACAATAGCACCATTACAATGACCAAATACCTTATGTTTCATTCTAGATCAAAGAAAATTGAAATAAAACATCATTTCATACGTGACTTGGTTCAAGATGGGATAGTGGAATTGCATTTTTTCCCTACATCTGAGCAAGTTGCTGATAAATTTACCAAGGATCTTCCTACAACCACTTTTGTTTGTTTGAGAAATCAGTTGGGACTTACCTCTATTGATCATTCAGGGGGAGATTGAAGGTATGCATGAGTGATCAATTATCATGATCATATATGTTGTTTCCTATTTTTCTTCAACTGACTACGAGTTCATTAATTTGTTGTTAAGGAATTCAAAGCATTTTGATCTACAAGTTCTATGTATTCCACTTCCACTAATTCCTAGAGATCTTGGGATAATAGTAGTCTTCATATTTATACTCCAATATGAATAGTTGTTTTCGGTAAATAGTGGAAGGTGGAATGGAAAATTATCACCATTTTCCATTCTGATATTTCTTGGAGACAATTGTTACCTTGTTTCTTGCAAAAAATGTTACTCCCACAACCTGCTCTGATACCAATTGAAGAATTGAAAACTAAAGCTCTTACATGATACTTGAAATTGAAACAATTATCACACTCAATACTTGATTAGGAAAAACCTAATATCTCTACTCGAAGGTTGAATGAACAACACAGTGGAAAAAAATATTAACTGTATTATTTTCAATTGTGTATAAAAATGTTACAAATATATCTATATATAAGAGATTTAAGACAAGCGATTAGGAACTAAGGAATAAAGCTAGATAAAGCCAAAAGAAACAAAGCTAAGGAAAAAAATAAAAGACTTAGACAATTTGCAAACTATATTTTTATTAAAAAAGAGAAAAAATAAAAAATAGGAAACACCAGATATGATCATGAGAATTGATCATTCATCCATATCTTCAGAAGCAGTTGGAAGGAAGAAGTGGTTGAATAAGTAGTTTAACTACATACTATATAGGCGTGAATTTGCACCCCTTACACAAATTTCCCTTTCATACATCCCCACCTTAGAAAATAAAATCTGAAGGAAAAATTTCACGTCACCCAACTACCTTCCTTCCACTTGGCATTTGTTTGTTGTGTCGATGGGAGAATATTTGTCGGGGACACGCGTAGATGTCTGCGTGGTGCTTTGTCATCCCTAATAGATTCCTACATCTGAAGTTGGTAGAGGCATTATAATCCTGATTGGGAATGAGTTGTAACATCCCTCTTCGACCAACTAAACTAAAAATACCTTATTCTTCCTCATTCTTCCTTCAAATTGATCCATTCTCACTCCTTTTCATCTCTTTAAGCCCTCTTAGCAATTCAATCTCACTTTTTAGCATCTCATTCACTCTCAAGAAACACTTCAACACTCCATTACAGTAGCAACACTCCATCAACTCTACATAGAAAGTGTGAAGCAAGCCATAGTAGCGTGAGCTTGGAGTCATGCGAGACCTCCCTTCATCACAATTAAGATTGTGGTGACCTTGTCAAGCATACATTCTCCTCTATTGGCTAGTGATATTTTGGGTGGAGGTGGTACAACATTTTTCTCCTCTCCTTTTTTATTTGGTTGAATAGCATTATAATATTTTGTGGTGTTTATTGCAACTTCTACTCTTTTTACTTCTTTATCACATATTTCTACTTCATTGCTATCTAGTTGTTCATGGAGGTGGAAACACCAAAACATGGGTTTGACTGAGGCAAACCCCTATATAGCCCCAACCATTTTCTCCTCTTTCTCTGTGTAGGTGAATGTGCATTTGGAGCTAGCTAGCAAACTAGAACATTGGTAAGATCATCTTCATCACCCTAGCTTTTATCTATCTAATTTATCATCTTTGTTTGTACTTTTCGTATCTTATTATTCTATTTTGCTTGTTTAAGAACAAGCAGCTAGGCTGTTAGTTTTTCTTAGGTATTTTATATTGTTCTTCCTATTTTTTGGTTGTACAAATTCCAATGCACTAGAGAGATGCCAGTGTGTCGTGGTGTCATCCCAGAACTACGTTGTCATCCTTGGACAGAGAGTTGTCTGAGGTGCAGTATCAACTCCAAAAACTAGCTTAGCTAGCCTAAACCTAGATTTCAAGTCTGAAGAGTGATAAAAGTAATTTATAGTTCTCATCATTCTTGACCTCTATTCGAAACACCCCTTGAGAGTGAGGTAAGTTAGGGAAGTCCTCAACTCTCGGCTCTCCATGACCCAGAGCCTTGACATGGTTGGTCCCCGTCTCTTACAAACACTCATCTGCATACACACACAATTAGTTATACAATGTAATATTCTAACAAATAGAAACTACCTTAAAGTGTTACAAATAGGGGATCAATTTTCATTTTTAATTATCTCAATACAAATTAATTAAGAGGAATTAGATAGTTAATATTGTGAATAATACATATAATATGAAAAGTTTAATCTTTTTATAGATATTTTATGCCTTTAAGACATCTATCTTTGTAGTGGAGTATAATCTAGTGGATTCTTTATATTTTTTTAAGAGATTTATTAGTTTTGGGTTGATGAAACATGTTATTTTTTGAGGATTTAATATAGAAATTGAATTGGTTTAATTCTTCTCATCTTTTATCTCTTCAATTATCTCAACCAAATGACGCCCTTCCTTCAAAAGAGTTAAATTATCTCCTAATTATTACTCCATTCTTTGTTGGATGTCTTCAAACTTCTTCTTTTGAGATTTTGTCATGGATCTCGCTTTGCAATCTACACACTTAAGATATTTTATTAAAAATAATGACAACATACATATTTTTTCCATGTGTCATCTATATCTTCTAACAAGCCTCTAATAATTTGTAGAGATTTGAAACTAATTGATATATATTTTATCCTAAAAATAAATAAGGAACTAGGGAAACACACATCTATTATTCTATGATGCTACTTTGATTTCAAAAGTAAAGTAAAAGTTAGGAGGAATTGAGAGTTTCAACACAAGAATTTATATAAAAAATACAATAGATAGAGGAAATTTATTTATACCTTTGTGCATTTCCTAGCATAGATAAGTATAAATTTTTTCATAGACTATGTAAAGCCTATTACTACATACTTTTACTTCAAAGTAAATTAATTCAATTTTCCCTTTCTCTTTTTCCTTGGAATCTTACTTATTTTGCATAAAGTGTTGAAAAAATCACCTTGTATGAAAAAAACCTTATACATAAAAAGTGAAGAGATAAGATCATTAAAATAATTTAACATTTTCTTATTTTTCCAATTCACGTAAAACTTATTTTGATACTTTCGATATCACCATTATTGATAATTTGTACCCATCATCCTATAAAATCCTTAACTTTTGCATATGGAATTGAAATTAGGAATATTTTGTTTGGAAGTTGCATAAATTTTTGAAAGCAACATGTATATGTAGCCATATCAAACTTGTGATGCCCTAAAAATAGATTTTTTTGTCCTATAACATGTTCATGTATATTTCTCCTTAAGAATGAGCTTTACTAATAGGTTTAGTATAGATTAGTTCTATGTAATGGCATCACACAATGCAATTTTATCACTTGTTCTACAATTAGTAACTTCTCAATTGTCTTTGACCATTAGGAAGTATTGAAAACATATACGATAATATGCAATGAGGAAGATAATGTTGTTAAAATGAATATAAATTTTATTTATGCCCTTCGCCTCATATTCTAAAGCAACATTGCTTAAATGGTAAATAAGGAGGAATAAACAAACCCTAATGGAAGAATATTTAAATACAATAAACTTTTATTATATAAAAGAGTATCATCTTGAATCATAAAGCATATGATAACTTAAGTTGTCAAGTGTCAACCATAAGACTTTTAATTTTTTTTTCTATTTTATAGTTCACTAAATAAATTTATTAAATTGCGATGTAGGTATTACAAATTTTAAAGAGTTATTAGGCATTCATCCCACATATGGAGGATCCCATCACTTATAAACTTGGATCACTTACCTTTCTTAGGGCAAGCTACCTCATCAAGAAAGAAGCTGTCACTTTTGAAGATCCACCACAAAGCAAAGAAGGATTAGCACATTGTTTCCAAGGTAAATCATATCCTGTTGCAAATAAAATGTTTCAACAAATGAATTATCAAGGCAGAGGATTAGGCCTACATGAATAGGGTATCCTAGAACCAGTGCAGATTATTGGCAATCCTAAGCATCAAGGCCTTGGTTATTCGGCAATTAGGGGACCTCAACATATCAATGATACCTCTATAAAATTGGGGGCAACTTCGTCTCAAGGAAACGTTAACATAGGGAGCACAAAAAATCATGAATCCAACCAATGCCAATATTACAACCAACCACATCATGAATCTTCATCCACCCATCACCCCATCCAAAAATTGGGACCAACGTCAAAAGAAATATTTGAATCGAAGCATGAAGAACATTATCAAAGCAAAAGAAGCTAAGAAGCATATCAGAAAAATCAAATACACTTGGATACCAAAGAATCCAAAGAAAGATTATCCCTATCAATCTCCATCAGTCAAAGAAACTATGGGGAAAAATAAAAAAGGGAAAAGTATCCATCCAAGATGTCGACAAAGGCAAAAGCAAGCTTCTCAAGCGACATACAAAGTGTATCAAGTAGTTGGTCCTAATTCCATGCACACTTCTGTATCCACCCATTATTGCTCATCTTCCCAAGTTTGGAGAGTCAAAGGTTCCAAACTATCAACCAATCCATCTTTTATTCCTAAACAAACTCTACAATCCACTCCTCCATGCATGATATCTAGTTCTCACATTGACCATGTATTGGCAGCAACCCTTCATCATAAGGATTTAGAAGGCACTCTATTGCGATGTGCACACAAAGACAGTTAACTCTGGTATCAGCAAAGCAAATTAGGGATCTCAAAAGTTCCATTCAAGTGCATGTATCTTGGCAAAGCAACTTCTTCAAATAGGATATTGATGGCATATTATGAAAGAAGCATCTACATCAACACCACCAGGTGATTCAACATGAGCTTAAAATCTCTCAGAAAATACAAAAAAATAAAACAAATATAAAAATCCAAAAAAATCAGAAAAGGATTGAAAATAGTAAAGAAAAAAAATCATCCTCTAGCGAAAACCACTTCAGTGGTGCTTTGGATAGGTACCATGATGGAAACCTGGAAAACAGGCATCATGTGTAGAATTAAGCATCCACATGCACCATTTCAGTTGAAAGCATCTTATCACATCCATAATAAAGCCAACATAAATCCATTCATCCATGAACCATTATCCCATCCATTTTCATATATCTGCATCCATACTTCAAATTATCTTGATCTTGGAAAATTTTGGTGCACACTTTACACTTGTTTATGGTAGTCATCATGACATGGGTCATTTTCATTGATCCTATCCAAGCCAACATTATTTGAGCCAAGAAGTACTATCCAAATGAGAATCCTTTATGCAAACACCTTATCTTATCACAAGATAATCCCTGGTATCCTTTGCATACTTACCATATCCATCCATCCATACATATATCCAAGAATCCACCTGTAGCCTTCCATACATTGCTAGACACTGGGGGCAGATATTTACATTTCACTTCAAAAAGAAATCTTGATATACATCCAACTTATGTGGTGATCCAAACATTGAAAAATGTGAAATCAAATTGGTCAAAGCATTTGCGAGCCAAAAATCCAAATCACTAGCCCATGGCATATTTTGACAAGACGATGTTCCTTATCAAGCTTTATCTTTCATCGAACATCAATCCAAGCAATCCATATCAATTGCATCTAATGTGTACTTCAGCATCACATCAAAATCATCAAAGCTATTTTGTTCCAAATCAAGCTTCATCAATCTTGATCGATCGAATCCAATCAATTATCACCTTGTTTGACTTAACACACTTAGTCAAACCACCCTCTTGTGTACGAGTTTACTCTAGGATAATACAACTTCCTAGAGTTTACAAGTGCATTATCATCTTATTTGACTTAACACACTTAGTCAAATTATCCAATCCATCATCAACTTGTTTGACTTGAAACACTTAGTCAAACCACCCCCTCATGTACGAGTTTACTCTAGGATAACACAACTTCCTAGATTTTACAAATTCTTTATCACTTTTGTTTGACTTAACACACTTAGTCAAACTATCAATCCATCAATCTGATCGATCAACATTAAGCTTGGTTTTCAACAAAGTCCCAAAACAAAGCACTGATATCTTATCCATATCCAAATTTTTAAAATCATGTGAAAATAAAAAACATCCAAATCATTCAAAAATCCAAAAACATCAAAATCAATCAAAAAATCCAAAAACATCCAAATCATTCAAAATTTCAAAACATGTCAAAAATCTGAAAAATAAAAAAATAGAGTCATCCTGCCAAACTATGTCGTCTCTGAGCTTGAATGTAGGCAAGGTTGATCTTTGATCATCGCCTGAGACATTTAGGTCAGTCCTTTAGGCGTTCATCACATTGGCAATCCATTTGCTCATTTAGTTTACATTTTAGGTTCGTCCTTTAGGTGTCCGTCGCAATGGCAATCCGTTTGCCCATCTATTTCATATTTTAGGCATCCGTCGCAATGGCAATCCATTTTCCCATCTATTATATCATTGAGTCAAGTCAATTGTCATCCGAACTACGTCATCTCTGAGCTTGAACGTAGGCAAGGTTGATCTTTGATCATCCCCCGAGACAGTTAGGTCATTCCTTTAGATGTTCATCGCAATGGAAATCCATTTACCCATCTATTTACATTGTAGGTCAGTCCTTTAGGCATCCGTCACATTGGCAATCCATTTGCCCATCTATCTTTTCATTGAGCCAAGTCCTTCATCAGTCGAACTACGTGGTCTCTGCATGTATAATGTAGGCAAGGCTAATCTATGCATCAGCTCCCGAGACCCCTATCATAGGTCTTTTTGTCGATCTCTCTGTCTTAAATATTTAAAATACCAAAAAAAATCATAAAACATCTCAAAATACCAAAAACAGCCTCAAAATATCTGAAAAATCCAAAATGGTGCATCCATTTCATCTCGCTTTCACCCGCGAATTTTATCACTCATAATAAAATCAATCACCACCTTCACCCTTCGGTAAGTTAGTCAGAAGCAAGTCTAGTAGGTTCAAAAGTGAACACTCTAATCGTCAGAGTCTTGAAAGTCTAGATTAGTAAGTCAACAAGTTGGTCAACTCGGAGTATCAATAGTTTATCATCAAATCAATCTCATCAAAACCTTGATCACAACATGTCCTAGGAATATGACCTTCCTACGATGGACATCAGCATCGAGTAATCCTATAGTTTAGCCGTGTCTAGCGGTACGAAGAACATTAGCTTGTTTATTTACTTTATCTTCGTCTTTTTGACTTATCTTATTTTGTGCTCATTCCAAGGACCTCTCGATTATGCCTAAACAAAATAGGTTTAGAGAGAAAGGAATGGGGTAATGATCATTATCTTTTTATCTGTTGTGCTTGTTGGATATTCTTGCAAAATAACTTCATCATGCATGCTTTGTTTTGTTTGTAGTTAGGATGTTTTAGGTGTCTTGTTGACCACATAAGAAGGCTTTCCTTTTTATGTTTTGGCCCAAGATGTTTAGAATATTTGAATTGCATTCCGAATAAGGTTTTGTTTGTCAAGTGTGAACATGAATACTCCTATCTATTTGATGAGTCAAAGTCCATCACACTAGGCGCAACTCCATCCTGATTCTTAATACCTTGATGCATCACACCTATGTGTGTTATCAAACATAAAGAAGGGTATGCTCTTTATCTCTCCCATCCTTGTATAAGCAATACATCATCATCATTCATTATCATATCCAATAAATTCTGGACGACTAGTGGACTTGTTCGACTTCTGCATCTTCTTGGTTTTAAAGGTTGATCCCTCTCATTCTTCTATCCTCTTTCGCGCTAACAATGCATCCATCCTACATCCTGAATAATCACATCATATCATCATAGGACAACATCATCCATCTTATTTTCATAATTATTTAAGTTGTTTAAGATAATATAAATTTGTTATTCTAAGCATCTTCCAAACATCTCATTTACATCATCATTGTCATATAGATCATATAGTCTAACCATCCATACATCCATTTTGAACCTCTTTATCACGAGATCGACCTCAAATCGAATCTTTTCGCTCGATCTCTCGAGGGGGCAATGTACTAACATATTTCTTTTCACTGGGGCATCTAAAAAAATAAGAAGTTTTTTTAATTTCGATGTCAACAACATCATTCTTTCAATCAATACAACAAGTACATTGCTTCAAAGAGGGGCAAAATTTAGACATGCAAAATTTACTCATGCATTTGATCATGCTTCATTCAACATTATTTCATCTATTAATTAAATAAACCAATTTAATTAATTCACTAAGCTTATCTCTTTAATTAAATAAATCAAATTATTTAATTATCTCCTATAGTTCTTGATTTAATTAAATCACTCATATGCATTTTCCTCTCATTTGATTTAAAACAAAAAAAAAAATTCAAATCAAATGTCATATCACCTAACCTCCTAATAAATTAATTTAATCCTAATCACCTAAATGCTCTAGATTCATCCACTTGCACAATAAATCATTTAAATTGATTTATTAAAACACCTATTTTCCTCACAAAGGCATATTCCCAAGGAATATGCCCTCATTAACTCCCCTATTTGAGTCTTTTGGCCAAACACAATTCCCCCCAAAACCCTCAACCGTATTCATTTATTGCCATTTTTAAATTTGAAATGGGCACATTGGCCAAAACTTGCACAATCATGGGCCAATCCCATTGTGACAAGTGGATCTCTCTCATTTGTTGGGTTTTAGTCCCACATTGATCAATCTTGGCTTCTCCTCTCTCAATCTGTCCTATAAATTCAATGCCTTATCTCTCATTTTTCATCTACATTTTGGAGAATCCTCATTATAGGCAACTTGAGTTCATTTAGCATCTCATTGGCTTATCAAGGGTTGGGAAAGGGCTATCTTCTACACAAAGGATAGCACCAATCCACCATAGAATAGATATACTTCATGTCTTCTTTGCATGCTTGGATTAGTTTTGTCATTTATTTTGAAGAATGTTGTATTATTCTATGAGGATATTGGAGTTGTGCTAACCATTTGCAGATTTCAGTGTTTACAATTCCTAAAATCTACCAAATTTATGTGGCTTCATATTACAATCCCATTCCACTTGCCTTTTTTAAATAGAATGTATTTATTTTCCTTAAGTAATATATAAAAAATTAAAATAGCATCGAATCATTTGGTGTATTAAATATGGCCACCCACATAGTACTAGTTGATAACATGGGTGGGACCATAAGAGTTACATCCTCGTGTGAGGTATGACATATAGTAGGAGGATACAATCTCAAGTTGCAAGTTGCAAGAAGAGATGCAGAGCTTGCTAAAATTGCAACCTAGTTCTTCTAGCATCAAAAGGATCACCAACCTAGGAAACCACCTACCAACTTAATTGTTTGATGAGCCCAAAGAGGTGCTGAGACTAGAGAGTGTGGAGGAGAATCATCAACCTCTGAATGATGACTATGAGAGGAATATGAATCCTTATCATCACTATGGTCATCTAAAGTGGAGGAAGAAGAATCCTCATCAGGAGTAGGAGGATTAAGATCCTATGAAGAAATATCATCATGATGCAATGTCTCAATTTCTTTCTTCCCTTCACCATTTATCTTTAACCTTCTCAATTTCCCTCTCATTAAATCCTAAATTTCCCTATTTCTTTTCCATACACTCTTTACCATCTCTATTTTCATACATATCATTCAAAACCTTACTTATGTTAGTTAGAGCTCATGCACCCCCTTGAAATATATACATGTACAAACACACACACACACCAAATTTTAACATTTTAGCTCTTATTCCATATATTTTACCTCATTAGTTGTACATGTCACTTTATAATGATAAAGTTGAGGTTGAAAGACACTTATTACAGGATTAAGTGAGATATCTCCCCATGCAACTACACAGTTTTCTTTATCCCTTAGAGTTAATATTTTGTTGTAGGGATTTTGTCACCATTATAATGACTCAAAGAGTAAGAGCATCATTTTAAAGCTAAAAACTATACAACGTCTAGGATATTCTACTTTCATTCTCCATTTTTACCCTCACCAAAACCAAAATACAATTATTTCTATGTGGACACCCTCCAAAAATGCCAAAGCCTTGAAGGTGTTCACAATGTGTCCCTTATATTGAGGTATAATTCCCCCAAGTCTTCACAAACATCATCCTTTGGCACTTGAATCCTACATAGCCTATTAATAAGATTCCCAAGAGTAGAGGACAAACACTTAATACCTCAACAATGACTATGAACCCTAGATACTACACCAACACATAATTAAGCACAAATTATCTCTTGTTAGTCATAAATAGCTAAAAAATTACAAGGCTAATGATTATGTAAACTTCTTCTATAAGATCATCCTATCACTATTAGTGGGAAATGAACACAAGGATGTCATTTCTCTTCTTTATTATATATTACTTACAATTAATCATTCTTAGGTCAATATTATTTAAAAGTGTAATTAACAATATGAAAAAATGTACTTTTTTATTCATATCAATTTGATATTTCAGATAGGAGCGGGGGCGCCTAGCTCGATTGGCTAAAGCATCTTGTTGCAGGAAAGAGGTCAGGAGGTCTAGTCTCCCCCAAAATCCGTGGTACCAGAGGGTGGTTCATGCTAGCATCATCGGTCACATAAATGTTTTTTACTAGGTGCATTGTAGTTTATAGGGGGATGGATACCCGACCAATTCCTATAGTCTAATTTTTTTTTGATATTTTAGATTGGTAAGATTTAATTAATACATTCAAAGATATAAACATAGTTTAGCATAGTTACCATAATCTAATAAATATTTAACACCTAGGGTTCATTTTTTTTTTTAGTTTGTGATCCTAACTTCTTAAATGCTAAATTTATAATTTTACTATCATAGACTAGCAAACCTTTTGCTTCTAAAAAATTCCTCTTCACACTTTCATAATTTTGTACTTACTAATTTTGTCTTCACTTTCAAAGATGCTCTTACAACACTGCAATTTGTGGGTTTCACTTTGGACACATTAAAAAATGCTCTTACAAATAGTATTATTCATGCAAGTGTAACTACCTATTTGATTAGTTAATTAGGAAAACCAAACACTCTAATTTACAAGACTAATTCATCTTTAAGGATATTCTCACATACTACCCAAAATAGACACTCCAAGATTATTTTTCATGTCTACTTTATAGCTCCCCTTCTTATATGTTCTATTACATCCACCATAACCACTTGAAAAAGCATCAAAATATGTCAAACATAGAATCTAACGATTCTCCTTTATGTGGCACTTCATATGAAAATAGCCCAACATTACAACATACAATATTAAATAATTATAATTATTCTTAGGACTTTGCAAGGTGATATGATAACTAACCCTAAGAGAAAGATCTAATAATAAAAAAATTGGTCCTAACCAATTTTATAGGAATAGAAATAAATTCTAAAATTTTAAATTTAAATTTAAATTTGTGCCCTCACATAATCTTTCCAACTAGTTGTTGGGAACCAATTTATGTGTGAAAATTATTGACTTGTATGCTAGGGTATTATAGTCAAAGATGTAAGCTCTAATTCGTTTCAAATTATTAAGATTCATAAAATAGTCATTTGAAACATAAAGATCATTAAAATTCTATCATTAGCTCACATCAACAACATAGACATAATTGCATCTTAATTTCACACCTTTGATTATTTGTCCCAAACAATTAAAATTGACAACAATAGTTTGACCAAACAGGAATATTTCTTCCCTAACAAAATCCTTAATGGTGTTTATCCATGCCTCCCCTTTTTAGACACAAAATGTAAACATCAAGGTGAGTAGATTCTAAATACCAATTTTTGAGAAGGTCATTTTCACACATAAAGTTTATATCCATAGACGTGGAGATCAATTTTATAGGTGTAGAATAAAACCAAAACATTAAATATAATTTTTTTGACATAGAATTGTTTGCCTAATCATTTTTAAAATATTTGATAAATTAATAAAATAATTAATATTTTTTGTTATAAAGTGTAGACACCAAAATTTGACCACTTTTATATGGTCATAATCCCATCATTTATTCATCTAATCCATCTATATTGATTAAATGACATTTAATTAATATTGTCCTTTTCCCATAACGTTCCTAAGGTATTTAATTTAATCAATTAAATACTTTATACATTAGCCCACTTCATCTCTAAATTAAATAAATGCAATCAATTTATTTAATTTAGTCAATTATCCTTTTCATTTTTAAATTCATTCTTTCTCTCTCTTTGTCACATCCTCCATAACCTTGTCATTCATCTGGGTTAATTTAATTAATCCTTCATTAAGATGTGCATATCCTTAATTAGATTTAATGTCACATCCTCCATAACTTGCCACTTGCCTCTAATCATCATTAATTAATCTAATCATTTGTTTGCACAATCCTAATCCTAATCACTTACCCCTTTTAACATGTCCTTAAGTCAACCTTCTTGGTACTTACCTTTTTTGGGTTGACCTCTTCCCCATGTGAATTAAAAATTCACACTTATTCCCCCCATGCATTTGTCTTCCCCATGACATATCATATGTCACATCGTACCCATGGGACAAAGACACCTTCTAGAAGGAATCTTGTCTTACCCTTTGGTCTCTCCTTAAAAATGAATTAAAAATACACTTTTATTCCTCCAAAGCTTTTCCCTTCCCCATGTGATCATTGAGAGGTCACATCAATCACATGCCAAGGTACTTGCAAGTACCTTGGGACCACATGGCCTCTTCCATGTCATTTGTACCTCTTGCCATCTAACCTTGTCCTTTGGACAACTCACCCACCACATGTCCAAATGTGAGGGCTTGTGAGTCCTCAACTCACCATAACCCTCCATCTTGGCCATGGTGGCTCAATCTTGACCGTTGAATTCTCTAGAGAATTCAACTTTTCCTATAAATACCCTCCTTCTTCCTTCATAAAAGGATCCAGATGCATTCTTAGCCAACTTATGATCTTGAGCCATTTGAGCCTCCATAAGTTATTATCACATCATTTTCATCCAATATCCATCTTAGCTATTTACATCTTCATTTTTCATTTTAAGCACTTTTCATCATTTTTCCATCAAGGAGCACACATAATATCAACTATCAAAGGGCCAACCAAGGGAAACATGGATAAAGGTATATGAATTTGATTTTGATTTTCATCTTTTTTTTATCTTGTGTTTAACTTAGGAAAATCATTTTTGAGGTGTTAGGTGTCTTTGTATTCTTCTTGCATTTTAGTTTTATTTTGCATTTTAGATTAGTACATTTTTCCCCTTGACATAAAGAATCTTCATCAAACTTTGAACTCAAAATGATTTGACACACCTTCAATGTTTAGACAGAACACATTTAAAAATAAAAACAACAAAAAGAACCAAACCTACACAATACTAAACAACTAAAACAATCTCAACAAAAAAATCTTGATCATGAAGGTTTTCCCTAACACTTGACCGAAATTAAATTATCCTTCAATTAGAAAGGTATTCAGAAATAACAAGAATTACTTAGCAAACCACCTTTTCCTTGAGGCAGAATAAAAATTCAAAGCAATAGAAAAACCTAATTGATGGTCTGGGTGATAGTCTGGAGCATGTGTGATGCCCAGATAAATTGGACCTAGTAAAAAATAGCACCCAAGTCGTAAGGTTTTGTTAGAGGTCTCCTATCATATCTTCAGTTTGTTATTACAAATAGAAAAGCACTCACACTGGGTACCATTGTTTGGGTCCACCACCAGTTTCTACTTAACTGTAGCTTAAGATTTGAATTGTACAGTTGGTATTCCTCTGCCATTTCAATGTCGACCAAAAGGAAGAAAGAAAAGAAGTGTTGGGTCGGCGAATGAGAATGGTTTTGAATTACTGTCGAGTATTGATGTTGAACGTGCACATGCTGGCCATGTGCCTCTGCCTTCTCTCATGGCTGACGAGTCATATTTCCATTTTTGATGTGAAAGCATCCCAATGAGAAAGGTGAGGATATGGTTGTCGTAAAAGGGTCCCACTACAAATTTGTTCATTGTTCTTCCATATTCATGCTCGTCGCCTGCTCATTTCAGATCTCCAGTAATATATCTGATAAGAGTTTGTAAGTATCTGATTGAGTTTTTAATAGAGTGGGTAATGTTAATATGTAAATTTTAACCATATGTTGTGCAATTCATTGCACAAATTATAGAGTTGGCCCCATAGTTATGTCGTTTTATTGAGGACCTTTGTTTTTAAATATTGTCTTTATGCAAAGGGTTCTTGTTTCAATGGAGTTTATGGTTGATGGTCTGAGGAGGATCATATCACGTCAATTTGAATATTCTTTTAATGAAAAATTTAGAGGAACCACCCCTTTTCTTTTGTTCAAAATTACTCTTGCATTTTATACTCTAAATTTTTCAATTAATTAGCCAATAGGCTATACTTCTTGGATCCTCAATGCACAATATGCCTGAAAACCTATCTCACACCTAAAATAGGTATGGGTGCTGTCAAGCAGTCTCCAATTCATTGTAAACCTCCTACGCAAGAAGATCATATTTCCCTTGTAAATGTAGCTCACACCTTTTGCCGACCTGAAGAATTGGCTAGTTGTCAAACCCAAGGCAGAGACATTGCATGCCATTCATAAAATTGAATGCCTCAACATGAAAGTTGAGGTAGTGGCTCTCCTTTTCTTCCACTAGGCACAACGAGGGTCACAAAATATACAACAGACCTTAATGGAGATGTATAATCTCAAGAAAAAATAGATCTTCTGCCTACATTTTTTCTACCAAAGGATGTTGTTCTCGATTATGCATTTATCTATTCCCTAATCGCCCTAAGATCACTACCTCCAATTTGCATAAATGCCTCGACTTGCTAACAAATCAAGGAATCGTCGACCTCTCACGTTGAAAGTCTCCAAGGTTCAAAATTTTTGCACCAACATTGGTTGTTTTTGAATAGATAAGATTCATGCCTTCTCTTCATTTTGAATTTCCTGCCTTCTCTAATTTGTGGCCTCCCTTCATTTGACGTTCTTTTTCTATGGTTTCACATTTTTCATACATGTCCACCAACGAAGCTCCAACAACACCATCTCATAGAATCCCTCTATTTTTTATGCTCTGATAGATTCTCATACCCAAATCAACCACACAAACAACCCTATAATTGCTAGGACGAAACTGTTAGGGTTTTCTTGTAATGATTTTAAGTGTGGGCTATTTTCCTAGCAAACTGACATTAGGGCTAGGTCGAACTTTTATTCTAACTTCTGGGTCTGCTTAACATTTTTCTCTTGATGGGAGGGTGGTTATCTATTGAGTTTTATAAAAAATAATTTCTAAAGAGCTTTTGGCCCACAAACGATCTTCAAGGGTGGACTTCCCTATTTAGGGCATCGATGCTCTATCTAGATGATTTTGTGATTCACATTGGTTATCTTTTTATTATTAGAATTGTTGTTGAAACTTGTTAGAAGAAATATAGTTCTTGTAACATTGTGGTTTTTGGAATCAAGAAATGGCCATTCTCTTGAAAGGTTATTGCTGTTAGAAACCAAGATCACCTGCATGCAATCACCTGTCATATGCAAAAGACATGCAAAACCAAAGAAGATTTTTTGTAAACCTAAAAGTAAAAATGCATTATTGAGAATAAATTATTACAAAGAGATCAATCCTTATGAAGGAGATCAAGAAACCCTAAAAGGGAAACCCTAGTGTGCACACTTAATAATTAATCAATTATTAATGTGCCTAAGTTTAGCTTAAGTACATAAAGGAATAAGTTAGTTAATTAATTAACCAGTATGATATAATTAATTAAGTGCAATAACTTATTACTCTAACACCCCCCCTTAAGATGAACTTAGGAAGAAGCTAAAACACTAGAAGAAATATAGTTCTTGTAACATTGTGGTTTTTGGAATCAAGAAATGGCCATTCTCTTGAAAGGTTATTGCTGTTAGAAACCAAGATCACCTGCATGCAATCACTTGTCATATGCAAAAGACATGCAGAACCAAAGAATATTTTTTGTAAACCTCAAAGTAAAAATGCATTATTGAGAATAAATTATTACAAAGAGATAAATCCTTATGAAGGAGATCAAGAAACCCTAAAAGGGAAACCCTAGTGTGCACACTTAATAATTAATCAATTATTAATGTGCCTAAGTTTAGCTTAAGTACATAAAGGAATAAGTTACTTAATTAATTAACCAGTATGATATAATTAATTAAGTGCAATCACTTATTACTCTAACACCCCCCCTTAAGATGAACTTAGGAAGAAGCTAAAACACTAGAAAAAGATTCATGAAAGCAAATATGGGTCCCAACAACTAGGCCTGATCAGGTACCCATTTATAAATGCAAGAATGAGGTAGAGAAGGAAAACCCAGTGGGACAAAACCCCCCTACAATGAGATGACATGCTGCAAAGAAGCACTGGAAGAACTCTGTAGAGTAACAATGGAACCGAAATCTGGCAAGCAAGGAAAGATACTTCTATCTACTACTGAAACCAAATGAGAGTCACTGATTGACTCAAGGAATCATGAAAAAAACAACAGTAGATCCGATGCCTCGGAACACTCGAAAACTCCAAACAGGAACAACACTGGAATCTATGAAGCAACAGTTGATTATTGAATGATGTGATACTGAAATGAAGCGCAAAGATGCAAGTTGCGCTTTTCCAACTACCAAAAAATCCAAGTAATCTCCAAAAAACCCATTGGGATAAATATGGAATAATGATAAACTTGGGATAGATACAGAAAAAAGTGCATGGACAAAAACATAGAGCTCCTCAATACCTTTCCAATGCCGCAAAGATAGCAAAAATCAGAGATCGTGGCAAAACATTATGAGCTCGGAAGCATAAAATAAACATCTGACTTCAAACAAAAATAAATTTAGATAAATAGAAAACTACTATAAGAAAAACTACACCACAAGAAAGTGCTCAGAACCAGCTTTCTGGCGATATCTCGTTTGCCCAATTTTGATACCTTATACCCAAGTTATGCCAAAAAGAAAAAAACCTGCTCCTTTAAGGCAAATCAGGGTTAGGAGGGGGCAAAGAGGCCCTACGGCTGCTGACGTCATGCTGATGTAATCAGTTCACGAGCTTAAATTTGATGGCCATCTGGCTGTCACCGCAAAAATTCACCCCCTCTGCAAAAAAAATCCGTCAGAGCCCCTGGTTGTCGATATGACCAGGGGCAGGGTGCTGAGTTCGGTCGGGGGCTAGGCACGGAGCTCCTTGTCCCCCATAGGATCGCCGCTCTACAGAAAGGGCCCGCGGGGGTGGGCGAAGGAGTGGAGGTGTGCTACCGGTGGCCTCTGGGTGGCGCAGCGGCTGCGCTCACCATTTGAACTGGCAACGCACAAACCAATACACGAATGGGATTGTTTCGCATGATTTTCAATAATTTTTGCCTCAGGAACCAAATTCTCCAAAATCGACTATTTGACTAGTGTTTCTAGGGTTTTTGGGCACTCTGAAAGCGATGGTGACGTCCATTTGAGCCCAAAGTACTCCGAAAAATTGGCTACCCCCAGATCTTGCAAAAAAGATGCATGTGGAAACCCTTGCACTTGAAACTCACTAAAAGGCCATATCTTCAAATCGCGAACAGGCAGCCGTAGGTCTGTAGCTCTGATACCATGTTACAAACCAAGATAACCTCCATGCAATCATGTGTCACATGCAAAAGACATGTAGAACCAAAGAAGATGTTCTGTAAACCTCAAAGTAAAAATGCATTATTGAGAATCAATTTTTACAAAGAGATCAATCCTTATGAAGGAGATCAAGAAACCCTAAAATGAAAACCCTACTATGCACACTTAATAATTAATTAATTATTAATGTACCTAAGTTTAGCTTAAGTACCTAAAGGAATAAGTGAATTAGGCATCAACCAAAATTGCTGGTGAAAGGAATGCCAACCATAATGGCCTAGTGATTTATATGATGATTTGTTTCCATTGTAGACTATTTCCTTCCACTTCATCCATTCCATATATATATATATATATTGTGGATGCTTCACATTTCCGTTAAACACAGTGTGATAACAACTACAGTCTCATTTAATCTTGTAACACCTAATGAGGCATTATTTGCATAGGATAGGGCCTATCTTGACACAAGAATACCTCTCCTTATATTTAGATTATTTTTTCTATGGTTAGTGTAGCATCGAAAAAAGGATCCTTTCACTTTTTCACGCTTATTTGGGTCCTCCTTGTGGATTTTAGCTTAATATTTCCTCGATTTTGTGTTGTAATGTGGATAACACATTCACATTAGGTCTTGGGCCCTTGTGAACTAATGTATTTTAATGGTACCTTGCAAAGGTGTTGTAACATACTTTCACACTTTTCTAGGATTTTATCAATTAATTAAGCATAACAAACATAATTTCAATCATAATTTATCTTAACCTTGCCTTATTTGGTGTGTTGCAAAGTGTTGTAACACACTTTCACATTCCTCTAGGCTTGTCATTTATAATTGGGCTTTCTTATGCTTTGAATGGCCCCATTTTGCATCCACAAGCCTTATTTATGTGTATTTTTGAGGATAATCTCAACAAAAGGCACTTACAACATCAAAATCTCGAAAACCCACCTCAAATTCCTAAGGTGGGACTCATTTTCCATTCTGTTCGAATGAGTCCCCTTAGGTGGGACCCATTCACCCAAGGCGGCGAATGAGTCACTTTTAACTCAAAATCAAATTTATTTTAAATATTTGGTGAGATTTTATTCTCCAAGATCCAATGTGAGCTTGTAGTGTTGTAATTTTGAGAATTCTTGCATAATTGAGTATAAATATAAGGTTTTTCCACTCATTTTCATCCTAAGCAATCCTAACATCCTTGAGACTTTTGTGAGAGTATCCTTATAGAAAATTGAGCTAACAAGAGTATTTGAGCAAGAGCATTCAAGAGCATTCCTCAAGCATCAATGATCATGTCAAAGATCACATTCTTCATGTTTGTTATTGTGCTCACAATTGTGATGTAGAGTTCATGATCCAAGCAAGCTTTTCATTCAAGATCTATCTCCTTCAAGAAAAAATTAAGAACCACATCCATTGCAGCCATTTCAAGCATAATTGAAGCAATTTATTGCTAGGGTTTGGTGAGTTGCAACATTACCTTTTTTTCATTCATCATTCTCCCTTTACATTTTCTTTAATTTCAAGGTTTAATTACCAACAAGGGGTTTGACCAAGGCAAACTCCTATTCTCTAACCCCACAACCATTTTTCCCTCTCTTTGCATGTGATTTACAGGTCTAGATTGTAGATTTATCAAAGAGAAAGATTGAAAAAGTTGTCATCAAGTTGTCAAAACAATTCAAAATTGTCAAAGTTGTGAACAAGCCTTGGAGAATTTTAGAGAAGGTCTACAAGCTGAATTTTGTAGTTTCAGACCCAAATCTGAATTAGGAATAGAAAACTAGATGACAGCTACAAGATCTAGTTTTGAATTTATAGAAATCTAGAAGTGGGTTGATTCACCACTAGTGGAGAATGAGTCCCAATGTACCTGTTTATCAGAGATTTTTGTAGATTTGTGTACTCATTTGTTCAAAACCTATTTCAGCATAGTTTACCCAAAACTGGACTGATTCACCTAGCTTGGCATATGAGTCCCAATTAGTTCCAACAGTGTATTTTTCAAGATTCTAGATCTCCATTCTACCTTATTCAGTTTCGATGTGCACATTTCTAGTTTTATTGTTTTCTGTTACACTTTACTTGCATACTACACTATTTTTTCAAACATCTTCTTTTCCAAGTTTATACTTGGTGGTGAACCCCTCATTTCTTATCATTCAATCCCCCTAGAATAGTCCTTTTGGGAGATTTCAATCTCATTTACATTAAAATATCAAGGGTTTGTTCTTGAGTGAACCACCCAAGCAAGAAAATTGACCTCTCTCCTTTTAGGTCCAAAACCCTAGAAGCCTTAGAGGGAGGTCACCATTTTCCTTGGTTCAGTTAGATACAAGAATTTTTATGTCTATTTACATATATGATAAATGCAAGGTTTATGGGTGCAAAGTAATAATAATAAATGCTTTTGTTCTTCCAATATCTAGTGTAGGAGTACATAAGAAAAAAAATATATTCTTATATTTCTTCTATGATTTTTGTACCCTCATATCCATATCATGCAAGGAAAACTACACCTTTTCAATAATAGAAATGCACAATGAATACTACTCATACCTTAACCATGCTTGATTCTTTTGTTGATGCTCTGGATTTTTTTGTTTACTCACTCAACAAATCTCATTTCAAATGCATTCAAAAAATTAAAATAAGTTCATTCAGTATAGATATCTATCAACTGTAAGTGCACCACTTATGTAATCTATTTTGCCATCTATTGCACTCATATACTATATTAGTTTTTTCCACATTTTAGATAAAAAATAAGATACCACATCATAATGTTACATTTTAAACACAACAATTTATGCACCAATCCTCACACATCATATTGCAAGGCTAAAGTGTTAGATGGTGTTAATATTTTCTATACAGATGATGTATATCCCTCCCTATCTACAACCATAAACAAAATTAGTTTTTTAGATAAGCAACTAAGTACTGAGGTCACAAAAAACATGGTGGTTTTTAGTTGTATTTAATACTGACATGATAAGGTTTGAGGTAACCAAGCAAACCCCTTTTACATGGTCATGCATGTGAACTCATGCACTAAGAGGTTTTGGTTTGTGATGAGTAACTGTCTCACAACTTGACCAAGAACCTCTTTGAATAAGGCATAAATGTATCCTAGGCATGGTTATGGTCAATAATTTTGGTAAAGCGTATTCTTTTTATCCCAGGTTTACTTCATTACTATTTTGGATTGCAATCCCAACTTATCCAGTGTAGTCAAAACTAAACTAGTTCAAGAACTAGTATCTCTTTTCTTCTTATTCATGAAGAATATAGATGTATATGTATGCATGTGTAACATAGATTTTGGTACCACCTAGGGTTCTCTAAAACTTCTAGGGTTTTTCACCTAAAAAGAGAGGGATACCAAAATGGATAATGTTAACATTCAAGATTAATGTAGATGTTATTGAAGTCTTTCTAAGTGCAATGATCTAAGTGCTGGAAATGGATAAAGGAAATCAAATAATAATGCAAAGCCTAGAAAATGGACTATGTTTGAACACATTGTGATATGCAGAAAGACCTAAAAGATGAAAATAAATGCAAATAAAATAGAACGGGAAAGTAAAACATAAATCATGCACTTGGAAATATGTTGAGAACTAGGATGAAAGATGAAAATGTTGCTAAATCTAAAATTTTGGCCTATTGGGATACTTCCTCCAAGCTAGGTGATTTAGTCCTAGATCTAGAAAATTGTACTGGAGCCCATTTCGGACAAATGGGTATCCAAATCTATCTAGAAAAATCTTAAAAACATGTATAGTGGGACTAAGTCACCAGTAATGGTGAATTAGTCCACTTTGGCTTTTCTAAAAGTTCGAAAGTGGAAACGGAAGCCCTCGATCTGCACTTTCTACTCCTCTAGGTATCTAATTATGAACCTCTAGTTTTTGACACTGTAAGAGACTTAAATTTGTAGATATTTTTCCCTAGCCAACAAGGAGATGTATTCAAAAAACTTTCAACCTATTCTTCAATGATTTCCTAGCCTTCAATGTACCTAAATCTGCAAACACACAAAGAGAGAAAGATAGAAATGTTGATTGTTAGAGCATGGGGGTTTGCATTGGTCAAACCCCTTTTAGATAATTAAATCAAATGAAGAAAAAAGATAATGAAACACAAAATAATGGAGATAGAAACTTTCCATGGTGATTGAACTTGAGTTGTTGCAACAATGAAGGAAGAATCTCACCTTGAATGCTTGCTTGATGACTTAGAAGGCTTAAACCCTAGCTTTCTTGAGAAGAATGAGAGATGATTGATTGATTGAATGGAATAAAATATAATTTGGGTGAAAATGAGGGGAAAAACCCTTATTTATACATATTGTGCCCTAATTTCCTGAAAATAACACATAAAAGGCCGACCTTATGGTTTAAAAGACAATATCCTAGCAGAATTTTTGATTAAATTTGATTTTTATCCTGCATGGGACTGTCACCCAAGGTAGTAACTTATTTCACCTGGGAAATTTTAAGTAGATTTTAGGAATTGAAGTATGATTAATGTTGCTTCACATGTTTGTCTTCTGAAACACACTTAAGTGGGACTTATAAGTGCATTAAGGGGTCATTTTATCATAAGAAAGGGTTGATTTATTGATGACAAGCCTAGGAAAATGTGAGAGTTTGTTACAAATCTTTACAACACTTTGAAATAAGGTTTGGAAAGTGATAAAAATATGTTGTTTAGGTGAATTATGATGAAAGGGTCCTAGAAACATGTGAAAGTGGGTTACAAAAATTCACAACACCTTTACAAGACACCATATAATTCTTATTGATTTGCAAGGGTCCAAGACCTAATGTGAATGTGTTGGCCACATTACAACATTAAATCCATGCAAAACTAGGCCAAAAAATAGAAGAAAAGGCCCAAATGAGCATGAAAAAGGATTCTTTTTTCTATGCTACAATATGTATATGCATAGAAAATGTAGCATTTATTTTGTTGTTAGTTGCACACAGAAATAGGTATTCACCATGTTCTATCAATCATTGCTGACAAGAATCATTGTCTTTGTCTTCTATTACTATGGATTTGCACCTGCAACACACATAACAAGGAGTCATTCAATCAATAATTAAGTATTTTCAAAAATCTATCTTCATAGTTGATGTACAAAATCCAGGGTAAACTGTGCTAGGAGTCGTCTAATCAATAATTAAGGATTTTCAAACATCTATTTTCATAGTTGATGTATAGAATTCAGGGTACACTGTGCTAGTGTCTTGAAAAACTTGACTGTCATATGTCTAATATGATTTCAATTGCATGAGTCTGATAATAGTGTCAATATAATGATAGTCTTCAACAACTTAACAAGGATATGCATGATGACAGGCACATTGAGGGTCTCTAGACTATTAAAATATTGGATACTTTACCAATGCATGTTCTACAACATACAAGGGGATTTCCAACAAGGGTATGTCTCCTCTCATTGTCTATTTATCTATATAATAACCTCTATGCCTGTCTCAAAATTACTTGGGGAGAATTTTAATGCTTGGGTTACTTTCACTATAAAATGTCTTTTTCTTGGGAAAAAATTAAAAATTGAAATAATTCTCCTTGATGTATAGCCATTGGAGTTAAACTGTTTGGTTGAAACTATTTAGTATTGAGAATTTTTAAGTTAGCATTATATTGGTTGTATTTTTAGATTAATATCTAGAATTTTATTACATATCTTTATTTGCAAGGAATTTTTTATCAATATTTAAGATAATTTCTTTATTTATGAGTTCTAAATATATCCATGATCTGTTCGGTTAAATTCCCTCTAACCATGTTGTCTATACAAACAGTAGTGATCACATTGCTATTAAATGTGTGAAGTGTTTGTATGAAACTAAAAAAATGATGTGTGCCATGCTATTCATGGTTCCAAAGATGATGTTTATGTTTTTTGGTATCACATAGTTCCTTTATTATTTCAGTCATAGGGGGAGTCAATGCTTGCAAGTGATATCCATTGATTTTGGTATGTTTTGAAAGATGTTTTCTATACTCATATAGAGAATGATATGCATGGTCAAGATGAATCTCAAATGGGCTTCATTCAATATTTAGATAGTTCCTAATGCCATGTATAGTATTATTCATATCTCACTTCCTTATTGACAGTACATGGACAATATATCACTATATTTGCAATGGACATTGTCTCTGTCAAGTGTTTGTATGAAAGAAAGATAGTGATGTCTGCCATGTTGTTCATGGCTCCAAAGATGATGTTGATGTTTTTTGGTATCATAGAGTTCCTTTCTTATCTCTTCATGATTCTAATGTAAGTTTTACAAAGGGACTTGTTCACTATTTTTCAAAGCTTCTAGTTCATATGATGTTTATACAAGTTGATACAAGCTTGATTTAAGTTATTATACTATTTACTGTTGCTTCAATATTTAGACAATGCATGGACAGTATGCCACCGTGTTTAATAATGGACAATGTCTCTGTGAAGTGTTCATTTGACAGTAAAAGATTGATTATGAGAATGACCACCTCTCTAAGAAAAGGGGTCATACATCTCTGATCAGGGTAGTGGAATAAATCTATACTTTCCTTGAACATATTGTAATTTTGACCTCACTACTGGTTTTAATATATCTTAAATTTGATAGCGGTGATTATATGTATAACAATGTCTTTGAAGGCTAGAGGCAGAGGAGAAGACACAAATATGAAAATAGCTTCACTCAAAAAAAATTCAATCACAGAATAAAACTAAAATTTAGAATGTTCACATAAATTAAATTAAGCAAGATTGAAGATTTCATTCATTCAAAATATTTGATTCCACAAAGCTGCTACTTAGACTTTCTCTACATAGCATTTTCCAGCATTCTATAGAAAACTTGCTCCCCAATCCATCCATTTCTCTCTTTTCTAAAATGATAATAAAAACTTCTTACATAAGGACCATATGTGCAGGATCATAATGGGCCAAAAAGTGGCAACATGATGGGTATGTGGCTGGCGACTATTTTTTTACCCAAAATTGATGAAACAAAAAGTGTTTTTAAAAGAGATTCTCATCTTTCCACCAATAGAAACTATGCTTTACTTTGAATTTAATAAATAATTATTATTCATTTTCTATTGAATTATGAAGAAAGTCCTAATTTTTAGGTTGATTGAAAAACATCTATAGCTTTCAAACGGTATCATATTTTTTGAATCCAAAACATGCGTCACATTCTATGCTTCACATAATATAAAATTAAAAAAGAAAAAAATGAATTTCATGAAGTTTTGACCAAGTTAAGGTGGTCAGACATACGAGTCTTAATATTTTTTAAAAGTTGTCATAAACAATTTATAATTAATTATTTACTTGGAAACAAATTACAAAAGAATACGCATCACATCGGGACATGAGTCCTCTACTTACATCTAAAATCTTCTAAAAAAATATTATCATTTTAATGTGGTTAGGGTGGTCAGACAGACACCCACTTCTTATTTTTTCCCTAAAATTTAAGTACTACTGTATTGAAATTTCAAATTTTCACCAAATAGATTTATTTTTTTTGTAAATAAACCTAGTATTTTAGAAACTACATTCAATTTTCTACAAATTCTATTGTTACATATTTTTGAAATAATATAGATAACTTATTCAAATTTTTATGTCAAGTTGCCTAACTTTGATTTTTCTGAATTTTTTGCCACTTAAGGACTTGTTTTTTCCATGATGATCATGCACATACCCATAAAAAGTTCCTTATGGGAAAACTTGGCCCTCAAGAAAACAAAAAAAATGACTTACAAAATACTTTTTCAGTAACTTGACTTCCAAGTCAAGTAAATACCTTTTTACCTTTCTTATTACAAAAAAACATATTAAAGCCATTAAAAGTTAAATGCATGGATTTTAAATATTGTCCTTTAGAAATAAAAGACCTGTGCAAAATAAAAACATTAAAAATGCCGCCAACCAAAATAAAACATCACACAAGACTGCTGGAAAACATCCCAATCGCATAGAAAAAATTGTCATGAAGAAAAGGACTCTGTCAGGAGCCATCGGGAGCTATCAGGAGCCATCAGGAGTTGGAATTATTTCCAACACTCCCCCTTAATTATAGCTATTGCCGTCAATGATACCCAAACAATCTCTTTGATAGATGAAATTGTCTTTTCCAAGCGCCTTTGTGAAAATATCTGCACATTGATCTTCAGACCTGCAAAATTGTAAAAAAAATTCTCCATTGTTGATTAGTTCTCTAATGAAATGATATCTTGTGTCTATGTGTTTGCTTCTCTTGTGGAAAACTCAATTTTTTGACAATGTTATAGCTGAGTTGTCACAATAGATCTTTGTTGCTCCTTCTTGTACTTGATTCAACTCTTTCAACACTCTTCTCATCCAAACTACTTGACATGATGCACTTGTTGCTGCTACATACTCTGCTTCAACTGATGAAAGAATAACAATTGGTTGCTTCTTTGAAGCCCATGAAAGTATACCAGTACCAAAATGAAAAACATAACCTGGAGTGCTTTTTCTATCATCTATACTCCCTGGACAATCATTGTCAGTGTATCCTATTAGCTTGAAATCACTTGTCTTTGAGTAAAGAATTTCATTGTTTTTTGTTCCACTAACATATTTCAAAATTCATTTCCCAACTTTCCAATGCATATATTTTGGAGTCTACATGAATCTGTAAATTAAACTTACAATATACATTATATTTGGCCTTATGGCTGTTAAGTACATAAGGCTGCCAACAAGTTTTTTGTAGAAGGTTGGATTTACATATGCATCTTTTTCATCTTTTCTCAACTTCAAACCTATGACAATAAGAGTTGGGGCTGCTTTGCAATTCACCATATTAAACCTTTTCAAAATGTCATTTGCATATTTTGTTTGAGAAATGAATATACCATCTTCATTTTGATTTACTTCAATGCCAAGAAAGTACTTCATTAAATCCAAATCAGTCATCTCAAATTCTTTCTTCATTGTTGATTTGAACATGTCAATTGATAGATCACCTGTGAATATTAAATCATCCACATATACACATACAAACAAAATTTCACGTTTTTTATTCACCTTGGTATACAATGTTGACTCACTGCTGCACCTATTGAAGCCATTATGCAAAAGATAGCTATCAATTTTGTTCTACCAAGCTCTTGGGGCTTGCTTGAGTCCATAGAGTGCCTTCTTGAGTTTGTAAACCTTGTTTTCATGACCCAAAATATCATACCTAGGTGGTTGTTCCACATAAACTTCTTCTTCAAGATAACCATTCAAAAAAGGTGAATTTACATCCATTTGATATACTACCCACTTGTTTTGAGCTTCTATGGCCAATATTGTTCTCATAGTGTCTAAACATGAAACTGGTGCAAATGTCTCATTGTAATCAACTCTGAGCTGCTGTGAATATGCTTTGGCTACAAGCCTTTCTTTGTGATTTTGTACTTCACCATTTGTATTCAATTTAGTTTTGTAAACCCATTTAACTCCAATCATCTATTTTCCTTGTGAAAGATTCACTAACTCCCATGTTTGATTATTTTCAATAGCATCTATTTCTTCATCCATTGAATTCACCCATTTTTCCTCTTTGATAGCCTCTTCAAAATGAATTGGATCTTCAACATGTGAATATAGAGCAAACAAAGAATGCTAACCTACATTATTTTCACCTTCATTTTGCTGATAAATCTCACTTAAACATCTGATTTTTTGTCTTCAAGTATGTGCAAGATCATGATGGGCCAAAAAGTGGCGATATGTAAGTGATATGATGGCCCATGTGACTGATGAATATTTTTTTTACCCAAAATTGATGAAACAAAAAGGGTTTTTAAAGGAGATTCTCAGCTTTCCACCAATATAAATTATGCTATACTTTGAATTTAATAAATAATTATTATTCATTTTCTATTTGAATTATGACTAAAGTCCTGATTGATAGGTTGATTGAAAAATATCTATAGCTTTCAAATGGTATGACATTTTTTGAATTCGAAACATGTGTCACATTCCATGGTTCACATATTATAGGATTAAAAATAAAAAATTGAATTTCATGAATTTTTGACCAATTTAAGGTGGTTAGACATACGAGTTTTTATATTTTTTTAAAGTTGTAATTTTTTTTTCATAATTATTTATTTACTTGGAAAAAAATTCAAAAAATATGCATCACATTGAGACATGAATCTTCTACTTATATCTAAAATATTAAAAAAAAATATCATCATTTTATTGTGGTTAGGGTGGTTAGACAGACACCTACTTCTTATTTTTTCCCTAAACTTTAACTACTAGTGCATTGAAATTTCAAATTTTCACCAGATTGATTTTTTTATTTTTTTAATAAACCTAGTAGTTTAGAAACTACATTCAATTTTCTAGAGATTCTATTTTTACATATTTTTGAAATAATATAGATAACTTATTCAATTTTTTACATCAAGGTTCCTAACTATGATTTTTCTAAATTTTATTGCCACTTAAGGGCCTGTTTTTTCCATGATGATCCTGCACATACCCCTTCTTAAGGTTGCTAGTGTGGGGTTTGACATGTCACTTGAACTTGGAGTAGTGGAATGTGGACTTGTTGGTCCAACGCTTGAAATCCCTATTGTAGATGGTGTTTGATGTCCTCTTATTGTTGTTCTTACATTTGATTATGGTGTCATTTGTTGACCACAAATGGGTGTGGAAGGAGTCACATTTGATGGAGTATTTGCTAGTATAAAACCTTCATTATCTCCTTGTGGCAAGTTGGCTGCAATATTGATTGTTTTCTCTAAACTTCCATCCCAAGCTTCATCTTCTACAAATTGCACATCCCTTCTGATTATAACCTTCTTCCTAATTGGATTGTATAACTTGTATGCCTTGGATTCATCATTGTATCCCACAAATATGCACTTTTCTCCTTTGTTGTCCAACTTTTTTCTCAATTCATCTAGCACATGAGCATACGATACACAACCAAAAAGTCTCATGTGTGAAATATTATGTTTCGTTCTAGTCCATGCTTCTTCCATAATCATATTGATGACACTTTTTGTTGGACACCTATTCATTATATATGTTGTAGATGATATAGCTTTATCCCAATATTCATTTGGAAAATATTTGGCTTTTATCATGCTTTTTGCCATTTCCATGATTGTTCTATTTTTTTTTCAGCTACCCCATTTTGTTGAGGTGTATATCTAGTTGTAAACTGCTTGTGAATCCCATGATATTTGCAAAAAAATAGAAACTCTCTTGAAATGTATTCACCATCTCTATTTGTTCTTAATGCTTTGATGTAATGCCCACTTTGTTTCTCAATAAGAGCTTTGAATTGATAAAAGTAATCAAACACTTCACTCTTATTCTTTAGAAATTAAACCAATGTTTTCCTAGAGTAATCATCAATGAATGTCAAAAAGTAGAATCTACCACCTATTGAAGGTGTTTGCATTGGCCCACACAAATCTAAATGTACAATCTCTAAAGGGGATTTTTCTCTAGTTGACTTTCCTGCTGGAAATGATTCTTTATGTTGATTTCCTAAGATACAACCTTCACATATTCTTTTTGGTTTATGTATTAAAGGTAATCCCTTGACCATTCTTTTCCTATGAAGGAAATTTAGAGTAGAAAAGTTTAAATTCCCAAATCTTAGATGCCAAAGCCAATCTTCATCTTTTATTTCTGCCTGAATGATTGTTTGCATGACAACTGTATTTTCCTCTTTACCTTCTTGTGGAGACATTGAATGGTGTGCTTGAGCACAATCTACACTCAAATTCGGTTTTATCTTCAGGGGAAAAATTCTATTGCTACTCATTTGAACCTTAGCTATAAGCTAATTACTTGGGTATTTGTTTAAAATTGTGCATTCTTTATTTTTGAAAAATACTCTATAACCCTTTTGAACAAGTTGTCCAAGCTCATTAAATTGTTTTTTAAACCAGAGACAAAATACACATTTGAAATATACTTCTTCTCCCCCTGCTTAGTTAGAATGTTGACATTTCCTTTTCCTTTGACTTCTACTTTGTTATCATTTCGCAATGTGACTTTAGATTTTATATTCTCATCCAAACTAGAAAAAAATTCTAAATTCCCAGTCATATGATTACTATAGCTTGAATCTAAAAACCATACATCTTTTTCATTTTCTTGTACAACATTACATGCCAAAAACATCATGCTTGGTTTTGACCTTTGATTTTGATTTTATTTTGTAAAATTTGCATTTTTCTTACTGAAATCATATTGCTTCTTTCTACATTCACTCAAATAATGCCCAAAATTTTTGCAATAGTGACATTGGACTCGAGATTTTTCATACCTTTGGCCTTGAGGTTTATTTTGAGTTGGATTTTGAATTGGGTTATGGCTGCTACTTCTTCCACCTCTATAAGAGTTTCTTCCTCTTCCTCTAAAATTTGATCTACCTCTGCCTCTTCCTTGTTTGATTGAAACTTGTGACTTGAAAGCATGCTCCAATGACGCGTGCATTTGTTTTCTCAGCCTATGTTCGTTAGAAATAAGAGATGCATGCAACTCATCGACTGAAAATTGTGTGAGGTCCTTTGTTTCTTCTATGGTTACAACAATTGTTTCAAAAATTGTCGGTAAACTCCTTAGAATCTTCTCAACCACTCTCCTATTTTCAAGTGTCTCACCATGTGATCTGATTTGATTTACTAGTCCAATGATCTGGGTGAAAAATGAATCTACTGATTAATTGTCCTTCATATATATAGTTTCAAATTCCCTTCTCAATATTTGTAGCTTTGTGTTTTTGACTTTTTCCATACCTTGATAGGCTATTTGTAATATATCCCATGCTTGTTTGGACCTTGTTGCTGCTGCAATTCTTGGGAAAATTCTCTTATGCACTCCTTGGAGAATAAATAAAAGAGATTTTGAATCCTTCTTCTTATTTTCCTTCAATAAATCCTTCTCTACTTGAGTTAAAGCATTATATGTTGTTGCATCAATTGGCTCTGGAAATCCATTCTCTACTAACTCCCATAAATCTTTTGAGAAAAACAATGCCCTCATAGTAATTGCCTAGTAGTCATAGTTTTTTCCATTAAATTGTGAATCTGTGGATTTGTCAAGCATGTGTTGTGCTTGCCATTGTTGGATGTGAGAATAACTTTTCTGGAGCTTTTCAAAAAGACCCTTTTGCTGAAAATCTTCTCTTATAAAACTGCTATTATAAACCTGCTCTGGTACCACTTTGAAGGCCAGAGGCAGAGGAGAAGGCACAAATATGAAAATAGCTTCACTCATAAATTTTTCAATCACAAAATAAAATTGAAATTTAGAACACATAAATTAAATTCAACAAGATTGATGATTTCATTCATTCAAAATATTTGATTCCATAGAGCTGATGCTCATACTTTCTCTACAGAGCATTTTCCAGCATTCTACATAAAACTTGTTCCCCAATCCATCTATTTCTTTCTTTTCTAAAATGATAATAAAAACTTCTTACATAAAAAGTTCCTTACGGGAAAACTTGGCCCTCAAGAAAACAAAATTAAATGACCTACAAAATACTTTTTTAGTAACTTGACTTCCAAGTCAAGTAAATATCTTTTTACCTTTCTTATTACAAAAAAACATATTAAAGCCATTAAAAGTTAAATACATGGATTTTAAATATTGTCCTTTATAAATAAAAGACCTTTACAAATTAAAACATCACACGGGACTACTGGAAAACATCCCAGTCGCATAGAAAAAAATGTCATGAAGAAGAGGACTTTGTCAGGAGCCATAGGGAGCTATCAGTAGCTGTCAAAAACTGATAAATTAGAGCTTTAGGAGCCATCAGGAGTTGGAATTATTTCCAATAGTCTTTTCAATAATTTTATCAAAGCATGCAAATCAACATCTTTGTCTTAATGTACTTGAAAACTATTTGTGCTCAGGTTTTTATTTCTATTATCGTAGGTTTTGGATGCTATTCCTGTATGTTTTGGTTGCTACTATTGTAGCTTTTGAAAGTTTCCTTTGAGAAGTATCTATTCATATGGGACCTCTTGCTAGGAGTTTAAAAAAAATATATCAACTAAGTATATATTATATTTGAAAAACTTAAGGTGTTTTTGTTTAGTATAAGCATTATATGTCATGTTATGAAGTTATATATGATATGTCTTTTGTAGACGTGCCCATCCAACCCCCAAATCTAGCATACCATACCCATACCTGATTCTAACTCAACAACCTAGAGTACTTGAAGAAATCTTTGGTCATCCATGGTTGGTTTTTTTTTTTAAATTTTTTTTTCACTTACCTTTTCTATTTGTGCTCTGAATTAGTGTCTTTTCTTGGTTTTCCTTCATTACAATTTTCTTTACTGTAATTTTCGCTCAATCTCTTCCTTTGTGCAATATTAGCCTTCTTGACACTGCAATCTTTGGCATAGTATCTTGGAATGCCACAATAATAGCACAATATTATTCTAAAATCTTGCAAACCTTTAATCTCCTATCGTCATTTTCCTTGAACCTCCTATGGGTGCAAGTTCTAGTCTATATGTTGGCAACAAACCATTTTCCTTTTCCAATAGCTTCATGCTTTCAAAGTATTGTAAATTCCATACAATAAGGGGATTTATTTTTAACACTTCCATTGACAAAAATAGGGATGAAAGTAAATAGTGTTAGGGAGAAATAAGTAAGTTAACAAAGTGGTGTGTAGACATTCCTTCTCTATATTGTCTCACAGCTAAAACATGGTTTTTAATGTGGACTCACCTTCCTATCTCAACAACATGCCACGTTTTTCTATTGATCTTCAATATTAATTTAGGTCAAATGAATATTGATACTAAGATGTAATAAGTGTAGGTGAGATAGGTTACATATCACTTTGAGGTGGATTTTAAATCTTTTTTTTATTATCAAGAGTCACAATCATATTTAATAACAATGTAAGGACATATTATTTTGGAAATTGAATAGATTGGTCTTTCATGCATTATTATTTGTCTTTTGAGAGATGTGATTTTATTTTTGTGTGCTCATAAGTGGGATGTCATGAAACCCTCAAAAATATTTATGTTTGTCATTAGATGCTATGAGATATTGCATAAAATTTTATTTTGACTCTCGAAATTGGAATACATTAAAGTAACTGAAATAATCTAATAGTCTAAGGTGTAGATTCATTCATTTGAGAGTTTAAATTTATCATAAGTGTTAAGGAAAAACAACAAATGTATTTAAAAAACTTATCATATAGGCTCCCAATAGATATTTTATGTCAAAGGGGTTTCGGCCCAACCCCAAAAGTAGAATAAAATGAAATAATGTTTTAAAGTGAAGAGATGTTTTCCCAATCTATTTTGAATGAAACACATTTACCATATATATTTCATACAAGTGTATAATAAAAAAATGCACTCTATAATTTCCTTTGTTGTATTTATACTTTTTTTTTGTAACTGTCATATGCATGTTTTAGACAACGTTTCTTGTTCTCCTTAGTCTAGACCAAGTATGCATGTGTTACCCTTTATATATAGATACTAATTTATAGTGGAAATTTAAGAAATTTAAGATGATCAAAAGAAAAAAACCATTAAGATATGTAATGGCTTGATGACATAAGTTCAATTTTCTTTTATTACTTAGACCACACAAACAAAAAAGTAAGACTATACGTCTATGAAACTTTAGACTCTAAATCAAGCTCCAAATTATTAATTCCTTACAATGAGGTAGCTTGGTGGCTTTATAACAATTCTTGCTGATTTTTAAGCTTAAATATTTGAAATCTGACCATAGAATATTGACACCTACACTAACTTTATTTACACACTAAAGATAGATAACTGTAAAGATAGTATCTTGTGAACAATCACTTTGTGAGAGAAAAAATCACGTTTGTAGAAACTGAAAAGTGAGAACGCTCCACTTAACACTCATACATGGATACATAGATCTTTCTTTTCAAATAGACATGCATCCTATTTTTAGATCTTAGTGTGGCTAACGTCATGAGATTGACAAGGACATGTATTCACTATGATTATTTTATTTACACAAAAGTTTGTGGTTGCATCAATTCCCTTAGGAAAGGATTTGCTAAATCTATCTAATCAGATGACCGAGGAACAAATCTATAAAAATGTGATCTAATTGATCAGACATGGAAGTGTCTCATCCAGTTCTTTTGGTAAGTTTTTCTAGAAATAAAAATAATTGAGCATCTTCAATATTGTCCTGTGGCAACCAATCATATGATAATACATAAAATTCAATTCTAAGAAGAGAATAATGAATCTAACAAAAATATTCTTCTATCCCTTGGTATTTGGCCTCCATGAATTTGAATTTTAGATGTTCAAATAACTCTACTATGTCTAGTGTAAAATGCACTCCAAAGATCCATCCATAATCTTCAAATTTTAATTAATTTAAGTTTATCTTAATAATGAAACCAAATTTATAAAACTTAAGAATTTCCATTTTTCTTTTGTTTGACCATGATATTGCAGTAAACATGTCTATCTATATATCCATAGCATAATTTTTGAATGAGAGTGTCATATGTGCATTTTATGATCCAAACATTGATAAGAAATATTGTTCACCACTTTTAGCTCAACTTGTGGGTTGTCCTCTAGGAGCTTCTTTAAATCAATTCTATTGATATGAATGCAATTATTTCCTAGCTAGTTATTAGTGAGGACCTATTCACATTATTATAAGTTTACTTAGGAGTTAAGTTTCCTAGTTGTCATTTGTAGAATTTATAATGGGGCCATGTCTCATTATTTACTTTTAGTTACCTAGGCATTTAATAATTCTATTTTGTATTTAATATTTGCATTGAGAATTTAATGTGTGTCCCCTAGGTTGTTATGACTTAGAGTTCTCATGTGATAGGATTAATATAGTTTTCATGATATTGCCTAATCCTATCTCAGTCCTTGCCTATATAAGCAAGGATTCATATGTAAATTTCATCAATCCAAAGCTTAGTTGAGTATTGTGTAAGTCCAATATATCATTGCATATTGGCCACATCTTGCATCCATTGCTGCAATTTCATGTTCTTGTTTTTCTCTTTTGTGGAAGGGTGTTGTTGGATTTTGTAGATGATCCTGGAGGCTTGAGTCCTTGCGTGACTCAAACATGTTCTATGAGATATATCATAGCTCCTACATGGTATCAAAGAATTCATGTGCAACCCCCTTCCACTGAGAGTGTTTTCTAGAGATGCATGAGATGAAAGCTTTTGTTGGAGTCATTTTTATTGGAACCATTTTCATTCTTTCTTCGAAAATATTGTTTCCACCCATTTGTAAGAATTTTTTTTTTGGATTTTGTTTCCAAGGTTGAAATCGTGTATAGGTATCTACTAGATTTTGAATATAGTGAGAAAATTCTACAGAAACAATTGTCAAATAACCCAACAGTTATTTTTCCTACAGGTGAAGTTTACTTTTTTTTTACCAAATCACATGTTCGAATTTTTGGATTCAAAATGATTGCTGAATTTTTTTGGTAGCATCAAAATACTATCTTGGTATCCATTAGTTTTTGCATACATCTAACAATTTTTTCAAAAATCAAATCAAAAGTATCATGTCTACTAACTGTCAGCTAGCAAAATTTACCCTTTTAAAAAAAAATTCATAGCTTTTCACCACAGTGTCTTGTTTTTGTCAAATTAGATATTGACAAAAATCTAGCTTTGAGCACTATGTCATTTTTGCAGAGTTTGTCATCTACATAGATTTAAGGTCATTTTTATTCATGGAGGTAGATGTGAACATTCATTAGTGCATGCACTATTTCTTTTTTTGTGTGCATCAGGTTTGTGTTTTCTCTACACCTCATGTTAGTTTTAGATCATTTTTCAATCGACCATGGCTCCATAGATTCAAGGGTTGTGCAATATAGTGGGTGTTTGAGTGTTACTTCACAGTGTGCTTCCAGTGCTTCTTTGCAACAGGTTATCTCATTATTGGGGTTCTAAATGGTCTCTCCTATCATCCTTTGTGTGGATGGAGATTGATTGGATTTCTGATGGATCATTTCATTGAGGGGGCGCTAATTGGTCTCTTCTTCTTTGTCTCTCTTATGGGGGTATTTTTCCTCGAATGAGGTTTTTTCCTCTTATTTTTGATGGAGAACATTATTGTATTTCATCTCTCTTTCGAGGAGGAGTTTTGACCTACTAGGTTTTCTCACTTTCTCTGGTTGTGAGAGATTTCTTTGCATTACACTTGTACATGTGTACCTAACATGGCCTTGTATTCTAGACCCATCCTTGCATCTTTGTGGAATTTGCATAATAATCTACTCCCTAAGTTGTACTTACAGGGGGTGTTGGTGTGAATCAGGGTTATTTCTGTAAGATCGAAAAATTTATCCTTGGATATTTTTACGCTCATTTGAGTCTTTCTTGTGGATTTTGGCCTAGTTTTTCCTAGATTTAATGTTGTAATGTGGTCAACACATTCAGACTAGGTCTTGAACCCTTGTAAATCAATAAAAACTTTATGATGTCTTACAAAGGTCTTGTGAAGTGTTGTAACACACTTTCACACTTTTCTAGGACTTTTCTAATGTATTTCACCTAGATAACCTCTTTTTATCACTTACCAAGCCTTATTTCAAGGTGTTATAAGGATTTGTAACAAAATTTCACATGTTCTAGGCTTGCCATCAATAATTACACCTTTCTTATTCTTTAAATGGCCCCATTTTACACTTACATGCATTATTTAAGTGTATTTTTTAGAATAAATCCGATAAACATCATTTAATATATCTTAATTCTTGAAACCCACTTAAATTTCCCTAGTGGGACCAAGTCGCCACTTGGGATGACTTAGTCCCATTTGGATCAAAAATAAAAAATATTTCAAAATTCTGGCGGGTTTTTATTTTCTAAGACTTATGGTTGGCCTGTGATGTGTTATTTTTAGGAATTAGGGCATAATTGTGTATAAATATGAGGTTTTCCATTAATTTTGGGGCCTTGTACCTTCTTATTCTCTTCTTCTCTCCTCTTCATTCACTATTCTTTTCAAGCAAGCTAGGCTTTGGCATTCTAAGTCATCAAAAAGCATTCAAGGGTTGATTCTTCATCCATTGTTGAAAAAAATCAAGATCAATCATCATGGAAAGTTTATAATTCCTTAATTTCATGTTCATGCTTCATATTATTTCTTCATTTGGTTTAATTACCTAAAAGGGGTTTGACCAAGGCAAACCCCCATGCCCTAACATTCAACATTACTCTCTTTCCTTGTGTGTTTGTAGATTTGAGTACTTTGAAGGCTTGAAGATGATTGAAGAATAGATTGTAAACTTTTTGAAGACATATCCTTGTTGGATAGGGAAACAAATCCACAATAAGTCACTTATAGTGCTGAAAATCAAAGTTTCAGAACTAGATACCTAGAGGAGTAGAAAGTGCAAATCGAGAGCTTTCAGATTTTTAGAAAAGCCAAAGTGGACTAAGTCACAATTAGTGGTGAATTAGTCCCACCACTACACATTTTTTCCAAATATTTATGCAGATTTAGATATCCATTTGGTTGAAACGAGCTTCAATGTAGTTTTCTAGGTCTGGGACTAGGTCGCCCAAAATGGCATAAGTGTCCCAGTAGGCTAAAATTCTAGAATCAATAGAAATTCCAATCTCTATTCCATCCTCTACAAGTTTCCAGGTGCACCTCTCCAATTCCATTCAATTTTTTTATAGTTTACTTGCATTCTTGGTTCATATCATAATGTGTTTTCAAACAAAGTGCATTTTCTAGGTTTTTCATTTCTAGTTAGTTTCTTTTATTAGTCTTTTGCATCTAAGGAATTCTATTTAGACATATTCTAATAATATTTTCATTATTATTGAATGAACCCCCTATTTTTTGGTGGAAAAACTCTCTCCTTCTAGGTGAAAAACCCTAGAAGTGCAAGAGAGCACCCTTCCCCAAAAATCTATAGTTCAATTTCCTAACTAGTTACTAGTGAGGACCTATTCACATTATTATAAGTTTACTTAGGAGTTAAGTTTCCTAGTCGTCATTTCAAGAAGTTAGTTATAATGGGGCCATGTCTCATTATTTACTTTTAGTTATCTAGGCATTTAATAATTATCTTATGTATTTAATATTTGCATTGATAATTTAATGTCTGTATCCTAGGTTGTTATGGCTTAGTTGTCTCATGTGATAGGATTAAGAAACTTGTCATGATATTGCATAATCCTATCTCACTCATTTCCTATATGATCAAGGCTTCATGTGTACATTTCATCAATCTAAATTTCAGTTGAGTGTTGTGTAAGTCCAATATATCATTGCAATATTGAGTATTACATATTGGCCACATCTTGTATCCAATGTTGTAATTTCATGTTCTTACTTTTCTCTATTTTGGAAGGTTGTTATTGGATTTTTTAGATGATCCTAAAGGCTTGAGTCCTTGAGTGACTCAAACATGTTCTATGAGCTATATCTTGGCACCTACACATTTGTATGCCTCCTGTAGGTGTAGTATCAAAAAATATAATCGATGACATTTTCACACTTTTTTGGGCTCTCTTTGTAAAATTGAGCCTAATGATGCCTTGAATTAGTGTTGTAATGTGTTTAACATAGTCACATTAGGTCTTGGGTCCTTGTGAACTAATGAAGATAAATGGTACCTTGCTAAAGTGTTGTGAAGTGTTGTAACACACTTTCAAACTTTTCTAAGGTTTTATTAATTAACTGAACCTAATAAATCTCTTTTTAACTAAAATAAACCTTAATCATGCCTTATTTGGAGTTTTTTAAAGTGTTGTAACACACTTTCACACTTTTCAAAGGTTTTCATTAATAATTGGGATTCTTTATGTTTTAATTGGCCTTATTTTGCATCCACACGCCTCATTTAGTGCATCTTTTTGAGGATAATCTCGACCCAAATAAACATCCAATTGTAATTCAGGTGTTTTCTGGTTGAATGACCCAAATTTAGTGATCTAGGACTCATTCGCCACCTTGGATGAATGAGTCCCACCTAGGTTTTTGGGTCCAGAACCTAGTTTCACATCTTTCTAAGGATTTTTGAATTTGGTCCCCTAAATTATGCCTAATGGGACTCATTCACCACCTTGGACGAATGAGTTTCATGTAGCCCAAAATTAAAATTCATTCAAATTTTTGGTGAGATTTTATCCTCCTAGTTCTGATGTTGGCTTGTAGTGTTGTAATTTTAGGAATTCCTACATAATTAAGTATAAATACAAGTTTCTTTCACTCATTTTACACCTTGAAAGTTGAATGACCATTCTTATAGAAAATTTGAGTTCACAAGAGAATTAAAACATTCATAAGAGTATTCAAGATTCTGCAAGAGAAAATTATCAAGCATTTTAAAGAAACATTCAAGCATCAACCATCATGTAAAATATTTCATGCACCATGTTTATTTTTGAGCTAACAATTATGATGTAGGGTCTCATGATTCAAGCTAACATTTCATTCAAGATTTATCCTATTCAAGGAAGAGTCAAGATCTATATCCATTGGAGCCATTTCATACATGTTTGTGGCCTTCTATTGTTAGGTTTGGGTGAGTTGCAACATCATATTTTTTTCATTCATCATTCTCCATTCCTATTTCATTCTATTTCAAGGTTTGATTACCAAAATGGGGTTTGACCAAGGAAAACCCCTATTCACTAATAAAACATTTTTCCCTCTCTTTAGTGTGTGATTTGTAGGTTTAGATTGAAGATACATGGAAGAGTATGTTTGGAAGAAGTTATCAAAGTGTCTAAAGCTGTCAAGGTTGTCATCAAGTATTGGAGAACATTGGAGAACACATACAAGTTGATTTACAAAGATTAGGATTAAAAAACATGAAGATGCAGATTGAGTAGAAATTTAAGAGAAGATTCAAATCCTATAGTTTCAAAAATCCCTAACTAGAATGATTCACCACTTCTAGCAAATGAGTCCTACTTTAGGTAAAAATTTAGATTTTTGCAGATTCAAATACTTATTTACCAAATTCTTGTTCCTACTCAAAAACCTAGATTTTGGACTGATTCACCTAGGTTGGTGAATGAGTCCCACTCAGCATTAAAGTTGAAATTTTTAGCATTTTAGGCCTCCATTTAGTTATCTCTAAATTTCCAGGTGCACACAATTCATCTTACAATTTTTTATTCTATTTAATTTGTATTTCTAGGCCATCTAGTTAAAGTTTGCATTGAATTAGGGTTAAGCATTGTGAGTTACATTTAATTTGTCTTTCCAAGTTCTTACATGGTGGTGAAGCCCTTATTAGTTTACATTCAACACCTAGGACAACCCTATTGCAAGATCTCTTTCTCCTTTGCATTGGGATCTCTAGGGTTTGTTCTTGAATGAGAGAGAGTGAAGATTGTCATTCTAGGTTGTAAACCATAGAAAAGCATAAAATTTTCCACCTTTCAATAGGTTAATATTTTTAGTTTATATTTAACCATCTATCCAAGACCTAAACATTAAATAATAAATTTATAATTATGTCAGGTATTTGGAGAGGTGGTTTATTATCCTTATCAAGAGGAATCAAATTTACTTCCTTTAACATGGAAACAAAAAATTACTTGGTTAGTGTGTTAGCTAATGGATTATTTTTTCATTTAATCCAATCAATTTTAAATCTATAACCTATACCATTTGGTAATTCTCCCTTGGGAAATGTCTTTGTTCAACATATTTTTCATCAAACTTCTCATGGATTGGTTGTCTATTCTTAAACCACAAAATCATTTGCATACTCATTTTCATACACCTACCGCTAGTTATACAATGTAATGTGCTAACTTTTTTCCCTTGTTACACTTTTCATGAAACCAAAAAATAATCTTGCCAAGGGATGTCCCCTTAAGGCTTACATAATAGAACTTGTTGATTACAAAACAAATATACATTCTTGAGAAAATATTCATTGGAAGAATAAAATCATGAATTAGGTGGAACTCCATCAAGCTATCTCATAAACCTCATAAAGGTGTTTCTTCGATCTAAATTCTTGAGTTCTTGGACTACCATTTTCTTGAACTCTCAAATCATTGATTCCTGAATTATTCGACAACATTCCATTTGAGCTCTACAAACATAGGGCTCCATCAAGTTGTCTCTTGAACCTCATAAGGGTATAATTCTCGATCACAGTCTCATAAAATTGCTAGAAAACAATCCATATTGAGTTCATCACCAAATCCCATAGCTATCTCTAAAAATCAAATTTTACAAAAAATGTATTTTTGAAATTTATTATCATCGAACAAGAAATAAAACAAAAACCCTTCTCATGCAAAGAATAATCTCAAAGTGAGAATTTGAATTGAGACATGATGGAAATTCCTCCATCCTTTGGTGCCACCAACCTCCAATATCATAACTCAAAGTACTAATCCATTTTGAGTAATATCAACACAATCATCATTTGGTGAATCCTCATCCTCATCCTTAATACAAACTAAGTTACCTTCATTTGATTTGTATTTGATTTTTCTTTAAAGGTCACTTGCTCAAATTCTACAAGACCAAATTGTGTGACTCTTTTTCTTAAAGTATAAACATGTAATTTCCCCTTTATTTGTATCCAACCTTTTATTATTGCTTTGTAAGTATAATTCTTTCTCTTGTTGAAAATTACCATCCATATCTTCTACATTTTTTCTCTTTTCTTTTAATAAAAGAGCTGAAATCATATCTTCTAGAGTTTGAGAAGTTATTTGACTAAGTGTAAAAATAAAATTATTGTATTTTTAAGGAAAATTGTTTAACAATATAGCTCTAGCATCATCAACATCTACCGAAGCCTTGACTTCTAGTTCCCTATTGAGAGACCTCAAATTACTTATGTGATTTGACATTGTGATTCCATCTTCCATTTTGAACTTGAATAATTAAAGTTCTAGGGAAAACTTTGCATTAAGTGCTTTTGATCCAAACAATTTATTTAGATCATCCCAAATTTCCCTTGATGATTTTTCCAGATCTATGTGATGCAATTCAGAGTAAAAAAGAGTAAGACCAATAATAGCCTGGAATTATCTCTACTATTCCAAAACAATAACTTATTTGCATCTATAGGTGGGTTTTATTTTTCACTTACTATTCCCCATTATTTTTTGGTCATTATTTGTATTTGAATTTGAATTTTCCATGTATAAAAATTAAATGCAAAATACTTTTCTAATACAATGTCCATAATGCTATATCCTCTTTAAATAAATTTAAATCAATTTTTGACACAATATCTCCCTTATATCACCAATTTTAAGAACAATATAAACACTTCTATAGTGTCAAAGAATATTGTCAAGTGACATTTTCACACTTGTTTGGGCCCTCCCTATAAAATTGAGCTTAATGATTCCTTGACCCAGTGTTATAATGTGTTCAAACCACTCACATTAGGCCTTGGGACCTTGTAAACTAAATAAACCTAATTCTACCTTATTTAGGGTGTTGTGAAGTGTTGTAATAAACTTTCACACTTTTCTAAGGTTATCATTAATAATTGGGATTCTTTATGCTTTAATTGGCCTTATTTTGCATCCACAAAAATCATTTAATGCATCTTCTAGAGGATAATCTCAACATAAATTAAAATCCAATCATAATTTTGGTATTTTTAGGTTGTGTGGCCTAGATTTAGTGATTTGGGACTCATACACCACCTTGGGCGTATGAGTCCCACCTAGGTTTTTGGGTCCCAATCTGGATTTCACACCTTTCTAAGCATTTTTAAAAATGGTGCCATGATTTGTGCCTAATGGGACTCATACACAACCTTGGGCATATGAGTCCCACTTAGTTTTTTGCATCCCAATATGGGTTTCACACCTTTCTAAGCATTTTTGAAAATCGTCCCATAATTTATGCCTAATGGGACTCATATGCCACCTTGGGCATATGAGTCCCGTGTGGCCCAAAATTAAATTCAAATCAAATTCCTGATGGGATTTGATCCTCCTAGATCTGATGTCTACTTCTAGTGTTGTAATTTTCGGAAATTAGGCATAATCAAGTATAAATACAATGCTATTTCAAGTATTCATGCATATGGGTATGTGCAGGATCATCATGGAAAAAACAAGCCCTTAAGTGGCAATAAAATTCAAAAAATCAGAGTTAAGAAACTTGACGTAAACATTTGAATAAGTTATCTATATTATTTCAAAAATATGTAGGAATAGAATCTATAGAAAAATGAATTTAGTTTCTAAACTACTAGGTTTATTTTATTTTATTTTTAAATCTATTTTGTGAAAATTTGAAATTTCAATGCAGTAGGACTTAAATTTAAGAGAAAAAATAAGAAGTAGGTGTCTGTCTGACCACCCTAACCAAAATAAAATGATAATATTTTTTTATAATATTTTAGATATAAGTAGAGGACTCATGTACTGATGTGATGCATATTTTTTTGTAATTTTTTTCCAAGTAAATAATTAATTATGAATTTGTTATTAGAACTTTTAAAAAATATAAAAAAACATATGTCTAACCACCTTAACTTGGTCAAAACTTCATGAAATTCAATTCTTTTTTTTTTAATCCTATATTATGTGAAGCATAGAATGTGACACATGTTTTGGATTCAAAAAATGTGATACCGTTTGAAAGCTATAGATTTTTTTCAATCAGCCTATCAATCAGGACTTTAGTTATAATTCAAATAGAAAATGAATAATAATTATTTATTAAATTCAAAGTAAAGAATAATTTATATTGGTGGAAAGATGAGAATCTCCTTTAAAAACCCTTTTCGTTTCATCAATTTTGGGTAAAAAATGGTCATCAGCCACATGGGCCATCATATCACTTAGATATCGCCACTTTTTGGCCCATCATGATCCTGCACATACCCATATAGTAAATTGGAGTTCACAAGAGTCTTCAAGAGTTGTTTATCAAGTGTTTTGGAGCATAATTCAAGTACCAAGCATCATGTCAAAGTAATCATGCATGATGTTTGTTTTTGAGCTAACAATTGTGATGTAGGGTATTATGATTCAAGCTAACATTCAAGTCAAGATCTATCACATTCAACCAAGAGTCAACATCTACATTCATTGGAGTGACTTCATACATGTTTGCAACACTTTATTGCTAGGTTTTTTTGAGTTGTAACATTACATGGTTTTCATTCATCATTCCTCCATCTTATTTCATTTCATTTCAAAGTTTGATTACCAAAATGGGGTTTGACCAAGGAAAAACCCTATCCACTAACTAAACAACATTTTTCCCTCTCTTTGGTGTGTGATTTGTATGTCTTGGTTGAAGACACATTGAAGAGAAATATTAGAGAAGGTTGTCAAAGTGTTAAAAGTTGTCAAAGTTGTCACCTTGCATTGGAAATCACTCGAGAACATCTACAAGTTGCAAATTTAATATTCATATCCGAAAATCAGTTGGAAATGATAGAGTAGACATTGAGGAATAGATTCAGATCTTGAATTTCTAGAAAACCCTAACTGGAGTGATACGACAGAGGTGTATGACTCCTAGTATAGGTCAATTTCTAGATTTTTGGAGATTTAGAATCTACAGTGCCAGAAACTAGTTACTACCTAGGAATCTAGATCTGGGACTAAATTGCCTAGACTGGCGTGAGTCCTAGTAGGCTAAAATTTCATGTTTTTACATGTTTGAGATCTCATTCCAGCCTCCTTCAGGTTTTCAGGTGCACACCTTTCATCTCTAAACGGATTATTCTATTTTACATGTACTTTTAGGTCATTTAGTGAAAGATTACATTGCATTAGGTTTAAACATTACATCTTTCATTTCATTAGTCTTTCTAGGCCCTAGCTTGGCGGTGAACCCCTCTTTAGTTTACAATCAAACCCTAGGACAACCCTATTGTAAGATCTCTTTCTCCTTTGCATACTTGAGGTTGAGATCTCTAGGGTTTTTCCTTGACTGAGAGTATTTGAAGTTTTTTATTCTATCTCCCAAGCATAGAATCCAAAGAAAATTCATCCTTTCAACTTCCTTCCATGCATTGAACTTATTTCAATCTCTAGCCATATCTTGCCCAACATGAAACAAGCTGGCCTAATTTAAATTTTTATCTATACTTTTAATCAACATGAGAGGATAGAAGCACCATTCAGATCATAACAAAATGAAAGTACCTTGACATTTAAGATTTTTTGTATATGTTAACTTCTTTCATAACTTTTCTTTCACCTTTTTTTAATTACTACTACACAAAAATAAAACTTTGAAATAATCAAATATTTAAAATTAAACTATGCACTTACAAATAGAAATGGTTTGTTAATGTCCTCTCATGTATAAAATCAAGTCTATCTATATTCTTCCTATAACTAAGAAAAAAATTTCAACAATCTTAAAACTCCACCAAAATAAATGCAAACTTTGAATCCTTTTCAAGATGCTTCCAAACGACATTTTAGACTATTCTTTGGACTTCTTATCAATGTGAAGGGATTGAAACACCGTATAGAGAAATATTTGAGGTAGTTCGACTTTGTGAAATCTCTAGAAGCACCAATGGTATTTCACCAATATGTGTATCTTGAAGTCTCCAATCGATTCTTTCCTTGATATTTACTACTTATAATATTGAGACTTAGTGACATATCAGCTAAAGTGTGGTCTCTTTGATTATTATCATGCCATCATATTGTCTTCCACATCTATGCATTCCTTAGTAGTGAATGCCATTTCATAACTATTTAAGCACATTTTTCTATTCTCCTCTCTTTGCACACAACAAACAACTTTATCACTACCCAACAAGAAAATTCATTTATGTAGATGCCACAAAAATCTGCAAGATTAAACTATATCACACATTAGCATGATGTAAATTTGAAACAAGAAAACCAAGTAATATTCCTATGAAATAATCCAACATGTTTCACATTGCAAACAAAATAACAAAATAAACTAATTGAGAGCATGCAAAACATGGTGCCTACATATTCCATATTGGATTGGTGCACCTTTGATATGAAAATGAGCCCTCCCAATCCTTGATAAGCCTCAAGATGATGATAAAAAAAAGATGAACTCCAAATGCCTATAATAAAAATGCTTAAATTGCGGATGCCAAATAAGAACAAAAAACCTCTTACTTATACATGAGATTGAGAGAAGAAGAGGAAAAATGGATGAATGTGGGACTAATATTCAACCGATGGCCAAATGCCACTTGTCAAGATGTGAGAGGATGAAAGGTGAGCACATTTTGGTCATTGTGCCTATAAATGCAATTACGTGTAATTTCAAATTAGTGAAATGACATGTTGGAGGGAAGAGAATATGGAGTTATGTACACTTCGCTCAAGGAAAAAGGACATGTAAGATGAAATAAATGCCTTGTTGGAAGGACACATCCCATTTGGAGGGATTTTCCAATTTGGAAGAATATTCCCTTTTGATGCCCAGTTGAGGGAAAATAGGGATTTAATAAATCAAAATAAATGATTTATTATGCAAGTTGCATTATCTAGAGGATGTGGCATGGTAGAATTAGTTTTAATCAAGGTTTGATTAAATTAAAAGGAGGTTGGTTGATTTGATCATTTTTGACTTAGAATTTTGGATTGAAATAAATCAAAATGAGAAGAAAATGATTTAAACTTTAATTAAATAAAGATTTTGATTTATTTAACTAAAGGGGATGATGTTAGATAAAATCAAATAAATGTAAATTTATTTAATTTAATAGAATGACCTTAAAGATTTAATTAAATAAGATGAATTATTTAATTAAATAAAATTGATTTATTTAATTAAAGAGGAACGTTAGGATTTTATTAAATAAAATGGATTTATTTAAAATAAAAGAGGTATGTGAGGATTAAATAAAATAAAGTTGATTTATTTAATTAAAGGAGGAATTAAACGAATAAATTGCTTTATTTGATTAACAAAAGAATTTGATGTTAAATAGTTAGATTTAGATGCATGATGTCGATTTGGCATGTCTACATTTTCCCCCTCTTTGAAACAATGTACCTGTTGCATTGATTCGAAGAATGATGCTGCCAAGATCAAAAATTAAAAAAAATAAAATAAAATCGGATGCCCCAATGGAAAGAAGTACGTTGGTACATTTCCCCCTCGAGAGATCGAGAGAAAATTTTGATTTGAGGGTCAATCTCACAAAAAAGGGGTTCAAGATGGATGTATGGATGCTTAAACTAACAAATCTATATGATAATGATGATGCAAATGAGATGTTTGTAAGATGCTTAGAAAAACAAATCTATATTATCCTAAACAACTTAAATGATGATGCAATGCATGTGAGATGCATTAGATGTATGATGTTGTCCTATGATGATATGATGTGATTATGGAGGATTAGAGTGTGGATGTAGGATGGATGCATTGATGAAATGATACTATGTTAGCGTGAAAGAGGATAGATGAATGAGAGGGATCAACCCTTGAATCTAAGAAGATGCAGAAGTCCAACAAGTCCATGAGTCATTGAGACTAAATATTAGATATGGTGATGAATGATGATGATGTACTACTTATCCAGTGATGGGAGAGATAAAGAGCATAAATTTCCTTATGTTTGATAACACACATAGGTACGATGCATCAAGGTATAAAGAACCAAGATGGAATTGCACTTAGTGTGATGGACTTTGACTTGAAAATCAGATAGGAGTACTCTTGTTCACACCTAACATACAAAAACTTATTCAAAATGCAGTTTAGATATTCTAAACATCTCAGACCAAAACATAAAAAAGAAAGCCTTCATATGGGGTCACCAATACATCTAAAACACCTTCCCTACAAACCAAACAAACATGCATAACCAAGTTATATTACAAGAACATCCAACAAGCACAGTAGATAAAAAGATAATGATCATTTCCCCATTCATTTCTCTCTAAACCTTTTTGATTATCCGTCATCGAGAGGTCATTGGAATGAGCATAGAATAAGATAAGTAAAAAAGACAAAGATAAAGTAAACAAACAAGCTAATCTTCTCCATACCACTAGCCAAGACTAAACTATGGTGATGCCTGATGTTGATATTCATTGTAGGAAGGATGCATCCTAGGACATGCTGTGATTAGGTGATATGGGATTGATTGGATGTTAAGCTATTGATACCAAGAGTTAACCAACTTGTCGACTTACTTACCTAGACTTGATATTTTGACGATTGAGCTTTTACTTTTAATCCTGCTAGACTTGCTTCTGACTGACTTACCAAAGGATGAAAATGATGTTTGATTTATTAGGAATGATGATTATTTCGGGTGAGAATGAGATGATATGGGTGCACCATTTTGGGTTTTTTCAAATATTTGGATTTTTTTGGAATTTTGAAATGTTTTGAGGTTATTGTTTTGGATTTTCAGAATTTTCAATGTTTTTGGATTTTTGAGATTTATGACCAAGAGACTAACCTAAAGACCTATCTGAGGGGTCTTGGGAGCTAATCAACAGATTAGCCTTACCTATGTTATACACACAGAGACCACATAGTTTGACTGATGACTTGACCAATTTATAAGATGAAGATATAAACAAATGATGAATTGCCTGATTATTATGACAAAATCCTAAAGAATTGACCTAGGGTGTCTCGAAGGATGATCAAAGATCCACCTTGCCTAAGGTTCAAGCTCAAATACGACGTAGTTAGGTAAGATGACTATTTTTTTATTTTTTTTTAATTTTTGACATGTTTTGGATTTTGGAGGATTTGGATGTTTTTTGATTTTTTGAGTTTAAGGAAGATCACAAGAATGTACACGAATCCGATCCAATTCAGTTATAGGAACATGCCCCTAGTGTGGTGCGATAAACTACTTTGATATAGGAAGGATAAACTGACCTTAGGAATATACGAAGTAATACCAGGGTGGATCATGATATGAACACAAGATCAAGCTATGTACACAAATGAAAGGAGGGAGGATAAATAGAATGTACTGGATAAGTAAGTGTGCAAAATAATCTGTGAAGATCCTGGTAGATGGAGAGTGCTTTATTTACACTTGGTGCCTATTTACCAAGTTTTCACCAAGGTACTTGTCCAAAGCGCCACTGAAGTGGTTTTCACTGGACTATTTTTTTCTTTATTGTTTTTAATCCTTTTTCTAATTTTTTTGGAGTTTTATATTTTTTAAATTTTTAAATTTTTGGTTTTACCCCTAAAAGATCAGGCATAAATTTTTTGAAGAGGGGAGCTATTCATGGGCTCCTACAGAGGTTCGCCTTTTGGTGTTGATAACTGATATGCCCCTGACTTGTAGCTTGCTATGATGATGAAAGGTCCTAGCCAATTGGGTTCAAATTTTCCCTTGCTATTCAGATTTCACACATTCTTCTATTTCTCTTTTAGCACTAACTCATCGACTTGGAAGGTCCACCTCCTGATTTTCTTGTTGTATCTTCACTTAAGGCAGTTCTGAGAGACTTGCAAGTGATTTAGGGCATCCATGCGCTGCTCATCTAATAGTTCCAGCTCATTTAGTCGTGAGACCTGTTATTCTTCATCGGTAATGATATTTTTTAGTGATATCCTCAGGGACGAGAGCTTGATCTCAATGGGGAGGATGGCTTCTAATCCATAGACTAGGGAGAAGGGGTGGCACCTATTGCAATGCAGATGCTAGTGTGATAGGCCCATAAGGTAGGATTTAGCTGTAGATGCCAATCATGACCAACATCATTGATTGTTTTCTTAAGGATTTTTAGAATGGTTTTATTGGTGGCTTCTGCTTGGCCATTGCCTTGGGGTAAATATAGAGTGAAAAAGCGATGTTAGATTTTGAATTTTTCATATGTCATGAACATATTGATTTTTGAAAGGTGCCCCATTATCTGAGATAATAGCTTGAGGGACACCATATCAGCATATAAGGTAGTTTAGGATAAAATTGGATATCTATTTTCCAGATATATAGGTCATCGGAATGGCTTTGACCCACTTTGTAAAGTACTCTATGGCGGTGATGATGAATTTATGGTCATTGGATGAGGTGGGGGTGATTTTATCAATGAGATTGAGCCCCTATTGTGAAAAGGGCCAAGGTGTGATAATGGGATGAAGCTCCTGAGTTGGTGCATGGATAATGTCCCCATGCTGCTAACACTGCGAACATCTTTTGACAAAGTCATGTGTGTCCCTTTTCATTGTGGGCCAATTGTATCCTATCCTTAGGAGTTTCTTAGCCAAAGTCATATCGCTCGAGTGTGAATCACAAATGTCGTTATGCAAAGTATTTAGGCAATGTGATAGGGTCCCTTCAATGCTCCTATGGTAGAGGGTTTTTCCTAGGATGAAAAAGCGGGTTGACTTCTTGAGGAAGGCTCTTTTAAGGTTTGGGGTTATGTCGGCAAGGAGGAATCCTATTCTTATGTAAGTGTAAATTTCATGGTACCAGGGATCATCGGGACCAATGAGTTCACACACGAATTTGAACTTTGGTACCTCGAATGCTGGTACGAGAAGCTTCTTTACAAGGAATTCCTATTTTGGGATGTTGTGTGGGATCACTAGGAGTGATCTGATTATGGGAATAGCATCTGCTACCCTATTGTTAGATCTTGGTATTGTTGAATCTCTATTGTGTTAATTTGTCCTTGATGACCATTTGTACTACAGTCTCGCATCTTGATCTTGGTTTAGGTATTCTGGCTACAGATTTATGTTCCATTGCTCAGATTTAGTTAGGTATTTCCTTCAGTTATTTGTGGTTCTTGATTTTATACAATAAACTTTTCTTTTCATTTTTAAGAAAACCTTATTGGGTTTCCTTAACCATCTGATAATGGTTTGGGCATATGTCATAAAATATTGTGTCATGGGCATTTGGATTATGGTTTTTGGCATGGGTGAAAGGCATTTGAATTTAGCATGAATGATAGTCTTTATCACTTCACAAGGCTTTGAACAATATTTGGCATATCTTTTGGCATTGGATTTTAATGAGGTGGCAAATCATCTTTGGTCAAAGGTAAACAAATTAACAATTATTTGCATATGATTTAGGTTGATGATGGAAAATGCACATGGCTTAATAGCCGACAATAGGTTTATAGCTTGTCTTTGGTAAATCTGTAGATGTCTTAATGCGCTACCATTGGCTGTTAAGCCAGTGACCGTGGTAGTGTGGTGAAAGCAGTTAGCAGCATGCAAGACTGCTACCGCTATACCACGGGTAGTCAGAAAGGTAATCGCAGTAGTGCGGTGGAAGTGGTTAGCGACATGTAGGAAACTACCGCTATACCATGGGTAGTCAGAAAGGTAACCACAATAGTGTGTTGGAAAAGGTTAGTGGTATGCAAGGCAGCTACCACTATACTGTAGGTAGTCAGAAGGGAGACCGTGGTTGAGCGGTAAGGAAGCGAATGTCAAATGATATAATGAGTTTTTGATTTATTAATGACAATGCTTTCAGACCTCAAATGATATCAATCTTGGTAAAGGTTTTCGATTGATTGCTTTGGAAGTTTAGGGAAAAAATTGTGCTTCACTTGTTTGAGGGTTTGGAACCCTATTCTATCCACCACCATGGAATCACTCTCTCAGTCGTTTCACTGTGTAATTGACTGGTTTTCAGAAACTCTTGGACAATGAATGGGGAAGCTTGAAAGACCATCACCATGGTCATTTCTCTTGTCAGGTTCTTGGCATCGGGTGAATGCTCAAAATAGAAAAGTGGCACAGGTTTCTCAGCTTAGCTGCAAATCTGGTAAACTCTTTTGTGACAACAACTCCATCATTATTTTCAAGTATTCTTTCAGTTTGCTTTACAGATCCGTTACATCTCAAGCAAGGTTATTTCGAGTTAAGTTTTCTATGCAAAAATAAAAGTGGAAAATTTCTATTCCTTTCATGATTTTGGTTATGGAAGTAGTGTTCTTTCAGTTACTTCTTTTTTGTAGTAGTTTTTCAGTGGCCATTTAGTTGAAATTTACATGCATGCCTTGATGTTGTTTGGTTAAAGCACTATTTGTGCAGGCTACTTAAGAGGACAGGTTTCAATCTTCCTTCTATATTTGCACAGTGCTTGAGTACTCCTGTTAAAATACCTTATTCAGATTGATCCTTCCCTCATGATCACGGTAACATCTAGAACTGTTGCTTGATAGTAGCATTGTAACCTAAAAATCATCTTTGACTAATTCTTTGAAAGTGAAAAATGAGCAATTGTTGTAACTCTCCATGGATTGTAATGATGTAAAATGTAAAAAGAGGAAACCAAAGAGATTAGGGATTTATCATGACTGAAAAACCTAAAAAAAAAGAAAACAGATGTGCAAAAGATAGATTCTTATGAATGAGATACTGGGATTTGATGCTTTGAGCAAAAAGATTGAAAAATATAGTGTGTTAACTGTTTTGAACAGTATCATGAAAAATGTATGAAATAGAGTGTGAGAAAAATAAAGTTGTACACACCATTGATAATACAGTTTGAAGAGAAGTTGTATTGAGAGAGTAACAAGATTTTCCTCAAGCTATCTTAAGGCTTGATAATGGGTGGAACTCTAAAGTGTCACCATTGACATTTGAGAATTCTACACAATCTGTCAAGAGGCACTTGACATAAATCAAGGAAATAGAGAGATCCTCTTTATCATTGTATGCTCTATTGAAAAACAAAGAAGGGGTTGGTGCTCCTTGAGTTGGTGCTCAGAAATCTACGTATGAGGCATTGTCAAAAATGATTATTGAAATGAAAGCCTGAAAAAGGCAATAGGTTCAGGAGTGGTTTTTCTACCCCAGGAGGGTTTTCCACTTGGCATATCTTGTGTCTATTTGAGTATCTATGGTTCATTTGATTCAGTGCTTTAATGCTTTAAATTGATATGGTTAACTATTCTCATTTCAGTTTATGTGATTGCATTCAATACATGAATGAGTTTATCTTTGATAAATGAGAGCATACATCTGGTTTATTTCTAGTTCAGTTAAAATTGGTAAAGAAGTTAAAAACACTGATTCACCCTCCCCTCTTAGTGTCTTTTCACTCCAACGATTGGTATCAGAGCCTAGGGTCCTCTAATAGGTCTTTCCAACCTAGGACTGATTCTGGCCTTAGAGTCTATTCAAAAATTCTCAAGCTCATGAAGGTACTTCCATGACTAGAGCTCCATTATTTGATGGACCTAATTATGTATTCTATAAAATCAGAATGGAGACTTATTTAACTTCTATTGACCTCGATGTTTGGAGCATAGTATTATCTGGGTACACTGTACCAACTACTCTGCCTACTACTTCTGATGAAAAGAAAAGATATGAAACCAATGCAAGAGAAAAACATGCTCTTCTGTGTGCACTGACTAAAGATGTCTTTATAAAAGTTATGCACTGTGGCTCTGCTAGGGAAATCTAGGTTAAACTTGAAACTATCTATCAAGGAAATGAAAAGGTAAAATAGTCTAAAGTCCTCACTTTAAAACACCAGTTTGAAGATCTAAAAATGAGGGATGATGAGAAAGTTGCTGACTACTTTTTGAGATTTGATGAAATAGTAAATGCCATGAAGGGTCTAGGAGAAGAAGTTAAGGAATTTGATGTTGTAACTAAGGTCATCAAAACCTTGCCAACAAAATTTGAAGCTAAGGTTACTACTCTAGAAGAGAAGAAACATTTCTCCCAACTTACCCTTGACAACCTACAGGGCATCTTGACTGCCTATGAAATGAGGATCACCAAAAACAATACTTCTGCAAAAGAAATTGCTTTCAATAATAAAAGGAAAGATAAGGATGAGCCCACTGAATCATAACTTTCTGATTCCAAAGAATCCTACTTTGTGAGGAAACTCAAAAAGGGTTTTGGAAATTATAAGGGAAAAATTCCCTTCAAATGCTTTAACTATGGCAAAATAGGCCACTTTGTTGCAAAGTGCCCCTATGGTGACACAAGTAGTGATATTGAAAATTTTGAAAAACTGGCCAAGAAAAAGGCTTATAGACCCAAACATAAATTCAATTTCAAAAAGAAGAAAATTTTGTTCAACAAAAATGAAAAAGACTTTGAATATGAAGATTCATTAGATGAAGAGGATGAAAATCTATTCATGGTTGAAATAATTCAGCAAGATGAAACTAACAACAATGATGCTAAATATGGCAAAGTGGATTATGAAGGGGAACTGAAATGTGCTCTAAATGAGCTAAGGAAACATAAAAAACAAATGCGTGCTCAAGAACAAAATATTTCTCAAGATATTTCACAAGAGCAAATCATAAATCTTGAGATAGTCTCATTAAAAACTCAACTTGAAGAATCCAAGAGAGTTGAAGAATGTCTTCATATTGGCATAAACTTTAAAGATCAAGAAATTCAAAAACTTGAACTCGAGATTGTAGATCTTAGATAGACTATTGAGAAATATGAGAGCACTCTTGAACTGAATGACATGCTCAGTAAACAAAAACTGAACAACGAAAAAACTGGTATTGGTTTTATGAAATGTGAATGTTCAAATAATAGTGCTAAGGACAATGTTGATGCTAGAAACAAAAGTCCTAAACTCAAACATCCTAACTTTGATAAGGATCATATTCATCCTTTTAGGAGCAACAAAATGGCTTATAATTCCTACCCTTTCTTTTATGGATATTGTTACTTCTGCAACTAATTTGGTCACAAGGTGAACTCTTGCAGATTTCTAAGACCTAGAACTCCTAGATTTGGTGTTAGATAGAATCATATCCTTGCAAGATAGATTAGATGTTTCACATGCAAGTCTTTGGGTCATTCTACTAAGAAATGTAATGTTGATTAGCAGAATAAACAATAGAAATCTATAAGGGTCTGGAAACCCAAAGCTAACAACAACATAGAGTAGACCATATTAGTTCAAATTGCCTTCCACTCCAAGAAAAAAGACTTATGGGTCTTGGACAATGGCTGTTCAAACCACATGACTGGTGACAAAGAAAAATTACTAATCTAGAAGACTATGTAGGTGGATATGTAGAGTTTGGAGACAAGTCTGGAATTCAAATCAAAGGTAGAGGTTCTCTTTTTCTAAATGAAGACACTCCTATTTACAATGTGTATTATGTAGAAGGATTAAAACATAAAATTCTGAGTGTCAGTCAAATCTGTGACAGTGGCTATCAATTCCTATTCACTTCATAAGGGTGTGAAATAAAAAATAAGATTGGAAAAGCTATTGCTGCTGGAAGAAGGACTAAGGGAAATGTCTACAATTTACTTGACACTTTTGGAAATGAAAACAATCAAGGTATGTGCTTAATGAGTCATGCTGAAGAAAGTTGGATGTGGCACAATAGACTAGGTCATATTAATTTTGACAATATGGTTAGAATTAGTAAAAATCAGAATGTAAGAGGTTTGCCTATTTTGAAAAAGCTTGATAATGTAGTATGTAAAGAATGCCTCAAAGGTAAGCAAACTAAGGTAATCTTTAAATACAAGGAACATTCATCTACTAAACCTCTGAAAATTGTTCACACTGACTTATGTGGTCCTACAAGGACTAGATCTATCAATGGTGATAAATATATCATGCTATTTGTTGATGACTACTCTCGTATGGTATGGGTTACTTTTCTAAAGAATAAACCATAAGCTTTTGAACATTTTAAATTCTTTAGAAAAATGGTAGAAAGAGAGTCAAATTTAAAATTGAAATGTCTAAGATCTGATAAAGGTGGTGAATTCACCTCACAAGAATTCATTGACTACTGTGAAAGACATGGCATAAAAGATAGTATACTGCTGCCAGAACACCTCAATAGAATGGGGTAGTTGAGAGAAAGAATAGGACTGTAAAAGAAATGGCAAGGACTATGATAAATGAAGCAAATCTTCCAAACATGTACTAGAAAGAAGTTGTTCATACAACTTTCTACATTTTGAATAGAGTCCAAATCAAAGTGAAATCAAATTTCACTCCATATGAATTGTGGTATGGTAAATCTACCTCAATTAAATATTTCAGAATATTTGGCTGCAAATGTTTTACCAAGAGAGATGATGATAACTTAGGGAGATTTCAATCTAAGATAGATGAAGGTATCTTTTTAGGATACTCTACTCACAACAAAGCCTTTAAATGCTTTAACAATAGGCTGAATAAAATTGTTGAATCTATCAATGTCAAATCTGATGAAAATTTTCTTTTAGATGTTGAACCTATGCAGGATCATGAGGAGGAAGAATTTGAACTTGATATATATTCTGAAGGCTTTGAAACTAGCCTTAAACAAAATCACCAAGTCCTAAACTAGCTGAAGAAAAATCTGAAGATGCTAAAACCAACTCTAAAAAATGTGTAACTAAAACTCCTTCAAAATCTCTTGCTAGAAACTATCCTAAAGATCTGATTATAGGAGATAAATCAGCAAAAGTTCAAACAAGGAAAATAATAGTTAACTATGATGAAAAAGCTCACATAGTTGAGCTTACTGTTTTTTGTTTAATAACTCAATTTGAGCCAAAAAAAATTGATGAAGCTCTAACTGATGAATGCTAGCTTAATGCAATGCAGGATGAAATTGATCAAATTGAGAAAAATCAGACCAGATGACAAAAATGTCATAGGAGGTAAGTGGATTTTCAAAAATAAACATGATGAAAATGGTCATGTTGTTCGCAACAATGCTAGATATGTCTGCAAAGGATATGCTCAAGAAGAAGGTATTGACTTCGGTGAAACCTTTGCACCAGTAGCTAGACTTGAATCAATTAGAATTTTCTTGGCATATTCTCTTTTCAAGAAATTTACTGTATATCAAATGGATGTTAAAACTACCTTTTTTAATGGGTATTTGGATGAAGAAGTTTACATAGAACAACCTAAAGGGTTTACCTATAAAAGCAAACCCAATCATGTCTACAGGCTGAAAAAGGCTCTATATGGCCTAAAACAAGCTCCTAGGGCTTGATACTCTAAATTGGATAGTCACTTACTGTCAAAAGGTTTCATTAGAGGAGGAGTAGACAACAATATTGAAGGGTCTGATATTCTAGTTGTTGAAATTTATGTTGATGATACTATCTTTGGCTGCACAACATTGCTTTGAGTCAAAAATTCTCACAGATTATGGAATCTGAGTTCAAAATGTCTATGTTGGGAGAACTGTTCTTCTTCTTAGGTCTTCAAATCTCTCAACTTGAGTCAGGTATCTTTCTTTCTCAAACAAGATATGCTAGAGAAATGTTAAAGAATTTTCAAATGGATGAATGTCATCTAGTTAACACTTCAATGGCTATCGGTTATAAACTCACCAAGGTTGATGATTCTCCTTATGTCAACCCAAATGACTATAGGTCAATGATAGGCAACCTATTATATCTAACAACCTCAAGACCTGACATTATGTAGGTTGTTTGCATGGTTGCTCGATTTCAGTCATATCCTAAAGAATATCAGATTAATGTTGTTAGAAGGATTCTTAAATATGTACAAGGCACAATTGACTATGGACTTTGGTATCCCAGAAACAATGACTTTTCATTAGTGGCTTATTTTGATTCTGATTGGGTTGTTTGTCTGGATGATAGGAAAAGCACCATTGGTGACACTTTCTTTCTTGGTGATCATTTAGTGGCTTGGCACAACAAAAAATAAGAATATGTTTCACTCTCTACTATTGAAGCATAATATATTGCTGCCACTTCTTGTTGTACTCAGGTAATTTGGATGTCACTCGGGTGGAGAGAGATCAGGCCATTATCCGATGGCAGGAGTTAGACTGATGGGTCACTGAGTTTGCAGAGTTATGCGTAGGGCCGACAGCGGATATGGCTAGGAAGCTGGCCAAGATGGCCAAGAAAAGGGGTCGGTACAGGGTGTTGTATGAGCAGGTTGTTCCACCAGAGAGACGGGACCCAGGGTTGTCTCGATCATATAGGAGGACAGGTAGTGGCACCTGGACACACAACAACAACAGGTCACACAGTGGCAGTCATACTAGTGCTGGGAGGTACAATTCATCAGGGCAGGCATCAGGTCATAGGTCACATAGCTCCCATAGGAATTCATCAAGCCATAGCCATAGGTCAGAGCATGGGTGCAGATCAGTGTCATTAGGACACCAGGCAGAGTAGAGCCAACCTCTTGTTACTGATCCCTCGAGATCTCAGAGTCAGACCCTAGATAGTACTCCCATCCAGGTCACCTTTCACATGGTTGGTCAGCCACATCTACCTCGCAGTTCACCTCCACAGGACAAAGGAGGGACATCATAGGACATGTTTTGAGATACTTTCATATTTTGATATTCGAGCCTACAAGCTCCATTTTTGGGATATTATATGACTCTATCCTGTGACATTAGATTTTTGAGATTATATATCTGCGATTTAGTTTTTGATGTGGCCTATATGATTCTATGTGTTAAAGTGTTTTATGCTTTACTAGATGCTATGTGATGCTTTTATGATGCTATGAGATGTATGGATGTTATGCTTATTCTTATGATTGCCATTATTGATGTGGTTATGTATGTATGCATTGTGTAATGTGATTCTTATATGCTAATGCAAATGTTATTTATGATGCCTATTTTTTATGCAAATGATGGTTTTATGATATGAAATGGATGGATGTAAATGATAGCGTGATGCAATGTGAATTATGGTATTTGATATATGCATGATGTGAGATGTGAATATCAAATGCTCATATGCAGCTTTGTTTTTTTTTTGTATGTCACAGGATATCATCAGAGAACGAGCGAAGAGAAGAAAAAGATTGATGTTAGTGCGAAGAAATATATGCATGTTAGTGCGGAAATAAAAATCCTTCAAAGCTTTGCTATAGTGCTATCTTAGTTGTTGCTCTTAATCATCATTGGGCAAAAATTTCATGGTGGCTAAAAAACACTATGATATGACGTAGATCAATAGTGTGCAAGGTTGAACCCTCACATAGATCAACAGTCGCAGAAAAAGATGATCATGACTCATACAAGGAAAATAATTTCCCCTAGCCCTTTTGTCATGACCAATCGCTAGAAAAACTAGACCAATCATGAGATGTCATTGCTTCTCTAAATCTTGACGTTAGGACATCCTTGACAAACTACCCACATGATAGTAAAAAACAGACAGGAAAAATCATCATACTATGTCGTTGCTTCTCTAAATCCTGAAGTCAGGACATTTTGGAGAAACTAGTAGCAGAGTGGTCATAAAAAGACAAGGATAATCATCATGATATGTTGTGGTTCCTATGACGTAAGGAACTAATATCATGATAACCATCAAAAAGACAGATAAAGTTTGTCAAGTGTTTTAATGTCGAGTGTTACCAAATGTCGAGTGATATCAAATTCAGGAAAGACACATCCTGAATGACATTCATATCTAGGAGATCGATTCTTGGAGTTATGAGAATCCATCAAAATGCTAGATAATGATGATGATGCTTAGGAAGGACACATCCACAAGCATAAAGAAATGATGAGACTTTCTTTTTTAGAAGGACACATCTGAAGAGGAACCCAAAAAGGGTAAATTGTCTTAATAGAATTTAATTACATGTCATTGCTAACATGTTGAGTTGACTGAAAGTGCTGATGAAATAGATTGTTGATAGAGTGCCTACTCAGGTTTAACAAAAGATTTGCTGGATTTGAAGAAAGTTTGATGTGTGTGAAAACGATGTGCCATGAACCCTAATGGACTGACCTAGTGCGGCCTTGGGAGCTCATCGATTGATGTCCTTGCCTGTGTTGTGCACTCAAAGACCTCATAGTTCAACACGACCAAATGACGTTGTCCAAAGGACAAAATTTTGAATCATGATTTTATTTTGACAAACCTAGAAAGACTGACGTAATGTCTCGGGGATTCAAAGATGAATCTTGCCTATGTAGCAAATGTGCAGAGACAACGTAGTTCAAACTTGGACAAAGATTGATTGACGTGACTGACTGGACTGACCAGACAGAGATTGAATTTGAATCTATTTTTGGATTTTCTCAAGAAATTTTTAAATTTTTAGATCTTTTCTTCAAGACTTTTTTAGATTTTTAGGATTTTTCCAAGACTTTTTCAGATTTTTAGGATTTTTTCAAGACTTTTTACAAATACAGGATCATATGCGACACCCACTGCAGTTACATGAGAAAGGCCTTTCCCCTAGACAGATCGGGGATTACTCGAGTCCAAGGATGTGGAGATAGGCAGACATAAGGAAAAAGGCAAGGATATGCAAGGGGTGATGTCAACCAAATGCTAACCATGGCCGGAATTGATAGGACTTAGGATGAATGTCGCGAATGTGTCAAGTTGTTGTGATTATGGGAAGTGGCTAAGTGTTGATTAGAGTAACAGTAGATGGCGAAGCAATGATTGACTACACATGACGCCTGTTTGCTAGGTTTTCACCATGGTACTTATCCAAAGCGCCTGTTTGCTAGGTTTTCACTATTGGATGGATTTATTTCTTTTTACTGTTTTTGCCATTTTTTTATTTTTTTGGTGTCAACAAGATGCCTGTTTTCCAGGTTTTCATCAAGGGATGATTTTTTCTTTATTTTCCAAATTTTTTTGTATTTTTAGGTTTTTAGCCAAGCTCTCTGATGCTATGTGTAGAACTTTCGTAGATGTAAGCTATTGATGGGATTTGTCAACTGTTCTCCATCAGGTGTGGCCAACTGATAAGCTCCAAAACTGAATGCGGTGGTAATAATATAAGGACTGAGCCAATTAGCCTCAAAGTTTCTAGGCTTTTCATAATCCGCTTGATTTCTTGGGTTCTGCATGAGAACCAAGTCACTGATTTTGAAATTTTCTTACCATTACTCTTTTGTTATAGCTTCGGTAGAGATGATTTTGATATGACTGCAAGTGATTTAAGGCATTTTTTCATCTTTCTTGTAACATTTCTAGCTCATGTAGGTGAGACTTTTTGTACTCTTCATCATCGATCATTCCTTTCAAGGAGACTCGGAGAGAAGGAATTTCAACCTCGATGGGCAATATGGCCTCAGATCCATAAACCAGGGAAATGGAGTGGCTCAAGTGGGGGTATGAATGCTGGTACGATAGGCCCATAAGGCAGGATTAAGTTGCAAGTGCCAATCTCGGCCAGCATCGTTGATGGTCTTCTTAAGAATGTGAAGAATTATTTTATTTGATGCCTCAGCTTGGCCATTACCTTGTGGGTAATAAGGGGTGGAGAAATGATGTTGGATGTGGAATCACTCATAGAGTTCACGAACATCACGATTTTTTAATGGACTACCATTATCTGTGATGATGGAATGCAGAACACCATACCGATAAATGATGTAATTTAGGATAAACTTTGATATTTTCTTATAGGTGATGTAAGTGAGAGGGACAACTACAATCCACTTAGTAAAGTACTTAGTGGTGGTGATTATGAATTTATGGTCGTTAGAGGAGGATGGATGAATCTTTCCCATGAGGTCAAGTTCCCATTATGCGAAAGGACAAGGAGAAGTGATCGATCTTAGTTCTTGTGCAGGTGCATGAATTAGGTCACTATGCACCTGGCATTTTCGACATGTCCTGACAAACTAAAGAGCATCATTTTCTAATGTCAGCCAATAGTATCCAAGTCTGGTGACTTTCCTAACTAACGTTGGACCACTCGAATGAGATCTGCAGATACCTTCATGTACTTCTCATAAGGTTGTTTGGGCTTCATCAGTGTCGAGATAGCGAAGAAGGGTGTTATCAAAGCCAGAGCGGTATGGGGTGTCACTGACGATGGTGTGTCAGGCAGATTTTCCTATAAAATATTTTCTCTAATTACTTGAAAGGTTGGGTGGTAAGGTTTGGGATGTTAGATAATCATAAATGTCTTGGTACCAAGGTGAACTGCAACCAACAATCTCGCAAACCATTTCTAAGTCTGGGATGTCATATGCTGGCATCAATAAATGTTCCACTAAAAACTCAAATTGTGACACATTTTTGGGGGTGTCCAATAGAGATCCAATAGTAGCCATTGGATCGGCTGCCTTATTCTGTTTCCTAGGGATTTGTTCACAAGCAATAAATTTGAAATAGGTTAGGAAGCTATCCACCATTCGCTTGTAGGGAAGAAACTTCTCATCTTTTGATTCATAATCATCATTCACTTGGTTGATGACTAACTGAGAATCTCCGAATATGAGAAATGTCTGAATTTTCCATTTAATCATGATCTTGAGTCCTGCGGCCAATGCTTCGTATACTACAATGTTGTTAGTGCAAGGGAAGGCGATCCAGAATGCTTTAGGAATGGATTCACCTTGTGGTGTAATGAATAAGATGCCAACCCTTAAGTTGTGACCAATAGGAGACCCGTCAAAATATACTTTCCATGGTGACGTAGGCTTTGCAGGAAAGATAGACTCATTGGGAAAATCAATTACCAGTGGATGAGTGCCTTGGATGGGTGCATATCCAAGCTGATCTGCTATTACCTACCCATTTATTGCCTTGCACTCAACATATTGTATGTCATATTTTCTCAATATCATGACCCACTTTGCTAGACGACCTATTAATGCTTCCTGACTTAGGAGATACTTTAGTGGATCAATCTTGGCTACCAGGTGTGTTTGGTGGCTCAACATGTAATGTCTTAGTTTATGTGCCTCAAAGATAATTGCAAGGCATGCACATTCAATGGTTGTATAATTCAACTCGTATCTTATCAGTGTACGATTGATATAGTATATGGATCTTGTTGAGAAACTATGTCTCAACTTGTAGCCTGAAGCCCCACCTTTAAATACTTGGCATAAAAAATGTTCTTTTCTTCCTTTACCACCATATTGCAGCGGTCTCCCTTTATGTTCTGGCGGTACTATAGTGAAGGGTTTACCATTTACCGCCATACCATACATGGTCTCCTTCCTCACCGTGGTGGCCGCAATATCGGTCTCTGCAGCTAATTCTAGCTCTTGCGATGGCAGTCCTGACGGTTACTGCCATACTGTAGGCGATGGGTCCACTCATCATGGTAGGGCAGTGAGACCGCCTGTGGCTTGGTCTAGCATTTACCGCCCTACCACGGCCAGTCAAGAGACTAACCGTGGTGGCTGCGGTATAATCATGGTGGCTACGGTATGACCGCCAGCAGTTTGGCTGACGGCTACCGCCCTACCGTGGGGTGGCCTATCGGCCTTCTCCATAGCGTGGTAAGACCATTAGCGGTTCCACTGACTGGTCACCACCACACCACGGTCATGTTCAATGACTCCAGTGGTAGTGTGGTGGTGTCTTCGGTGGCGAGGCGGAAGAGCTCAGTGGAGCTGTCGACGAGCTTAAATGAGCTCACCGCTATACCATAGGACGACTCGGGTAGTGCAGCGGTAGCGCGGGTATGGTTGGTGTGAGCTCAGATGAGCTCACCGTCATATCACGAGTTGGTCGATTGAGCTCGGCGGTAGAGTGGTAAGAGCTCGGATGAGCTCGATTGAATTACCGCCATACTGCGAGCTGGTCTGATGGGCTTGACAGTAGTGCGGTAAAGACTTGAAGAGCTCAATCGAGCTCAGGGCCAGTCTTGAACGAGTTAGACTCGGTGTCAGAAGCAATTAGCGAATGGAATGTAGACATGTGGCTCGGTGTCTGAACGTTGATTGGGTGGAAACCAAAAGAGTAATTGCAGTAGCTGCAGGTCAACCGAGGGTGGCGAAACAGAACCTGATTTGGGTGATGGCACTAATGCCTGGGTGGCTTGATGAAGGAAGATCGATATGGGGAAATCTTTGGTGTGATTGGATCAGAGATGATTGTACTTTTTAGTTGGCACTTGGTTGATAGAATCAAATGCAACGGTTGACTTAAGGAAGTCGATGACATACTGCATGTATAGAGTGAGTTCGAACTATATGTTGAAAAAAATAAAATAAAAATGAACATGGTAACAGTGGGAAATAATTCAAGTAGTGCTACTGTGAGCTAATCAGAGAGGACTGCAATTTTGTATGTAACTATTTTGTTACTGTAATACAAATTTTCTGGACTTTGTGTGGTGGGTTTTTTACCAGAGAAAGGTTTTCCCACGTATATCTTGTGTCAATCTATGAATGCTCAATTGTGTGTTCTTTATTTTACATGTTGTATTCATCTCAAGTAGTTTTAGAATGCTATTGAAACATGTTTATGCTTTTCTCCTCTGTTGTATTAGTGTTAAGGGAATGTATTCTGCACTATTGGGTATCTAGATCCATGCATGTTTTCCCTTCAGCTCTTTCTTTCTCTTCATGGTCATTTTGCGCCAATGATGCCCCCAGTGCATTTGTAGTTGCCGAGACATATAGGATCAATAGATTGCCTGCAATAGGCGTCATTAGGATAGGTGGTGTCAATAGATATTCTTTGATATGTTCGAAGGCTGTTTTGCATTTGTCTGTCCATACAAATGAAATACTTTTGCGTAACAAATATTGAAATGGTTGAAACCTGTCTACCAACTATGCGATGAAATGATGGATGCACTGTAGTCTACCCTGAAGTTTTCTCAACTCACTGATTCCTTTTGGTGGAGGCATGTCTAGAATTTCTTTCACTTTTGTGGGATCAACCTCAATGCCTCGTCATGAAACTATGTATCCCAAAATCTTGCCTAAAGTGACTCCAAAGACACATTTTTTTGGGTTCAAATGAGCCTTGTAATCCTCTAGCCATCTAAATTTTTTTTCCAAGACTTTGAGATGATCTTTCCGTGTGAAATATTTTGCCAAGAGGTCAACAATCATGTCTATATTTGGTAATGGAAAATCATCCTTTGGGAAAGCCTTATTCAAATCTCTTAAATCCATGCAGATACAGATTTTTCCATTTGGCTTTCTGATAGGGAAAATGTTGGATATCCAGTCAGCATAATCTATTGATCTTTTGAACCCAACATCCAGTAACTTCTTTAGTTCATCTTTTACAAGTAGTGCAATCTGTGGATCCATTTTGCGCAACTTTTGTCTGACTAGTTTGATATTTGGAATTAATGGAAGATGATGTAATACCAATTCTAGATCAAGGCTAGGCATGTCAACATATGACCATGCGAAGTTAACATTCCTTTCTGTGAAGAATTGTTGGAACTCAGGTTTTTATTCCTCTCTTAATGATGTAGCCAAGAGAACCATTTTGGGATTCTCTATTGTAGCTATGTTAATTTCGATGGTGTCTTCAATTAACATGGACGATTTTTCTTGTGTCATGGGAAGAAAGTCCAATCCTCCATCCTTAGGTGCCTCAAAGAGGTTTTCACCTTTGGATAGATTCTTTATTTTTACTATTTTGTTGTTAGAAGGTTCCTTGCGGTTTTCACCTAAAGACGTTTCTTTTTTTGTCTTATTCTTTGCATTTTTGTGACTAGAGGATTGTATAGTCACCCTAAAGTAAGCTGCACAATCTAGGTCAATGGAAAATCTTGTTTTGTGATCACCCCATGGTATGCCTTCTCGGAGCTCCATGAATTCTGGCATTGCCTCATCATTCTGAAAGATGTCCATCATTGGTTGTTCATGTTGTTCCCAGTCAATTAGTTGCGGGTAAACAAGGGAAATCCTATCATCAGTGTTGGTAAAAGATGGGGAAGATGTGGAAAGTGTGTAAATTGAAGCCTCAAGTGTGAAGGCAAAGTTGTCAATTTCAACTTCCTTATCAGATGCAATGGATGAACCATATTCAGATTCTGATGAGTTGAACTCAAAGTCATAATAGGGCACTAAAGTATCGGCATCATGACTACTAGATGGCCTTTCAGAGGTATGAATAGTAGGTTCAAGCATGTCGGGATCGTGGGTGGGCTTAGGAATGGGCCAGATTAATTTAGATGTTGTCGACGACACCTTATATTCTTCTGGATCCCAAGGAATGCTTACCCATTCCTTATTTTTGGAATGTCAGTCAATAGGGTAAATGTTGTACTCTTGTCTGAATTGTTCTTCAAAGGGGAGTTGACCAAGGTCTAGGAATAGTTCGTCAAAATCATAGTCACTTAGGGTTTTCTCAGATCCCCATTCCCATTCATTAGAGTCAGTTTCGGTAAGGGATTCTTCACATGTATCGACATTTTATATAGCCGTTATGCCCTCACTTGAAAGTTCATAGGTACGTCAATCATCAGTTTTGAGTTGGTTAAATCCTAGCCCTATGTACCTTGGTCTTTCATTTATCATAATCGGTTCCCTCCTTCCATTGTTGGCTTTTCCAAGACCACTTGTGCCATGAAAACCTAGTGCCTTGCATATATCATAGCATTCATAGAGATGCACTGGTAGTGGAGCTAACTCTTCTGGGTCTTTGTAGATCCAGCTAGCTATGTCGATAATGACTTCATTACCCATATCTCCCCACAGTGTGAAAACACTTTTTGGTGGAACCTTGAAAGTTGTTTTGGGCTCGACTACGAAACACGGTCTACCATATACTTTAGACGGCTTAGGTATTTTGGTGATATAGTAAGTCATATTTAGGGTGAATTCTCCACATCCAAGGTCCTGGATTTGAAGGTGTTTACTTGGTATGGAGGTTGATGAAGATAGTGTGGTAGAAGTTGATGGAATGGATGATTTGGTGAGTGTAGATGGGTCAATATATTTGGAAGAGGTGGAAGTTGAGGCTTCTCAATTGATGGGTACCTGGTGCTCAGAAGTGACTCAAAGATTGGTAGAGTATTGAAATGGATCAGGATCTCATGGAATAGTGATTTCAGTACCATCAAAAGGGAATTTTAGGCATTGGTGGTATGTGGATGGAATGGCCTTTAGAGCATGAATCCAGGGGTGACCAAGTAAGATATTATAATGTATGTCACAATCCAGGACTTGACATGTATCTATGATAACTGGCCCCACCCGAAGTGGAATTGTAATGACGCCTTTAGAAGCGTGTTCTTCATCATCGTATGCCTTGATGACAATGCTCTTGGTAGCGTCTACACATACATCAAAGAAGCCAACATCTTTAACCAATTTTAAAGAGAAAATGTTCAATCCTACTCCACCATCTACTAGGACTCGTCTAACATTATGTTTGTGGAAAAAAGCCTCAATATGAAGGGCATCATTATGAGATGGTTTGGGTGAGGAATAGTCACTCTCTGAAAAGGTAATGTGATGAGGTAAATTCAGATATCCGACCACAGTTTGAAAATGGTTGACATCAATGTTGGTTGGGATAGATGACTCTTGCAGGACTTTATCCAAGATGGCCTTATGTGTGGGTGAGATACGAAGCAGTTTGAGAATGTATATTTGAGTGGGTGTTTTATTCAATTGCTCAATAAGGTTGAACTCTGGTTTAGGGTTTGACTATCTAGCAGATGGACCAGGTATGGTGATTTTAGGCTGACGTGCAGAAGGACCTAGGATAGTGACCTTTCCTTTACACATGGTGACACTGCATTTTGGGGCCTTTTTAATGGTAATGGTATTAACACACTTATTTTCATCAGCAGTGCAAAGATTGTTAATAATGGTACCATTGAGATAATTATAAGCAAGACGAACATTATTGTAGGCAAGAAAGATGTGATTGGCTTGATTATTGTTATTCTTCATGCCAGATGAGGAGGGTTTACCATCATCCTCCAGTGGGTTCTTCTGGATAGTATGATCTGCATTAGACGTAAATGATTGACCGCTTAACTCAATGGTGTGGTTTTCAATAAGGTCTTGTACTATATTTTGCAACTGACGACAAGAGGAAGTTTTGTGCCCTTTGACATGGTGGTAATCAAAAAATGTGCTATCATCCCACCATGATGGCTTGAACTGACCAGGGTTAAACAGTTTAGGTTCTTCCAGCGTTATGACTATGTTTTGGAGAAGTTTCTTCAAGACAATTTCGATAGGTTCACCCAAAGCGGTGTATGTGCATTTTTGGAATTGTCATAGTTGACGTAGATGCCTTTGATTAGCTTGAGCAGGATTGCTTTGAATAACATTGGCAGTTGGTGTTCATGTAGTTATAGGTGGATTTCGATTTTGTACTCCTTTGATGGTTAGTACATGACCTGTTGTAGTGACAGTTTTTGCATTGACCACACCATCATTGGTGATGTGTTTGTTCTTAACCCAGTATTTTGTTTTTTCATTGCAGCTAATTGGGTTATTATTTGTGGTGGTGTTGATGGTTTTTCCACCATATTTTAATTTGCTTTTAGCGATCAAGGCTTTCTCAAGTTGAACACCCTTTTCAACAAGGTCAAAATAGGTGGTGCAACAATTGACTTGTAAGCCATACCTTAAAGGTCCTAGGAGAGTTTGTACAAACATGTTGACTTTCTCATTTTCAAGTATTTCCACCAGGCTTCTGCTTGCTAAGGTTCTCCATCTTTGAAAAAATGGGATAAAAGTCTCTCCGACATCCTCTTCGGTAAGTCTGCATGAGGCAATGCCAATATCCGTGTCAATGTTATAGGCATAGTTTTCAACAAAATTGCTTTCCAATTCATCGCATGTTTTGATTCCTTTAGGCAATAGCAAGAACCATTCCAGTGGATGACCTGCGAGACTTCTAGAAAAAAGTCTCATGAGATATGTTTGCTCATATGAACTGTCCATGCAACTAGTGGTGAATTCTCTTATGTGTTCAATAGGGTTCATTTTGCCTTTGTATTTTGGAAAATAAGGTACCACATATCCATGAGGAAAGGGTGGCATATACAAGGTTGTGTCAAATAGATATGGACACAAGTCATGTGACATGTAAGAGTTTTTGTTGGATTCTTGCAAGGTCTCCTCTAGCGTTTGAAGAGCAATGAGTTGGAGTGTGAGTGCTTCCATAATTGGGTTGTTGGTATCATCACACATGTTGGTGATAGGGATGGCTTGAGTGCCCACTTGTTGTGATGAGATGTGTTGATTTGGAATTGGTTGTCGGTGAGCAAAATGAGTGTTCTAATTGTGTGGTTGTTGGAAATGAGTGTTTTCATGAGGGTTGTGCCGTTGTGTATGAACTTGAGAGGCATAAGTGGGGATATGAGATCATACCATGTTAGATTCAATTTGAGGGCCTTGTTGATTTTGAGCATGTTGATGCCCAAATGGAGTAAAAGATTGGGTGCCTTGATTGCCTTGCCCAAATAAGAAATTTTGGCCATGAGGAATGTGGGTGTTTTGCCTCAAAGGAATGTTGGTATTAACCTATGAAGAATTAGGTTTGGTGCTTTGAATAACAACTCTTCATTTATTTTTCCCAAAAGGGTTTGATGAGTTGGTTGCCATAACATTTGAGGAACCTAATAACAGGTTTGTTGATGTACCCATGGAACTAGATGAATTTCCAAAGAGGTTTGAGGTGGTTTTAGCTATTGTTGCTCCAATTGTTTGTGAAGATGTTTGTTGGGGGATGGGTTGTGATGTGGTTTTGGTATCAGTAGAGGATCCCCCAATAGATTTTTTGTTAGTTGTGGTGGATGCTTTGGTTGTGGTGGTAGCATGACCAAGGGAGGTAGTATTGATGGCGTTGATGATATTTTGTGAAGAAACTCCTATGGAAGGATTGTGTCATGGGGCATCGGGAGATGTTGCTCTAATATTGTTGAAGTCAAATCCTTTTGGTAGCCTAGCCCCCTGGTCAAGGAGCATGGCTAAATATCTGGTTGAGTCATTTAGGACCAATTCTTCCACAAAAGAGGCCACATCTAGGTTTTGGGCAGCAGCTTGTATGTATTCTTCAAAGACTTCCCCATTTGGGTCTCTATGGATAAATTGTTCAAAAAGATTGTGTGGAGAAAGTGGGATGTTCATCTCACTGAAAGGATTGATATTGGAGTTTCCCATGTTATAAGAAGGATTGTTCATGTCATTAGGGATGGAATCCATGTCATTTGTGAAATTAAGAAAGTTGTTGTCTTGTCCAAAAGAACCCATGAGTCTTTTATTTCTTTGTAATCAAGTTTCAACCATAAAATTTTTGCTCAACTTTGGGATGATGGGGGAGAATGATCTAAACATGACACTATGATTTTTAGGTTTATAGGAATTGAGGAAAGTTATGAAATGCAAATGAGACCAAAATGAGGCTAAAGATTTGTGAATGCAAATGGTGTGACACTAAAAATGGAGATGTCAAATGGTATGCAACTAAAGGGAGCCTGAGATGTACTCACTATAGGTAAATCTAAGGAGATGAATACTTAACCAAGAAAAGTTTTGGCAATGATTCAAGTTTGGAATATCAATGGACTACAAAAGGACAAGGAGTGACAAGGTGAAGTTTCCACACTAGACTGATGAGTGGGAAATAATTCACAAGGATAATTGATTGATAGACAAGGGGTGATTAAGTCCAAAGATAACCTAATATTGAATGCAAAGTTTTGACAATAGATGGTAAGAGTCTACTCCTAAAATCTGCAAAAATAAGTGTCTAAAGAGATGTTAGAGTTAACAATGCAACTAATGGAATGGAAAAGGAATCCTATTGTAATCCTAAAAATTCTATCTATAATGCAATGTTGAGGGAAGTTGAGCATTTTAGTGTCTGGTTTAAACAATAATAGTAAATAAAGACTTAATGGAATTCTGGAAAAGACATGTTTTGAACTTCAATTTTTCGAGTGGGAAGATGGTTGCGAATGCAGTTTGAAACTGGTGATTGCAGCTCAAAATGGTGAATGCAGTTTGAAATTGGCAAATGCGGCTCATAATGGTGAATGCGTCAAATGGAAGATTCAATGAGGTGTAAGATTGCAATTGGGATGTAGGATGTTTCAAATGCGGTTTAGCAGAGCGATTGCGGCTCAGAATGTAACAAATGTGTTTTGATAGAGCGATTGCATTGCAGGAAGCAATTTTTGGAAAAAAGTATCCCCATATTTACCAGTTTTATCTTAGATTTTAGAAAGTTTGATGTTCAGTTGTTGAACTATTCTGAAAACAAGTTGGAAAACACTTGCTGTTGAAAAAAATGAAAATCAACCACATTGAAGACATTGACAAAAATCCTAGGGCTGCAAGGACAATATTCTTATGGATCCCATGAACCACATATCCTTAGCAAATGAATTCAGAAGCTTGGCCCTATGGGCTCCCCCTTATAGTGCACTCATTTCTCAGGGAAACCAAGCTTCCAAACTCCATGAAACTCCCATGGCAGATTGATCATTTATACTAAGAACCACACAGGTGTGGGTGCCTTAGCAACGACCATTGTTGGACCAAAGAATAGAAGGTTTTTGGTTTTCTACAACAAAGGATTTAATTCGGGCACCCGTTCAGAAGTTCATGTGAGAGGCATTATCATACCAGTCTACAGAGGTTATGCTCTACAGGTTTTGTTGCACCACAAGGGTACTGGGAGTCAATTGCTGGTCCGCAGGAGGTTTTGTAATGCTAAGCTTTCATTAAAATTCAAATTTATATACCGGTTGGGCGTCGCTTGGCTTTAGCGCGTTCCCAGTTTGAGTCGCTTTAGGGTGAGTACTTTTTCTTACCAAAGCAAGCCCAAGATATAACGCTTAACAAAAGCAAGCCAACATATTCATAGTTCAATAAATCTTTGTTTATAAACAAAGAGAGAGCACATGGTTATGCTAACTCACACTCGCATGGTGTTCATTTTAAACCCAAAATCAAATGTGTACAAATAGAAAATGCATGGTGTTCATTTCATCCATTTGTAGTGTTTTGCAAACAAAGGGGTTTATTTTAACCGTTTGTAGTATTTTCTAACTAAGAGTTAATTTTAAACCCATGTAAAACAAAGTGTATTATTCTTTTTAGCCTTATGTAGTTGCATGTTTGTTCATCTTATCCCATGAATCAAATACAAATTGTGAAATGAAATGAAAGAAAAAATCCATTAGATTGGGTTAGACTCTAGATTGACACATGCTACAAGAAATGGATTAGTAACCCAAAATGTTTAATCTAGAATTATAAAAATCTGACGAAATCTATATAAAAAAAGAGAAAATAGAAACACTTTTTCTTTTACTTGTCAGTTGCATCTCACCAGGGTAGATGTGGCTTGATACGATGTTTTTGGTTTGGAGGCTGGAAAATGCGGTGCGATAGGTCAGATGCATCACTTGAGATGTTAGATGCGGTGTGATAGAGCGAATGTGTCGCAAGAGAAATCAAATGCGGTGCAACAAAGCGTTTGTATCACACGACCTCTCAAATGCGTCGTTCCGTATATGTACCCGCAAAAATAAATCCGAAAGCCATACAAAATCCTAAAAAATGTGTTAAGAAAAATGGTCGGGTTCACCAATCTAATGATGGATTTTCTGCAAGATAGATTTGTTAGTTAAAAATACAAGTAATATTTAAATAAATCCAATCAAGCAATGAAATGCATAGGAGATAAACGAGAAAAGAAAACAATGAACAATCTGACCCAATCTTCTCTCCTCCATGGCTGACTTCCATTGCACCTTCTTAACTTGCTGTGATGAAGAGTGTGCCCTCAGATTTGATGAGAAAATTCTATAATGCCTAGTCCTAAACAAAGCTTTGAAGGATCTTTGTAGTATTGTGGCAAAAGAAACTTAATTATAGATGCAAACAATTGAAAATGATAATATTAAAATGCAAGAGATTAAGATTCAAGATTCAAGGTGCAAAAGATATTAAGAGATAAGATGTCGAAAATGGGAACAAAATTGATATTTTATAGAAAATACAATTTTGAATGGACGGACAAGATGAGAGATTGAGAAATGCCCTAGAATCAATGGTCAAGATTCAAAATGGAAACTCTCAATTAGGGTTAGGGTAAGATTCCCAAATGAATGGACAAGATTTAATTTAAGAAATTAAATCAAGGATGGAGAATGAATGTGACAATTAGATGAACTTAGCAAAAATCAAAAGATAAGAAGATGAGATTTTAGAAAATCAATTTTTTTAGCAATTACTTGATTTGTAGAAGAATATTTCCATTTTGAATTAAAATTAATTCAAAATATGGATTTTGTGAAATAATAAGTAACTGATTTAAAATTAAATACTAAAATAAGTTTCAGTTAACTATGTGAAGTCATTTTTAAATAAATTGTTTTATTTAAAAAGAGGGAAATGTCACATAAGGCAATTAAATAATTAGGAATAATTATTTAATTTAGAAGAGGCAATTGATTTAATTAAATAAACTAATAAATCTATTTAATTAAAAGAAGATTTTGGGAATTAGTGACATATTAAATAAATATATTAAAATATATTTATTTAATAATCAAGAGGACATTAATGATAAAGATTAATTAAATAAATTGAAAATTTTATTTAATTATGAGACAACTTTGATAATTAGTGACCTATTAAATAAATAAATAAGATTTATTTATTTAATAATTAGGAAGAATAGAAAAACATGAATTAATTAAATAATTATGAATTATTTAATCAATAGTTTAAGGTGGGTTATAAACATAATTAAAATGTCATAAATATGCTAGGAAAAAGTGGTAAAATAGTGCTTGCAGGCCTTGGTCATTTTTATGTGTCTACTACATTTACCCCTCTTTGTCATTATGCAGTTTATCAGGTTATGGCAAAGAAAAAAAGTCCAAAATATGCCCCAGTGAAGGTACGGAATGCCTATGCTCCCTCGGGAAAATTTTCGAATTTTGGCCCGAGGTCAGAATTTTTTTTTTGGAAAGTGTCCTGATTAAACAATTTAATGACAAGAGACACAACGATGTGATCAGATTCGAGAATGGAGGACACTAAGCTAGCCAAAATTCCAAACAAAGATGGTCAAATGAGCCGCTAGTACAAACCACTAGGTCAAAACCCTAATTTTTAGCTTATAAATAGGTGGAAAAAGCCAAAGCAAGTGTCATTTTCACATTTGTTAATTAAAAATTCCAAAGATCAGAGCTCCAAAAGACGATTGTGATTCCTTTGACAGACCACCGTGGCTACCGCGTGTGCACTTTCCGATGACCCAAGGGTGTAGAGGCACCGGTAAGTACCCCATCCCACTTGTAAATTTTTCAAATTTTATGCATTTATGAGGTTTTTAGGGGGGGAAATGAATGCGATGCAATGCAAATGCTATCGCATAAGCCGCAATTGACTTCGCCTTCGACGCATTGTTTGTATCATGACGCATTGTTTGCATCACGATGCATCTATTTGCGTCATGACGCATCTATTTGCGTCGTGACGCAAGTACACTAGGTAGATAGGTCTCAGCTTAAAAACTCGCATTTGATAGAGGAAACCACGCAAACATAAAACTGTGACGCAAGTGCGGTGTTTCACGATGCATCTGTAATGTTGCGACGTAATTGACAAGTCGAATGACACATTTTCCATATTACGACGTAAACATTGTGAAATTTTGCAAATGCTAGATAGGATGATGTATTTTCCATATTGTGACGCAACTGCTAGTTGCAGACCCACAAGTGATGAACCGCAACGCATTTGCAGTCAATGCGACACAAATTCCATTGACCAACATTGACTTTGGTTTTGGATGCATTTTTAATTTCCCAATAGTAATAATGTGTCTATAATATCGACCCATGTGTGCTAATTCTTGTTTTTGCATGTGCAGAGACGATTAGTGCCTATATACATGCAAGAGTTCAGACCAGCGATTTATGCCTTAAGAGATCGATTGAGTGACTCAGAGAGATGACGGTTGATGAAACTGAGACTATACTATGTCACTTATATGCCCATCATTAGGGAAAACAAGGGGTTATTGATAGTTAATTTGTGAGAGGTGGCACTCAGAGACCTTCTCATTTATGCTTCCTACACGAGAGGCCATGATTACCCTAGAGGATGTATATTGCATTTTTCACATCCCGATCAATGGGGAGAGGGTTGTATATGATCTGCACTGAGGACGACAGAACCTATCAGAGATGTATGAGGATGCCGGTGATGCTGGTATAGGTATCAATGGTTATGAGATTGGTTGGGATGTCATGGCCAACGAGTTTCCATGGTGGGACGCCATGCTCATGACATTGATTGTTGGAGTATTGATTCCGGATCGACGTAGTCATGGATTTTTTAGGTGGGGGGAGGTACTAGTCTATATGCGGGGTCAAAGGATAGTTTTTACTTGGGGGCCTTACTTGTTGGCTATGTTATAGCATTAGCTCCATGAGGTAGTCTATCATCAAGGGCAGAGTATCAGTTGCGAGACCACTCTCCTTATGATTTGGGCCTGGGAGCACATTCGCATTTTTCGGCCACCAAAATAGATGCAGTAGTTGGGCGATGGGATGCCATATGTCTATCTTTATGTGGGTTTAGTCAATCAGACTCATGTGGGAAATACTAGTTATTGGCGTCATCGGATTGACACCATCATTAGTTTTGTCTACATGCCCTAGAGAGATTGTGATCAGTGGCCAGATGAGGATGGTCACTTGTCACTATGCAGATAGTTATGATACTTGATTGGCCACATAGTTCAGAGCCAATGGATCATTGAGATGTACCTACCCTAGTGGGTACTACAACAGTTCATGGAGCAGCAGGATGTGCCAGTAGGCACCACAGAGTATGCACGGTCTTCTAGAGAGACCATATGGGGGTTGCCTATAGCAGTGACAATGGCTGAGCAATAGGTAGATGGTCTCGTTGCACTTTAGTGGATGTCGAGGGGAGGCCCAGGAGATGCAAGGACATCTTCCCAGTTTGATGCCTAGTGGAAGATTCACATGCCTATTGCATTGATAGATCCAGATAGTCTGCCTCCTATAGATCAAAGATCAGTTATCCCATGGGTACGGAGGAGAGGCTGGGGTGGCATGGATGGAGTCATAGATGGCAGAGGGGTTAGGGGGAGAGAGGGAGGCAAGGGAGATGGAGGTGATGGAGGAGATGGGGGAGGAGGTTATGGGGTGGCGAGGGAGGAGGTGATGGAGATGGGAGGGATGTCAGGAGGAGGAGGGATGACAAAGGGTGGAGGCAGCTTAGGAGAGTCATGCAGAGAGTGGGTAGAATACCATCGTCACCCATCCGGGAGGAGGGTGAGGAGAGAGAGTAGCCAGCGGAGGAGGTGGTCAAGGGTGGGGAGGAGGTGGAAGGTAGAGTAGAGGGAGAGATTCCAGTGGAGGAGGTGGAGGCGAGGGCAGAGGTAGAGATGCTAGTGGAGGAGGATCCATTTGTTGAGCACCATCCTCTTGATATTGACATGGAGGAGGTCCGAGGAGAGGGATGAGGAGGAGGATGAGGCAAATCGAAGGCTGCAAGAGCAGATGATCGATGGGGATAAGGAGGGGGACAAATCACTGGTCTTGCTAGAAGATGCTACCATTGACCAGAGGATAACAGATCTTCATAGCAAACTAGATGCAGCCTTTTCTCAGAACAAGGCCTTAGCAGTGGAGATAGAGGTCACTCGGTGGAGAGAGAAAAGGCCGTTATCTGATGGCAGCAGTCAGACCAATGGGTCATTGAGTTTGTAGAGTTATGCATAGGGAAAATAGGGGATATGGCCAGGGAGCTGGCTAGGATGGCTGAGAGCAGGGGTTGGTACAGGGTATTGTATGAGTAGGCTATTCTAGTAGAGAGACAGGACCCAGGGTTGTCTCGATCATACAGCAGGACAGGTAGTGGCACCTGGACACATAGCAGCAACAGGTCACATAGTGGTAGTCATACTAGTACTGGGGGGTCTAGTTCATCAGGGCAAGCATCAGGTCATAGGTCACATAGCTCCCATAGGCATTCATCAAGCCATAGCCATAGGTCAAAGCATGGGCGCAGATCAATGTCTTTAGGACACCGGGCAGAGCAGATCCAACCTCTTGTTACTGATCCCTCATGGTTGGTCAGCCATAGGTACCTCGTAGTTCACCTCCATGGGATGGAGGAGGGACATCATAGGACTTATTTTTAGACACTTTCATATTTTGATATTTGAGCCTGTGAGCTCCATTTTTGGGATATCATATGACTCTATCCTGTGACATTAAATTTTTGAGATTATATATGCGATGTATTTTTTGATGTGGCCTATATGATTCTATGTGTTAAAGTGTTTTATGCTTTACTAGATGCTATGTGATTCTTTTATGATGCTATGAGATGGATGGATGTTATGCTTATGCTTATGAATGTGATTATTGATGTGGTTATGTATGTATGCATTGTGTAATTTTATTCTTATATGCTAATGCAAATGTTATTTATGATTCTTATTTGTTGATGCAACTAATGGTTTTATGATGTCAAATGGATGGATGTAAATGATAGCGTTATACAATGTGAATTATGGTCTTTGATATATGCATGATGTGAGATGTGAATATAAAATGCTCGTATGCAGCTTTGTTTTTTTTTCGTATGTCATAGGATATCATTAGAGAATGAGAGAAGAGAAGACGAAGATTGATGTTAGTGCGAAGAAAGATATGCATGTTAGTATGGAAATAAAAATCCTTCAAAGATTTGCTATAGTGCTATCTTAGTTGTTGCTCTTAATCATCATTGGGAAAAAATTTCATGATGGCCGACAAACACTATGATATGACGTAGATCAATAGCGTGCAAGGTCGAACCCTCATGTAGATCAATAGTCACAGAAAAAGATGGTCATGACTCATACAAGCAACATAATTGCCCCTAGCCCTTTTGTCATGACCAACCACCAGAAAAACCAAACCAATCATGAGACGTCGTTGCTTCTCTAAATCCTGACGTCAGGACATCCTTGAGAAACTAGCCACATGATAGTAAAAAATACACAGGAAAAATCATTGTACTACGTCGTTGCTTCTCTAAATCCTAAAGTGAGGACATCCTGGAGAAACTAGTAGTAGAGTGATCATAAAAAGACAAGGATAATCATTATGATATGTTGTGGTTTCTATGACGTAAGGAACTAATATCATGATAACCATCAAAAAGATAGAAAAAGTTTGTCAAGTGTTTTCCAAGTGTTTTAATGTCGAGTGTTACCAAATGTTGAGTGATATCAAATTCAGGAAGGGCACATCCTGAATGACGTTGATATCTAGGAGATTGATTCTCGGAGTTAGGAGAATCCATCAAAATTCCAGATGATGATGATGATGCTTAGGAAGGACACATCCACAAGCATAAAGAAATGACGAGACTTTCTTTTTCAGAAGAACAAATCTGAAAAGGAACCCAAAAAGGGTAAATTGTCTTGATAGAATTTGATTACATGTCATTGCTGACATGTTGAGTTGACTGAAAGTGTTGATGAAATAGATTGTTGATAGAGTGCCTACTCAGGGTTGACAAAATATTTGTTGGATTTGAAGAAAGTTTGACGTGTGTGAAAACGTTGTGCCATGAACCCTAATGGACTTACCTAGTGCGGCCTTGGGAGCTCATCAATTGATTTCCTTGGCTACGTTGTGCACTCAAATACCTCATAGTTCGACATGGCCAAATGACTTTGTCCAAAGGACAAAATTTTAAATCATGATTTTATTTTGACAAACCTGGAAAGACTAACCTAATGTCTCGAGGATTCAAAGATGAATCTTGCCTACATAGCAAATGCGTAGAGACAACATAATTTAGACTTGGACAAAGATGATTGACATGACTGACTGGATTGACCAGATAGAGATTGAATTTAACTCTATTTTTGGATTTTCTCAAGACATTTTTAAATTTTTAGATCTTTTCTTCAGGACGTTTTCAGATTTTTAGGATTTTTTAAGGACTTTTTACAAATGAATGATCATATACGACACCCACTGCAGTTACACGATAATGGTCTTGCCCCCAAATAGATCAGGGATTACTCGAGTCCAAGGATGTGGAGATAGGCAAACATAAGGCAAAAGACAAGGATATGCAAGGGATGATGTTAACCAAATCCTAACCATGGCTGGAATTGACAAGACTGAGGACAAATGTCATGAATGTGATAAGTTGTTGTGATTATGGGAAGTGGGTAAGCATCGATTAGAGTAACAGTAGATGGAAAAGCAATGATTGACTACGCATGGCACCTATTTACCAGGTTTTCACCATGGTACTTATCCAAAGTGCATGTTTGCGAGGTTTTCACTATTGGATGAATTTATTTCTTTTTAGTATTTTTGCCATTTTATAATTTTTTTGTTGTCACTAAGACGCCTGTTTGCTAGGTTTTCATCAAGGGATGATTTTTTCTTTATTTTCCATTTTTTTTTGTATTTTTAGGTTTTTAGCCAAGCTCTCTGATGCTAGGTGTAGAAATTTCATAGATGTAAGTTGTTGATGGGTTTTGTCAACAGTTCTCCATCAGGTGTGGCCAACTGATAAGCTCCAGAACCGAATATGGTGGTAATAATATAAGGACCGAGCCAATTAGCCTCAAAATTGCTAGGCTTTTCACGGTCTACCTAATTTATTAGATTCTACATGAGGACCAAGTCACCAATTTTGAAATTTTCTTACCATTACTCTTTTGTTATCACTCCGACAAAGATGATTTTGATATGCCTGCAATTGATTTAAGGCATTTTGTCGTCTTTCTTGTAACATTTCTAGCTCATGTAGGCAAGACTTTCTGTACTCTTCATCATCAATCATTCCTTTCAAGGAGACTCGGAGAGAAGGAATTTCGACCTCGATGGGCAATATGGCCTCAGATCCATAAAATAGGGAAAATGGAGTGGCTCTAGTGGGGGTACGAATGCTGGTACGATAGGCCCATAAGGTAGGATTATGTTGCAGGTGCCAATCTCGGCTAGCGTCATTGATGGTCTTCTTAAGAATGTGAAGAATTGTTTTATTTGACACCTCAGCTTGGCCGTTACCTTGTGGGTAATAAGGGGTGGAGAAATGATGTTGGATGTGGAATCGCTCATAGAGTTCATGAACGTCCTTATTTTTGAATGGACTACCATTATTTGTGATGATGGAATGCAGAACGCCATACTGACAGATGATGTAATTCAAGATAAACTTTGATATTTTCTTACTGGTGATGTAAGTGAGAGGGACGACTTCAATCCACTTAGTAAAGTACTCAGTGGCGGTGATTATGAATTTATGGCCATTAGAGGAGGATGGATGGATCTTGCCCAAGAGGTCGAGTTCCCATTGTGCGAAAGGCCATGGAGAAGTGATCAATCTTAGTTCTTGTGTAGGTGCGTGAATTAGGTCACTATGCACCTGGCATTTCCGACATGTTCTGACAAATTAAAGAGCATCTTTTTTTAATGTCGGCCAATAGTATCCAAGTCTAGTGACTTTCCTAGCTAACATTGGACCACTCGAATGAGATCCTCAAATACCTTCATGTACTTCTCGTAAGGTTGTTTGGGCTTCATCAGTGTCAAGATAGCGAAGAAGGGTGTTATCAAAGCCACGACAATATAGGGTGTCACTGACGATGGTGTGTTAGGCGGATTTTCCTATAAAATATTTTCTCTGATTACTAGAAAGGTTGGGTGGTAAGGTTTTGGATGTTAGATAATCATAAATTTCTTGGTACCAAGGTGAACTAGGACCAACAATCTCACAAACCATTTCTGAGTTTGGGATGTCATATGCTGGCATCAATAACTGTTCCACTAAAAACTCAAATTGTGACACATTTTTGGGGATGTCCAATAGTAGCCATTGTATCGGTTGCCTTATTTTGTTTCTTGGGGATTTGTTCAAAGGAAATCAATTTGAAATAGGTTAGGAAGCTATCCACCATTCGCTTGTAGGGAAGAAACTTCTCATCTTTTGTTTCATAATCATCATTCACTTGATTGATGACTAACTCAGAATCTTCGAATACGAGAAATGTCTGAATTTTGTATTTAATCACGATCTTGAGTCCTGCGACAAATGCTTCGTATTCTAAAATGTTGTTAGTGCAAGGGAAGGTGATCCAGAATGCTTTAGGAATGGAATCCCCTTGTGGTGTAATGAATAAGATGCCAACCCCTGAGCTGTGACCAATATGAGACCCGCCAAAATATAGTTTCCATGGTGACGTAGGCTCTTCATGAAAGATAGAATCATCGGGAAAATCAATTACCAATGGATGAGTGCCTTGGATGGGTGCATATCCAAGCTGATATGCTATTACCTGCCCTTTTATTGCCTTGCGCTCAACATATTGTATGTCATATTCGCTCAATATCATGACTCACTTTGCTAAACGGCCTGTTAATGTTGCCGGACTTAGGAGATACTTTAGCGGATAAATCTTGGCTACCAGGTGTGTTTGGTGGCTCAACATGTAATGTCTTAGTTTTTGTGATGTAAACACAACTGCAAGGCATGCACATTCAATGGTTGTATAATTAAACTCGTATCCTATTAGTGTGCGACTAATATAGTATATGGCTCTTTCTTTCTCTTCATGGTCATTTTGCGCCAATGATGCCCCCAGTGCATTTGTAGTTGCCAAGACATATAGGATCAACAGATTGCTTGTAATAGGTGGCATTAGGATAGGTGGTGTCAATAGATATTCTTTGATTTGTTCGAAGGTTGTATGGAATTTGTCTGTCCATACAAAGGGAATAATTTTGCATAACAGAGATTGAAATGGTTGAAACTTGTCTACCAATTATGTGATGAAATGGCGAATGGATTGTAGTCTACCCTGAAGTGTTCTTAAGTCACTGATTCCTTTTGGTGGAGGCATGTCTAGAATTTCTTTCACTTTTACGGCATCAACCTCAATGCCTTGTCGTGAAACTATGTATCCCAAAAGCTTGCCTAAAGTGACTCCAAAGACACATATTTTTGGGTTCAAACGAACCTTGTAATCTTCTAGCCATCTAAATTTTTTTTCCAAGATTTTGAGATGATATTTTTGGGTGAAAGATTTGGCCAAGAGGTCATCCACACAATCTTCCATTAGGATATCCATCATGTCATGAAATATTGTTGTCATAGATCTTTGGTATGTGGCGCCTGCATTCTTTAAGCCAAAAGGCATGACATTCCAACAGTATGTTCCCCGTGGGCAGGTGAATGCCATTTTGTGTTGATCCTCTGTTGCATTTCGGATTTGGTTAAACCCTGAGAAATCATCCATGAGAGATATCATCTTGTACCCTATTGTGAGATCAACAATCATGTCTATATTTGGTAATGGTAAATCATCCTTTGGGAGAGCCTTATTCAAATCTCTTAAATCCATGCAGATACAAATTTGTTCGTTTGGCTTTGTGATAGGGAAAATGTTGGATATCCAAATAACATAATCTATTGATCTTATGAACCTAGCATCTAGTAACTTATTTAGTTCATCTTTTACAAGTAGTGCAATCTGTGGATGCATTTTGCGTAAATTTTGTTTGACTAGTTTGATATTTAGAATTAATGGAAGATGATGTAATACCAATTCTAGATCACTACTTAGCATGTTAGCATATGATCATGTGAAGTTAACCTTCCTTTCTACGAAGAATTTTTGGAACTTAGGTTTTTCTTCCTCTGTTAATGATGTGGCCAGTAGAACCATTTTGGGATTCTCTGGTGTAGCTATGTTAACGTCGATGGTGTATTCAATTAGCATGGATTATTTTTCCTATGTCATGGTAAGAAAGTCCAATCCTCCATCCTTAGGCACGTCAGAGAGGTTTTCACCTTCGGATACATCCTTTATTTTTACTATTTTGTTGTCAGAAGGTACCTTGCGGTTTTCACCTAAAGACATTTCTTTTTTTGTCTCATTCTTTGCATTTTTCTGACTGGAGGATTGTACAGTCTCCCCAAAGTAAGCTCCATAATCTAAGTCAATGGAAAATCTTGTTTTGTGATCATCCCATGGTATGCCTTCTCGGAGCCCCATGAATTCTGCTATTGCCTCATCATTTTGAAAGATGTCCAACACTGGTGGTTCATGTTGGTCCCAGCAAATCAGTTGCAAGTAAACAAGGAAAATCCCATCGTCAGTGTTGGTAAAAGATGGGGAAGATGTGGAAAGTGTGTAAATTGAAGCCTCAAGTGTGAAGGAAAAGTTGTCAATTTCAACTTCCTTATCAGATGCAATGGATGGACCATATTTAGATTCCGATGAGTTGAACTCAAAGTCATAATAGGGCACTAAAGTATCGGCATCATGACTACTAGATGGCCTTTTAGAGGTATGAACAGTAGGTTCAAGCATGTCGGGATCATGGGTGGGCTCGCGAATGGGATAGGTTAATTCAGATGTTGCCGATGACACCTTATATTCTTTTGGATCCCAAGGAATGCTTACCCATTCCTTATTTTTGGAATGTCGGTCAATAGGGTCAATGTTGTACTCTTGTCAGAATTTTTCTTTGAAGGGGAGTTGACCAGGGTCCAGGAATAGTTCGGCAACATCATAGTCACTTAGGGTTTTCTTAGATCCCCATTCCCCTTCATTAGAGTCAGTTTCGGTAAGGGATTCTTCGTGTGTTTTGACACTTTATGGAGTCATTACGCCCTCACTTGAAAGTTCATAGGTACGTCGATCGTCAGTTTTGAGTTGGTCAAACCCTAGCCCTATGTACCTTGGAAGTTTATTTATGATAACCGGTTCCCTCCTTCCATTTTTGGCCTTTCCAAGATCACTTATGCTGTCAAAACCTAGAGCCTTGCATATATCATAGCCTTTTCCATAGAGATGCAATGGTAGTGGAGCTAACTCTTCTGGGTCTTTGTAGAGATAGCTAGCTATGTCGATAATGACTTCATTACCCATATCACCCCACAGTGTGAAAACACTTTTTGGTGGAACCTTGAAAGTTGTTTTGGGCTTGACTACAAAACACGGTCTATCATAGACTTTAGGCGGCTTATGTATTTTGCTGATACAGTAAGCCATATTCAGTTTGAATTCTACATAGCCAAAGTCTTGGATCTGAAGGTCTTTACTTGGTATGGAGGCCAAGGAAGATAGTGTGGTAGAAGTTGATGGAATGGATGATTTGGTGAGTGCGGATGGGTCAATATATTTGGAAGAGGTGGAAGTTGAGGGTTCTTGATTGATGGGTACCTAGTGCTCGATAGTGGCTCACAGGTTGGTACAGTATTGAAATGGATCAAGATCTCCTAGAATAGTGATTTCAGTACCATCAAAAGGGAATTTCAGGCATTGGTGGTATGTGGATGGAATGGCCTTTAGAGCATGAATCCAGGGGCGACCAAGTAAGATATTATAATCCAGGACTTCACATGTTGTATCTATGATAACTGGTCCCACCCAGAGTGGAATTGTAATGACGCCTTTAGAAGCATGTTCTTCATCATCATATGCCTTGATGACAATGCTCTTGGTAGCATCTACACATGCATCAAAGAAGCCAACATCTTTAACCAATTTTAAAGAGTAGATGTTCAATCCTACTCCACCATCTACTAAGAATCGTCTAACCTTATGTTTGTGGAAAAAAACCTCAATATGAAGGGAATCATTATGAGATGGTTTGGGCGAGGAATAGTCACTGTCTGAAAAGGTAAGTGATGAGGCAAATTCAGATATCCAACCATAGTTTCAAAATGGTTGACATAAATGTTGGTTGGGATGAACGACTCTTGTAGGAATTTATACAAGATGGCCTTATGTGCGGGTGAGATACGAAGCAGTTTGATAATGTATATTTGAGCAGGTGTTTTATTCAATTGCTCAATAAGGTTGAACTGTGGTTTAGGGTTTGACTGTCTGGCAGATGGACCAGGTATGGTGATTTTAGGCTGATGTACAGAAGGACCTAGGATAGTGACCTTGCCTTTACGCGTGGTGACATTGCATTTTGGGACCTTTTTAGGGGTAATGGTATTAACACACTTATCTTCATCAGCAATGCGTAGATTGTTAATAATGGTACCACTAGGATAATTGTAGGCAAGACAGACTTTATTGTAGGCAGGACATATGTGATTGGCTTGATTATTGTTATTCTTTGTGCCAGATGAGGAGGGTTTGCCATGATCTTGCAGTGGGTTCTTGTGGATAGTATGATCAACATTAGATGTAAATGATTAATTGCCTAACTCAATGGTGTGGTTTTCAATAAGGTCTTGTACTAGATTTCACAACTGATGACAAGAGGAAGTTTTGTGCCCTTTGACATAGTGGTAATCACAAAATACGCTATCATCCCACCATGTTGACTTGAATTGACCAGGGTCAAATGGTTTAGGTTCTTCCAGCGTTATGACTCCATTTTGGAGAAGTTTCTTCAAGACAATTTTGATAGGTTCACCCAAAGGGGTGTATGTGCATTTTTGGAATTATCATAGTTGATGCAGCTGCCTTTGATTAGCTTGAGCATGATTTCTTTGAATAGAATTGGCTATTGGTGTTGGTGTAGTTATAGGTGGATTTCAATTTTGTACTCCTTTAATGGTGAGTACATGACCTGTTGCATTGGCGGTTTTTGCATCGACCACACCGTCATTGGTGATGTGTTTGTTCTTAACCCATTATTTGGTTTTGTCATAGGAGCTACTTGGGTTATTATTTGTGGTGGTGTTGATGGTTTTACCACCATATTATAATTCTCCTTTGGCGATCAAGGCTTTCTGAAGTTGAGCACCCTTTTCAACAAGGTCAACAAAGGTGGTGCAACAATTGACTTGTAAGCCATACCTTAGCGGGCCTAGGAGAGTTTGTACAAACATGTTGACTTTCTCATTTTCAGGTATTTCCACTAGGCATTTGCTTGCTAAGGTTCTCCATCTTTGAAAAATTGGGATAAAAGTCTCTCCTACATCCTCTTGGGTAAGTCTGCATAAGGAGGCAATGTCGATATCTGTGTCAATGTTATAGGCATAGTTTTCAACAAAATTTTTGCCAATTGATCCAATGTTTTGGTTCCTTTAGGCAATGCGAGAACCATTCCAGTGCATGACCTGTGAGACTTCTAGAAAAAAGTCTGATGAGATATGTTTGCTCATATGAAATTTTCATGCAACTAGTGGTGAATTCTCTAATGTGTTCAGTAGGGTTCATTTTGCCATTGTATTTTAGAAAATGAGGTACCACATAACCATGAGGAAAGGGTGGCATATACAAGGTTGTTTCGAATAGATATGGACACAAGTCATGTGACATGTAATTGTTTTTGTTGGATTGTTGCAAGGTCTCTTGCATTTGAAGAGTAGCAAGTTGGAGTGTGAGTGCTTCGACAATTGGGTTGTTGGTAGCATCACACATGTTGGTGATAGGGATGGCTTGAGTGCCCACCTATTGTGATGAGATGTGTTGATTTGGAATTGGTTGTTGGTGAGAAAAATGAGTGTTTTGATGAGGGATGTGCTATTGTGTATGAACTTGAGACGCATAAGTGGGGATATGAGATCCTGCCATGTTAGATTGAATTTGGGGGCCTTGTTGATTTTGAGCGTGTTGATGCCCAAATGGAGTAAAAGATTGGGTGCCTTGATTACCTTGCCCAAATAAGAAATTTTGACCATGAGGAATGTGGGTGTTTTGCCTCAAAGGAATGTTGGTATTAACCTGTGAAGAATTAGGTTGGGTGCTTTGAATGACAACTCTTCGTTTATTTCTCCCAAAAGGGTTTGATGAGTTGGTTGCCATAGCATTTGAGGAACCTAATAATAGGTTTGTCAATGTACCCATGGAACTAGATGAAGTTCCAAAGAGGTTTTAAGTGGTTGCACCTATTTTTGCTCCAACTGTTTGTGAAGATGTTTGTTGGGGGATGGGTTGTGATGTGGTGTTGGTATGAGTAGAGGATCCCCCAATACATTTTGTGTTGGTTGTGGTGTTAGCATGACCAAGGGAGGTAGTATTGATGGTGTTGATGTTATTTTGTGAAGAAAATCCTATGGAAGGATTGTGTGATGGGGGATTGGGCGATGTTTCTCTAATATTGTTGAGGTCAAATCCTTTTGGTAGCCTAGCCCCTTGGTCAAGGAGCATGGCTAAATATCTGGCTGAGTCATTTAGGACCAATTCTTCCACAAAAGAGGCCATGTCTGGGTTTTGGGCAATAGCTTGTATGTCTTCTTCAAAGAATTCCCCATTTGGGTCTCTATGGATAAATTGTTCAAAAATATTGTGTGGAGAAGGTGGGATGTTCATCTCACTGAAAGGATTGATATTGGAATTTCCCATGTTATAAGAAGGATTGTTCATGTCATTAGGGAAGGAATCCATGCCATTTGTGAAATTAAGAAAGTTGTTGTCTTGTCCAAATGAATCCATGAGTCTTTTCTTTCTCTGTAATCAAGTTTCAACCATAAAAGTCTTTCTCAAATTTGGGATGATGGGGGAGAATGATCTAAACATGACACTATGATTTTTTAGGTTTATAGGAATTGAGGAAAGTTATGAAATGCAAATGAGACCAAAATGAGGCTAAAGATTTGTGAATGCAAATGGTGTGACACTAAAAATGGAGATGTCAAATGGTATGCAACTAAAGGGAGCCTGAGATGTACTCACTATTGGTAAATCTAAGGAGAGGAATACTTAACCAAGCAAAGTTTTGTCAATGATTTAAGTTTGGAATATCAATGGACTGCAAAAGGATAAGGAGTGACAAGGTGAAGTTTCCACACTAGACTGATGAGTGGGAAATAATTCACAAGGATATTTGATTGATAGGCAAGGGGTGATTAAGTCCAAGGATAACCTAATATTGAATACAAAGTTTTGACAATGGATGGTAAGAGTCTACTGCTAAAATCTGCAAAAATAAGTGTCTAAAGAGATGGTAGAGTTAACAATGCAACTAATGGAATGGAAATGGAATCCTATGGTGATCCTCAAAATGCCATCTATAATGCAATGTTGAGGGAAGTTGAGCAATTCAGTGTCTGGTTTAAACAATAATAGTAAAGAAGGACTTGATGGAATTCTAGAAGAGACAAGTTTTGGAATTCAATTTTTCTAGTGGGAAGATGGTTGTGAAGTTTGGAAAATGCATCACAACAAATGCAGTATGATAGAACACATATGGATCAGAATGGCGAATGCAGCGCAGGAAGGCGAATGCAGTTTGAAACTGGTGAATGCGGCTTAGAATGGCGAATGCGGTTTAAAATTGGTGAATACGGATCAAAATGGTGAATGCGTCGAATGGCAGATCAAATGTGGTGTAAGATTGTGATTGCGATGCAGGATGTTTCAAATATGGTTTAGCAGAGCGATTGTGGCTTAGAATGTAATGAATGCATTTTGACAGAGCGATTTCGTCCAAGAAGTGATTTTTAGAAAAAAGTATCCATAGATTTACCAGTTTTTTCTTAGATTTTAGCAATTTTGATGTTCAATTGTTGAAGTATTCTGAAAAACAAGTTGAAAAACACTTGGTGTTGAAAAAAATGAAAATCAACCACATTGAAGACATTGACAAAAATCCTAGGGCTGCAAGGACAATATTCTTATGGATCCCACAAACTGCATATCCTTAGCAAATCAATTCAAAAGCTTGGCCCTACGGGCTCCCCCTTACAGTGCACTCACTTCTCAGGGCAACAAAGCTTCCAACCTCCATGAAACTCCCATGGCAGATTGATCATTTATACTAAGAACTGCATAGGTGCAAGTGCCTTGGCAACGACCATTGTTGCACCAAAGAATAGAAGGTTTTTGGTTTTCTACAACAAAATATTTAATTCGAGAACCCATTTAGAAGGCCACGCGAGAGGCATTATCAACCCATTCTGCAGAGGTTACGCTCTACAGGTTTTGATGCACCACAAGGGTACTAGAGAGTCAATTGCTGGTCCACAGGAAGTTCTGTAATGCTAATTTTTCATTAACATTCAAATTTATATACCGGTTGGGCATCGCTTGGCTTTAGCGCGTTCCCGGTTTGAGTCGCTTTGGGGTGATTAATTTTTCCTACCAAAGTAGGCCCAAGATCTAAGGCTTAACAAAAGCAAGCCAACATATTCATAGTTCAATCAATCTTTGTTTAGAAACAAAGAGAGAGCACATGAATATGCTAACTCACACTTGCATGGTGTTCATTTTAAACTCAAAATCAAATGTGTATAAATAGAAAATACATGGTGTTCAATTTATCCATTTGTAGTGTTTTGCAAACAAAGGGGTTTATTTTAACCGTTTGTAGTATTTTATAACTAACAGTTAATTTTAAACCCATGTAAAACAAAGTGTATTGTTCTTTTTAGCCTTATGCACTTGCATGTTTGTTCATTTTATCCCATGACTGAAATGAAATGAAAGAAACAATCAATCAAATTGGGTTAGACTCTAGCTTGACACATGCTACAAGAAACAGATTAGTAACCCAAAATGTTTAATCTAGAATTATAAAAAATCTGATGAAATCTGAAAAAAAGAAGAGAAAACTTAAACACTTTTTCTTTTACCAGTCAGTTGCGTCTCACCAGGGCATATGTGGCTTGATACGATGTTTGCGGTTTGGAGGCTAGAAAATGCAATGTGATAGGTCAGATGCATCACTCGAGATGTTAGATGTGGTGCGATAGAGCGAATGTGTCACAAGAGAAATCAAATGCGGTGGAATAGAGCGTTTGCGTCACACGACCTCTGAAATGCATCATTCTGTACATGTACCCACAAAAAAAAATCCAGAAGTCGTACAAAAACCTAAAAAACATGTTAAGAAAAACGGTCGGGTTCACCAATGTAATGATGGATTTTCTGCAAGATAGATTTGTTAGTAAAACATACATGCAATATTTAAATAAATCCAATCAAGCAATAAAATGCATAGGAGATAAATGAGAAAAGAAAACAATGAACAAGATCACCCAATATTCTCTCCTCCATGGATGACTTCCATTGCACCTTCTTAACTTGTTGTGATGAAGAGTGTGCCCTCAAATTTGATGAGAAAATTCTATAATGCCTAGTCCTAAACAAAGCTTTGAAGGATCTTTGTAGTATTGTGGCAAAAGAAACTTAATTCTAGATGCAAACAATTGAAAATGATAATATTAAAATGCAAGAGATTAAGATTCAAGATTCAAGATGAAAAAGATATTAAGGGATAAGATGTCGAAAATGAGAACAAAATTGACATTTTATAGAAAATACAATTTTGAATGGACGGACAAGATGAGAGATTGAGAAATGCCCTAGAATCAATGGTCAAAATTCAAAATGGAAAATCTCAATTAGGGTTAGGGTAAGATTCCCAAATGAATGGACAAGATTTAATTTAAGAAATTAAATCAAGGATGGAGAATGAATATGACAGTGAGATGAAATTAGCAAAAATCAAAAGATAAGAAGATGAGATTTTAGAAAATCAATTTTTTAGCAATTACTTGATTTGTAGAAGAATATTTCCATATTGAATTAAAATTAATTCAAAATTTGGATTTTGTGAGATAATAAGTAATTGATTTAAAATTAATCACTAAAAGAAGAATCAGTTAACTATGTGTTGTCATTTTTAAATAAATTGGTTTATTTAAAAAGAGGGAAATGTCACATAAGGCAGTTAAATAATTAGGAATAATTATTTAATTTAGAAGAGGCAATTGATTTAATTAAATAAACTAATTAATCTATTTAATTAAAAGAATATTTTGGGAATTAGTGACATATTAAATATATATATATATATATATAATAATCATGAGGACATTAATGATAAAGATTAATTAAATAAATTGAAAACTTTATTGGAATTGTGAGAGGACTTTGATAATTAGTGACACATTAAATAAATAAATTATTTAATAATAAGGAAGAATAGAAAATCATGAATTAATTAAATAATTATGAATTATTTAATTAATAGTTTAAGGTGGGTTATAAAAATAATTAAAATGTCATAATTATGCTAAGAAAAAGTGGTAAAATAGTGCTTGCAGGCCTTGGTCATTTTTATGTGTCTACAGGGTGAAAGGAATTTTGAATTTAGCATGAATGATAGTCTTTATCACTTCACAAGGCTTTGAACAATATTTGGCATATCTTTTGGCATTGGATTTTAATAAGGTGGAAAATCAGCTTTGGTCAAAGGTAAACAAATTAACAATTATTTGCATATGATTCGAGTTAATGATGGCAAATGCACATGGCTTAAAAGCTGACAACAGGTTTAAATCTTGTCTTTGGTAAGGCTACGGATATCTTATGGTGGTACCGCTGGCTGTTAAGCCAGTGACCATAGTAGTGTGGTTAAAGCAGTTAGCGGCATGCAAGATTGCTACCGCTATACCACGGGTAGTCAAAATGGTAACCACGGTAGTGTGGTGGAAGCGGTTAGGGGCATGCAGGCAGCTACCTCTATACCGTGGGTAGTCAAAAAGGTAACCGCAGTAGTGCGGTGGAAATGGTTAGCGGTATGTAAGCGGTTAGTGGTAAGGAAGCGGATGTCAAATGATATAATGAGTTTTTGATTTATTAATGATAGTCCTTTCGGATTTCAAATGATATCAATCTTGGTAAAGGTTTTCGATTGATTACTTTGGAAGTTTAGGGAAAATTTTTTGCTTCAATTGTTCGAGGGTTTGGAACCCTATTCTACCTACCACCATGGAATCACTAGTTTTCAGCAACTCTTGGACAGTGAATGGGGAAGCTTGAAAGACCATCACCATGGTTGTTTCTCTTGTCAGGTTCTTGGCATCGGGTGAATGCTTGAAATAGCAAACTGGCATGGGTTGCTCAACTTAGCTATAAATCTGGTAAACTCTTATGTGACAACAACTCCATCACTATTCTCAAGTATTCTTTCAGTTTATTTTATAGATTCGTTACATCTTAGGCAAGATTATTTTGAGTTAAGTTTTCTATGCAAAAAGATAAGTGGAAAATGTCTATTCCTTTCATGATTTCAATTATGGAAGCATTGTTCTTTCAGTTACTTCTTTTTTGCAACAGTTTTTCAGTGGCCATTATTTGAAATTTACATGTATGCCTTGATGTTGTTTGGTTAAAGCATTGTTTGTGTAGGTTGCTTGAGAGGACAGTTTTCAGTCTGCCTCTATATTCGTACAATGCTTGAGTACTCCTATCAGAAGACCTTATTCAGATTGATCCTTCCCTCATGATCACAAAAACATCTGGAATTGTTGCTTGATAGTAGCATTGTAACCTTAAAATTATCTTTGAGTAATTCTTTGAAAGTGAAAAATGAGCAACTGTTGTAACTCTCCATGGATTATAATGATGTAAAATGTAAAAACATGAAAACCGGGAGATTAGGGATTTATTATGACTAAAAAACCGAAAAAAAATAAAAAAAATGTGCAAAAGATAGAGTCTTATGAATGAGATACCGGGATTTTATGCTTTGAGCAAAAAGATTGAAAAATATAGTGTGTTAACTATTTTGAACAATATCATGAAAAATGTATGAAATAGAGTGTGAGAAAAAGAAAGTTGTACACACCACTAATAATATAGTTTGAAGAGAAGTTGTATTGAGAGAGTAACAAGATTTTCCTCAAGCTGTCTTAAGGCTTGATAATGGGTGGAACTCTAAAGTGTCACCATTGACATTTGAGAATTCTACACATTGTCTGTCAAGAGGCACTTGATATAAATCAGGGAAATAGAGAGATCCTCTGTATCATTGTATGTTGTATTGAAAAATAGAAAAGGGGTTGGTGATCCTTGAGATTGGTGTCTCTAAAAAGAGGGGTTGGTGCTCCTTGAGTTGGTGCTCAGAAATTTGCCTATGAGGCATTGTCAAAAATGATTATTGAAATGAAAGCCTGAAAAAGGCAATAGGTTCAGGAGTGGTTTTTCTACCCCAGGGGGGTTTTCGACTTGGAATATCTTGTGTCTATTTGAGTATCTATGGTTCATTTGATTTAGTACTTTAATGCTTTAAATTGATATGGTTAACTATTCTCATTTCAGTTTATGTGATTGCATTCAATACATGAATGAGTTTATCATTGATAAATGAGAGCATACATTTGCTTTATTTCAGGTTTAGTTAAAATTGGTAAAGAAGTTAAAAATAGTGATTTAGTCCCCCCCCCCTCTGAGTTTCTTTTAACTCCAATAGGTATCTCCTCATAGGTGACATCAATAAAGGATTATTTGAGGCTCTCCATGAGTTTCTTGTATGGAGTTAGCTTTGCGTCCATTGTTTGCTATTCACCATTGACTTGATTGATGATAAGCTATGAATTTTCATAGAACTTGATTGCCATGATCGGCCATTGTGCAACAATTCTTAATCCTACAATGAGAGCCTCATAATCGGCGAAGTTGTTTGTGCAAGCAAAAGAAAACATAAGATTTTGGTATGCAATCACCTTCTGGCGTTATGAAGAAGATTCCAACACCTAACCCATGCTATGAGTGAGATCCATCAAAGTACATATTCCAGTCGTCTGCTATATTTATGTTGAAGATGGATTCATCATGGAACTCTGATAGCAATAGATTATCGACATATATTGGTGCTTCTGCCAGCTGGTCTACAATTGCTTGTCCTTTAATGGCCTTTCGTTCCACATATTCAATGTTGTGCTTTGTTAAGATCATAACCCACTTAGTCGTCCGTCCTATGAGAGTTGCTTTGGAAAGTATGTATTTGAGCGGATCTATTTTTTCAATTAGCTTGATCTGATGTGCCAACATGTAGTGTCTAAACTTTTGAGCTGAAAACATGACTGCTAGACATGCTTTCTCAATAGGCGTGTATTTTAGCTCATGTCCTAACATGGTCCTGTTGATGTAGTATATTTATCTCTCTTTTGCTTTCATCATGCTGGGCTAAGAGAGCACCGAGGGCTGCCATTGTTGCTAATATGTATGGGATCAATGATTTTCTTGGAATTGGTGGCATTAGAACTGGCAATGTGTGTAGGTATTCCTTGATTTTTCTGAACGCTTGGTCACATTTTTCATCCCATTTGTATGCTACCCCCTTGTGGAGTAGATGAGAATATGGGATTTGTTTGTCTTCCAACTGTGCTATGAATCTGCGGATGGACTAGAGCCTTCCTTGTAGACCTCTTAGCTACTTTAGTGACTTGGGTGCTTCCATTTCGAGGATCACCTTGACTTTGGCAGGATCTACCTTGATTCCTCTCATTGACATGATATACCCCAGGAGCTTACCTGATTGTACTCCAAAGACACACTTCTTTGGGTTGAGTCAAACCTTGTACTTTTCCAACTTGTCAAAAATGGAGCTCAAAGCTTATATGTGGTCCCATCTTTTCCTTCATTTATCCAACATGCCATCCACATAATCTTCCATCGTCTTATGAATCATGTCGTGAAAGATCAATGTCATGACTCTTTGGTAGGTTTCTCTTGAATTCTTTAGCCCAAACAAAATCATATTCCAGCAGTAGGTCCCCCACAGACATGTGAATGTTGTCTTATGTTGGTCCTCCTTTCCTATAATGATTTGGTTATATCCCAAGAACTTATCCATTAGTGATAGCATCTTGGTTCTGGCTGTCATATTCACTATCATGTCAATGTTGGGTAGTGTAAAGGCATCCTTAGGACACACTTTGTTTAAGTCTCTGAAATCGATGCAGATGCAGATGCAAATGTCCCAAGTGGGCTCTGAAATAGGTACCAAGTTGGACACCCACTCTGGATAGTCAATCGGGTGTATGAACCCCGCATCCAGAAGCTTCTACAATTCCATTTTGACTAACAAGGATATGTGAGGATGCATTTTTCTCAGATTTTTCCTTACTGGATTTTCCCCTGGATACACAGGTAAGTGATGAACTACTACCTCTAGATCAAGCCTAGGTATGTCAGCATAAGTCCATGCAAAGTTTAATTTTCCTTCTTTCAAGAATGCAACCAAGAGTTCCTATTCTTCTGTGAAAATTTATTCAACATAGAAGGTTATGTGTGGTAGCTCCTTTGTTCCCAGGTTGACGAGATTGTATTGTTCTGCTAGAATTGCTGATTTTTCTTGATGAAGTGAAGTGAGGGGAAGATTGAATCCTTCATCCTCTGGCACCTCAAAGAGTTTTTCACCATTGGATGCATCCTTTATTTTTACTATTTTAGGGTCAAAGAGTGCCATAGTGTGGTTTTCACTCAAGGACCTTGAGATTATTCTCAATTTCTCACTTTTACAACTGAAGGATTCAATCATCTCCCCGTAATAGACTTGAATTTCCAGCGTGCTGTCAAATCTAGCCTTATCATCTCCATATGGTACTATATCTCACAATCCCATGAATTTCAAGAGAGCCTTGTCATTTTTGAACATGTCCAAAATCGGTGGTCCTCATTTGTCATGATCGATGAGTTGGGGGTAGATCAGGTTTGTATCGTGAGTTTGGTGGTCTGACTCAAAAGACAAGGTGCTAATCATGAGTAGAGAGGAGTCCTCAAAAATCATGGGTAGGCTAGTTATTTTTTCCTCGTCATCGCTACTACTACAAACATCGGTCAAGTTAAAGGTGAAGGGTGATCCCACAATAGTGGTTTATAATTTTTGGCCAAACTGGGCACTGAAATTATTATTTTTCACTAAATCTTCACATTCAGGCACCTATAGCATCTAAACCGTGAGGAATTTGGAGATGATGTAAACTAGAGTCTCATCACATTTTGTCTGTAGATTCTAAAAATATTTTTTTCAATTTTTTTGGAATAATATTGCACTTCTTTTTCCATCTCCCACGAAAACTGGTTTTTCTCAGAAAACAACATTTTTAAAAAGTGACGCTCACCGTATACAACATAAATTTTTTTGTATGAAGGATAAAATTCTATTTTTTTTGAATTTAGATTTGTAACTATGATATCTAGCACTTTCATTTGGTCTCATATTTTTTTAGTGAATATTTTTTCCTTAATAGAGTTTCGAAGTCAAACCAATTGCAATTCAGACATAGCGGACTGTATACAACATAAATTTTTCTATATGTATCAAAATTCAATTTTATATTTTTTAATGGATCAAGGACATCAATACCCAGCACGAAAATATTTTAAAAAAAATTATTTTGATAATTTTCTATTTCTCCACATGTGCAAAATAGAGAGTTTGATTTTCGGTGAAAAACCTATGTTTAATAAAACTAAAAAAACACATACATAATAAAACCAAAACATATTAAAATTATATTTGTGGGATAGCTCATTTAGACAACTGCCATAATCATTTGAAATAAATTTTAAATGAATTCATTTGATCCCCCAAAAGGTAAATCAAAAGTGATTTTTTATCAGCATTTTGATAGGTGTAAAGGAGACTCATTTATAGGTACGGTTTAAAACTAGTGAGGTTATATGCAAGGGGGTTTGATCTAAGGTGGTTTGATCAAACCATATTCAATTGGAATCCTTAAAATGGAACTTTTAAATGCTCAAATCATTATATTTTCTAAAAATATTTGATTTCAGCAAAAATCAGTTCCTCTTAGAAATTGTAAACCGGCTTTGTGGGATCACCCTGAAGTTATCTAAGGGAAAACTTGTGGATATTGGTAGTCGTAGGGAAACTACTGTTAGCTGAGGGGGAGTCTTGACTATGTTAACTAGGGGACTTCTACCACGTATGGTTACACTCAAAGGGGTACACCTAAGGCCAAGATTTTTCATTTGTTTCTCCCCAATAATAGGTTACAATCGACCATTATTGTTCTTTCCCATACTTCCATTTATGCTATAGCCCGTACCCAACATTAATTGAAGTCCTCTATTGGAATCATCCATGGGAAGGGATGGTGTAGGTCTTTCATCTTGATAGAGGAGACTGGATACGTCTCTCATCCACCCCTTCTTGGCCTAGATCTCCCCAACTCCTGAATCGAGAGGGATCCGCTCTTAAGGTTTGAGCTATTGAATTAGTGGGTTGCAGCTATTCATGGGATCTGGGGGATTGAAGTAGCTCCCCAACTATAAAGGCTCCTTTCTTCATTTTGTATTCCCCACACCCATTATCTTGGATTATAAGCTTGATGTCGGGGATGGCGGGTGTCTTTGTCCCAGAAGTGGAGGCTATGTTGGATGGGTCTATATATAGAGGTGAGGGGCCTTCATCATTCTTTGGAACTTGGAGGACTTTATAGTACTTGGCTTCCAGGTTCTTGCAGTAGGCAAAGGGTGTAGGATCACCATAGATTGTGACCTCTTGGTTTTGGTATGAAAACTTGATGCATTGATGGAAAGTCAATGCAACTACTTGCATCCCATGGATGTATGGGCACCCCAAGAGGATGTTATAAGGCAGATCAAGGTCAAGCACCTAACAGGTAGTTTCCATAATGGCTAGCCCTAATTGAATAGGGAGTTGAATAGTGCCTTGAGAGACTCTTTCTTGATTGTCGTAAGTCCTGATTGTGATACCCTTACCTTTTTCAATGGAATCTTCAAAGATTCCAAAAAAAATTATAAGCTTGAGTGAACAAATGTTAAGGCCTACACCCCCTTCCACCAAGACCCTTTTCACCTTATTTTTGTGAACCAAGACTTCAAGGTGGAGTGTACGGTTGTGAGATGGTTGGGTAGGGAAATCCCGATCAAAAAATGTGAGGAGATTCAGAGTGGTGATGTTACTGACCATAGCTTGGAATGGCTCTGTATCAAGGTTGGTGGAGACAGTAGATGAAACCAATGCTTCCTTAAGGATTTCTTTGTGGGAAGCTGAAATCTTTAGTAACTCCATGATGGATATTTGAGTAGGGGTTCTTTTTAACTGGTCAAGGATGTTGTAACCATTAGGGATGTATTTCTGATTTGAGGTGGAGGTCTTGGTCAGCTATGATGCCCCGAAAATGGTGACCTTGCTACCTTGTGTGGTGACTCCACAACTAGCTTTGGCTCCCTTTATGCTAACAATAGTGACCATTTTGTCAAGGCATGTGAAAAATCCTTCATACACAAGGCTCACATTGCCATATTTTTGCTTCCCTTTGTTGTTTCCTTGGCTATGATCAAGCATTGGATTCATGTAGATTTTTAGATCGTGATTGCTAGATGGTTGCTCAATATTTATGATCTTGTCATTGATGAGGTCTTGGATGATAATTTTCGGTTTCATGTAGTTGGTGGTTGTACACCCCTTGAGCTTATGATAATCCTAAAGAAAAATTTCATTGTATCAGGGTGGTTTGACCTCAAACTCTTGGTAATTATCATAAGTGGGGATTTTAATGAGGCTCTCTTTAACCAACTTCTTCATGATAGATTTGATTGATTCCCCAAGGGTTGTGAATTTCCTCTTGGGGGGATATCTATTTTTTGGATGTGGTCCACCTTGATTATTGAGGTTGTTGACTTTATTGTGGGGTGGTTGTTGCATTATCACATTGGCTTGCGTGTTATTGCGATTATTGTTCTACGGTTGGTGATGTGTTTGGACATTCTGCCTTGGACCACTGATGATGACATTGGCATCGACCACTCCATCATTGGTGACATTCCTATTTTTTTCCCATGTGTGAGGTTTCTCATTATAGTTGGTGGATGGGTGACTATCTTGGTGTTTAGGATATGTAAGTGTGCCCCCTTGTGCAATTAGGGCCCTTTCAATGTTGAGTGCCATGGGGATCAATTGATCATATGTGGTGAAGCACTGCATCTTTAGATAAAAGGTCAAGTTTTTATCTAGATCATTGTAGGAAGGAGGCAAATGATTCCCCCTTTCCCTGTTTGAGCACTGATAATTCCTTGAGACTAACATTCGTGCCGATATTGAATGCATAATTCAAGAGGAATGCATCTATGATTTCTTGGAATGTTTTGATGCTCGTAGGCAGACAAGAGAACCACTCTATGGTAGGACCAACCAAGGTCTGAGGAAACATCCACATTAGATATGTATAATTATACGTGAATTCCATGCAATGTACAAGTGGAACTCCCTGATGTGATCTGCAGGATTTCCCAACCCATGATATTTGTCAAATTTGGGGATTTGGAATCCATTTGGGAATGGTATCATTGCAAGGCTCCTGTCAAAATGATAGGGACACAATGTTTTGGGTGTCCTTGTTATTTTCCTTATTGAAGATCAAAAACTTGTTGTGAGAGAAATTTGATTTGTGTTGTCACATCGTCTTGCGGATTAGGAGGTGGAGTGAACATGTTTTGAGGGGGTTGGGGTGTTTGATTGATGGGTGGGGCATTAGTGGAGGTTTTCTACAAGCTTTGCTATGAGATTACTACCTGCAGTTTCTACTGAACCAACAACACTTGTTGTTGGTCGTGCTATTGATGTACCAAAAAAGCTTGTTGTTGGGATTTCTATTGAGCCACTGGATATTGTGCTTGGTAATCTTGCAGGGCTTGTTGATAGGCTTGTTGTTGGACTACTTGCAACTATGCCTAGTATTGAGCTTGCACTTGCTAAGCTTGATATTAGGCTTGAGCTTGAGCATGTGCCTATTGGGATGCTTGTGCAACCTGTGTGGCTTGTGTGACTTGTGCAGCCTATGCGGCTTGCGTGGATTGTTAATGTTGTAGTAAAGCTTGGTCTTTGGCAACCTATTGTGCCTATTGTGCTTTTTGAGCTGCTAATAGTGTGTGGGCTTGCTGGGAAGCTAGTTGTGCAACTTGTTGATTTTGGATTTTTTGGAGTGCCTTTTGGTAGGAGGCTTCTCGGGCTACTTGTAATGTGATTCTGAATGAATTTTCCATGTTGGGTCTTGGAGGTGGTGGTGGAGGATTGGAAATGCTGTTGACCATTGTGATGAGCAGAATGGTCATGTTGATGATCAAGGTTTGAGTGGTGGATGGCATGATTGAGATGCCTGGCCCTTGGGATATCGATGGCAATGTGAGAGGATTTGGTATGATGCTTTGGTTGATGATAGGGGGATTGCTTTAATTTGATTGATTTATGGTGGGTAAAGGAGGAAGACCATACCCGAGGGGTGATGTGGATGTAAGTGGTAGAGGTGGAAATGGTGGAAAGATGGGTGGTGCATTCTATTGAAGGGATGATGATGAGGGATCAAAGATTCCCCCAGCTCCAAACAAATCACCTTCTCCTTGTGAGGTTATAGGGAGAGAGGTTTTCATTTCGAGAAGACCAACTGGTGTTGCATGAAAGGACGATGAATTGGTATGATCATGAAATGTGAGCGGAACGTATGGGTGTAGTGAATTTATTGGGACATATTGGCCCAATATGGTGTTTGCATCCAACACTTGGTTATTCACAAGGGGGTGTGCTTGAAGGGCATGAAGCAATGAGCTTCCCTTGCTAACGATTGTCGAAGTTGGAGCAATGGATGATGTGGTTTGCAGGATGCTTTGAGTGATGTTTTGATATGGAGGTATGGGTGGGATTGGAGGCATGATCTCAAGAGGTTTCTCCACAAGGGTGCTTATATCATAGTTAGAAGGGAGTTTAGACCCTTCCTTGGCCAATTCAAGCGTGTATTGGGAGTGATATAACCTCATCATAACATTAACAATTCGATGATTTTCTACATTTTGGACCATTTCAAAGATTTCATCTTGTGTCATCCCTAAGACGTTGTTGGTGATGTCTTCCACTTGACCATCCTCTTGAGGATTTTGAGGTATTGGAGGAGGATTGATTGGGAGGTCAATGGAAATTTTAGGTTTGAATTCTGTTTTAGTTTGAACCGGATCGCTCGAAGTGGATGTTTCTTTGTTTTGCTCCATGTTTTCCTTGTATTGAGATTGAGTTTGAACCATAAAATAGGGATGAATTTTCAAGAATGTAAGAGATGAACCTCTAACACCTTAGATTGGTCTAAACTTTAGGCTCAAAGAAGAGAATCCAAGTTTTCTTTAAGGATCAAAGGATGGGGATGAGATACACGGAGGATGGACGGTGCAAATGATTGAAATCTTGAGAAATTTTGGAAGAGATACTAGAATTTAAAACATGATTTGATTTGATTTGGATAGTGAACCTATAAAATCTAAGAGGTTGGATGTTATCCTAGAGTAGACTTGTACACAAGATGATAATTTGAATAAAGGTGTAAAGAAGGATTCATCAAGATGCCCATAGTCAAACAAGATGGTTTTGGATAAAGAACTCCTGGACCCCAAGATGTTGGATTTTATCAAGGGGTAAATTTGTTCACAAGGATTTTATAATTTGATCAAATATGTGAAGAAGGATTCATCTACACATATCTAACCAAAAAAAATGATTTTGATTTTCCAAAAGTCTAGTATGGATGATATTTTCAAGATTTTCAAGAGGTTTTGGTGAGATGGGATTTCATTTTGTTGCTCGAGGGGTAAATGAGTGATTGATTTTGATCCTGGATTTAAACCTAGATAAAACTCCTTCATGCAATACTTCCTATGTGAGAAATAAAAACCTTTGGAAGAGACTTGGATTCTTTTGGTAATAAAATTCATACAAATGTGGATTATTCTTTGAAGCTTTGTTGTAAAAATTATATACCAACCTTTCTCTAACTTCAAGAAGTCTTTCAAGACACTCCTCACGAGCTTTTGGACTAAGATTTTTGAACTTGGGTTTTCAAATTTTGATTTTGTGGGAAATAATTTGGAAGAACACATGTGTGGGGTTCAATTGTCTCTTAACTTTGCTTAATGAGTTTTTTCTACCACAAACAATTATTTGATTAAAGTTTCAAACTAGATGTCTAATATCCTAGTTTCTTCTCATCCCACAAATTTCATTATGTGGAGAATTGAGGAAACTAAGGCAATAGTTTCCTAGTGTTGACTTTAGTGAAAAAAAAAAATTATAAAACCCAACTAATTAGATGCTTCTAAGGATGAAGTCCCTAGGGAAAGCAAGAGCACTTGAATTCGTCAAAGGTTTTTGCTTCCCCAAAGGATTTGAAATTTTGAAGATCTTGTGAATTTTTTTTTCAAATTTTTTGAGATCCAAGGAAAGTGTTTTAGATTCCAAGAACATGCACAATCCTAGGATGAAAAGACAATATTTTTTGGGTTCCCACTTGGACGAATCTAGCTACATTTACTCTTAGGGGATGATTATATGATTGAACACATAGGCTCCCCCTTATAGTGCACTCACTTCTTGGGTCAGCGAACCATCAATACCCATGAATCTCCCACGGCATACTTCTCATCTCTAATAAAAGTTGTAAGAATGTGGGGTGGCTTTAGAACGACTATTCTTGCACGAACAAATAGATTAGGATTTTTTCTTTTCTAAACAAGGGGTTTTAATGTGGGAATTCTATTTGTGGGGGACTATCCATGTAGAAATATACCATTGCTCCCCTTCTTGTTAGAATGATCCTCATGATACTCAAAATTTCCTCAAGTACCCACACTTATATACCGGCTGGAAGTCACTTGGCTTTAGCGTGTTACCGATTGGGTCATTCCCTGGGGTGATTACTTTATTCCACTAGGAAAGCCCTCTATGGATAATTTTTTTCGAGCAATTACATCCGTAGCTTGATCGATATTTGTTGAGAAACAAAGAGAGAACACTCATGATGTACTCCACTCACACTCACAAGATTTGTCAATTTTAAATACAAATCGAAATGTGGAGGAAATCTTTTTGACAACTTAATATCATAAAGAGACTTTTGATTCTCAAGATCCTTGTGAGGCGCGAGAGAAGCACATACATCTTTTAGATGAAATTACTTTATGAAAAATATTACAAAAAACCAAATACACATTTTCATTTTAATTTCCAAAGGCAAGATTGAGTTATTTTTAAATCCTCAAAATCAAACTGTGAGAGTTGTTTGTCAATTTTTTAGAACCCAAATTAAAGTTTAGTAAGTATCTAATGTTCTTTTTAACCCTTTGTAGCAAAAATAAAAACTTCTGTAGTGTTCTTTTTTATAATCCAAAAGGCGTGAGTTGGCCTACAACATAAAACAAAAGCATAAAATGGGACCTCTAAGCATTTAAAAATTCTTTGTCAACTTAAAATTTAGTGCTCAATTCTCTTTAAATCCAAGATTGTTCAAAGATCATTTACTATACTTCAATGTTGCAAGTCGTTTGTGCAAACAAAATCCCTCCCTCCTACAAAGTAAAAAGGAAAATTATGTGAGGATGAAGTTATTTAATTAAAGCCGTTTTAAGCATTAACTAGAACAATTTTAAGTGAAAAGACTAATGATTTTGAGCTAATGAATGAAGCATTGAATAAGAATCCTACTTTCCATAGTCCCTGCTCATCTAGTCTTTGTACTCAAATAATCTTCAGCTTCTAATTTCACTAGAAATGGGTCATAAAGATCAATTTATAAAGCATAAAATGTTGTCCTCTCTTCCTGTTAAATCAATCAAAAACCAATGCAAAAGTGAGCGATGTATCTAAGAGGGAAAATCATTCATGTTTTAGTTCAAATATCTATTAAAAATAAAACATGGAACGAAACTCGAGCTATGAAGAATGAACAAATATCCATGGTACCGTACTTCACTAAGTGGGCGTAATAAATATCTGAGTACCAATTTGGAGTAGGCAGTCCAGAGCAAGTAGAAAGCATTAATCATTAAGAAAATAATCTTTGTTGTGCTTTCAACATGTTCCCTTCCTAACCAAAAATGCATCATTCAACAATCTCCAAACTTATTGCATGTGCATCGATTATTTTATTTAATGCACATTTATTGATGATAAGGTATAAATGCCTAACCTAAGATGCAACCAATGATTTAAAAGAAAAAATGCATAAAGACTTCAAGCACATCATGGAATACCACCCATACTAAATATCCACCAAACTCCAAGCATATTACATTGAAAGTATAATGTATAAATTGAATTGCATGTGTTCAATATTGAATTGTTTAACACGGAGATGTGAGCACAATAAAATTGAAACTATGCAAATCGATATGGTTTTTATAGACTTGGTTTTGAAGATGATTCAAATCAAGTAATCCAAGGTAAATTATGAAGATTCAAACTCTATCAAATCTGAATAAGAATGTTGGGAAAAAAATATTAACCGCCCACCAATAGTAGAATCCTTTCAACATCAAGAAAGTTGTGATAGAGGGAAGTTATGGGGAAATATTTTAGTGGCGAGCTTTTTAGTTAATAAAAACAAATCCAAAATTACATCTTTCCATGCTTTTCTCCTTCACACGTCCTCCATAAGAACTTCAATGCAATAATAAAAAAATAACAACACCAATATTCAAGGTTGATGCACATTAACTATAGTAAAATGAATAGGAACAAGATTTTACAATGCTCAAATACCATATGAAGACCATAAAGTTTTATATATTATTCAATCATCACCACTGTATTTATACAAAGGAAGGAGGAAGATGAACAATTAAAAACTAAAGCTCTGACACTATACTTGAAATTGAAACTCATATGGATTCTTTTTGTAGCATGACAGTGAGAATCATGTGGATCCTGCATGAATTGAGAGATGAGGCGCACATCATACATAATATCAGGTCTAGTTGTAGTGAGGTACATGAAATTTTGGTATTCATTACTCTCCCACTGATAAGATTGAGCTAGTTGGTTACATTGCTTCTGATTGGGTGAGTCTAGTGGATGATATAAAATCAACATCTAGTTATTTTTTCTCATTTGGTTTTGGAGTTGTATCTTGTAGTTTTAAAAAATAGGATACAATGGTTCTCTCTTTCGTAGAAGAAAAATATTTTGTAGTAGAATTAGTAAGTTGTCAAGACATATGGATTCAAAAGATTTTGGAGGATCTACATTTGGTTTAGGAATATCCAACAATTATTTAATGTGATAACAATAGCACCATTACAATGACCAAATACCTTATGTTTCATTCTAGATCAAAGAACATTGAAATCAAACATCATTTCATATGTGACTTGGTTCAAGATGGGATAGTGAAATTTCATTTTTTCTCTACATCCGAGCAAGTTGCTCATAAATTTACCAAGGCTCTTCCTACAACCACTTTTTTTTCTTTGAGAAATCAGTTGGGACTTACCTCTATTGATCATTTAGGGGGAGATTGAAGGTATGGATGAGTGATCAATTCTCATGATCATATATGTTGTTTCCTATTTTCCTTCAACTGACTATGAGTTCATTGATTTGCTGTTAAGGAATTCAAAGAATTCTGATCTACAATTTCTATATATTCCACTTCTACTAATTCCCAGAGATCTTGGGATAATAGTAGAGTCTTCATATTTATACTCCAATATGAATAGTTGTTTTCAGTAAATAGTGGAAGGTGGAATAGGAAATTATCACCATTTTCCATTCTAATATTTCTTGGAGACAACTATTACCTTGTTTCGTGCAAAAAATATTTCTGCCACAACCTAATCTGATACCAATTGAAGAATTGAAAACTAAATCTCTTACATGATATTTGAAATTGAAACAATCATCACATTCAATGCTTGATTAGGAAAAACCTAATATCTCTACTCAAAGGTTGAATGAACAACAAATTGGAAAATATATTAACTGTATTATTTTCAATTGTGTATAAAATTGTTACAAATATATCTATATATAAGAGATTTAAGACAAGATATCAAGCACTAAGGAATAAAGCTAGATAAAGGCAACATAAACAAATCTAAGGAAAGAAATAAAAGACTTGGACAGTTTGTAAACTATATTTTTATTAAAAAAGAGAATAAAAAATAGGAAACACTAGATATAATCATGAGAATTGATCATTCATGCATATCTTCAGAAGCAGTTGCAAGGAGGAAGTGGTTGAATAAGTAGTTTAACTACATACTGTATAGGAGTGAATTTTCACCCCTTACACAAATTCCCTTTTCACACATCCCCACCTTAGAAAATAAAATCTGAAGGAAAAATGCCACATCACCCAACTACCTTCCTTCCACTTGGCATTTGCATGTTGTGTCGGTGGGAGAATATTTGTTGAGGACACGCGTGCAACGTGTAGATGTCTGCATGGTGCTTTTCCATCCCTGATAGATTCCTACATCTAAAGTTGGCAGAGGCATTATACTCTTGATTGGGAATGAGCTGTAACATCCCTCTTCGACCAACCAAACTGAAAATGCCTTATTCTTCCTCATTCTTCCTTCAAATTGATCCATTCTCACTCCTTTTCATCTCTTTAAGCCCTCTTAGCAATTCAATCTCACTTTTTAGCATTTGATTCACTCTCAAGCAACACTTCAACACTCCATTATAGTAGCAACACTCCATCAACTCCACATAGAAAGTGTGAAGCAAGCCATAGTCACGTGAGCTTGGAGTCTTTCGAGAGCTCCCTTCATCACAATTAAGATTGTGGTGACCTTGTCAAGTCTACATCCTCCTCCATTGGCTAGTGAGCTTTTGGGTAGAGGTGGTAACGTTTCACTCCTCTCCTTTTTGATTTGGTTGAATATAATTATAATATTTTGTAGTGTTTATTGCAACTTCTACTCTCTTTAATTCTTTATCACATATTTCTACTTCATTGCTATCTAGCTGTCCGTGGAGGTGGAAACACCAAAACTGGGGTCTGACTGAGGTAAACCCCTATATAGCCCCAACCATTTTCCCCTCTTTCTGTGTGTAGGTGAATGTGCATTTGGAGCTAGCTAGCAAACTAGAACATTGGTGAGATCATCTTCATCACCCTAGCTTTTATCTAACTACTTTATCATCTTTGTTTGTACTTTTCATATCTTATCATTTTATTTTCTTTGTTTAAGAACAAGCAACTAGGCTGTTAGTTTTTTTTTAGGTATTTTATATTGTTCTTCCTATTTTTTGGTTGTACGAATGCCAATGTACCAGAGAGATTCCTGTGTATTGTGCTATCATCCCAGAATTACGTTGTCATCCTTGGACAGAGAGTTGTCTAAGGTGCAGTATCAACTCCACAAACTAGCTCACCTAGCTTAAACCTTGATTTTAGGTCTGAAGAGTGATAGAAGTAATTTATAGTCCTCGTCATTCTCGACCTCTATTCGAAACACCCCTTTAGAGTGAGGTAAGTTAGGGAAGTCCTCAACTCTTGGCTCTCCATGACCCAGAGCCTTGACATGGTTGGGCCCTCTCTCTTACAAACACTCATCTGCATACACACGTCACTAGTTATACAATGTAATATTCTAACAAATAGAAACTACCTTAAAGTGTTACGAATAGGGGATTAATTGTCATTTTTAATAATCTCAATATAAATTAATTAAGAGGAATTAGATAGTTAATGTTGTGAATAATGCATATAATATGAAAATTTTAATCTTTTTAGAGATATTTTATGCCTTTAAGACATCTATCTTTGTAGGGGAGTATAAGCTTGTGGATTCTTTGTATTTTTTTAAGAGATTTATTAGTTTTGAGTTGATGAAACATGTTATTTTTTGAGGATTTAATATAGAAATTGAATTGGTTTAATTCTTCTCATCTTTTATCTCTTCAATTATCTCAACCAAATGGCTCCCTTCCTTCAAAAGAGTTAAATTATCTCCTAATTTTACTCCATTCTTTGTTGGATTTCCTCAAACTTCTTATTTTGAGATTTTTTAATGGATCTTGCTTTGCAATCTACACACTTAAGATATTTTATTAAAAATAATAACAACATACATAATTTCGCCATGTGGCATCTATATCTTCTAACAAGCCTCTAATAATTTGTAGAGATTTGAAACTAATTGATATGTATTTTATCCTAAAAATAAATAAGGAACTAGGGAAACACACATCTATTATTCTATCATGCTACTTTGATTTCAAAAGTAAAGTAAAAGTTAGGAGGAATTGAGAGTTTCAACACAAGAATTTATATAAAAAATACAATAGATATAGGAAATTTATTTATACCTTTGTGCATTTCTTAGCATAGATAAGTATAAAGCTTTTCACAGACTATATAAAGCCTATTACTACATTCTTTTACTTCAAAGTAAACCAATTCAATTTTCCCTTTCTCTTCTTCCTTGGAATCTTACTTATTTTGCATAAAGTGTTGAAACAATCACCTTGTATGAAAAAACCCTTATACATAAAAAGTGAAGAGATAAGATCATTAAAATAATTTAACATTTTCTTATTTTTCCAATTCACGTAAAAATTATTTTGATACTTTCGATATCACCATTATTGATAATTTGCACCCATCATCCTATAAAATCCTTAACTTTTGCATATGGAATTGAAATTAGGAATATTCTATTTTGAAGTTGCATAAGTTTTTGAAAGCAACATGAATATGTAGCCATATTAAACTTGTGATGTCCTAAAAATAGATTTTTTTATCCTATAACATGTTGAAGTATATTTCTCCTTAAGAATGAGCTTTACTAATAGGTTCAATATAGATTAGTTCTATGTAATGGCATCACACAATGCAATTTTATCACTTGTTCTACAATTAGTAACTTCTCAATTGTCTTTGACCATTAGGAAGTATTGAAAACATAAACGATAATATGCAATGAGGAAGATAATGTTGTTAAAATGAATATAAATTTTATTTAGGCCCTTTGCTCATATTCTAAAGAAACATTGCTTAAATGGTAAATAAGGAGGAATAAACAAACCCTAATGGAAGAATATTTAAATAAAATAAATTTGTATTATATAAAAAATTATCATCTTGAATCATAAAGCCTATGATAACTTAAGTTGTCAAGTGTCAATCATAAGACTTTTAAAATTGTTTTCTATTTTATAGTTCACTAAATAAATTTATTAAATTGCGATGTAGGTATTACAAATTTTAAAGAGTTAATGGGTTTTCTCTATAAATTTATAGTCTTTAGTTGAAACTTTCTTAAAATCAACTATTTAAAATAATTGTATCAACCATGTCATCACTTAACTAGATTTTTTTTTAAATTCACAATAAAACATATTGATAAGTTGTAGATAGCATGACTTCATAATAAGTTTTCTATAATTATATCATATAAAATTAAAGTTAAAATTGAAACTAATATCACACTTGAAATTTTTGTTGAAAAAATCAATATAAAAAAACCAAAGTAATCACAACATCAACCTAACATTAATTTAAACATAACCCAACTACTACCATATTATGCCAGCATTAATGTTGGTAATTATTTTAGTTTAAAATCAATGAAACTTTAAATTAGTTTACTTTAAAAGAGGGGTAAAAATTTTATTAAATCAAGGAAAATTACAAAGCAAGGCCATTACGCAACCCTATCCAAGTGCACCAAGTTGTCCAACTGTTGAGACAAATCAGGGGGTAATTGACCCCGATCCAGCACATTCCAGTCCTGAAGATGATCTGAAGCCCATTTAGCCAAACCATCCACAACACCATTCCATTCTCTAGAAATATGAGTAAAAGTAACTAACTCCAGAGAAGTACAAAGGCTGAGAATCTCTTCCACAATCAGAGCCAACTGCCAACTAATATCATCTAAATTCTGCCTATTCAACAGTTTCACAACAACCTGGGAATCAGATTCACAAATGAACCTGTGCCACCCCAATTGACTTCCACACTTCACCGCCACAAATATTGCTTGAGCCTCCATAAGATTATTAGAATGAAAACCCTTATACACCGAGAAGATAAATTGAACATCACCAAAGCTATCCCGACCAACCCCACCAATACCAGCATGACCAGGGTTTCCATGAGTAGAGCCATCAGTATTAAGCTTGAGGATCCCCTGAGGAGGAGAGGACCATCTACCCTCCCTATTCACCTTTACTTAAGAACACAAAGCTATTCCAAATTTTATTGTAGAAAAGTATTTTTAGCTACAATTCATGGTCTTTCAGATTCTCATGTAAGTTTTATATTATTTTAAAAAAAATTGATTGTCATATGGATTGAGACATTCTTATATGCATGGTGTTTATTAACAATGTATTTTGTAGGAATTTTAGTGTGATTTTTGTTATTAAGAATGTATAATAAAGCATTTTTATGTCTTTCTTATAAAGATTTAGTAAAATTAAATTAAACATTTTCATTTATGTGAATCATCCTTTAATCTAATGATCAAACATTCAATAATAATTTTATATCTTATCCATATTATAAAAAAAAAATGAATATTCATCCTATTTTAATAGGTCTCGAAAATTCCTCCGGAAGAAGTCTTTATTAATGTAAAATATGAAAAAATTGTATACAATAGTATAATTGCTGCTATTACATCCATTTATGGTCATCGACTCTGGACTAGTTAATGTTAAAGGCAGGGGGGTGGGCTTATAGCCTCAGCATCAACTGCAGTCACTTGTGCATTCTTACACAAAAATTGAGCATCTTCTTTTCCACCGTTATAGTTTAAATTTATATAGTCTACTTTGATTCCTTGACAAGGCACGCTTTGGCTGCATTCAAAAGAAACTGCAGCATTTGTAGCCGATGTTCCAGTTATGTTCTTGTATAGCACATTACTGATCTTCACACCAGAATTTCCCTGCAAATATATAACAACAGCAGACATAAAATTACTGCCATCATTAACTGCAACCGTTGAAGCTTATTTTGTACTAAAATCAGATAATATATACCTTCGTAGGAATTCCATTTGGAGAGTAAGATTGGTCAATTATAACAGGATTTTGTACGTTGTCCATTTTTACATTTTGGAATGTTATACCAGTTGCAAAGCCATTCCCTCCCTGCCAGGTTTTGATCCTTACTCCATTTTGTGTGTTATAAAAAGAAACTCCACTTACTGTTATGTTCTTCACAGCAGCAACGGAGTTATCTTCCCCAAGGCTTCCGACACTTCATTGCACACAAAACAAAACCAAAATTATTTCACTACCCAACATTGGTTTCCAAAATATCAATTTATGCAACAAAAAAAGGTATATTTATGAATCCTGCATATTATTACCTGATTCCATGCCCTGGCCCACATGTAACCCCTTCAATGGCAACATTGAAAGATCCTGGTCCCATAGAAATACAGTCATCTCCTGAAAATGGATAGTAAAGTTACTTTATTAAGAATTCCTTCAACAAATAAATACATGATTAAAATTGATTCATTCATCAACAATATATTCAGATCCATGAGCTAAGAATAATTCATCGTATGAGTTAACAAAAGTTACCTGTTCCTACAATGATGTCTCTAATTTTAACGTTGGAAGACTGCCCCATGTGAATTCCATCAGTATTGGGACTGTCACCCGGAGCCTTAATAGTCACACCTTCAACCTCAACGTTATTGCAGGTATCGAAGTTTAAATGAAATTGCTTGCTGTTGATTGAAGTGATCTTTCTCACTATGGTATTCATGGTGCCCGTAAATCTCAATGTCTGTTTACCGAAAATAACAGATTCATTAGTTACTACAAATTATTGGTTCCACAAGAAGAGGTGTGGAAAGGTGTAGAAGTAGTACGAGAGAGTTAGAAGTAGTACCGTGGGTCCAATCTGATTTGTCTTCTGCTCATGCAAAATATATAAAATCATAGTCAGCTATAGAAAATTATTTATAGAAGATCAATTTTACAAGCTATGACAACGCAAGAATTCTAAGGCGAATAAAACGATTCATAAAAGCGAAAAATGTAATACTACAGTTGGTTTTTATTGATTTAGTATAGCTTTGTCAGTTAGGTGATAGGTTTGGATTGCCACGCACAGTCTTTTTATATCAATACTTGTATTTGAAGAAAGAAACTCTTTCCATATAAATAAGAATATGTTGCATTTGAATTCCCCTCTCTCATACCTTTCCATTCATCTCTGTCCACCAAGAAGCTCCTCGTCCATCGAAAATTCCTCCACCTTCAACAGTTAAGCCAATCACATTCATGAAATGCAGCCAATAATTTTTGCTGTTTTCACTCCACAAGCTATTGTCTGTAGAAGCAATAAGCTTCCCCGTTACCTGCTCAGAAGTAGAGCACATCAGGAAAAAAAATCTACCATTTTCGAGTTAAACTAACACGACCGAAATTGCAAAGATTTTTGTGGTTTTTTTTCACTCTATTCAAGCAGTCAATAGAAATATATGAATTTCCCTAGAATTAGATACTTCACCTGCATTGTAATTTTATGATTTTGGCATGGCCCCTCGAAGGAAACTGGATTGATCAGAAACGTAAGTTTTGGTACATATACAACTGATGACCCAGTTGAAGAACACGCAGCATTCCAAGCTGCTAGAAAGGCCTACATTTCACAAAACGCAAATTAACAAAAGGAAAGTAGTAGTGATAAATGGAAATTTTAATCTATTTTCGATCATATTTATTCATTTGAAATCTTCTACCGTACCAAGCTATCATCTGTTTGTCCGTCAGCTTTTGCACCATAGCTAAGAACATTAAATATATTTTTATAGTTCTGGCTGGTCAAGTGTCTGACAGAACATACAGCAGGCATATTGGATGAGAACACAAGAAGAATAAACACAAACATGAACATAAACAGCTTCATGTTTTTCAGTACAAAACAATCCACAGCGTACAAGAAAGCCTGCAAACACTGAGCTTTGAAAAGCTTAGTTGGGAAGACAACGATCTTCACGACGAATTCTGTAATTAGTGTAACTTGAATAGATGTGTGAGATACAACATTTTATAGCATTCTACAACAACGAAATTTTTGCTGTTAAGCCGCTGTTTTTCATGGAAGAAAACTAATTCGGACAAAGTCTGCGGCCACCACAATCAGCCGAAGGGAAGAGTCGCTTTAGGAAGAAGGACCAAAAATTAGATGCATGCATTTGTGGCTGAATTCGAGGATTAGGATTATCTCACAGTCCACCGTCATATACCAAAACATAACTTTTGTACTACACGGTCATTAATAAATTCAGGGAAAAACCTTGCTACTCTTAAATTTGTCATTAAAGCAAGAACAACCATGATTTTTAAAAATTGGTACCTACATTTTCCCCATTCCTTAAGCAGTTAACTTGGCAATCAGACTTCCTGGTTCAAGCTACGAGAGAGGAAAACGTGATGGGGATAAAATTTCATTCGTCACTTGCTTTACAAATAAGGGAAATTAAAGACTATGTTTCAGTTAGACTATTATTTTAGGGTGAATACGTGGGATTTTCTGTAAGTTCTCGTGATAAAGCAATGAGTTTAGTCTATTGTAGGTCATACACATGTTTGGGCTGACCTGAAAGTTTACAGCAGAAGGAAGATGAAGAATAAGAATGAGGACAAGTGTAGAATAGCAAATACAATAAGAATAGTTTAAGAGAAGTCACATATTGTATGCAGAGGATAAAGGATGATAAAACAATTGTTCACTGATATTTTTGATTAACAGAGATAAAGATATAGATTAGCCGTCAACCCATCAAACATCAAAGATATAGATTTTACATGTTTTTAAACGATGGAAACTCATGTTTGTACGCGTTGTTTCAAGTAATGTTATGTTTTACTTTCGCTTTGAGATTAAACAAGTTGCTGCGGACTAATATATAGAATACATATGCATATACACACAGAAAATATTCTAAACTACTGTTCATATATATTTCTTGGTATATATTCTTATTACTTGCTGGACACTTCACGCATTAACAAATGTATTCATATATTTTAAGAAGTCTGCATACCTCTTTATCTAGAGTGTTGTATATCTATTTTATTACATCTTTTATATGCAATTTTTATGATCAATTTTTTGAATTAACCTTTTTTCATTAATATTAGTATTTGAAAAAAATATGATTTTATACGTTTATGTTTTGTATTTGATATGACTAATTATAAAGGAAAGAATTTCATATAAAATAATAAGTTATTATCAATATTTTTTCTTTATATTCATTTTGTAATTTGTTGCTGTTCTTATTTTTCCAAAATTCTCATTTGACAACGGTCTTGTAAATATGTCTACAAATTGATATATAGATCTGTAAGACTTCAAATATATTTTACCATTATTGACAAATTCTCTTGGCAGAAATATCTTGTATGAATATGCTAAGTTGTTGTCACAAAAGCAAATGTTAGTCCTTTCTCTTATTTCAATTCTAACAGCATTTATGTTATCTATAATGCTTAGCATGCCACTAATGTCGCTGCCAAATATTTTTTTTTGTTATGAAATTTATTAACAATGGTTTGTTTTGTTGAGGCCTATGACATTGATCCTCAACCAAAGTGAAAGATGCATCCAGACGTACTCTTTCTATCATCAATGATCACTACCCAACCTTTGTTGTGTAATTGATTACCTTAAATTTATTAGATGGTAGAGTATAAAATACCACATGTGATATTTAGTTCAAGCTAGCATGTGAATTTTTTTTGATGTTTCCATGAACTTCTATATTAAGCTAATTCTATATATTATTTCAAGCCTTGTGACTACCAAAAACCTGATGTTTTCACTTGTCTTTTGTACAATGTTCTATTGGTGTTATTATCTTCTTCACTCAATTTCAAACCCATGGCCATAGGTGTAGATTTTTGTTTTTAATTCAACATCCTAAACTTATTCAAAATATTATTGACATATTTTTTTCTAAAATAAAATCATCATTTACTTGATTCATTTCAATACCTTAAAAATACTTCATCAATCCCAAATAAATTATCTCTAACTCTTTCTTCATTATTAATCGTTAAATTTCCTATAGATATAAACTCACCAACATATAAACATATGATCAAAATCTCAACTTGTATATTCATCTTGATAAAAAGATTTTGTTAACTTTTTTATTTGCTAAAATTATTTTTCAAGATGTATGAATTTGTGTGCTTGTATTGTAAAGAACCTACAACATAGAATATATTGAACATAGAAATACTATAGCAATGAGAGAAAAATAATGATTTTATTATCTTCATAGCACTAAATTTACATGGAAAACACTAGATTGAGCATGCATTCTAATTAAAAATATCCAAGATACTTTCCATATGAAAATTCATCACAATATATAGTTTTTTCAAAGATAACTATTACCATCTCATGCATGTGAGATAAATACCTTATTCTAAAAACTAGTGGGGTGACTTACAAAGTATATGCATGATTTCATTAATCCTATTTAAGGGTGAAATACAAATCATATCCACCGAACTTTTACTAGCTAACATAAATCATAGAATGGGGTACACAATATTGCATCCCCTTTTGGAAAGCTTTATTCTCAAAGCTTGAAATAAGAAATTCTAGAGAGAACACTAGCAGGATCCCATGCAACATCATTAGGTTGTAGGTCCTTACACAAGACAAAAAAAATCTCAATAGAATGATTGCAAAAGGTTATTAGTGCATTTTTCAAAAATAGCCCTAAATTCTAAAAATAGTGAGCCTTCCTCATCCTACTTAAGTACAAATCCTAATAACTCTCTTGAGATAAGAGAAATTAAAAATTAGGCAGATTTAAGATGGTGGAAGTACCAACTTTTATCTCATATCATCTATGCATTGGATTACCTGATAGGGGCCATAAAATTTGGGAATGAACTAGTGACCATGTTTTTCTCTAAATGAAAGTTTCTTGAAGGGATGGAGATATAAAAAACCCCAATCACTAATGTGAAAAGTGCATGTTACCCTACGTTTATTCACCTACCATTGAAATTGATTTTGGACTAATATTAGATTTGCCTTAGGTAGTAGAGAGACATCTTCACTCTTAGAAAAAAAAATTCCAAGTATTACAACCTTAGAAAAACCTAAAATATAAGCATACAAGGAGGTTGGGAGAGTACCATTAGGGGTCTTAAAATGGGTCACTTTAGAAGTACTATGGCAATTAGTATTGTACCACCACTTAGTAAAAGGTTCCATTTGATTTGATATACTTTTTCTCAAACAAAAAAGAATACAAATAATTATCAATATAGTTATTTGCAATCTTTGTTTGATCATCCATTTGATGATGAGTACCCAAAATTGTGTTCAAAGTATTGTCATGCAACTTAAATAAGTCTTTCTAGGATTTTCTATTAAATTATGGATTATGATTATTGATGATAGATGAACAATAGGGAAAATGGGAAGATGAAAGGGGGTACCTTTTCCTCCTATTCTACCTAAGTCATTAAAATATTTCATAAGAACCCTAATAGGTGTAGAAAAGGATTTTGGCACCACAATACTCTTTAACACTTCTAGGGTTTATCACCTAAAAGGAGAGAGGTAGGCCAAAATGCACAATGTCCCCATTCAAGACTCTGCAAATATGATTGAAATATGTCTAAATGCAATTATATTAATTTTTATAAATGGATAAAGGAAATCAAGTACTAATGCCAAACCTATGAAATGGAGTATGTTTGAAAACACATTGTGATATGCAGAAAGATAGATTAAATACAATATAGAACAAGATAAAAGGGATAAATAGAAAGAGTGCACCTAGAAAATGGAAAAGGCTAGAGAGAAGACTAAAAATGTCCTTGAGATTCTAGAAAATCTAATTTTTAAGCCTAACGGGACACTTGTGCCAAATTGGATGACTTAGTCCAGTTTTGGGAAAATTATGGAAAACTGCACCAAAGCCTGTTTCGGCAAAATGGGTATCCAGATTAGTAGAAATCTATGAAAAACTTGTATAGTGGGACTAAGTCACCAAAAATTTGGGAAGTGTCCCTTTTGTTGTTTCTAAAAATCCAATGGTGGAAACAAAAGCTCTTAACTTGCACTTTCTATTCCTCCAAAAATTTGGACCAGAAACCTTGATTTTCGACCTGTAGGTTTCTTTTTGTGAAGATAACCTCAACAAGTCTTCAACCCATTCTTGAATAATCTCCAAGCTTGCAAGTTACCTAAATTTGCAAACACACAAAGATGGAGAAAATGTTGAATGTTAGGGCATGGGGTTTTGCCTCAGTCAAACCCCTTTTAGGAAATTAAACCAAAATGAAAAAAAGAGATGATGAAGTATGAACATGAAGTAAAAATATTAGAAACTTTCCATGATTATTGATCTTAAGTAGCTGTAGAAATGGATGAAGATTCAACCCTTGAATTATTTTGGAAAGATGCCTTGATGGCTTAAAATGCAAAACCCCTAGCTTGCTTGAGAATAATGTTGAATGGTGAATGAATAATGAATGTTGAGTTATGAATTAGGGTTTAGAGGCTTCAATTTATAAGAAATTCACCTAAAACATCCATTAATTTGATCCTCAAGGCCGACATGGAGGAGAAATAAATTTAAACACTAATTTTTCCTTCTTCAACCTCGAATATAGCTGAAATAGGACTAAGTCACCATGTTCGACGACTTAGTCCCACCTAGATGGGACTAATCTGCCCAGATGGGCAACTTGGTCCCATAGGGGCTCTATTACCAATTAGATTGTCCGAGAGTGAATAATTTTAGTTTTTATGTTGATTTTATTAGGTATTTGATCAAAATAAGCCTTTGGATGTACAATATGGGGTCACAGAGGCCTATTAATGATGATGTAAAGGATAATTAGGGCTAGGGAAACAAATTTCAATGTGAAAGTGTGATTAAATACACTTTACATCATTAAAATGAGGTCCACTTGGCCTAGAAAGACACAAGATCCAATGTGAATATGTGGCACACATTACAACATTCGGTTTAATTAACAACATTGAATTAGGGGAAATTTAAGTAATTTTGGCTTAAAATGGGCCCAATACCTAGTGTGGATGTGTAAAACACCTCACAACAATAAATCAAAGCAATATTAAGTCCAATTTATCATCAATTATTCCCAAATCAAGCAACAAAAAAGGGATACATTTTTCTACATTACATTTAGCCCTCACTTTAGTGAGAGGATGAACTTGCTTCAGAATCACACTAAAGTAGCCATTCAAGAGAGGGGTCCAATTGCACCAATGCGGGTGATGAAGGATGACAAAGATGAAGGAGGCTGCCAAGTCCCTAGATCCAAGATCCTAAGTCAAATCGACATAAGCACAAAAGGACATGCACAAGGTGAATGATTTGCAACACAAAAAGATACATTCAATCATGCAATGGAAAGAAGTAAAGGAAGAAAAAGAATGAAAGTAAAAAGGTGGATCAAGCTTCGACCATTTATCCAACACGTTGTGGATCAGATCTAGGTTGTTTTTCCAAAAATGCATACTCACTCTGAGGTGACGAAACTCTTGGTTGTCTACCGAGTGAGAAGTTCAAGAAGGTGAGAAACATAAACTCATGGTTGGTATGCACTCACACACACACACACAAAGATGGCTATGGGGAAAGTCATGCCACTGGTCTCATCTTGTTTCCAAGAGAGGACAAGTGCAATGTCTCATCTTGAGCAGCATTATACCTAATGTTTCCACAAGAGGGAATCGTAAGAAAAAGAAAATCACACAATGAAATGTGAGTGTCGGTGTATGCCCCCACTTTAAAGAGGTTGATAACATGATTATTGTGAGTAATTTCTTTAAAGTAGAAAAAGAATACATGAGAGCTCGTTCGGAAAGCCCTATGCCAAGTTATATGTTTTCGATAAGCTTCATCATGAAAAAGGTAGTATGTCACATTGCAAGCCAAATTAAGGCATGTCATCCACATCCCAAGCTTGCTCCTATATTTTGATGAAAGGTTAATGAGTAGACAAAAGTGATAACAACAAGTAAAATACAAGGACAAGGCTATCTAACCCCTTGGCCCCACTTAGTGCAGGACAAGAGTGTGTTGAAAGGTTGATGAAATGCATGGTAGAGTGAAAATTAGTATGAATTAGAGGAATTAGGTGCCCCCACATAAGGGAGAGTACCAAACTCCTTAAGATGTTGGATTTTACTACTCAAGGCCTTACATTCATTAGTAGAGTGACCATCAACTCTATGATATGTGTAGAAAGAGTTCTTGTAATATAATTTCTTTCAAGTTTTTGGAAGAAGGGCTATCATGTGATCTTGGAGGAGTCTCGACAAGATACCCTCTTGATCAAAGGTATAAGGTGTTCCTTTATTATGTAACAAAAGTCTCTTTTGCTTAGTAGAATATGTCATAGTTATGCAAGACTCTTCGGATTGTGAGATTTTGTACACTCCTTTAGAGGAGTGTGTAAAATTCAAATCATTAGTGTTTTACAAGATGAAATTGACGTTAGGTGAAGATTTCTTTGTTTGGTTTAAGTGTTGCAAATGATCACTTTTGAGATCACTTATGTCCATAAATTTAAGATGCACTAGTGTTAAGGTTGGTTTGGAGAAATTTTTTGTGATGGTATTGATGTTAGGTGAAGGCTTGGTGATTTCAATCAAGGGACAATAACCAAGACCATGAGTCGTTGTCTGTGGGTTAGGATCTATAGGGTTGTAGATACCTTGTTCTCTAGCACCACATACTTTTTTAATATAACCAAGTTGTTTCATAAGTTCATAACCTTTTCCATAAATATTTTTCATTTCTTTTGGATCTAGTGGTTGCTGGTGATTAAGTTCATGAAATTTGGTTCTTTAATTTTTTGGATTTTGTTCTAAGGTGGTTCAAGTAGATGCTTTCGAAGGGTCTTCCGATTTTTGTGTTGACAAATTTTTTTTTCCCTTTTTAGAGTCTTTATTTGTGATCTTATATTAGCTTATTAATGTTGGTGTGAAGTCTAAGGAACCCCAATCATCATCTAATAGTTTTGGGATTTGCTCAATTTTTTCTTTATTTGGTTATTGTGCGGGTTCTGCTTGTGTGCTTTTTGTTAATGTGTTCAACGAAGTGTCTTTGTTTTTCTCATTTTTTAGGAAACTATAAGGCTCAAGATCAACATCAAGTGTGTACACTTTATTGTGGTAGATGTATTTAATTTTACAGTGAAGAGTAGAAGGCACCCCATTCATTGCATGAATCCACAGTCTACCTAAGAGAAGATTATACGAAAGTTCATGAGGCATAATGTGGATTGGTGTTTCCAATGTGGCCTGTCTAATGGTAAGAGGTAAAGTAATCACACCTATCAGTTTCTTTGTGACATTGTCAAATCCCCTAATAGATAAAGAATCGATTTGAATGTTGGATCGATCAATGCCAAGTATATCCAAAAGGCTCACACTACACACATTAAGGGTAGAGCCGATATCGACAAGAGTTCACTTTATCCCTTTTCGTTTGTATTGAGCTATGATCAGCTCCTTTGGTGAAAAGCAATATCATCATTGATTCCTTGAATTATAGCAGCTATGTCATTTGGTTGCATATTATAAGCGATAGGAACTTGATGTAAGGCATTTTGCATCATGTTGTCATGGTGAGGGGCAACTTGAATAAGGTCCCATAGGGATATCTTGGTAGGAGTATTCTTAATTTTTTCAACAAGATCATACTCCCTAATATATGAATTTAATTGAGGATCATGAGAAAATATGGGATTAGGTAAAGGTAAGGGTGTTGAGGTTGGTTGGGGTGGGTGCAGATTTTTATTGTGTAGTGTGTGTGTGTGAAACATTGTTCTTAGGTGGGTAAAGGATAAGTTCAAGTTTTTTATGAGTTTGTTGTTTGTGTGAAGGCAGGTAGAGGATGAGTTGAGGTTGAATAATATTAATGTCCCTTAGTGAAGGAGGGTCTTTAAATTTTGTCTCTTTTCCTTCTTCTAAGGGAATAATATTATTGGTTTCAATTTTATCCTTGTCTTGCATCATTATATCCTCCCTAGGAGGAGATTTTTTAGGAGAACTACAAACCACATGTTCTTGAAATTCAAGGGTTGGTTCTACTAAAATGACTTCATCTCAAATAGGGGAATGATCAATAATGGGATTATCAATAGTGGGATAATTAGGAGAAGGCTCTATTTGATTATCCTATTTTGCAAAGGTCTCATTCTCTTGTTCCATACTATCTACTTGAGTAGGAGATCTTGGAAGATGTTCACTGCATGCCATGGTTATAGGTTGTAAACTAGCTTCATCATAGGTAGGGGAGGCATCAAGAGAAGGACCACTGTGATTTTTAAATAGATTGTCCCAAATTGTAGGAGAAACAGGGAAGGGAGAGTCAAGAGTCTCATGACTCTTAAGAGGTGTATCTTCTAACACCAACCTATCCTCTTAGCATCGAGGAGGGGTATTAGGAGATGGAAAATTTTGAGTGGCATGTTTATAGAGACTAGGTAAGGTGATGTCTAGAAATGTTTCAATGATCACATCTTCTTGTTGTTTAATATCTTCTATAGGGGGATTGGGAGAGGGACAATCAATACCCTCAATGCATGTATCTTCTTTCACCAAGATACCTGTCACTAATAGGAGAGGTATTAGGAGAAGAGCAAGTATGATTTTTATGATTGTCAACACTAACATCATCATCAATGTGTAAGGTAATATTAAGGATTGTGTCAATGGTTTATGATTAACATGTCTCTTAATGAACTCATAAGAAGGGATGTTGTATTTATGCAATCCGTTTGTAACCAAATCAAAGCCACATCTTTTGAAAGAAAACATGCTATGAGGCAAAAGGAAATAAAGTGTAATGCAGTGACTTAGATTGAAATGTTGAAATGTAATTTTTAGATGTGAAACAAGGTAATTTTCTAATTACATGATGCAACAACTTGAAAAGCAAGTGTTGTAGATAAAAATTTGAAATTAAGAAATGCATGAAATGGGATAATTTAAGCTAGATCTAATGAAATGCATTTAATAGAAACAAAGCCAATTGATATAGATAGGTAATGGTAGTAAACACAAGCTTAAAAATAGGGTTTTCATTTCTGTAAAAGGCTATTTTAGGGGCATAAAGGGACTAAGTTTCCCAAGGTGGTGAATTAGTCCTATTGGGGATTTTTTTATTCAAAATTTGTAGGTTTTTTGACTGATTTTTATGTTTCTTGTGTGGTATGATGCATACCTAAGATGAAAATGCATAATTTAAGGATTTTTTAATGATTTAAGATACAAAAATGCAACCTATATGCACTTTCACTAATGCAAAATTTGAAACCATAGAATGCAACTTAACTAATGCAAAATGCAATGCAAGCTTATTCTAGGATGATGGCGGAATCCAAATCAGACAATAGGGTATTCAAAAAGTAGGTTCGACAATATATAGACAAGGATTTTGGCACCACAAAACTCTTTAACACTTCTAGGGATTTTCACGTTGGATTCAACAAAATGTAGATAAGGATTTTGGCACCACAAGGCTATTTAACACTTCTAGGGTTTTTCACGTAAAATGAGAGAGGTAGGCCAAAATGCACAATATCCCCACTCAAGACTATGCAAATATGATTGGAATATGTCTAACTGCAATAATCTAAACACTGGAAATGGATAAAGCAAATATAACACTAGTGGAAAACCTACGAAATGGACTATGTTTGAAAACACATTATGATATGCATAAAGATAGATTAAATATAATATAGAAAAAGATAAAAGGGGTAAACAGAAAGAGTGCACTTGGAAAATGGTATAGGCTAGAGAGAAGACTAAAAATTTCCTTGAGATTATGGAAAATCTAACTTTTAAGCCTGGTGGGACACTTGTGCCAAACTGTGTGGCTTAGTTGTGTTTCAAGAAAATTTTGGAAAACTACTCCAGAGCTTATTTCAGCCAAATGGGTATCTAGACATTCAAAAATCTTTGGAAAAATTGTTAATGGGACCATGTCGCCAAAACTGGGGGAAGTGTCCTTTTTGTCTTTTATAAAAATTCAAAGGTGGAAATGGAAGCTCTTAACTTGCACTTTATGTTCCTCCAAGTATTTAGACTAGAAACCTTGATTTTCGGCCTGTAGGTGTCTTTTTGTGAAGATCTTGACCTACTTGACAAGGAGATGCCCTCAAGAAGTCTTCAACCCATTCTTGAATAATCTCCAAGCTTGCAAGTTACCTAAATTTGCAAACACACAAAGAGAGAGAGAGAGAGAGGGAATGTTAAATGTTAGGGCATGGGGGTTTGCCTTAGTCAAACCCCTTTTAGTCAATTAAACCAAAATGAAGAAAAGAGATGATGAAGTATGAACATGAAGTAAAGAGATTCAAAACTTGCCATGATTATTGATCTTGAGTTGTTGAAGTAGTGGATGAAGATTCAACCCTTGAATGCTTTTGGAAAGATGCCTTGATGACTTAGAATGAAAAAAGCCTAGCTTGCTTGAGAATAATGATGAATGGTAAATGAATAATGAATTTTGAGTTATGAAGTAGGGTGTAGAGGCTTTTATTTATATTAAATCCACCTAAAACACCTATTGATTTGATACTCAAGGCTAACATAGAGGAGAAATAAATTTAAACCCTAATTTTTTCTGCTTAAACCTCGAAAATAGCCCAAATAGGACTAAGTCGCCATACTGGGTGACTTAGTCCCACCTAGATGGATTGATTTTCCCAAATGGGTGACTTGGTCCCATAGGGGCTCTATTGTCAACTAGATTTTTTGAGAGTGAAGAATTACAGTTTTTATGCTGATTTTATTAGGTATTTGATCAAAATAAGCCTTGGGATGCACAATATGGGGTTATAGGGGCCTGTTAATGATGATATATAGGATAATTAAGGTTAGGGACACAAATTTCACTGTGAAAGTGTGATTAAATACAATATACAACATTAAATTGAGGTCCACTTGGCCTAGAAAGACACAAGATCCAATGTGAATATCTAGACCACATTGGAACATTAGGTTTAATTATCATTGAATTAGGGGAAAGTTAAGTAATTTTGGCTTAAAATGGGCCCAAGACCTAGTGTGGATGTGTAAAAAACCTCACAACACTAAATCAAGGCGATATTATGTCCAATTTATCATCAATTATTCCCAAATAAAGCAAGTAAAAGGGGATGATTTTTTTACATTACAATAAGATTGACTATCAACCTCTCAAGGCGATTCAATACACAATTAGGAGGACTTAGGAGGGGGTTTTCTTTCAGATTTAAGTGGTTCACCACCATGCAAATGCTTGGAAAAGACAATTTTTGAAAACACACTATGATATGAAAAACACTTGAAATGAGCTAAATGAAGCTTACAAATACTAAAACTGAACAACTTGAAGTTAGGGTATGCGTACCTGGGAAACTTGAAGATGCAAATAGGATTCTAGAAATACAAAAAGGCTGTCAAAATATGCCTTGGAGGACTAAGAAACCCTTGCTATCATCTTAGTCCCATTGTTGTATTTTAGGGAAAACATAGAATCTTGGGATAACGGAACATAATCTCGAAGAATTTTTTAAAGAGTCCACTTGGAGGAATAAGATTCCTTTTCTCCCATCTTAGTCTCGATCTAAGTTTTTGAAAAGCGTTAATGTGGTCATGAGCTCCCAGATCTTGATTTCCTTCCCCTTGGATCTTAGGTTCTAAAACAATCGGATTTGACCTGTAGGTTAGTTTCCATGAAGATGAAAAATTTGCAATGCAAAATTTGCAACTCTTCAATATTTCACTCTAAATGATCTTCAAGTCTTCAATCTAGATCTGCAAATAGAAATGGACAAGATGGGAAAAACTTGTTGATTGTTAGTGAATGGGGGTTTGCCTTGGTCAAACCTCTTGTAGGTAATTAAAACTTGAAGTGAAATAGAAATGATGAAGGAAATGGTGAATGAACAACATGCAATGCTACAACTCACCAAACCCTTGCAAAGGCTACCAACTTATGTTAAATTTCTCTAATGGGCATGGATCTTGAAATGCTTGATAGATCTTGAATTGCTTGCATGGTTAGATCAAAACCCTACATCACAAATGTTAGCACAACAACGCACATGATGCTTGAATCTTGATGAATTTCTCTTGAATGCTCTTTTGAACTCAATTTGACAATAGTGAATGCTCTCAGAAAAGAATTGGATTGCTTAGCTAGAATGTTTAGGATTTCTTAGGATGAAAATGAGTGAAAGAACCTTGTATTTATACTTATCTATGCTTAATATGTGGAAATCATATCACACCAAGCTGACATATGAATTCAATAAATGAAGGAGGTTAAATCCCACTGAGATTTGAAATTAAATCGCAAAAATGACTCAAGGAGGACTAAGAAACCCTAGGTGGCATCTTAGTCTCAAGTGATGAAACTTGGGGCATAGACACCAAAAAGGGGCCCAAATAAGAAGCTTCAAAATTAGGGTAGCAGGACCTTGGGGGGACAAATATTCCCTTAGTGGAATTTTAGTCCTGACAAGAAATCAGGGATATGCCAATCAGAGTCATTAGGAGATTACATATGCAAATTGGAGAATGTTAGGATTAACTAGAAAAATATGTCATTCATAGGGCTTGTGGACATAAAATAGGACCAATTAATCCATAAAGAAGGATAAATAAAGGAAGGTAGGCCCAAACAATTGTGAATATGCAAGGGTATGCATTTTACTACACTATATTTAGCCCCCACTTTAGTGAGAGGATGAAATTGCTTCAAGATCACACTAAAGTAGCCATTCACACAATCAAGAGGGGTTCAAATGTAAAAATGTTATTAAGAGAGGATGGAAAAAATCATGAGAATGGTCAAGCCCCTAGGATTATGTTCCTATGGAAAGCCAACATAGGAAGAAAGGGACATGCTTGTGCATGATATATGAAGCCAAAATAAGATTACAAACATGCACCATCAGAGACAAGAAAAGGAAAAAGGAAAAGGAACTACAATGGATCAAGCTTTGAATGGTTTTCCAACACGGTGGACCGGGTCTAGGCTTGAAGAGGGTTTACAAGTAGGACATGCTTTCCACTATGCAAACAAAATGCATTCTCATGAGGGCTGGTGGGAATTAGTTTTCCACTAAGTGAGCATGAAGAGGTACTATATCAAAGCCATACCTCCATGACTTTAATAAGGTACAAAAAGAAAAATGCATGCTCACATGGGATAGTGAAGCTAGGTGTTCACTAGGTGAGCCCTAGAGGGGACCATATCAAAGCCATACCTTCATGATTTTAATAAGGTACAAGAGGAAAATACACACAACAAAGAGAGAGGATGTTAAAAGGGATTTTGCTTAGTTCATGCAAGGTCTTACTCTTAGTGGAAATCATTCCTAATGTATCCAAGAGAGGACCAATCAAAGGATAAAGGATTCACCACTTAGGATATGTACTGCATCACACCACCACTAAGATGAATATTTAAAGGGTGATGATTGATCCCACAATACTGGTTTATAATTTTTGGGCAATCTGGACACTAAACTGATTTTTTTTAACTAAATCTTCACATTCGGGCTTCTATAGCGGCTAAACCGTGAGGAATTTGGAGATGATGCAAACTAGTGATTTCTGAAATTTTGTCTAAAGATTCTAAATATATTTAAAAAAAAAATTGGAATCAGATTGCACTTCTTTTTCCATCTCCTTTGATAACTAGCTTTTTTTAAAAAGAAGCAATTTTAAGGAGTGACGCTCACTGTATACAACATAAAGCTTTTCGTATGAAGGATAACATTAGATTTTTTCGAATTTAGATTTGTAACTACGATATCTAGCACTTTGATTTGGTTTCATAGCGTTTTACTAAATATTTTTTTCTTAATCAATTTTCGAAGTCAAACCAATTACAATTCAAACATAGGCGGACTATATAGAACAAAATTTTTTCTATATGTATCAAAATTCAATTTATTTTTTAATGGATCAAGGACATCAATACCCAGTTTGAACATATTTTTCAAAATTTTATTTTGATAATCTACACTTTTTCCACATGTGTAGAACAAAGAGCTTGATTTTTGGTGAAAAATCTATGTTTAATAAAACTTTAAAAGAAAATACATAATAAAACTAAAAAATATTAAAATTATATTTGTTGGATAGCTTGTTTCAAGGACTACCATCATCCAGTTGGGTTTGTGAACTCTCCTCCATTTCCATCCTAAACCCGAGCTTCGAAGCACAAAATTCTATATATTTTTACCACCTGAGGGGGAGAAGGAGGGAAATGGGGGGTTTGAGCAAACCCTTAGGGGTTCACTCGAACTAGGGTTCATTCGATCCCCCTTTCAAAAAGGGTCTCCTTTGGGTTTTTTTGCGGGAATGGTGGGAAGTCAATTAAATGGGTTCAATCAAACCCTTTTTCATTCGAACCCTTTTTAGGTTCATTCTCAAACCTAGTAGTTCGTTCGAACCCCAAAATTGATTTTTCTTGGCATGGGGTCATTTTTTTCAGCTTTTCCTTCCTCACTCCAATTGTAAACCGCTTTTATGGGTTCACCAATAATATGCTTAGATAGGTCACACATTTGAAGGACATTACTCCCAATGTCATGAAAAATAGGAAACCACATTATATGAATAAATAAAATCACATCAAGGAACATGCAAATGAAATCATGCAAAAATAATGTCGATGTATTCCCCCACTTTAAAAAAATTGCGAACACCATACTATGAGCAATTAATTTAAAGTAGAAAAACATGGAAAAGAAAACAGAAAAGAGGGTTGCCCCCCAGAAACACATAAGGGATCCATGAATTTGGGGTCAGTATCTATCTTTTCCACAAATATATTAGAGAGCTTGAAACTTTCATCATTCCCCAAATACATACAAAATTGGAACAATGAAAAAAAGAGAGTGAAAACAAAGAAATATACTTTTGGATCAAGGTCGAAGAGACATAGGGTGTCTCGACACCTTGTGTCATCCCCAAGAGGAAAACACAAGACAAAAGAGAGGAAAATAAAAATACTTTGGGTCAACATGGAAGAGACATAGGGTGTCTCGACGCCTTGCATCATTTCCAAAAGAAAAACATGAGACAAAAGCGAAAAGATAAGTGAAAAGTGAAAATATTACGACATAGAGAAGAATGAAGGTACAAATAGAGGAATGCACAAAGAGATATAAACATCAAACAAAACATCATGAGGGATCACAATATGCACATGCAAGTGAAAGTGAAAAGAAAAAGAAAAATAAAAATAAAGATTAGTAAGGCACATGCAGATCAACCACCTAGTAGGTCATCTACATCCCAGTCTTGTTAAGTGTATGTTGAATGTAAATCACTAGCGAAAGGGATCACATCAAGTGTCATACTAGGGGAATCACCAGGTTCAACACATGGTGAATTGCTCAGTTTAGGAGGATCATCATGGTTGTTATTATTTAAGCTCATGGATGAGGAAAATAACAACTTAAACTCATTATGCACTTCCTCATCGGTTTTAAATATTTGCTCATCATCATCGAAGTTAACCACAATAGGAGGAAAAATTTAATATCCATAGAAGGTTTTGGTCCTTTTTGTATTGGATTTATAGTCCCAGGTAAGAGAGGAGGCTCATTGTTTATTGCTTCTATTAAGTTTGGATTTTGATTTTTAATGTTTTTCTCATTATTCATCTTTCGAGAAATATTATGATTTCTATGCCTATCCTCTCTAGCATTGTGATTTATTATATTATGATTTTCCTTTTTTGTAGGAGCAGGTAAATCAACAAGAGTTTCCTTTTTCTTCTTGTGAGGGAAGAATGGAAGAAACCACCACTTTCTCTTTGGATTTATAAAATTTCTTAGGCAATAGATTAAGACTTATTTGGTTTTCTCTAGGTCTCTTGTAGGAAATAGGTAAGGACTTTTTTATGAATGGGTCTTAGTTTGTTGGAAGGGCTTTAGGCTTAGCATTGTCTTGTTTAGGTGGTGGAGAACAATCATGGGTGGAGGAAATTTTTCAAGGGATAGTCGTGTTATGTATTTTGCTTTGAAATTTTGGTAAGATAGGAAAAAGAAGTCTTTATGCTTTCTTATAGGTTCCATGGGCTTAGACCAAAAATAATCTAAAGAGAAATTTCCACGGGAATATGGGGGATTAAATCCACTATGGTTTATGGTGAATATTTCATTGTCAACTAGAAACTTTAAGCACTTATGGACGATAGATGGTACTGCATTCTGTGTCACCAAAAATTTTATACCATTGATGAAAAGGAAAATTTTGTGCCTCATTTGGTCCTACTTTAGACACCCTTGTATCAATCACCCTCCTAAAACAACATTTATAGGCCCCTAAGACTCGTTATCTTTGACTTTGAGGCCTATTTCACCTAATAAAAAATGGAAGTCCCAACAAATAGCATCAAAATCACTCAAATATCATAAATCCCACCTCAAAAACCCCTAGTAGGACTAGGGGTGGCTTAGTCCCTTTTAGTGTTATTTGCATTTTTTAGTAGGAAAATATTTGACTTGCTAAAACTTCTTGATGGATTTCGGTCTCTTAGGTAAAAATAACCAACAATTAGGTATTGTTGCTTATAAATACATGTTTGTAGGTCATTTTTCAAGATACTTTAGTTAGTGTTCACAAGAAAACTAAAGAATCAAGTGTTAAACATCTTCCAAAAGAATATTCATTACTCTTTCTACAACAAAGTTGAAGCTTAGGGCAACAAACTAGGGTTTTTGTATGTATTCAAGTTCACTTCTCACTCAAGATATCACATTGCAAAGGTTCGATCATGGATATCTATGGATAATCATGGAGAAATCTAGGTTGAGGATATGCAACTAGCCATAAAATCAATCTAAAGACTTTTTTTCAAAGTGGTTACATCTTCCATTTTTTCTTTATCTTTAGTCTAAGGATTTTTGCATGTTACTAAGATTCATTTCTAATGTGATCTAGGTCTCTTAGAATGAGTCTTGCATTGTTCTAGCTTCATTTATGTATCTTATTCTTACACATTAGAATAGGATTGAATCATAATTTAGATTTCCTAGTCTTAGACACACTTAGAGCTAGGGTATATGCAGATTTCTTATCTCTTTCAAAGGTTAAATACCAACTAGGGCTTTGACCAAGGAAAACCCCACATTAGAAAAAATATATATTCTATTTTGTAGGTGATTTTGTGGATCTATACCCAAATTTTGGTGAGAAAGAAGATTGCAGATTATAGGCTTCAGTTCCTAGTTTTCGATTCTCAGAAAAGCAGGAATGGACTAAGTCACCAATAGTGGTGACTTAGTCACACTATATAATTTTTTTAGGGGTTTTTTAATATTTGGACACATAGTTGGCTGGAACGAAGCCAAAAGTGGTTTACTAGTACTGGGACTAAGTCACCTAACTTGGCATAAGTTTCCTAGTTGGCCTAAAAAGTAGATTTTCTAGATTTTCAGAGGCTTCTACAATCTCCACTTTATCCCTCGATAGTTTCCAGGTGCACTTGTCTTATCTATTTTCTTATTTTGTCTTGTCTTGTATAGCTTTTATTCTATTCCTTTGTATATCATCATGTGTTTTCAAACAATGTAGATTTCATTAGCTTGTATTCAATAGTTAGTTTATTTTTAGTTATAATCTATTGCATTTAGGAAACCTCATATAGACATACATCAATCACATTCAAACCATAAAATTGAATGAAACCCCAAGTTTTAAGCGTGAAAGAGACCCCCTCCCTTCTAGCTGAAAGCCCTATAAGCCCTTGGGGAATGCTACTCTTTCCCCAAAAACTTGCAATTCATTTTGGTGAACCTATATTTAGAAACATCTTACTTATGATCTCGCCTACATTTGTATCCTAGGAACCTCTTCTATTACCATTGCATTTCATGTCGCATTGTTTAAATTTGCATCCTAGGGTTTCATACTTTGCATTAGTGATAATTTCATTTTTGTATCTCATTTACTTAAATAATAGAGAAATTTTGCATATATACTTTAGATCTACACTCTACAGTCCAAAACCCATCATTTTTCATAAGAAAAATCAAAAGAAAAAAAATAAAAAATACCCCTACTAGGATTAATTTTCCACCTTGGGTTACTTAGTCCCAATGCTCAATTTGCATTAGTGATTTCTTCTTTTCATTGTAAGCTTTTGAAGTTTATGTTTGTTCTAGTTGATTCTTTGTTTACACTCAAATACTTTATGTTATATGGTCATAATTAGCATAAGCATATTTTACTTTGATGGCATTTATGAATAGAATGAGATCTTTGCACGTTTCATTTTCAGCATTAGTTCCTAGTTTTTTTAATGAAAATTCATTAGAACATGAAGAAAAAACCATAGAAACATCACATGAAACAATGCACACACTTCTTCACTATAGGAAAACCACATCATCTAAACCTTTTAGTAGTGATGACTTGGATAAGTTAGATGAATCTCTACAAGGCTTCCTCTCACTAAGTTCATCCACTAAAGTTTTTGATGCCAAACCCCAACCAATCAATGATAACCTATCTCCCAAACCCTTTGGTTGTGATGATATATGGGTATGTTAGATGAAGCTCTTCGAGACTTCATATCACCTAACTCATCCACTAAGGTTTGTTGTGAGAAACCTCAAAAAAAATATGTCAATGTAATTCAACCCTTAGCTGGTTCTCTACCCACCTTCCCATAAAACTCAAACTCCCTCCAAACCTGAATTTACCCTTTACCCACCCAAGCCGATGATGTTTCTCATACTCATTACACTAGAAATAACCCAAACCCCCAAAAAGCGACCTCAAAACCCTTACCATTACCCAATCCCATCTTACCTATGGCCCCTCAATTAAATTCACAACTTAGGGAGTACGATCTTATTGAACAACTTAAGAATACTCGTGCCAAGATATACCTTTGGGATCTTCTCCAAAACTCTCCCAACTATCATTCTATGCTTCGAACAACATTGCAATAGATAGTGGTACCTCTTGGTACAAATGCTAATGATGTGGTAGCTCTAATACAAGAAAATAATATAATCAATGTAAAAGTTACCTTCTACCAAGATGAGATTCCTCCATGAGCTTACTCCATTAAAATTAAGATAGAAAAATGAAGCCTTTATGATAATTGCCCAATATGATCATATAGGCATCAAACGGACCCTTGTTGATGATGGTTTTGCCCTTAATGTGTGTAGGGAAAAGCTTCTTGATAGATTGCATGTGGATAAATTGCAAATCAAATCTGATTCTTTATCTATTAGAGGATTTGACAATGTTACAAAACAACCACTTGGTGTCATTACTTTACCTATCACTGTCGGAATGGTTACACTACAAATTCCTATCCATGTCATGCCCTATGAGCTTTCCTATAATCTCCTCTGGGGAAGACCATGGATTCATGAGATGCATGTGGTACTCTCAACTCTTCATAGAAAAATGAAATTGAACCACCAAAAACATGCATTTTAGGGAAAGAGGATTCTCGAATAGGTTCCTAGGGTTTTCTACATAGAAGTTGGTTGGTACAATGCCTCTTTCACACTAAGTATTCTTGGTGAGTTCAGTCAAAGGGGGATTGGGGTTTTTTGATGTGTGAGACGTGTGATTGAAATGTGATGATCTAAATGCAAGAAACTAAAAAGGAAATGTTTTATTGAATGCTAAACTATTGAAATACAAAGTGTTGGAAAACACATAATGATATGCAAGCATGTACAAAATGAACTATAAATGTACACTAAACTAAATAGAAAGATGTGAGATAGAATGTGTGCACCTGGAATTTGAAGAAGGATCTGATGGAGGTCTGGAATGCTGATGAAATTGTTGCAGAAGCTGATTTGGACACTTGTGCCAATCTGGGTGACCTAGTTTGAGATCTAAGAAAACTGGTTTGGAGCGTGTTTCTGCCAAATGGGTGTCTGAATATGTAAAAATCACTAAAAGGCATGTCCAGTGGGACTAGGTCACCATTGTTGGCAACTTAGTCCTCTTCTAGATTTCTTGAAATTTAGAAGGGGGAATAAAATACCTCGGTCTACACTTTGGTTCTTGTTTGGACTTTTCAAACAAGCAGAGGTCTTCAATAAGTCTTCAAAGTATTCAATGATATTCAATGTACCTAAATTTGCAAACACACAAGGAGAGAAGGGGAAAATGTTGATTGTTAGGGCATGGGGGTTTTCCTTGGCCAAACCCCTTTTAGGTAACTAAACCAAAATGATTAAATAATGTAATGAAGCATGAAAAAATGGAGTAATGGAGTTAGTACCTTCCCACTATGATTGATCTTGAGTTTCTACAGTAATCTTCCCTTGAATGCTTCAGAAAATATGTCTTGTTGACTTGGAATGCTCAAACCCTAGCTTGCTTGAGAAGGAGAGATGAGAGATGAGCAGTGAATGAGAGAGTTGTGAATAATGAGGAATTAGACGGTGGAAAATGAGGGGAAAAACCCTTATTTATAAAATTTATGCCCCAAATTCCTAAAAATAACACCTTACAGGCCGACCTTAGGGTTTAGAAAAAAAAATCTCGAAAGAAATTTAAGTTAAATTTGAATTTTATGCCACATGGGACTAGGTATCCCAAGGTGGCGACCTAGTCCACCTGGGCAATTTTGATTGCTTTTTGGGGATTAAGAGGTGATAATTAATGTTTGTCAAGATTGTCCTCTGAAACACACTAAAATAAGGGTTGTAAGTGCATTAAGGGGTCATTATAGCATAAGAAAGGTTTAATTTAGTGATGAAAATCCTAGGAATGTGTGAAATTTTTTTACAACACCTTAAAAATCTTTAACATAAGGCTTGGGAAGGGGGAAAAAGAGATCCAAAATACATAGGAACAGGTCAAAATGAGTGAAAAGTTTCAAAGGCTACACTTTTTGGTAACAAATTTATCCCCCAATTTATTGAGAGGATGAACTTTCTTTAAACTCATACTAAAGTAGCCCAATGTAGATGGTGAAGAATGAAAAAGATGAAGAAGGTGGTCAAACCCCCAAGGTTTGAGATTATAAGTCAAGTCAACATCAATGCACAAGAACACATTCAAGGGTGAATGATTGCAACAAGATGAGACACATGATCATGCAATTACAAGAACTAGAAGGAAGAGAAGAGGGAAAGTGAAAATTTGGATCAGGCTTCGACTGTTTGTCTAGCTAGTTGTGGATCAGATCTAGGCTATTTGTCCAAAGAGAAGATGTGTACTCACTTTGGGGTGATGAGACTCTTGGTTGTCCACCAGGCGAGAAGACCCAAAAGGTGAGAAAAATACACTCGATTGGTATGTATTCACATAGAAAAAAGTGGCTATGGGGAAATTTGTGCTGCTAGTTGGGCTTCCCGCTTAAACCATACCAAAATTATACCTCTCGGATAAGTTTAACAAGGTGCCACAAAAGGAAATGAATTTTGAAAATGTTGTCCACATCCTAAGCTTGCTCTAATATGTTCATGAATGGTTAACGACTAGCCAAAAGAGACAATGAAAAGTGACATACGAGGGAAAAGGCTAAGGAAACCCTTGACCCCACTTAGTGTAGGACAAGAGTGAGCCGAAAGGGTTGATGAGATGCAAAGTAGAGTGAAAATTAGTATTGATTAGAGGAATGAGATGCCCCCACATAAGGGAGAGCACCAAGCTCCTTAAGATGCTGAATTTTACAACTTAAGGCCTTACACTCATTAGTGTGATGACCATGAACTCGGTGGTAGACACAAAAGGAATTTTTGTGGTAACATTACTTTCGAGTTCGAGGAGGAAGGGAGATCAAGTGATCTTGGATGAGTCTCAACAAGATACCCTCTCGATCAAGGGTAGAAGGTGTCCCTTTATCTTTTGACAAAGAAGTGGCTTGCTTAGTAGAGGATGCCATACTTACGCAAGGTGCTATAGATTGTGAGATTTTGTATACTCCTTTGAAGGAGTGTGTAAAATCCAAATCAATAGTGGATTGAGAGATGACATTGGCATTAAGCAAAGAGTCCTTTGTTGGTTTTAAAGGATCACTTTTTAAGTTTGGGTTAGAAGGGTGATTTGAGATAGTGGTGGTGTGAGGTGAAGGCCTGGTGATTTCAATTAAAGGACAATAACCAAGAACATGATTTGTTATCTGTGTGTGAGGCTCAATAGAGTTGTAGATATCATGTTAAATAGCACCACAACCTTTTTTCACTGCAACCAAGTTGTTTCAAAAGTTCAAAACCTTTTCCATAAATATTTTTCATTGCTTTAGGATTGGATTATGGTTCGTTATTGGTTTCATTGTTTAAGGTAGGTGAGGTGGATGCTTTCGAAGGATCGACCGAGTCTTACATTGAAAGGACTGCATTTCCCTTTTGAGAATATTTTTTTATTATATTGGATTCTCTTAGTAAAGGAGGTGTGAAGTCTAAGGAACCCCAATCATCATCTAGGGATTTTTGTTGTATGGGTTCCACTTGGGTGGTTGGTGTTAAGGTGTTGAAATTATTCTCTTTGGATTTCTCAATGTTCAAGCAACTATTAGGTTGAGGGTCAACTTCAAGTGTGTATGCTTTGTTCTTGTAGATTTACTTCATCTCATGATGAAGAGTGGAAGGTACTTCATTTATATCATGAATCCATGACCTTTCTAAGAGAAGATTGTATGAAAGCTCATGAGGCATAACATGGATTTTTGTATCCAATGTGGCCATTCCAACTATATTAGGTATAGTGATCACACTGAGTGGTTGCTTAGTGACGTTGTCAAATCCATGAATAGATAGAGAATTGGGTTTGATGTTTGATCAATCAAGGCCAAGCCTATCCAAAAGATGCACACTACACACATTAAGAGTAGAGATGGTATCTACAAGAGTTCTCTTGATCCCTTTTGTTTTGTATTGAGAGATTATTACAAAAGCTTCATTTTATTTTTGTACTTCCAAAGGAGGGAGATCACTCTAGTGAAAAACAATATAAGCATTACTTTCATGAATAATATCTACTATATCATTTGGTTGCACATTATAAGGGATAGGAACTTGATGTAGGGAATTATGCATCATGTTGTGATAGTGAGGGGAGACTTGAATGAGATCCCTTAATAATATCTTAGTGGGAGTATTCCTGAGTTGGTCAACAAGGTCATACTCCCTAAGAAGTGAATTTAATCGAGGGGTAACATGTAAGATTGGATTAGGAAAACATAAGGATGTTGAGTTTGGTTGTTGCGGTTGTAGATTATTTCTTGTGTAATGTGTATGAGCAATGATATTATGACTCAATTTCTGCAACACATTAGTCTTAGGTGGGTAGAGGGTGAATTCAAGATTGGTTTGTTTGGTTGAAGGAGGGTAAATGATGAGTCAAGGTTGAATAATATTAACATCCTTGAGCAAGGGAGAGGCTAAGGGTGTCTCTTCATGTGCTTCTAAGGACACAATATTATTATTGTCATTATTGTGAATCATGATATCCTCCCTAAGAGGAAGGGTTTTAGGAGAACTACAAACCAACTGCTATGGAAAATCAAAGGTTGGTTCTTCTAAAATGACCTCATCATAAGTAAGGGAATGATCAATGATTGGATTTTCATGCACAATAAGGATATTTTTAGGTGAAGGGGGACAACTAGGATGTTCATGACCTGCACTAGTTATGTTTTCTAACAACAAAGTATTTTCTTCACAACTAGGAGAAATACTAGGGGAAAGAAAATGTTATTGTCATGAGTAGATATGTTTGTGTTTTCTTGTTCATTAAGGTTTTGTCCACTAAGAGAAGTAAGAGGAGAGAAAAAACTATTACTCTCATAACTCTCATTGATTGGTTCTTTTAACAAAATATCTTCATCACCAAGAGGAGAGATATTAGGAGAAGAACAAATATGATCATTAGGAATGTCCAAAGTTGTATCTTCTTTCAGTAAAAACCTCTCATAGGGAGGGGATAGGAAAGTTTTCCTAGCATGTCTAGTTATGTAAGCTACTAAGATTGTTTGAATAAAAATGAAAAGTACATGTAACCATTTCATGCAATGTATATGCAAAGATACAAAACATTTTTATCCAATATATGCTAAGTTTTAAGAGTGTAAATAATATACATGCAAAAATGAAAAGAAATTTTAACAAACTTATGAATTTTTTTATGAATATAAACATTGTATATGCAGAAGTGAAAAGTAATTTGGTTGATGAGATGGAAACTTGCATAAATGAGAGCATTTTTAGATCTAATAATGAAATGATTTTGAGCTAGAAGCATAAAACCTATGTTCCTGTAACTTTCCAGACTTATAGGATATGATACTAGGAGCCTAAGAAAGCACATAAATGAGCTTTCTAGTGTTATGATAGATAGTGGATAATATAGAAAGGGACTAGGTCTCCCAGAATGGTGAATTAGTCCTGATTAGTGTTTTTTTTCAAAATTTCTAGAAATTTGCAATTGTTTTGGATAGTTTTGATGTTGGATGATTAGAAGAAGAAGGGTAGGTGCAGATTTTGGATGAATGATAAGGATTTGATATGAAAGAATGCAAAGTATATACACTTTCATGCATGCAAAAATGTGAAACCATAGAATGCAAGTTAAACAATGCAAGATAATTCTAGGACAATGATGGACTCCAAAGTAGAAAAGAAGGGTGTAGGAATGTCAGGTTCACCAAAATGAACCACCAAAAACATGAATTTTAGGGAAAGATGATTCCCTAATAGGCTCCTAGGGTTTTCCACCTAGAAGCCGGTTGGAACAATGCCTCTTTTGCACTAAGTATTTTTGGTGAGTTCATTCAGAGGGGGATTGGAGTTTTTTTATGTGTGATTTGTATGATTGAAATGTGATTATCTAAATGAAATAAAATTAAAAGGAAATGATTTATTGAATGCTAAACTATTGAAATGCAAAGTGCTGGAAAACACATAATGAGATGCAAGCATGTACAAAATGACCTAGAAATGTACACTAAACTAAACAAAAAGATGTGAGATAGGATGTGTGCAGTTAGAATCTGAAGAAGGATCTAATGGAGGTTTGGAATGTTGATGAAATTATTGTAGAAGCCAATAAGGACACTTGTGCCAATCTGGGTGACCTAGTCCCAAATCTGAGAAAACTGGTCTAGAGCCCATTTCTACCAAATGGGTGTCTTAATATGCGAAAATCACTTAAAGGAATGTCTAGTGGGACTAGGTCGCCATTGTTGAAGACTTAGTCCTCTTCTTAATTTTTGGAAATTTAGAAGAGGAACGAAAGCCCTCATTCTACACTTGTTCTTCATAGATGTCCGCTTTTGAAATTCAGATTATTGGGCTTGAAAGTGAATTTTGGTGGATGTTTGGACTTTGCAAACAAGGAGAGGTCTTCAACAAGTCTTCAAAGTATTTAATGATCTTCAATGTACCTAAATCTACAAACACACAAGGAGAGAAGGAGAAAATGTTGATTGTTAGGGCATGGGGGTTCGCCTTGGTCAAACCCATTTTAGGTAACTAAACCAAAATGATGAAATAATTTAATGAAGCTTGAAAGAATGGAGTAATGGAGTTAGTACCTTTTCACTTTGATTGATCTTGAGTTGCTATAACAATTTTCCCTTGAATGCTTTAGAAAAGATGTCTTGTTGACTTGGAATGGGGTGAAGCCACAATAGTGGTTTACAATTCCATTGAGGAAGGAAAGCTAAAAAAAATGACCTCATGCAAAAAAATGTGATTTTGGGGGTTTTTATGAACCTACTGGTTCGAGCAAACCCATTCCCTAGTTTCCTGCCCAAAAACCAAATAAAAATGCATAATATGAGGTGGTTTGCTTGAAGCCCTAGGGGTTCGTATGAACACCCCTTATCCCTCATTCTCCCCCTCAGACACAAAAAAAACCTAATTTTTTTCACTTCGAAGCTCGATTTGAACATGAAAATGGCAAAGACTTCGCTAACCCAACTAGAATAGGGCAGTCCTCAGAATGAGCTATCGAATGTATATAATTTTGATATTTTTTGGTTTTATTATGTATTTGTTTTATAGTTTTATTAAATATAGGTTTCTCATTGAAAATGAAGGTCTCGTTTCTACACATGGAAAAATAACAGATTATAAAAAAAAAAAAATTGTAAAATATGAGTGCACTAGATATTGAAGTCCTTGATCCAACAAATAATGAATAAAACCAATATGTACAAAAAATGTTACGCATTATACAATTGTGGTATGTCTGAATTGTAATTGGTTTGACTTCAAAACTTGATTAAAGAAAAATTATTTAATAAAAAACTATCTAACCAAATGGAAGTAGTAGATATCGGAGTTACAAAGCTAAATTTGAAAGAATTAGAATTTTATCCTTCATGGAAAAAAAGTTATGTGTTATACGGTGTGCGCCACTTTTTAAAAATGTCATTTTATGAAAAAAACTAGTTTTTGTGGGAGATGGAAAAAGAAGTGCAATCTAATTCCAAATTTTTTTGAAAAAAATATTTTAACAATCTATAGACAAAATGTGATGAGACTCTAGTTTGCATCATCTTCAAATTCCTCACAGTTTAGCTGCTATAGGTGCATGAATGTGAAGATTTAGTTAAAAATAATAATTTAAGTGTCCAGTTTGGCCAAAAATTGTAAACCACTATTGTGGGATCACCCAATGCTCACACCCAAGCCTGATTGACAAGGAGAGATGAGAGGTGAGGAGTGAATGAGAGAACTACGAATAATGAGGAATTAGAAGGTGCAAAATGATGGAAAAAAACCCTTATTTATACAGTTTATGCCCTAATTTCCTAAAAATAACACCTTATAGGTCAACCTTAGGGTTTACGAGACAAAATCCTGAAAGAAATTTAAGTTAAATTTGAATTTTATGCACATGGGACTAGGTCACCCAAGGTGGCAACCTAGTCTACTTGCGCAATTTTCATTGGTTTTCAAGGATTAAGAGGTGATTATTAATGTTTTCTAGGATTTCCCTCCAAAACATACTAAAATAAGGCTTGTAAGTGCATTAAGGGGTCATTATAGCATAAGAAAGGGTTGATTTAGTGATGAAAAGCCTAGGAAAGTTTGAAAATGTTTTACAACACCTTACAACTCTTTGACATAAGGATTGGAAAGGGGGAAAAAGAGGTCCAAAATCTATAGGTAAAGGTCCAAAATCCATAGGCAAAGGTCCAAATGAGTGAAAAGTGTCAAAGGCTACACTTTTTGGCGACACAAAAATATGTCTATAACAAAAAAGTTAATCAAGTTGACATAGACCCCGAGCCTGAAAGTTTCTTGCAAGTTGAAAAGGGAACAACAAATCCTCTCAACACATTAATTCCCACATCCAACATAGCACCTCTTGAGAAGAATCAATAGGAAGAAGAATCAAAGTCTAACTCACTTGGTGACGATTGGGGATCATTAAAATTCACACCTTCATTTACGAACCAGTACATAATTACACAAAAGAGGATGAAAAATAAGAAGAACCAGCAGTCCTATCCACCCAGAATGAAGAAAAACCTTTCCACACATCTACCTCATCCCTTTTGGAAGAAAGCGCCATGTATACAAATGTTTTTGATGAGATAGATTACCAACAAGCACCCAACCCATAGGAAATGGAAAGAATTTATGGATGAGGTTACGATCTTGTAAAACAACTAGGGTAAAATGGTAAAGGATGTGGAAAGCATAAGCAAGAGATTCAAGTTCCCATTGAACCTAATACACAAGAGCCTAAGACTAGTTTAGGGTTTTCCTTTTCTAAAACTACAAAAGAAACTCAATGACCATCATTCAACATCAACACTATCACATGTGTACCAAGAATTAATCTCACGCTCAAACATCCCAAATTACTTAATATCGATTCCCCACCATTTGACTATGTTAATGACAATGAAGCTTTGAAACACTTATTAGGTGCTTTAGCTAAGACTTCTATCTCCAAGAGAAATATCCCTTGTGCTATGATAAGTTTTGAGCTCAACGTTATTGATATTAATGAAACTCCCACAAGAATGGAACCCTATGATCCAAAATTTCCTAAGTCAAATGCACTCACCTTGGGGGATACCATTGATATACCAACGAACATCAATGATAGAGACAAATTCATTAAAATTGGGAAGTCCCTTGATAATGAAGAACAAGAGGATCTTGTGACCTTGCTTCATGGCTTTCCTAAAACATTTGCTTGGAAATATTTCGATATGCTAGGAATAGATCCAAAGATAGTCACTCATAACATTATTCTTGTTGAAAATGCTAAGCCCGTTTGCTAAAAGATATGAAAGATGAACCCTAAAATAGCATTTCATGTCAAAGGAGCTCTTGAAAAAATCCTTGACACAGGTTTCATTCGACCTATCGATTATTCTCCTAGGATATAAAACATTGTCGCCATTGCTAAACCAATATTTGTGTTAGGATATGTACATATTTTCCTGACTTGAACAAATCCCCTTTAAAGGATGATTTTCCTCTTCTTAATATCGACATGATCGTCGATTCAACTATTGGACATGCTTTCTTGTCCTTTATGGATGTATTTTCTGGATATAATCAAATCTTCATCAACCCACAAGATCAATATTAGATGGAATTCACGTCCACTTGGGGAACATTTTGTTGGGTTATGATGCCTTTTGGATTAAAGAATGCAAGCACTACTTATCAATGAGAAATTAAATTAATATTTCATGATTACATACATAAAATCTTGGAAGATTATGTCGATTACATTCTAGCTCAATCCTTAACCTGACAATTAATGTGAATGTTCTTTGGCAAATCTTTGAGAAAATGCGTAAGTATAACATGCATTTAAATCCAAAAAAGTGTCTTTGAAGTAGATAGCAGTAAAATTTTAGGGTTTATCATATCTCACAGCTCAGAATTGACGTGGACATGAAAAAAATTAATACTATGATTAACATGCAACCTCCTCGCAACATCTCCCAATTATGCACATTACAAGGAAGGATTCAAGCCATCCATCATTTTTTCACCTCCTTAGCTAATCGCACATTAACCTTTACACAACTCCTCAAAAATGATGTGAATTTTGATTGGAATGATTATTGTAAATAGGCCTTCGAGAGTTTGAAAGACTACCTTGCAACTCAACACATTTTACAACCTGCTATACCAAACAAACCATTCATCCTTTATATCACCACTTCTACCCACACTCTTGTTGAATTATTGCCCCAACAAGATGACAATGGAAAAGAGAATCATGTCTATTACATCAGTTGAGCTCTCATAGATTATGAAACATGCTACACAATAATTGAAATAAAATTTTTGGATCTTGTATTCGCCACTATTAAGTTGCGACAATATTTACCAAATTGATAAATACAAGTCATGACAATATTTGATCCTCTCAAATATCTTTTTAATAAAATAAACCTTTCAGGATGTCTTGCTAAATGGGTAATTTTTTTGACCGAGTTTGAACTTAAGTTTGTCTCCCAAAACATAATCAAAGGCCAAGCCTTAACCGACCACTTAGCCAATGCTCCTTTGCCGATGATTCTTTTCCTGATGATAGTGTGTTGACCATAGAACTTCCTACATGGGAATTATAATTTGATGGATCCAAGTGGTAGACAGGCTCTGGTATTGAAGTTATAACAATTCTACCCATAGGCAAGCCTATTCCCTTATTGTATCATTTAAGTTTCCTATGTATGAATAACACAATTGAGTATGAAGTGTTAATTGTTGCTTTAGTCATGGGAGCTAGATATATTAATATCTATGGTGATTCACAATTAGTGATCAAACTAAACATGACAAATTATTATAATATAAGGATCTTTTATTGACTTTGTTAGAACAGTTTGAATCATTCACCATTGATAACATCCCTCGAAAATATAATCGACATGTGGATGCAATGGCTAGTGTGGCTTCTCTCGTATCTCCTTTATTTCCTTTTGAAACTATCATGTTTACCATCCACCCTATCATGAAACCCTCCATCAGTGATAAATTTGATGATGTCCTCCCAATATTCTTGGGTAATTCATGTGAATGGTATGGCGCCATATATAACTATTTAAAAGATGATACCATTCCTTCACCTACAACCAAAATCACCTGCATTCATCTCAAAAAGTTAGCAACCAAGTACATTATCCTTGTTGATACGTTGTATAGAAGATCCTTTGATGGAATTCTCCTGCAATGTCTCAAGGATTCTGAAACTCATATTTCCCTTGAAGAGGCCCATTCCATAGTATTGTGTAGTTCATTTTGGAGTAAGAACATTAGTCCAAAAATTCTTTCATATGGGTTGGTACCGAGGCTATCATACCTTTGTAGTTATGAATTCCCACATTATGGATTACTCTCCAAAGTATTGTCGAATGAAACCTATACGCAACAATGATTACATCAGCTTGAAATTCTTGATGAGAAACATATTAACAATCTCAAGCATCTTCAAGCTTACAACACAAACATGATACTAGTGTCATTCCTTGGACATTTAACAAGGGTGATTTAGTTTTATATGAAAATCAATGAAACACTATTGTCGACTACGCTAAAAAAGGAAAATTTAGCCCTAATTGGTTAAGACCCTATGTAGTCAATACGAATTATGGATCTAGTTCTTAAACATTACCAGAGCGAGATGTCACTCCTCTTAAAGACCCTATTAATACTGCACATCTGTGCGGTATTCTATCTAGCCCCTTTGACTAGTATTAACTATAATGAAGTGCTATTAGAGCTATTAGATCATGTCCTCTATGCTTTCCCATTGCTTTGTTCTTGAAAAATATTTATGTATATGTATTGAACACTAAATTGATTATTTAATTTATTTTATAATTGCTTTAGGTTTCATACAATTCAAATTTTCCTCGTATGTGTTATGTTGCTTTAAAATCATTGTGCATAACATACTTAGTCTTCATGTTGTATCTTAAAAAATTTCTAGTAAGTTTTTAATTAGATCACATAGAGTTTGGTTAAATCATGAAGAAATTAATTAAATAATCTTAACAAGGCTATTTAATTAATCACATTGAACATTTAACAAAATATATAACATCAAAATGCTTATATAATATATATCCAAAGTTTTTTGTAGAGATGTGTGTGATTGTGATCATGATCTGCTGAATTTGATTGCAAACTCTAACCCCTCCATCCATGTAAGGGCCAACTGATGCTCTCCTATTATTTGATCCCTCTTTGTCTGTAGCCATGTCACCTCTCTCTCTAGCCTCTCCAAATCTATTGGAGTCCTCCATGTTTGTGTCTGTGATGCGGTACTAGCTCGACAGACTCGTCTCCTCAAGCTCTCATACGCTACCCATAGTCTCGTGAATGGTCTAAGTGACTCTGGATCTTTCTCCATAATAGGTGGGGGCACACAATCTGAGTCCATCTCCTCCTCGTCAATAGATGTTGGAACTATCTCCATAGCTAACTAATGGTAGAGATCTCACAAATCCTTCATCAGCTCTACAAGGTTGAAATAATACATAATTAGTACACATCATGATATATATATATAAATCCACATAAAGTAATACATAAAAGCACAAAGTACATGTATCAAATTAAATGTCATCACCTATATCTCTAGTAGGATGAAGGATATCAACCTCATCCTGTGCAAGGAGCATGGATGTTGTTCTAGCCTCTCCTCGACTGTGAGTACTAGTGTTTGTTGTTGCTACTACTTGGGATCTAGTCATATGAATGAGTGAGGTCTCTCCCCAATCATGTCAATCCTCGGCTAATACCTCATAACTCTCACTAAAGGGTGGCTTGTCATCCTCATCCTCCTCCTCTCTCTCATGTTCATCGTAGTCTGGATCTACAACCTCATCATACTCCTCATCAATAATGTCAATAAATATGTTTAGAGCCCTGTTGTGTGACTCCTCGGCTCTATCCTCTCTCTCATCTCCCTCATCTAGAAATAGTCTTCCATCTCCCATAGGATCATCAATTGGAAACACAAGAGCTAGTTGTGATACAATCCACCACTCGGCATGATCCTATATGACACTCACATCATCTACATCAATGATCGACAATTGAATATCATTAGAGAAATCAGTGTCGATATCGACAATATCTTCTACAATGAGTCATACTATATCTGGAGGTCTCAGTACACTTCGTACTGACCTCTTGAAACATGATTGCACCCTGGGTGGCCTTTGAATCTTTCCAAATTTTCGAATGACTCAGTCATAGTGGAAAGGATGTAGTATGTGATCATGCTAATCAACCAAAAATCTATCAACTGTAATCTCGTATTTTGTCTCATGTAGTCCGACCACTGAGTGTAAGATGATAAGGTCTCCATAACATCTCATCCTCCTCCACTCGATAGAACCTCACTCTCCAGAAGTGCAAATCTCCATGCTGCCATAATCGCAATAGAGGATAGCTAAACGTCCGAGGATACCTGACTATTGTAGGAAATGGGAAGCCATTAGGCCTAGTGCATGTTATATTATCTAGGCACCAAGCCTATATGTTGATGGTGTTTTCTGCACAGCAACAACTTAGATAAAATATATTATCCTATCTCTCTTGAAAGGAAAATCTCTACAGGAAAAGAGATAACCCCAAGGTCTCTAATGTCAGGTCTTGACAATGTAGTAAAACAACTCAGTGATAAATGTGAAAATGTTGGTAATCACAATGGGACCTTACTACGAGCAGCACTGGATTTCGAATCTTATCAAATATAGCCACTAAACTGAGACTTTGAAACTTGATTGGAACCTTGATAATAAAGAAATAGCAAAAGATAAAGGTTTCAGAGATAATCTTCAAACTACTTCTAACCCTAAGATTGAAAATGCAAAAGGATAAAATGCTTAAAATGGACCGATCTCTCATAAACTATTTTCTGCTTGACCCAGATGAATCTGCAATTCCACAGAAATAGTACAATCTTCTAAGGTATTTAAATATTTTCAAATCATAAACATTCATTGAGTCAATACTATAGAAATTGAGGTGAATAAACCTTCACAATTAAACTAAGCACAAATATAAGTCCAGGCTAACTTTGCAAAGCAGCTAACAATCAGCTAACTGCAAAAAGTATGGACTAGAGATTGCTGCAAATATTCCAAACATGAAACCCTAAGCATTACCAAAATCATTTAACCATAACTACTAAGCAATTTGAAAGATAGAATAACAAGAACCATGCGAGATGAAATTCTTGAAGATAGATACCAAACACAATATCCCTCTTATATTAAATCATCCAAAAATAGCAGCAATTCCAATTTTTTGTTACAACATTTTCTTGAGAATAAACCCTAACTTGCTCTAATATCACTTAACTATTTCTCTCTTGATCTACCTATCCTTCTATATCTATCTTCTAATCTCTATATCCAAATGAGGCAACATGCCCGCTTTTATAGAGAATCCATAAGATAGGTCAGGCCAAATTATAATTTTACAATAAAAACATGACCTACAAGAGGTCGACCTAAAAGATATTCAAACACATGAAATGTGCCACTGGCACCAATTTCATCCAAAACCACCAAGATATCAAAGGGTCGGCCCAATACATGTGAATTAATGGGAAGCACAAATATCAATGTAACCCTATATAGTCACTCTCCATCCTTGCCCTTAGCTTTATCTTCTTCACCATGTATGGCCAACAGGACCCTTTCCAGCTCAGCAACCGGTGGCATAGGCAAAACCCTAATCTTTCTCTCAAGAGTCTTGCTATCTTCTCTTGCCTGCCTAATTGTACCATCCCAATCGGTTTTGTTGATCAAATACCTGTCAATGACTACAATATAAGTTGTAGCATCATCCAACTAATGTTCAGTAATTGGCCCTTCGTTGAATGGAGAATACACATCCCTCCACCATTCTCTAAGTTGCTCAAAATTGAGATGTTTTGGATTAAAATTCTTCCTTCCAGTCATGACCTCAAAGAATGAAATGCACCTCTCCTGAACACCAGTCAGAGCATCCTCAATCTGCCTCGCCTATTTTTGGATCTTTTTCAAGGCCTTCTGCCTCATTTGCAGAATTTCAAACCATTCCCAAGGTTTTTAAACTCTTGGAAAAAGAAGAATCCTCCACTGTACTAATTTGTCCTCAGTAAACCCCATGATTCTTGTAGTCTTTTGCAGCAGGAGGTTGGTATCCACATTATCCTGTGCCAATGCAGCCTTCCACCAATCTATCAACCTCAGTGCATCCCCTTAGCTTGGACACCCTACAACCAAATAACTACAGCATGTGAGGTACCCTTCATCTTCTCTAACTCAGAAATTGTCTCCTGGGGTAGGAATCCTGTAGCAAAGGAGGAGGAGCCAATAGATTGCAAAGGTTTCATCAAATCTTGCAAGTATTTCCTTAGTTTTTCATTCTCCTTCTCCAGCTCATGCCTAGTTTGTAGTACTTTCTTCAATCTCCCCACAATCATTGCACTGGAACCCTCATACTCTTCAATATCCTACTTCACAGTAGCATGTCCCAAATCAACAGTTTGCACATTATAGACTTGGGCAGTCACATTGTCCCTATCTTTGTTGGGAGCAGGGGTAGCAATATGGGTCACCCGATTACCTGATCCATCCGTTTCAATTCGGGATACAACACTTGCTTTCTTTTTGGTCTTTTCCCTCTCTACATTAGCCATGAGGGAGTCCCAATTGGGAGGAGTATCCTCCACTATTACAATTTTTCTCTTTAATTCCCTCTCAAGAAATTCCGGAATAGTAGACCTAGCTAGCACTGTGTTTTTTTTATCTTGTTCTTTCTCCTGTCGATCAATAGTTACATCTTTCTCAACACTTGGACTTTTAGGAGCATCCACAGTTGGGTTCTCCTCCTGTTTTACCTACTCTTCTACAACAACCTTCATTGGTGAAGGGGCCCTAGCTGGTATTTCCTCCTTTTGAGGAGACTTGTCTAATTTTTCTTTTGTAGGAGAGTCCACATATGCCACCAAGGGAGATTGAACCACCCTATCAATTTTCGCCTCTGCATTAAAAATGTCCCCCTCTTGGAACTCTTCTTCGCCCAAATTCTTAGGACTTTCATCTTGTTTTGGTTCTCCCCTTACGGTACCAGCATCTTGAGGAATGGAGGGATTTACTTGTTCAACAAAAAGGATACTTACTGAAACACTCTCTTTCGCTACAGTATCCCTGGGGGAAGGAGTCCCTGATCTCCTCATGTAGACCTATGTCTTTTCCCCTGATCTTTCCACCTCTACCACTAGTGGCTCAATTTCCCTGTCAACCTTAGGGATTTCCTCCACTTTCTAGGATGTCCTCATGACTCTTCTCTTCTTCATCAGTGCATGGACACTTTCAACCTCCTCTTCCTCTTGTTTCTTCTCAACTTCGTTCTTAGAGGCATGCTTCCTCTTCTTGGCAATAGCCCTCCTTTGTTTGCCTACTTCTATAGCCTTTTCGACTTGCACCTCTCTTGCCTAGATTCTAAAAGGAGAATCCACCTTCTCCTTGCCCTTTGGATCTGGTTCAAGTGAAGCCTCGGAAGTAGAATGAGACTCTAAGTCTCCCATCAGCTCATAGGTGCATGGAACACCCTCGCTCTCCAGCTCCAGCATTATGTGCTTTAACCACATTTTGGTATATTTAATCACTAGGGCCATAACCTGATCTAAATCAGTCTTTTCCTCTTCTAACCAGTCAACTTCTCCCACTAGTTTATTCTTTACTACTTCAGAAACATGACCCTGGATCACATTTCCATCCTCTTCTACTTGGTCTGGGATGGCTTTTACATTATGTAATCTCACCAAATCCACTGGCTACCTAGAAAACCTCTTCTTTCTCACCTCGAACTCATCAGCAAGGTTAATCCAGTAGTCCTCAATATGAGCCTTATGGCTATAATCCCTATTGGCCTTTTTTTGACCCTCACCAGTAACATCAAACCTTGCTCTCTTATAATGAAAAGAGAGCCCAAGAGTACCCATCTCCTCCTCCGAAGCATGAAAAGACTGAATGGAGGCACAAACTTCACCCATTCCTATCTTCAAAGGGAAATCGTTCCCAAAACCTATCTTATGCATTTCTCCCTTCACAACATTGTCAAAGTCACAGATTTGTCTAGTGACTTCCAACAATACAACATGATCAATGGGATATCTAGGGAGTCTGTAGGGAGCCCTCTGAAAACCATCAATTCTGATATATGAGAAGGTTGGGAATTGGACAAACCAGGATCCATATCTCCTTATCGACTCTTTTGCCTTATCCGAGATTCTCATATGCTCTGCACCTTGGAGCAGTTTGGTAATGTACATTGTGAAGGATTCATTTGACCTCTGGTAGCTTCCACCAGTCAAGTGCAACTGTGGATACACCTCATAGATAGCATCCTGCCCAAAAATACCTCTAGTGCTCAATCCTTTGTATGGATGAAGTCTTGCCAATGAATACACTAGGTAAGAGGTCATAGTGAAAGTCTTGGTGTGCAAGACATTATACAACTAATGATGGATCATATTACTAATAACACCTACCCAATGATAGTCAATCCCCTATTCCATTATGGTAATCAAATTGAACATCCAGGTTTCAAAAACACCTGCACCCCTCAATCCTACCAACATGCTGAGAAGGATGATGGCATTGTAATACTCCCTCTTGAACTTCAACCTGAATAGTTCCTTAGGCAACTTAGAGAAATGAGATTTAGGCTTCTCTAGCCAAGAGTTGATCAGCTGTGGAGATTTGACAATGTTCTCATAATATTTCTTAGCAACCTCTAGGTCGAAGCCTACCACATGGGACCTATCAGGAATGTCAAAGGTTGCAGCAATCGCCATAGGACTGAAACCAGCAAGAATCCTTCCATGGGGATTGATTATTCTCTGTGTGCCACTATCATAATTTATGGCACACTCAAGCACCAACTCGTAGCACTGCACAGTAGAAGGGAAACCTACCACATGAGCCAACCTGGATTCCACCATTCTCCTTACCAACAAAGGAGGGCTTAGTGCTGACATCTCAACCTTGAATTCCTCAAAGTCCCACATGCCTACGTTCGTATCTTTGATCCCTGACCAAATTGAGGTCATCTTTCTCTCAGGAATTCTGCTCTTTATATCTAACTTTACCTTTTCTGTATCTGAGATGGCAGAAGCCTCTGCACTAGAATCGGTTGCCTTTCCCTTGCCTCGACCAGCAACATTCTATCTTGATCCTGTCCGCAAACACATAAAACTTACCATAATTAGATCCATAAGAAGCAGCAAGTGTAGAAGATCATTACCTCAAAAATCAGGATTTAACTCCCCTCGCGGATTTTGCACTTGGAAGGATTTTTGAGAAAATCTAGACCAGGTAGATTCCAGTGAACCAAACATACAAAATCCCATAACATCATTTAAATCCAATAATTAACCGAGGGAAATCATTAAAAACACTTAGCATAAGCTCCTTAAATCAATCAAATAGATTACCAAGAAACCGATCATTTATAACCATCAAATTCAACATTTCCCAAATAAACCCAGAAGAATCTGTTGGAGACGGATTCTAGCGAAATCAACAATAGTTATAACCAACTCAGGAAAAATGAAGAGACACAGATAATTCGGGAAAATCCGGATGGAATGAATTTTGGTGAAATCCAGATACAACAATATTAAAGCTTAAAATCGGTAAAACGACCCGACCGCGGACCTCGGGAAAATTTGGATGGAATGAATTTTGGTGAAATCCAGATACAACAATATTAAAGCTTAAAATCGGTAAAACGACCCGACCGCGGACCTCGGGAAAATCCAGATGGAATGGATTTTGGAAAAACTAAATGAAATCCAGTAGAAAGTGGTAAAAAAAGAGGAGATAGAAAAATGGTGGAAATCCGGGGGAAGCGAAATTTCGCGAAGACCTCAAAAACCCGAACCTGTCTACATCTTTGCTACTTTCACCAAATAGATTCAAATCACTCCAGATCTAGGCCAGAACTCTGAAACCAACTCAACCTAGGACCTTGATGAATAAACGTGAACTAAGGACACTCTTCACAGAAATTTGAAGAGGATTGGCCATGCCCTAGGTTAGGAACCCTAAATGTTCGCCATGAAAGTACAGATGACTCGCTCATACACTAGAATGGAAAGTTTGAAACTACAACAAGTCAATGCCCAAATACGAAGCAACACTAGACTAAAATGCACATTCTTGATCAATAAAAATGGATTGGTGTACTAAATGAAAACCCCAAAATGCTCAATGATGATGCACACCCAAAGGAATCAAGAAACCAAGAAGGATTTGCCAAGCAAACAAAGAAAATCCATTGAAACCAACACAGAAAAGGGAACATCTACATACCGTGGAAGTGCAAAGGTTGAAATTGGTGAAGTCCAGAGGAAATGCAAACGCACAGTCCAAATGGCTTTGAAAATCCAGATATCCAACAAAACACCAAGAACCTCAAGATAGAAGCCCAAATGATAGCAAATGCACAAACTCAAATGATCAATTACTTCTCAAAGAATCAATATATCAAAGCCCCAAGACCTCCGCACAAACACTATTAATGCATTCGACAAGATAGCCATGACTACAAAAGACTTCGAGGATTCGACACTACCATGGACTTCGAGGAAATCCGGGATGTGCGGACTTTCTCGAAAGCAGTGCAAAAGGTAGCAATTTTGGACATTGGGAGGAAATCGAGAGAATCCAGCCCAAGCGGATTTTCTTGAAAACAGTGAAAATCCTGAGATAAAGTCAAAACTTCAAATTTTCAATATAGTTCAAAAGTATGCCACTTCAATTGGAAAAATGGACATTAAAGCACAAACCCAAGCAAGCAAAAACCCCCAGAAAAGAAGGACCAAAACACCAAAAGGCGAAAAAAAGAGGGTTCCCACTTTCAATGGGCTGTGTGTGCAAAAATTGCACAACAAATGGCGACTCCTCTGGGGAAATGCTCTAGAGCATTTCAAAGATAAACTAGAATCAAGAACCCAGAATCTATGGTTTCAATCCTCTCATCAAGACTCCGATGAACAAAATTTCAGAAACCACAAGCAAGAAGACCTTTTCCTATACCAGAAACCAAGTGTGTGTATTATGCATTGATTCTTATCCTGTAAGTGCAATGGGAACCATAGCAAATTTGACCAAGCTACATAAAATTCAAACTTCAAAAGCAACCTGGATAGAGCCTCGCTACTAGTCAAGCATCCATAGCCCCAGTCACTGTGACCCTCCCAAGCATAGCTCTACTTCTAGTCAGGCGTCTATAGCCCCGACAAAGATACTAGGATATTCTTGATAAAGTGAAGCTCATTTAAATTTTCAAAATTTTCCTCTTTCTCTTTTCTATTTTATAGAACTTTCTTGTTCACCTTTGTAAGTAATGAAACTCACGCTCAAGGATGAGGAACACAGTGGCACTGAAGCAAAATATAAAAATTTTCACCAGGCCAAACTACTCAAGAACCCCATGCAACTCTAGAAATGTCTTTATTATAATATGAAATGTGAGACCCAAATATATTCCAAAGTGTATCTAAAACAAGGGGTTCTGATTCCTAGTACAAAGAAGATCAGATAAAAGAAATCCACCACCTGATTCTGAAAAATTGATTAGAGTTTATAAAATAAATTTTTAGAACAATCCCAAACAAAATAGCCCTGGTGCATAGGTGCAACAGCCCAAGGAAATTAGGAACCCAAAAGAAAACCAAAATGAAAATAAAAACAAACCAAAGCAAACCTAAACTACCAAAGCAAAGCAGAAACAAAGCAAAGCAGAAAACAAACCTACTCTAGCTAGGTACAGGATGAACTGCAAGCAGTTCAAGGTTGAAAATAATGCTTTAGAGACTGCCCATTAATAAGCAGGAGGATATCCTCACCAATGAGGGTTTTCAAACGAAAAGCATTATCTCCCAAAATTTATGAAATCTGGTAAGGACCAAGCCAAAGTTTATCAAATTTGTCATGCTCTCCCTTACGATCATGGGCTTTATCCCAGTAAAGAACTAAGTCAAAAATTCTAAAGGCTTTTACCTTAGCTCTCCTATCAAACCATCTTTTTACTACACCCTGATGTTTAGCAAAGTTCTCTAGGGCTTCATCTCTTTTCTCTTCCAAATGCAATAGTTCAGCCAAACGAGCTTCACGTTTATCTTCTTCATTATAGTACTCATTAATGAACTATAGGGTAGGTATTTTCAACTAGGTAGGAAACACAAGTTCCAAACCATACACCAGGTGATAACGAGAGGTTCCTATGGATGCCTTTTGTCTAGTGCGGTCAGCCTGGAGAGCAAATTGGAGCTGGGTGTGTCAATCCTTAGGATTTTGTTCTAACAACCTATGGATAACTGTTAGTAGGTTCTTGTTGGAAGACTCAACTAGACCATTACCCTGAGGGTAATAATTGGATGAAAACTTAATAACAATCCCATGATCATACGCCCAATTAGAAAACTTCAGTGATGCAAATGCAGGACCATTATCAGAAACCAAAGATAGTGGACAACCAAAACAATTAATAATTCTTGATTCAAGAAAATTGATTACCACATCCGAGGTACATTGTTTGCAAGCAAGAGCCTCTGTCCATCTAGTAAAATAATCAGTTATGGTAAGAATATACCTATGGCCTGCAGAAGATGAAGGATTAATTGGACCTATAAAGTCCATGCCCCACTGAGCAAATGGTTTTACCTCTATGACTAGTTGAAGTGGAAGAGCTGCATGATTTTCCTTACTTGTTGTAGTCTGACATATGTGATAAGTTCTCACATGTTGATGTACATCCTTGAACAAAGTAGGACAGTAATAGCCTACCCTCGAGAATTGATGTGCAGTGGATGATGCAGAACCATGGCTTGTGCCATATTTCTCATCAAATTCAATCATCACTCTAGTAGCTTCCTCCTTCCCTAAATATCTCAAGTAAACACCCTCATGATTTCTCTTATATAGTATAGCTCCTTTCATCATAAAACTTCCACTCTTCAAGAGAAAGGCTCACCTCTAAACCATGTTAAGATGATCAGGACACTGTTGATTCAATAGATAAAAAATAATTTCATCATACCAGTCTCTTGGAGATACCTCTTGAAGGTAATAATGTTGATCTGTGAGATCAGGACCCATCTCATCAATCGTCTTTGTAAGCCCTTGTCCTCTTACCAATTTTATGGGCTAGATTTCCATATCATATTCCTGCAACATGGTGACCCACTTGGCCCTTCATTCACCTAACTCATTGTGCATCAACAACAACTTTACTACAGGATCAGGCACTATGAAAAAAAATTTATTCCTCAAGATATAATTCCTGAACTTCTTCACTGCTCGGACCAAGGCGTAGGCTTGTTTCTCCACATTATGGTATTTCAATTCTGCATCTTTTAAAGTAGTACTCATGAAGGCTATAGGGTGTTCATCCCCTTGATCAGACTTTTGAGTTAACATTGCAGCACAAGAGTGATTAGAAGCGAATGAATATATATAAAAGGGCTTAGTGTAATCTAGACTCACCAATATAGGAGCTTTAGAAATAGCCTTCTTGATTTCTTCAAATGGCTCCTTGGCTTCTGTGCTCCATTCTATCTTCGCTTCTTTTTTTGACATAGCATTCAATGGCTTGACTATTTCTGCAAATCCTATGATAAATTTCCTCACAAAGTTAATCTTACCAAAGAATGACTTCATCTCTTTCTTACTTGCAGGAGGCTGAATCTTTAGGATAGCTTGAATTCTTTCAGGGTCAATAGCAATACCCTATTTTGAGATAATGTGTCCCAATAACTTGCCTTCTGTGACTCCAAAAATGCACTTTCTCAGATTAAGTGAAATACCAAACTCTCTACATCTTTGAAACACCTTGCATAAGTCTGTTATATGATCACCTCATTTCTTAGAAAAAATAGTCAAATCAACCATATAGATAATGATGCACTTTCCAATTATATCCTTAAAAGCAATGTGCATGGCCCTCTGGAATGTAGCTCTGGCATTAATCAATCCAAATGGCATTCTTCTGTAAGTAAAAGTTCCCCATTTGGTAGTAAAGGCAGTCTTGTGTCTATCCTCATATTGCACCATGACTTGGTTGTATCTAGAATACCCATCCAAAAAGGACATCATTTGTGATCCATTGACAATCCGAAGCACTTCATCCAGTGAGGGAACTGGATAATTATCCTATTCTGATGCCCTATTCAGATTCCTAAAATCCACACATAGTCTGATTTCTCCATTCTTTTTCCTTACTAGAACCAAATTTGCCACCCAAGTAGAGTGTCTTACTGGAAATATAATACGTGCTGAAAGCAGTTTTTGTACCTCCTTATGAATAATGGGTTCTAATAGAGCATTAATTGGCCTTTGTCTCTATCGGAAAGGTTTGACATCTGATCTTAGAGGGATGGTGTGTGTGATGATTGGAATATCATATGTTTTCAAATCTTCATAACTCCAAGCTATTACATCATGATATGTATGTAAGGTATCAATAATCCCTTTTCTTTCCTCTGGAGTACATACCTTGCCAATAAGAACGTTCTTCAAGTCATCTGGTGTCCCCATATTATATGCTTCACACTGGCTGCTAATGGACTCTCTTTTAGTTTGTTGTTCTTGATCTCTTATTTTATCTAAGTCAAAAATTCATTCAAGTTGCACCATACCCCTTAGAATGGTATTAGTCTTTAGATTGATGATTCCTCCAAAGTTAATTTTTGCTTCCTGAGGCTCTATCTCATCAATAACTTGGAAAGAAAACACATCACAACTTGTAATAAAGTCCAGAATATGCTTATCATCTTCAAATACCTAAAAGATAGTAACGTTGTCAGGCACTGAAGGGACTGGAGTGAGCTCAACTGTAAATTTCTTCAATCCTGAAAGCGACAAAGGCTGTAAGGTGTTGGCAGCTTGATCCAAAAAATCAACAACCTAATTTTTGTTCTGAGGGATCAATTGGATATTAAAGGCATCAAACCCCTCAATGAGATCCCACACTCTATGCCTATAGTTGGTCATTCTTCTGTCACGGCATGAATACTATTTTCTTACTTGTTTGACCACTAATTCAGAATCTTCGAATACTTGCAATATCTTAACTTTCTTTATTGATGCAATTAGTAAGCCATGGATCAAAGCCTCATATTTAGCAACATTATTAGTGCATTGAAACTGGAGTCTGTGAGTAGCAAAGTAATTCTTTCCTTTAGGACTAATCAATTCAAATCCTGCTCCAGCACCCAGCTTGGATTTGGATCCATCAAACCTTAGTGTCCAACAACCATCAGGTTCTTTCGGCTTCAATTTACCTTGTTCTTTACTGGGGATAAGGAGTTTTTTAGGAAGTATTGAGCTTTTACCTTTATCACTATTTGATTCTTCCTACACATTGAGTCCAGTAGGTGGAACTGGATTAATGCATTTTTGTATCTACCTGACAGTAGCTTGACACAAGTCACATTCTAGCTCAGAATGAGAGGCATTATGGACTCTCCACCAGCTTGGAAGTAATAATTATTCAAATTTCATGCTTCCTTTCAATTGCACCTGGTTTTCCATACACTTCTAGATGAATTCCTGAAAGTTATCCAACAAACCAAGCTATCTGTCCTCTCCATCACTTATTTCACTCTCTTGTTCAATCAAAGTCTCAGGACCACTGCTCTCTAGAATGTGTTCATTTAAATAATCCTGCAACATAAAACCTTCTTCATCCTTTTGTAACTGATGCAGCCAACACATAATTTCCCATGCTAACTTCAGACACCAACACCTCATTTGAGATATTTTGGTACTCTGTGATCACATATTTCATCTTAGGTTCTCTTTAAATTCTGATATGATTTGGAACTCCTTTCCATGGTAACCACATGTGGGAATGATCTATGGATGTGTATCCATTCAAATCTTTAGTGAAATCCCTACCTAAGATCAAACCATAAGTATCAGGGATATCAGCAACTTAGATATTGATCACTTGTTGCACCCTAGGATCGGATGCAAGCTACGTAGGGATCATGTTCAATTCTCCAACCACACTCACTTCTGTTTTGTCCAACTGAGTAACCTTATTTTGAGAAGCTATAGGAGTAATACCCAATGCTTTGCAAACAACAAAAGGCATAACATTTGTAGAGGCTCCTGAATCTAGAAGACAATTATGCAAGTTCTTTCCAAAGATACAAACAGAAATTATTAAGGGAGGGGTTTACATCTTACCTTGAAACAAGTTCAGATGAGTATTAGCTTGTGCAACCTGACCTTTATCCTTATCTCCCCTCTTGTCCACAAGTGGGAACTGACTTCTGGTTGTTTGAGAATTAGAAGACCTGGTAGTAGCCTCATTTGTGGCTACTCCTTGTGATGTATTTGAACTAAATGATCCCAAAACTGCATTCCTAATAGCAGGGACTATTAACAATTCAAAAGTAGAAAGACTTACCTTTACTTTCTTGAATTCCTTAGTCACATATTCACCCAATTGCTCTACATTCAGGTCAGCCTAAGATTCTCTGTAGCCACTAGCCTGCTTATCCTTGGAAATTTCAGCATTGTTCCCCTTTGACAGGTACTGTGTTGGCACCTGAGGATAAGATGGATTGTTACTAGCTTGTGGATCAAGTGGAGTACTGAAATTGTTAGGGGGAATGGAAGTGGTGAAAGGACCTCCAGCCTTTGGACCCCTATTAGGCCTATTTCTTAAATCATACTTATTTGGTGGCTATTGAAACATCTGAACTTATTCAACACCAACTTCTTCCTCATCTAAAGGGCCATTATCATTCTCATTTTCTTCATTAAACAACTAGGAGATTTCATCTTCATTCAGCACCTGCTTTTTCTCCTCTACACTAGACACTTCTTTTGGTTCATTTTCCTCACCCTTGGGAAATGGAGCATGATTACGTACCAATACTAGAGAGTCATAAGGGTTTGAAGGTACAATTTCTTGCCCAATAGAATTATTGTCCACTTCATACTAAAAGATAGAAGTTGCAGTCTAAAATTCAGCACAGTCTAACTCGGAGTGTTGACTTGTTTTATGGAGTTTGCACCATCCAGACAGAGCTGCTTTTGCTAGGTATACACCATTTGGAGGTTTCTCTTGAGTAACAGGTTGATCCAGAGGAGTAGGAATCCCTCCATTATTAGGCCCAGTATTCCAAGATCTATTCTACCTAGGTTGTTGCCCCTTATCAAATCCTTGTCCACCTTGTTGGTTTCTATCAAAATTCTGACTAGAACCCTACCCTCTATCATAATTTTGATTTCTATCAAAGTATTGACCTCTTTCAAAATTCTTGTTTTCCCTGCCATAGCTAGATTGTATATTCTTCTGAGTAGCTTGGAGCTGGCTATTCTAATATCTCAAATAAGTTACCTATGTATTCAACCTCTTCACTTGTTCAGACAATTCATCCAACCTCTCCTTATCCAGGTTGTTAGGTGGTGTTGGATTACCTCTAGAAGAATATCTGGCTATATTCCCAGAACCAACAACCTGATTCAAGACTTCTGAATTCTACAAATATGTAGGGAAACCAGCTTGTTGTTGCTGTAAAGGTTGATTAACTCTCTAGTGAGGATAATAAGTCATAGGTTGAGCCTGATTTAGAGGTGGACCTAGATGAGGAGCCAAAGGTAGTGAAGGTATAGGATTCATTATTGGAGCATGATTATTCAAAGCCTAATCAAGGGCTTGGATTTGTCCAAGGTGAGCAACAGGTCCCAAGGATGGCAAAGGTCCTGATAAATGTTGTCTTAAGTCTATACTAACTTTCACTGCTTCTGCATATGCAGTGAGCAAAGTATTCAGAGGATTGGTCCTTTGTTTTAGGAAGGTAGCTATAAGGCTATCCAAGGCCTCAAGGTATATCTCCAAAGCAGTATTTTCATTTTCAGCATAAGATGCCTGGAGTCTGGTATATGCTCGATGGAACCTATCATTGAATGATCCTATGGGCTCATTAATCTCTCTTTTTACCCAAATAAAATGCAAGTATAACTCATTAGCACTGATAGGAATCTTGAACTTTTGCAGGAATGTAGTAGGTAGGTGATTATACCAATAGAAGGCTTCTTCTCCTAGAGAATAAGGGAACAGTCTACATGCAACATCCTCATGGTTAATCCCTCTATCCCTCATACAAGTCTAGAAAATCCTAATATGCTCTTCTACCATTCTGTTGGGGTCATGAGTATGAAACTTACAGAAGAAATGCTCAGGATTTTTGGGCATAACATTGTAATTATTGAAAATCAATGGGGATGGATTAGTAGCAAGAAAATCCATTGGTGGAGGTGGGGGTGGTAATGTCTGATTTATTATTGGTTGTGGTTGTGGAATGAGAATCCCCTCAGAGTCAGATGAAGACAAAGATGATGGAGATGATGGAAGTGGATGAGCTGATGATGATTCTTCCCCTCTTCTGGTCCTTCTCGATCTAGTAGGGGCTTGTAATTCTTGAAATTCTTCCTCTCCTAGAGTGGATCTAGTTCTTCTTCTAAGTCTCTCAAGAGAGATGGCATTTAAAAAATGCTCTAGCTTGCTTGCTCAAAAGGCCGTCCTTCTAGCGCCAATCTGTTGATGGTGTTTTCTACACAGCAACAACTTAGATAGAATATAATACCCTATCTCTCTTGAAAGGTAAATCTCTATGGGAAAAGAGATAACCCCAAGGTCTCTAATGTGAGGTCTTGACAATGCAGTAAAACAACTCAGTGATAAATGTGAAAATGCTGGTAATCACAATGGGACCTTACTACGAGCAACACTGGATTTCGAATCTTACAATAAAAACATGACCTACAAGAGGTCGGCCTAAAAGATATTCAAACACATGAAATGTGCCACTGGCACCAATTTATCCAAAACCGCCAAGATATCAAAGGGTCAGCCCAATACATGTGAATTAATGGGAAGCACAAATATCAATGTAACCCTATATAGTCACTCCCCATCCTTGTCCTTAGCTTTATCTTCTTCACCATGTACGGCCAACATGACCCTTTCTAGCTCAGCAATAGGTGGCATAGGCAAAACCCTAATCTTTCTCTCAAGAGTCTTGATATCTTCTCTTGCCTACCTAACTGTACCATCCCAATTGATTTTGTTGGTCAAATACTTATCAATGACTGCAATATAAGTTGCAGCATCATCCAACTGATGTTTAGTAACTGGCCCTTTGCTGACTGGAGAATACACATCCCTGCACCATTCTCTAAGTTGCTCCAAACTGAGATGTTTTGGAGCAAACTTCTTCCTTCCAGTCATGACCTCGAAGAATGAAATGCACCCCTCCTAAACACCAGTCAGAGCATCCTCAATCTGCCTCGCCTATTTGTGGATCTTTTTCAAGGCCTTCTACCTCATTTGTAGGATTTCAAACCATTCCCAAGGTTCAAAAACTCTTTGAAAAGGAAGAATCTTGCAGTATACTAATTTGTCCTCAGTAAACCCCATGATTGTTGTAGTCTTTTGTAGCAGGAGGTTGGTATCCACATTATCCTATGCCAATGCAGCCTTCAACCAATCTATCAACCTCAGTGCATTCGCTCTAGTGGATAATATGCCCTTAATGGCTTCATCTCCCTTAGCTTGGACACCTTGCAACTAGGTAATTGCAGGATGTGAGGTACCATTCATCTTCTCTAACTCATAAATTGTCTCCTGGGGTAGGAATCCTATAGCAGAGGAGGAGGAGCCAATAGCTTGCAAAGGTTTGATCAACTCTTGCAAGTATTTCCTTAGTTTTTCATTCTCCTTCTCCAGCTCATGCCTAGTTTGTACTGCTTTCTTCAATCTCCCCACAATCACTGCACTGGAACCCTCATACTCTTCAATATCTTGATCCACATTAGCATGTCCTAAATCAATAGTTTGCATATTATAGTCTTGGGCAGTCACATTGTTCCTATCTTTGTTGGGAGCAGGGGTAGCAATATGGGCCACCCAATTACCTAATCCATGCCTTTCAATTCAAGATACAACCCTTGCTTTCTTTTTGGTCTTTTCCCTCTCTACATTAGCCATGAGGGTATCCCAATTGGGAGGAGCATCCTCCACTATTACCATTTTTCTCTTTAATTCCCTCTCAAGCCAATTGGGAATAGTAGACACAGCAAGCACTGTGTTTTGTTTATCTTGTTCTTTCTCCTGCTGATTAGTAGATACATCTTTCTCAACACTTGGAATTTTAGGAGCATCCATAGTTGGGTTCTCCTCCTGTTGTACCTCCTCTTCTACAACAACATTCATTGGTGAAGGGGCCCTAGTTGGTATTTCCTCCTTTTGCAGGAGAGTCCGCATATGCCACCAAGGGAGAATGAACCACCCTATCAATTTTTTCCTCTCCATTAAAAAGGAACCTCTCTTGGAACTCTTCTTCGCACCAAATTCTTAGGACTTTCATCTTGTTTTGGTTCTCCCCTTACGCTACCAGCATCTTGAGAAATGGAGGGATTTACTTATTCAACAACAAGGATACTTACTGAAACACTCTCTTTCGCTACAGTTTCCCTTGGGGAAGGAGTCCTTGATCTCCTCATGTAGACCTGTGTCTTTTCCCTTGATCTTTCCACCTCTACCACTGGTGGCTCAATTTCCCTGTCAACCTTAGGGATTTCCTCCACTTTATGGGATGTCCTTGTGACTCATCTCTTCTTCATCAGTGCATGGACACTTTCAACCTCCTCTTCCTCTTGGTTCTTCTCAAATTCCTTCTTAGAAGCATGCTTCCTCTTCTTGGCAATAGGCCTCCTCTATTTGCCTACTTCTACAGCCTTTTCAGCTTGCACCTCTCTTACCTGGATTCTGAAAGGACAATCTACCTTCTCCTTGCCCTTTGGATCTAGTTCAAGTGAAGCCTCAAAAGCAGAATGAGACTCTAAGTCTCACATCAGTTCATAGGTGCATGGAACACCCTCGCTCTCCAGCTCCAGCATTTTGTGCTTTAACCACATTTTGGTATATTTAATCATTGGGGCCATAACCTGATCTAAATCAATCTTTTCCTCTTCTAACCAGTCAACTTCTCCCACTGGTTTATCCTTTATTTCTTGCTAAATATGACCCTCGATCACATTTCCATCCTCTTCTACCTTGTCTAGGATGGCTTTTACATTATATAATCTCACCAAATCCAATGGCAACCTGGAAAACCTCTTCTTTCTCACCTCGAACTCATTAGCAAGGTTAATCCAATAGTCCTCAATATGAGCCTTATGGCTATAATCCCTATTGGCCTTTTTTTGAGCCTCGCGAGTAACATCAAACCTTGCTCTCTTAGAATGAAAAGAGGGCCCAAGAGTACCTATCTCCTCCTCCGAAGCATGAGCAGACTAAATGGATGCACAAACTTCACCCATTCCTATCTTCAAAGGAAAATCGTTCCCAAAACCTGTCTTATGCATATCTCCCTTCACAACATTGTCAAATTCACATATTTGTCTAGTGACTTCCAACAATACAACATGATCAGTGGGATATATAAGGATTCTATAGGGAGCCCCCTGAAAACCATCAATTCTGATATATGAGAAGGTTGGGAACTAGATAAACCAGGCTCCATACCTCCTTATGAACTCTTTTTTCTTATCCGAGATTCTCATATGCTCTGCACCTTGGAGGAGTCTGGTAATCTACATTGTGAAGGCATCATTTGACCTCTGGTAGCTTCCACCAGTCAAGTGCAACTAAGGATACACCTCATAGATACCATACCATCCTGCCCAAAAATACCCCCAGTGCTCAATCCTTTATATGGATGAAGTCTGGCCAATGAATACACTAGGTAAGAGGTCATAGTGAAAGTCTTGGTCTGCAAGACATTACACAACTGATGATGGATCATATTACTGATAACACCTGCCCAATGATATTTGATCCCCTGTTCCATTCTGGCAATCACATTGAACATCCATGTTTCAGAAACACCTACACGCCTTAATCCTACCAACCTACTGAGAAGGGTGATGGCATTGTAATACTCCCTCTTGAACTTCAACTTGAATATTTGCTTAAGCAACTTAGAGAAATGAGATTTAGGCTTCTCTAGCCAAGAGTTGATCACCTATTGAGATTTGACAATGTTCTCCTAATAATATTTCTTGACAACCTCTAGGTCGAAGCCTACCACATGGGACTATCAGGCATGTCAAAGGTTGCAGCAATGGCCACAAGACTGAAACCAGCAAGAATCCTTCCCTGGGGACCGATTATTCTCTGTGTTCCACTATCATAATTTCTGGCACACTCAAACACCAACTCATAGCACTGTACTGTAGAAGGGAAACCTGCCACATGAGCCAACCCGGACTCCACCATTCTCCTTCCCAATAGAGGAGGGCTCGGTGTTGACATCTTAGCCTTGAATTCCTCATAGTCCCACATGCCTACATTTGTATCTGTGATCCCTGACCAAATTGAGGTCAACTTTCTCTTGGGAATTCTGCTCTTTATATCTAACTTAACTTTTTCTGCATCTGAGATGGTAGAAGCCTCTGCACTGGAATTGGTTGCCTTTCCCTTGCCTCGACCAACAACATTTTGTCCTAATCCTGCCTGCAAATATTTAAAAGTAACCACAATTAGATCCATAAGAAGCAACAAGTGTAGAAGATCATTACCTCAAAAATCAAGATTTAGCTCCCCTCGTGGATTCCGCAGTGGGAAGGATTTTCGAGAAAATCTAGACTAGGCGAATTCCAGCGAACCAAACATACAAAATACCATAACATCAATTAAACCAAATAATTAACCAAGGGAAATCATTAAAAACACTTAGCATAAGCTCCTTAAATAAATCAAATAGATTACCAAGAAACCCATCATTTATAACCATCAAATTGAGCATTTCCCAAAAAAAATGAGAAGAATCTGTCGGAGACGGATTCTGGCGAAATCAACAATAGTTATAACCAACTCGGGAAAATCCGGATGGAACGGATTCGGGCGAAATCCAGATACAAGAATATTAAAGCTCGAAATCAGTAAAACGAACTGACCGCGGAGCTCAAGAAAATCTGGATGGAATGGATTTTGGCAAAACCAAATGAAATCTAGTAGAAAGTGGTAAAAGAAGAGGAGATAGAAAAATGGTGGAAATCCGGGGGAAGCGGAATTCCACGAAGACCTCGAAAACCCGAACCTGTATACATCTTTGCTACTTTCACCAAATCGATTCAAATCACTCCGGATCTAGGCCAGAACTCCGAAACCAACTCAACCTAGGACCCTGATGAATAAAACGTGAACTAAGGACACTCTTCACAGAAATTTGAAGAGGATTGGCCATGCCCTAGGTTAGGAACCCTAAATGTTCACCATGAAAGCACAGATGACTCGCTCATACACTAGATCATAAATTTTGAAACTACAGCAAGTCAATGCCCAAATACGAAGCAACACCAAACTAAAATGCACACGCTTGATCAATATAAACGGACCGGTGTACTAAATGAAAACCCCAAAACGCTCAATGATGAGGCACACCTAGAGGAATCAAGAAACTACGAAGGACTCCCCAAGCAAACAAAGAAAATCCATTGAAACCAACAGAGAAAAGGGCACATCTACATACCATGGAAGCACAAAGGTCGAAACTGGTGAAGTCCAGATATAACCGTTCAATGCAAACTAGATACAATCCATGCATAGGAAATGCAAATGCACAGTCGAAATGGCTTCAAAAATCTAGATATCCAGCAAAACACCAAGAACCTCAAGACACAAGCCGAAATGATAGAAAATGCACAAACTCAAATGATCAATTACTTCTCAAAGAATCAATATATCAAATCCCCAAGACCTCTGCATAAACTCCATTAGTGCATTCGACAAGATAGCCATGGCCGCAAAAGACTTCAGGGATTCGACACTGCCGCGGACTTCGGGGATTCGACACTGCCACGGACTTTGTGGAAAAGTGGGATGTGCGGACTTTCCTGAAACAAGTGCAAAAGGTAGCAATTTCGGACATTGGAAGGAAACCGAGAGAATCCGGCCTAGGCGGATTTTCCCAAAAATAGTGAAAAACTCGAGATAAAGTCGAAACTTCATATTTTCAATATAGTTCAAAAGTATGCCACTTCAATTGGAAAAATGGACATTAAAGCACAAACCCAAGCAAGCAAAAACCCCCAAAAAAGAAGGATCAAAACACAAAAAAGCGAAAAAAAGAGGGTCCCCACTTTCAGTGGGGCGTGTGTGCAAAAATTGCACAACACTATAGAAGGATAAAATGCAACATACTATCTACCTCCCATAATACAAACCTTCCCAAATCATAATGCAAGTGTGCAAGGACGCAATATCCCCAGCCGTGTAATTTCCCATACTCTTCCATCACCCATATTAGATGCACTAGCCCACCCTCAAGGTGTAGTACACGTCCATCTAGAAAGATTACCAATGCGACGGTATGCATCATAATTCATCTAATCATTATCACTTATGAATAAAGTAATAGTGCTAGTTCAATCTATCCAGACACCCTCTCATCATGAACTAGTCCATCAAGGCAGTCCTGCATATTATCCCATTGCTCACGGAAGGTACGGTCTCTTTAGAAGCATACTCACTCCCCCCAAATAGGAATTCAGAGTATACAGTGCACATCCTCAAGAGGAACTGCCATCTCTCCCATTGGTAGGTCAAATGTGCATGTATCTGTGTTCCACTGCTTGCATAATGCCATCAACATCGCATCATGGTACCTCATGGGGGGTATGAGGTATGCCTAGTAGATCCTCATGACCTGCAAATTCTCTGTCCTTCGCTGAAAAAGCAGGGGCTAAATATCTCAAAAAGCTCAACTGTCTCCCACCCAGATGTTGTCGCGATAGGATGGGTACCTATCAAAAACATCAAAATATGCTCTAATCATCTAATATATTCAATTTTACTCTAATTGATCATGCAAGTGTACTAATGTTGTTCTAGTGTGCTTTCTCTAAGGCCCTAGACACTTTAGAACCCTTTTGGGACACTTCACAAAGAAACAGGACACTCTATGAAAAAGTGGGACACTTTGCAAATAAAAAGGACACTTTGCAAACCAAAGGGACACTTTACAGAAAAAGGGGACACTTTGCGAAATTCTTTTCCAAGATCCTAAATTAACCTAGATATACATATAAATCATTAAATCATTACAGAAACACAAAATGAAGGTGGCAGAATCGACTCACCTTGTGGTTTCACTCGCCGCATGCCACCTAGTCCCACAACACATCCAGTCTCACCAGTGTGAAATCTCGTCTGCTCAACATCTTTTACTTCTCTCTTGTCACTCTCAAGCTACAAAAAGGTAAAATGAAAAAGTAAGCGACAAATTACATCATTTTCATTCTTTTTACTCTTTCTCATTCTCATGTAAGCATATTTGTACTTTTACTCTCTTAGACATATTAGAGTGCTTTCCATTTAAAACAACATAACGGGTGCTAGTGAACTTTGTTTTTGATGTCACTTGTTGCATCGGAATTGTGTTTCCACACCCTACATCATCAATCATCTATCGTTATGCGGCATGGTACTTGGAAATTCCCTCTGATATGCACGTCCTCATTCAATGTGACTAGAATGCTACCTTTATTCAACCTTCGTAAAGCAAACGGAATCAAGGGGGCATACATCTACCCTCAAATTTGATTGACTAGGAATTACGGGTGATCCCACAATACTGGTTTATAATATTTGGCCAAACTAGACACTAAAATATTTTTATCTAACTAAATCTTCACTTTTAGGCACCTATAGTGGCTAAACCGTGAGGAATTTGAAGATGATGCAAACTAGTGATTTGTGAAATTTTTTCTATAGATTCTAAATATATTTTTTTCAAAAAAATTGGAGTCAGATTGCACTTCTTTTTCCATCTCCTTCGAAAACAAGTTTTTTTTAACAAACAACATTTTTAAGGAGTGACGCTCACCGTTTATAACATAACGATTTTTCCATGAAGGATAAAATTTTAATTCTTTCGAAGTTAGATTTGTAACTTCAATATCTAGTGCTTCCAATTGGTCTCATATTTTTATATTAAATATAATTTCCTTAATCAAGTTTCGAATTCAAACCAATTACAATTCAGGCATAGGCGGGTCGTATACATCGTAACTTTTTTTGTATGTATCATAATTCATTTTTTTTTGTTGGATCAAGTACTTCAATATTTAGTGCACTCATATTTTTAAATTTTTTTTTGATAATCTACTATTTTACCATGTGCAGAACAAAGAGCTTGATTTTCAGTGAAAAACCTATGTTTAATAAAACTAAAAAATCAAATACATAATAAAAGAAAAAAATATTAAAATTATGTTCTTTGGATAGGTCATTCTGAGGACTACCATCAACTAGTTGGGTCTATGAATTATCCTCCATTTTCATTCTTAACCGAAGCTTCAAAGTGCAAAATTATTGATTTTTCATTTAAGGGTTTGGCAAGACTCTCCTCATTCTTCTTTCTTTCTTTAATTTATTTAGTCAGCTTCATCACCATGGATTCCATTTCATGCTTTAGGGTAGCATTGTCTTTGGAAAGATTTTCACATTCTTTAGTTATTTCCTTCAAGATTTGATTCAGGTGAGCATCATCCATGTTTTCACTCTCTTTTTGCTTAATCTGATTACAAAGATCCTTCCTCTTTTCCCTAGATTTAACAATCTGATCCATCAATGTTTGAATGAATTTATTAACATCCCTAAGATTTTCTTTCAATTCTCGGACTTCTTCTTCAGACTGATCAAGGTCATCAAGTGCCACCAAAAGCTGTTGCTGAAGAATACCAGAGTCCATCACATTCCAATATTCATGTCAGGCTGCTAAACTTCTTCCAAGGAACCTTGCGCTGATACCAATTGTTGGACTCAAGGGAACACTGACAGGGGGGTGAATCAGTGTTCGATAAATCTCATGATTATTAAATTGATATTTAACCATTTCAACATTAAACTAAATGAAATATGCAAACACACAAATTAATCATCCACAATGCCATAACACAAGGATTTTTACATGGAAACCTTGTTAGGGGAAAAACCATGGTGGAGGTTAATCCATAATTTGAGTACTCAATATAAGTTTTACAAAAGGGAATGCACTTGCATTCAAGCTCACTACTCAAAGTAGGAAGGCTCACTTCTTTACAAAATGTTCAGATTATAAACATCTAAAATATTGAACTAAAGTAATAGCATCTAATTGTGCAAGGTTATAGTTTTGGTTAGGCTCATAGATCAAATTCTAGACCGTTTGTCTGATTCTTCTCTTTGCTCTGCTCTACACATCATAAATCCATACAAATATAAATTTGCATCATTATCCTTTTGAATTCTACACCACACACTAATATACTTCATATCACATGCATTTTCTTCTCGAAAATGATACAACCAATCTCATATATATACCCGCTACCAAAGATTTGATCATTCATATGTCGGCTTCAATGAAACATAAAATACTTTCCAACTGTCGGCTAAATCCACAACTAATTCTTTATGTGAACAACCAATATTTGGTCATAGCATAGTGAGAACCCAAATAAACATATTCGAACATAGAAACATTTAACAAATTACTCCTTAGATATGCATAATGGCTATATCCACCAAGTCAGCCTTTTAGCATAGATAACCAAAAAATAATTGCACCAGATCCCCTAGATCATACACCAGTAAATGCACACCTCGATACTTATTGAATAAGGTAGTACGAGAATCAGCATACCTTTCTCTGAGATCCACAACTCAAAATAATAGTTCGATGAAGTATACGGATTGACATCTTTACCTTTAACCAGATACCATGTTCTTCATTTTGTTCTATCGGTATGAACCAATACTAAAATGTGGACTGGATGAATGACTTAGGTCACCATCAATGACAACACTAGAAGTCATATGCCAACAATCTTCCCCTTTGGCATTGATGGAAACACTTAGTGAAAAATGACTAAGTGTCAAAAACCAATATGAGTACGTTGCCGAATTTCAAATTTTCAAAACAGAGCTCCCCCTGAGATTGATGAGGCATTTTTCACTACTCTCTCTCCCCCCCTTTGACATAAATGAAAAAATTGGAAGTCATATGCCAAAAATATACAAAAAACATGTTCAATCTCCCCTTTTGAAATATAACCAAAACTTCAAAACTGATTCAAAATTTAAAAAAGAAGAACTCCTACTTAGAAAATTATCTTGTGATTTTCTTTCATCTCTGAGAGGAATTTATTCCAAGCTTCTATTACAATCCCAATGATTATTATCATACTATTATTCTTATATGTCGTGTTGAGAATCTCAGTGAGGGATTCCGAGATTGTGATCACATCTTGTAATTTTTCACCTTTCCTTAGTATCTCAACCATCTGTTCCAGTCTGCATTTAGTTATGTCCTTCACTTTCCAAAAGGTGTCCACAAGTTTTTTTTTAGTGAACTAAACTTTTCTATGCTTAGACTGTAGCTCTTGAATCCTTTTCCTGATTGTACCATCCTGATCCTGAGATTCATCAAAACTTTTTCCAATCCCATTCAATTTTGTTTCAATTTGTTCCAACTTCTCTTTGTATTTCCCAACTACATGAGGCCAACAAATGTAATAGTTATAGATGTTATTTTTTGCACTTATGCATTGCCTCATCTCATTCATTTTATTTTTCAACTTGGTAAGTGATAGCCTGAATTTCTCCTTCAAATGAGAGATTATTTCTCCTTCTTCTTTGTTTTGAAACTCAAAGTCCATAGTTTCCTTAATGCATTCAATAATTTCTTCAGGTAAAATATTCTGCAAACTCTCCAATTTGATCTAACTATGCACAATGTGAGCACTTAGCACACTTAGAATCATATCCTAATCATATAAAGGTCTAATAGAGCATAATTGAGCAATTTTCTGCATTCCACTTTCCTTCTGAATAAGTTGTTGTAGCTTCTCTTTTGACAAGTCATCTTATTCTTCTTCACTTGATTTTGTCATTTCCTTTTCTTTTTCTGGTTTGGCTGAATTCTGCTCTTTTCCCTAGCTTTCCTCAGTTTCCTCACCGAATTCCTCATCTGGTATATCCACAATCTCTTGTTCTTTTCCTTTTCCTTCAATTTTCTGAATCTTGCATTCCGGAGGAGCACAAACAGCAGTTTATTTCTCTCTTTTCTTCTTTCTCTCCATCCCACTAGAGGATGAACCAACTTCATCACAATTAGCCAAACTCTTAAAGTGTGTGTAGATTTGTTTGCACACGGGTTAATTTACTTTCCACACCACTGTGTTGTTCATCAGTAAACAATTCAAAGATTAAAATTACTAGACATATGGCCAGAGTACCAAACCTGATAGGGTAATTTGTCATCTTCGTTAATTGCACATTCTCCATTAGTTGATCCTTTAGTAGTCCATATAGGTCAACATCTTGACCTTCCATTATCATTTTGTGTGATATGTAGACCTCACTAGCCATGGTTGCTCCTTCTATGTTTCTAAAAAAGATTTTATATGATACTCTGTGCACAATGTACCTTGTCACAAGGTTTTTTATTTTTGAGATTATCAGTTCCCTTTCATCTCCAATAACTCCAATTACCTAGGTTTCAACTTCTTTATTCTAGATGGATTTCTTTCTCGATATATTCCCAACTTTTCATAATCCAGTTAAATTTTCAATTAGTTCTTTTGAAATGATGTATGGTTTGTCTAGAATCAAAGTGTCATTATTCAATCTACTCAAAATGAATTTAACAATTTCTGCATTCTTGAAATAGGGAAACTCATTCCAAATGTCTAAATTTTTGTGTTTGGCTTATCTCGCCTATTTCAATTCATCAGGTGAAAACAAATTTCTTACGGCTCTAATATTCTCATTGTTGAATTCATCTAAATTGATTAACCCTTTGATTTTTTCCATTTTTCCTTTCGTACAACTGCACACCAAATTATATGGAAATTCAAAAACAATTGAAATACCTAATGAATTCCAAGATTCGTCGCTGAATTAAATTTAATCCTTTGATATTCTGTTGTAGAGTGCTTCCCTCCTTCTCTTCTTCGATGTAAAGTGACAAATGAGGGTTAGAAATTGTTTTTTATATAGCTTGCACACTTGTAATAAATTCCTTTGCCCTATGTATTCCAGATACCCTATTTTCTCAAACAACGAGAGAAAAATTATTCTGTGTGTTGGGGATAAAGGATGGGTTTGTCATCATAGAACGAACGTCTAAGACAACAGTGCCTTAGTGAATTTTATTTCTTCAAATCACATCAAAGACACAAACTATGCCATAAAGCGGAAACAGGCATAGTGGATCCCCCATTGATATTTCTAAGAAAATTAAATGCTTAACAAGATAGCAGATTCAACATAAGCATAGATTCAGAAACTGAATCAGATAACCATGAAAGACAAACATGTGGATACATAGATTTACATGGGAAAATGTTTTTCAGGTAAAAAACCCCACCCTCCAAAATACTCAGCTCACTTGTATTATTCAGTAACAAAAAATGGTTACAATACAATATTAGAGCTATGCTCTTCAAAAGATTACATTTTGTCCATCTGGAGAAAGCAGGCAACAACTTAATCAGAATATTCACACTGTTCCAACACCCTCATAGCACACAGTGTAGATTCATCTCACCAAGACAGTTGACTCTCTTAGCCAACCATATGGCTAGCCCAACCATTAGGCCTCCACAAGTTTACATCTTCTCAGAACTGAGAGACTAAGTGTTCATGGTGAAGACCTCCTGAACACTCTCTGCCTCTCACTCTTTGCTCATCATCCTTTATCGTGCACATGAGATTACTTTATAATCTCTTACCGTGTCCCTACCTGTTCTACCTATCTTAGAAAACAATGATCATCAGGATATTTAATTATCCCACATGCAAGATTTTATCACTCTTTGGTAACGTGCACCATCTTCTGCAGCCATTGAGCCACCCAGCATTAAAATAATGCAGCCTATCACAATCAGAAAATAATCTTTCGGCCAATTAGATCTTAAAGATCTTGCCACGTGTCGCCTTCGCATTCATTTGCTGCTTTGACCCCTGCTCAAACCTAATCAAGCTCAGTCAGCTGAGCTCTGAGCTCATATCTATCTTCCCGTACTACCGCCGAGCTCATCCTACCTAGTTGCGGTATTGCAGTGAGCTCACCCAAGCTCACCCAGACTTCCCCACACTACTGCCGAGCTGACTTCCACCTGCCACGGTAAAGTGGTGAGCATATCCGAGCTCACCCCAACTTTACTCACACTACCATCAAGCTCACAAAGTCACCCTGCGGTGTGGCGGTGAACTCACCCAGGTTCTGTCTCTGTCAGCCCCGCACTACCAGGCCCTGACCACCAGACAACCACGGCAAGGTTGTGACCGCCAGCCCAGACTACTAACGGTCAACTGTGCTACCATGGGGGCCACTAGGCCACCCCGCGGTAGGGCGGTGACTGCCCTGGCAGACCACCAATAGTCATACCACGTCACCGCGGCTTCCTCGAGCACCGTCTGTGGTAAGGTGGAAACCATCACTAGACCACTACCCTTCGACCGCTAGTAGCTTACCATGCCCACCACGGCTTAGAGAATAAGCCTCCATGGTAGGGCGATAACCGCCAAGCTTGATAGGCCCTATTACCATGCCACCATGCCACCAACGAGCAACCTCTATGGTAAGGTAGTAAGGCCTTGCTCCGCCAACGCACCGCCAACCACGCTACCTCGCCACTTCCAAGCGAACCTTGCGGTATGGCGATAACCGCCACACCAACTATTGCCACTCACCATGCCACCGCTAGTCTAGAAGAAGACCATCGTGATAAGGTGGTAAAACTGCCCAACCACTAAACCAAGCAAGGTGGCCTGTGGTAAAGCGGTAAACCACACAACCATGCCACCAAGGAAAGTTTGGAGTGCTATGGTGGTAAAGGCCAAAAACAAAGCTCCAAGGAAAAATAGAAGTCCAAGCCAGGAAGATGAGGCATAAATATCCAATAATCTCCCACTTGACAAAGTCTTACTAGCTTCCTCCAAAAAACACGAACAAGGACCACCACCATGCTTTCATGCTCCAACCAAGACACTTGCAACAACATTCAAAAAATATCCACCATCTCAGGCTATAGCTCGAAACATCCAACATAGAAAAAAGGAACAAGCCAAGGCATATATGCACCAATCTCCAAAAGACAAGCATCAAATCCTTCAGGCGACAAAGGCACCACAACAATAGCAGAGCAATTCAAACACGAATAAAGAATGATAACCATTCTCTAGAACAAGATAAACTAAACAACTAGAACAACAACCATAAAAATGGCTACCCTCATGCAGCCGATCAAACCCATGCAGCTGAAAACCAACACCCACAACTCATGCTAATTCATCCAACCACCCATACCTCAAAATGTATGCACATCAGTAAACTCATGCCAGTAGCAAAACCAACCTATCAACAGTAGAATACGAGCACTATGTGCCAACCAGTCAAAAGACCAAACACATCTAAAAGATTAAAGGCATAACCAGTCTACCAACCTCTACATATAGAAAAATTTAACCATGTAGTTCCAAGGAACATCCACACCGATATGTACAACCTGCAACCACCTGCTGTAAGAAAAATTTCTCTCAACAGTCTTCCACATTCGTCCAAGGTTCCATATTTGAATGAAGAAGGAAACACCATGACTCCACATACATCTAAAGTCATATGAACATTCAGGAAGAAAAAGACCATAATAGAGAGAAACAAAAAATCATAACATGTAGCATCCTCCTACATACACTTCTAAATGCCAACTGTGTCAAGAATGATCTTCTTCACATCCCAAGGGAAAAGACTTAACAACATCCAACAAATTCCATGAGTGTAAGTATCTCAAAAGAAGATCAGACTAACTCATATAAACATCTCCTATCAGTCCTCAAAAAGCACAAGGAGATACACTATGCCATCCACCTTCCATTATGAACACTCCAGAATTTTAAAATAGCATCTCAAGATTCATATCCATGAAAGATAAAGCATATCACATATCTAAAAGCTATAATGAGAAAATACCTTTCAAATAAACTTCACTGTTGAGTAGACCAAGAGGAAAGAGATGCTCCTCCAAGATATACAAGTCACCATGACTTACCCAAGAGAATTCTCCTCACGAGTCTGTATTGAACTCATGTTCAACCAAGGTGTAGGCTACTCGGACTTTCAACTGTAAACAACAACATTCTCAAAATAATTCCAGCCTCACCTTATTCTTCATGCATCCATGAGCACCAACAACCTATCATCTCATGCTAACTCCAATCTGCATTCCTGCACTTAGCATGAAGTCCTCCAGCATATGACCAAAGTACTCAAAAACATAAAGAAACCCCAAACCATTGTCAAAGCTCCAAACTAGTTGAACTAGGTGCTTATCATGAAATCATGATCTTACACATCCCACTTAGGAGATACCATGCTTCAAGTGAACTATCCATGGTCTCAAGAGCAAAGCAAAATTCCAAAACTCTAATGCATAAGCAAGAGTACACATGAGATCAAGCAAAAAAAATCTAAACCAACATTACCTATCAAGAACCACCAACATCTCAACCAAAGACTACCAATATTCTCCATGGCTCCAAGATGTTGTACATCTTCAAATAGTGACCATGCAGATGCAAAAGAACACTTCTACAACAATAGGATCTAAGACCTCCGCTAGAAACATCTGCAACACCAAAGAAGATCATTCATCACCAAATGATGAATCCACAGTGACAGCTAAAGCTCCCATTGAGAAATGACACTGAGATTTACAATCATCATGACCAAAAATCTGTTGATCCGAAAACCTCTAGGTATAAATGACAACATGTCCATCAGACAACAACGTCGAACAACACCAAGCTTACTAGATCACATAGACCACACCATCACTATCAAAATCTTACACAAGCTAGTGTACCAAGCTCTCCATGACATCGTGATTCACATTCTACTAGTCCATAACTGACTATTCAAGTACTCAATCACCATTCCTCCTCTCATCTCATAACAACCACACCAATGCACAAGTGATCACAGACAAGGTCAACTAACAAATCTACACCACACCATTACAACCTCGTGGATATTGAAAATCCACTTCCGAGTTGTCTCACAACAAACATGTAGGTAAGGATAGCCCACAACATTTCACAACTTGTGGATACAACCAATAAAACTTGCAGATCTATCATCGCACTACAAACTGCAAAACTGAGATCATCAAAGAGAACAGCCAAAGCAGACAAACATGACTCAAACACCAGATCAGGAAAAAATCTGATTTGCCAATGATGTCCACAACTCAAGAACCATAGTCTAGGAAACCAGCAAAGCAAACACAACAAGAATGCTGAATCAAAAACACATACCAATATTCCCATGTAGAGAAGACATCACACCTCCTCAAAACATGTCGAACTAAAACTATCTCATCTAGTCACACCCGAGAAGCCAGGGTATAGAAAAATAGCTGAAAAACAGCTCCACAAATAACAAGTTTTCCTTGACAATGTAAAACTTGCAAAACCACAGTGTTTATAAAACACACATGCACCTCCATTTTCACTGCTCATCTGGACGACCCAGGAGTCTGCACATAACTAGCATGGTTAACCGGAACAATGAAAAACATGAATATGTGTCATAGACTTTTTAGGAAAATCTACAAAAAGCCTTTAGAGCCAAAGACATGAAACTAAAACATGCGAGTGCAAGATACAGGTAGGCAGGAACAACAGGTCCATTTCAAGCTAGTTCCAAAACCACAACCATGCACAAGCATACAAGAGAGCCAGGCTATACAAAAGTTATAGACCACCTAGATCAACGTTATAGCCTTCATGCAATCGGAGCAATAGAGAAACCGCCTTCAGTGCTAAGTCAGAACAGCCAGCACAAGCACAATACTCCATGGCTAAACAACAACACAAGCAACTCCATATTGCTAGTGAGCCTCTCACATAGACACCCAGTATGAAACCATGCACTGCTGCAACACAACCATAAGCATACCTCACACCCTTTGCATCAGGATCATTTGCTGCTAGTTAGAAGCCTCAGACCACATTGCCACAATATGATCAACTTCAGTCTTCTCCAACATCTTTCAAGTTGCATGTTGAATCAATGAAGCAGGAACTTCCACTCATCAAAGGATCAAACAACAATAGATTCCTCCAGATTTCCTCAAGCTTGCCAGGATAAGAAATCTTCACAGGAGAAAAGCCCAAAACTTCAGTAACCAAGAGAAGGCTTTGACACCACTTTTTGGTATCATCAAGCCTTCACTTCCCTTAACTAGATCTAATACCACTTGTTGGTGATATGGGATGGGTCTGTCATAATAGAATAGACATCTCAGACAACACTGTCTTAATGATTTTCATTTCTTCAAATCACATCAAAGACACAAACTATGCCATAAAGCAGAAACAGGCACAATGGATCCCCCATTGATCTTTTTGAGAAAAGTAAATGCTTAACAAGATAGCAAATTCAACACAAGCATAGATTCGGAGACTGAATCAGACAACCATGAAAGAAAAACATGTGGACACACAGATTTACATGGGGAAACCTTTTCAGGTAAAAAACCCCACCCTCCAAAACTCTCAGCTCACTTGTATTATTCAATAACAAAAAAGGGTTACAATACAATATCAGAGCTATGCTCTTCAGAAGATTACATCTTGTCCATCTGGAGAAAGCGGGCCAAAACTTAATCAAAATCTTCACACTATTCCAACACCCTCATGGCACACAGTGTAGATTCATCTCACCAAGACAATCAACTCTCTTAGCCAGCCATATGGCCAACACAGCCACTAGGCCTCCATAGGTTCACATCTTCTCAGAACTAAGAGACTAAGTGTTCATGACGAAGACCACTCGACCACTCTCTTCCTCTCACTCTTCGCTCGTCATCCTTTATCGTGCACATGAGATTAATTTATAATCTCTTACTGTATGCCTACCTATTCTTCCTGTCTTAGCAAACAACGGTCATCATGATATTTAAGTATCCCACCTGCACGCTTCGATCACTCTCTAATAATGTGCACCGTCTTCCGTAGACATTGAGCTGACCAACATTAAAATAATGCAGCCAATTGGAATCAGAAAATAATATTTTAGCCAATCAGATCTTGCCACATATTGCCTTTGCATTCATTCACTACTTTGACCTCTGGTCAAACCCAGTCAAGCTTAGTCGGCCAAGCTTTGAGCTCATCCTACCCGGCCGCGGTATTGCAATGAGATCACCCAAGCTCACCCAGACTTCCCCATGCTACCGCCAAGCTGAACTCCACCTACCAAAGTAAAGCAATGAGCACATCCGAGCTCACCACAACTTTACCTGCACTACCACCGAGCTCACAAAGTCACCCTGCGGTGTGGCGGTGAACTCATGTGAGATTTGTCTCTATCTGCCCAGTGCTACCAAGCCCTAACTGCCAGACAACCATGGCAAGGCGGTGACCACCAACCCAGACCACTAACAGTCAACCGTGCTACCGCAAGGGCCGCTAGGCCACCTCGTGGTAGGTGGTGACCACCCTGGTAGACTGCCAATGGTCATACCACATTACTGTGGCTTCCCCAAGCACCATCCGCGGTAAGGTGGTAACCATCACTAGACCACCGCCCTTCAACTACCAGCAGCCTATGGTGCCCACCGCAGCTTAGAGAATAAGCATCCGCGATAGGGCAGTATCCGCCAAGGCTAACCACTATTGCTACTGCGCCACCAATGAGAAATCATCATGGTAAGGCGGTAAGGCCTTGCTTCACCAATGTGTCGCCAACCGTGCTACCTCACCACCTCCAAGCAAACCCTGCGGTATGGTGGTAACCGCCATGCCAATTATTGCCGCTCACCGCACCACCGCTAGTCCAAAAGAAGATCGTCGTGGTAAGGCGATAACACCGCCCAACCACTAGACCAAGCAAGGTGGCCCGCGGTAAAGTGGTAAACCACACAACTGTGCCACCAAGGAAAGCTTGTAGCGGTATGGTGGTAAACTCCAAAAATAGTGATCTAAGGAAAAATAGAAGTCCAAGCTAGGAAGATGAGGCATAAATTTCCAACACTGTGGACCTATGATTTCTTTGAGTTTCCTTGTGAGTTTTTTCCAAAGCCTTTGTAGATCATTAATACACCTTTTGACAATATTTTTGTGATCCGATACCAACTTACAGATAGGGGAAAAATGATTTTATTGAAAAGCTCCCCTTGGGCCAATGGCCTGAGATCAATTTCCAGAGGAATTACCAGAAGCAGGTTCCAGTGCAGAACCATTTCTAGCATCAGATTCATTCTTCCTTACCCATGTCTTATTCATCTAATATCTTATCTCATACACAATCATTTTTCCTTTTTCTTTATCATTTTTTGTGTATTTATGTCTTTGTATACCAGACCATTTCTACCCACATTTTTTTTTTCATAAAATCTTGCAATGTGACCATATCTGTTGCAATTGTAGCACACATTATTTCATTGTCCAAACCAATCATTCCATTGATTTATTCTTGATAAGAATTGATTAGCAATATTCCCAATTCTTCCATAGGCATAACATTCAACATTCTGTCTACTAATAGAGTAGTTTGACACATTTCTACATTCAGTTGATTTATGACCAAATTTTTTGCAATTGAAACACTTACCAGAGAATGATGGATTACTTGATTTCATTTTACTTCTATATTGAGTAGCCGGATGATGAAATTTATCACAGGTAAAACAATATCCATTAAAATTTTGAGCATTAGGTTGTCTTATCGGATACCTTCCACCTTAGTTCATCACATTAGCTTGCCTAAAACTTCTTTGTCCAAATATGGTACTTTCTCCTTTCTCATATCCAAGACCTCGCTTTTCTTTAGCATTCCTTTGTCCTTGAGTCAACTCATCAAGCTTAACAAAACTAATCTTAAACTTATCCTTGTATTCATTTGTAGTAGCAAGTTCATCCCTGGGAATAATGATATGTATTTCAAGTTCCTCTAAGTTATTGTTTTCGTGGAAATTAAAAAACTGAAAGCTAATGATTAAATCTATGAATCCAAATCAGCAATTCAACATGACATTCAATGGAGCATTTCTAAACTGAAACATATGTAACCAATAAAATCTAAACTATGAAATCCATATGTATTCAAATGAAATTCACTCCATTTTTATCCTTTTCCACTTTATCTTGCATTTGCTCTCAGATTTTATGAGCAAAATCACAAGAAGCTCTAAGGAATTGGATGAAATTAGAATAAGATTGCAATTTATGTCCCCAAATGTGTGGAAAAAGCATTCTTTTATAGCTGAACTCATGGGGTGAGTCCAAATTGTGGGAGAAATGTGGGATAAATGGTGAGATGGACAAATGCCTTTTTCGAAATTAATTATAATAGAAGATAATTTATGGCATAATATATGCTTAAAAACATAGATTAAGTGCATCTATGAATGATTTAATGAAAATGGATTAAATGATTGATTGATTTAACGACTTTGCATTATTTAATGGAATATGGTGAATGAATGCAAATAATATTTTAATGATAATTCAATTGATACATGTAAAAATGATTATATGGAAATGGAAGAGTTGTGATTTTAAATGAATTGGATTATGAAATGCTTATGTGAATGCATTTATGGAATAAGTAAAAATGACTTAGTGAAGGATACATTTATTGATTACTTAAATATATGAAATGGATTGATGAACTACAATGAAATATGCAAATTATTTTATGAGTGTAGTGATATGTAAAGAGATGGTTATGAAGATGATGGAATAAATGGATAAAATTATTATGAAAGCATTTTTATGTGTCCACATTTTTCCCCTCTTTGCGATAATTCAGTTTATAGCGTTGTTTCAAAGAAAAAGATATGCCCTCGTGAAAAGAAGAATGAGGAAGGATGATGAGGATGTAGAGGTATGCCCCCTCGAGAGGACAGGTAGATGCCAAAAACACAAATGTGCTCTCAAAATGGATGAGAGGAATTAGAAGATGAAGGATAAAAATGATAGAAGGAAATTGATAAGGATGATGAAGAAAAGATGCAATGATGAAGGAAATAGATAATGATAGGATGGATGAGAAAATAGAGGTATGAAGGAAATGAAAGTGATGGAGCTTCTTGTGCTTTACAAATTGCTTTTATCATCATTGAGCGGTAAAATATGACAAATGGACAAAAAACACCATGGTATGACATAGACCAAATTGTGCAAGGTCATCCATTTAGAAAATAGATAGTCGCAGACAAGGAGTGTCCTAACTTGAATACTAAGGGAAAAGTTGCCCTAGTCTTTTTGTCAAGACAAACCACAAACAATAATCAAATAAAAGATGAGTCACGAGACATCATCGCTCCTCTAAATCCTTTATGGGACATCCTCGAAGTAGCTAGTAGCATGACCAAAGAAAATCCAAAAGACAAGACAAAAAAGACCAAAAAGGTCAATAGTCATTCAAATTATTTTCCAAGAAGTGATTTCCAATGCGTTAAGGGATGAAGTGAGTGATGGGTTGATTATTTTGACAAGGCCTAGTTTCAGGAGAAGAAACATGTTGTATAGGACGTCAAGTTTGGTTTTGATCATGCATCTACCTGTATAAGGCCAATGACAAAGTGCGACAGTGACAAGGTCTTGTTTCAAGAAGGACACATCATGTATAAGACCATTGGTTTTGATCAATTTGACTGGTTTGATTGATTTGACAAATGATGAATTTTAATTGTAGACATGTTGGCTTTCTTGTCTTGTTGATTTGAGATTTTTGTGTTTGAAAATGTCTGATTTATTTTGACTAACCCGATGAACCCTAAAAGATTGATCTAGGGGGCCTCGGGGGCACATCGATAGATGGCCTTACCTACGTAGCAATGCACAGAGACCTCGTAGTTCGACATGACCCTTGAATTTGTTTCAATGAAAAAGGAACGAATCATGATTTTATTGCTTGTTTGACAAACCTAAAGGACTGACCGAATGCCTTGAGGGCACACCGATAGATGGCCTTTCCTACATCTAGTCATAGAGGCAATGTAGTTTGACAATGAAAAAGACTGACATGACTAGTTTTCATTCCATTTTTGGGATTTTTCGGAAATTTTCTAAATGTTTTTTGCGTTTTGACATGTTTTGATTTTTTTTGGATTTGGAAGTTTTATGATTATTTTGGAATTTTTCATGACATTTTGTTATATTTATAGGTTTTATTAGGACATTTTATGATTTTTATGAATTTTTTCAAGACATTTTGTGATTTTTAAGAATTATCTTAAGACATTTTGTGATTTTTTTATGAATTTTTTCAAGACATTTTCTGATTTTTTGTCTTTTGAATATAGTGACTTCCAATGATCAGTGCAAAATCCAGTGTAGATCAAGGATATTGCCCCAATTGGGTATAAGACAAGCCAATAGGGATGGGATGGGACAAGATCTATCATGGACGAGTGATGCAGGAGAAAGACACAAGACTTCAACCGGTTGGAAGTCATGATAAGGATGACAAGGCATGGGTGTTAGACGAGAGATGATGGAAAGTAAAGGCCTTGGTATGACTTAGGGTGGAAGACCAGGTAGAGTGGTAATAGATGACAAAGCAAAGATTGACTACACATGTCGCCTGTTTGTCAGGTTTTCACCATGGTACTTATCCAGGGCACCTGTTTACCAGGTTTTCACCATTGGACAAAATTGTTCTCTTCTTTTTTCTTTGTGTTTTTTTTTCCTTGGAATTTTTCTCATTTTTTTGTATTTTTTCAAGACCTTTTCTCATTTTTTTGTATTTTTTCAGGACTTTTTCTCATTTTTTTGTATTTTTTGGGACCTTCTCCTTATTTTTTATATTTTTTCAGGACTTTTTCCTAGCTCTCTAAAGCTAGGTATAGAATTGATAGATGCCCCAATCCTGTTTGGATGACCGTGCTGGATGAAAGGACCCAATTGGGATGAGGAGTACGAGTGGAAAATATGAAGGATGATAGATGTGGCAGATAAAAGAGGCTATGGTAGGATCCCTAATGTGCACACTACGTGGGCCATCAAGCTTTAGCCAAAAAGGGGCTTGGGTCACCAGTGAGCTAGAGTATGTGAAGGGGTGGTCATCAAAGGCCCATTGAAAAACATCGCGAATGGAGGGATATGATGAAAATGTGAGCATGGATGGGTGGAATGAAATATATGGTATGAGTGAGAGTGACATGGATGGAGACCTTGGATCAACAAGCTCTTTGTTTAACTTATTGCCTTGATAAGTGCCCCTAGTGATTTTTGATGGAGCAGCATACTTAGAGATCGACTTTTGCTTGCTTTCACTTTTAATATTTATTTTTTATTTTTCCAGTAGCTTTTTATTTTGGCTAGGGGAATTTTCTTAATCCTCTTTTGTTTTTTATTTTTCCAATATCATTTTATTTTGGCTAAGAGACTTGTCTTTATCTTCTTTAATTTTTATTAAGTCTCTTGATGTTTGATCTCCTTTTAAAGATATCTCATTTATTAGATATTTTCCTTTATACTTTTCTTGAGATATGACTTTTTGATCCATGTATGTGATGCAGATGGGTAGGAGTGAGATGGAGGAAGTAGGTGAAGTGATAGGAATGTTTAGTGGAGGAACGCGAGTGGTGATGCCATCAATGGAGTCTTTGAGACTATCCTTTTCAGCACTTCTAATGTCAAAGGAAGCTTGCACATCATTAATGACTTGGCAAGGTGACTCGATAGACGCGAAAATAGGAGATACATATCCTAGTGGTGTAAAAGGGGAATGGATGGAAAAATCACAATTCCATGCTCCGGGTCTCACCTCAGCAATTCCCTTTGGTGGCTTCCTCCACCACTCAACCTATAGGTCCTGACACAAATTTAGTTACCCCTGGTTCTACTGGCCATCCCCTCTCCCAACCATGTCACACAATTCAACCAAAACTTAGTGCTTTGCCTTTGCTTCACCCTTGACACTTAATCATCCCTAAAGGCCAAATACTCTCAATACTCAACTAGATGCTTGCAGGGGTGTAAATATGTGTTTTCATGCTCCCTAGCATTCCATTTTGTCTCTTGAACAACCACTAAACTCCATCTCATCATCATTTCTTCCAAACCCTCACTTAGGTTTTCACAGCCACAAGCCTAGAGTCTCTTTTTAGCCTTCCTAGCCGAGAAAAGAGGATGTTGCTCAGAACTTCTTCAAAGAATCTCAAATATTTTTCATGGATTCTTGGTCCTTATACCAAACTCTTCAAGATTTCCAAACCCTTAGGCTTTGCCTTGCCGTACACAGGACTGTCCTCAAACTTTGCAAAATGTAGGGTTTTTAGCCAATTCTTGACCACTCGATTGGACTATCAAAGAGTTTTCCTAGCAAACAGATTGTTGGAGCCTCCTCCTTGGTAGAAAACCATTGTGAGACCTCCTTCCAGACTTATACCATGGGGTTTGTCCTGGAGAAGTCTTCCCTGCAAGTTAGGTGCTTTTTAGCACTGTCCTTCCTAGCCGGGCATTGCCAAGCTCGCCTAGGAATAGACTTTCCTTATGCTCCTTCGACTCCTAAAGACTCCTAAACCTAAGCTATATATAGGCATGGAGCTTAGCCTCATCCCCCATAGGCTATACACCAGGTATAGTGGAAGACAGAGGTCTAAGTCTCCATGATTAACAATTTCCTAGAGTAATCAACAATGGAAAGAAACTAGACTATCTAAGAATCAACTAAGAAACAATGAGAAAGATTAACTACTATCCACACAAAGCTTTTAAGAACAATTACATCACATTCCAAATGTAACAAGATTCCTGGTTAATTCATTAACACACTACCAAGAACACAATATAGGAAATTCAATTATCTTCTACCGTCCTCGGTTACCATTGATGAAAAACTACAATTTACAAAACTTTCAAATATGCTCAAAGTCTTCAATGATTTTGACCCCAACTACAGGTCAAGGTATACCTTTTATAGGTTGTCCAAGGTATTTGTTCCTCCCTTGGGTCGGACAAATCAGTTACTAAGTGGGAAAAGTGCAAGTTGTCCCAATTTGCCACTTTCCCCAACTTCCTAGAACTCACACAAATGAGTGTTTTAAACTCAACACTTGAACACTACTGATAGCTCCTGACCAAGGTATGTTGGTAAGCCACTCACTCAAATTCAATGGTCAACATGACCTTATCAAATTAAAACAAAAATTCTCAAACCTTTTTTGAAAACCGGTGAGATTCCTAAGTCAGTAGGTTGTTCAACCTTGTATGCATTTTTCCCATACTTGGCCAAGATCTTGCATGGTCCTACTCTCTTCATCTGTAGCTTGGTTGAAACTCCCTTCTGCAACTTGGATTTGCTAAGGTGTACCATTACATACTCACCCATTGCAAATTGTACATCCTTCCTTGTCGAATCTACCTTCTCCTTCAACTTTTGTGTAGCTTCGGTGACTGTCTTCTTCACCTGATCCTGAATCTCTTTCATGGTTTGAATGAAGTCTTCAGCATTTCCACTCCTATTCTCCATGGTTCCTAGATCTTTGAGTTCAAAAATTCCTCTTGGGTGCATTCCATACACAACCTCAAAAGGACTCTTCCCTGTAGTTCGGTTCACACTGTCATTATAAGCATACTCAGCTTGTGAGATCACCATGTCCCATGTCTATCCATATTCCTTTGTTAGACACCTCAGTAGGTTACCTAGCACCCTATTGACTACCTTTGTTTGGCCATCAGTTTGAGGATGGTAGGCTGATCCAAAAGACAGGTTGGTACCTAACCTACTCCATAGAGTCTTCCAAAAGTGACTCATGAATTTTACATCCCTATCTGAAACAATGCTTAAAGGTAAGCCATGAATCCTTACAACCTCCTTGAAGAAAAGATGAGCTATGTAGCTAGCATCATGAGTAGTTTTGCAAGGAATAAAGTGACTCATTTTGCTAAATCTTTCCACTACTACATACACACTATCAAAACCAGTCTTGGTCTTAGGGAGTCCTACCACAAAATCCATGCTCACACACTCCCAAGGTCTGTTAGGAATGGGTAGGGGTTGATAAAGACCAGCATTACTAGCTCCTCCCTTAGCTCTCGTACATACAACACATTGTTCCACATACTTTCTAACATCTCTTGCCAACTTAGGCCAATAGTAAAACCTTTGTACTAATTCCAAAGTCTTGTTGATGCCAAAATGCCCACTAAGACTGCCATTATGCTTTTCTTGAATGAGCTTTTCTCTCATTGACCTTCTTGGAACACATAGCTGATTCCCTTTAAACAATAAACCACTTTTCAATGTATACTCAACATATTGACTATGAAAATGATTCTCAAAATCGAAACATACCTTATAAGCTTCTGAGAAGTCTTCATCCTCTCCATAGAGATATTTAAAGCTTTCAATCCCTATGCTCTTTAGTTGTATCTCTTGAATTGTCAACATCTCTTGCTCAATGCATCTGCTACCTTATTCATCTATCCCTTCTTGTGCTTGATGGTGAAGGTAAAAGCTTGGATGTATTCCATTCACTTCAAATGTCTATTGCTCAACTTCTCTTGGGTATTCATGTAACTAAGTGCTTGGTTGTCTATAAAGACTACAAACTCCTTGGGTAGAAGATAATGCCTCCATTTCCTAAGTGACTGAACCAAAGCATAGAGCTCTATGTCATAGGTTGAGTATTTCTTCTTTGCTTCATTGAGATTCTCACTAAAGAATGCTATAGGTCTGCCCTCTTGACTCAACACTCCTCCAACTGCCACTCCACTAGCATCACATTCCATAGTGAACAACTTGTCAAAGCTAGGCAACAAGAGAATAGGTTGAGTTTCCACCTCTTGTTTTAGTTTCTCAAACCCTCTCTCAGCTTCTTGTGTCCACACAAACTTGGTTTTCACACCACCTTTTATTGTATATAAGACCGGTGCACAAACACCACTAAAGTTCCTTATGAATTTTCTATAGAATTGAGCCAATCCATGGAAACTTCTTACCTCAGTTCCTGTTGTTGGTGTAGGCTAGTTTATTATTGCCTCCACCTTGCTTGGATCCATCTTCAATGATCCCTTAGACACTACAAATCCCAAATATACAAGTTCTTGTTTGAAAAATTCACACTTTTCTAGGTTGATAGCCAACTTCTCCTCTTGCAATCTTCTAAGTACCAACTCCACATGTTTGAGATGCTCCTCTGCTATTTTGCCAAAGATGAGGATGTCATCAAGGTATAGAACCACAAATATCCTTGTGAAGTCCTTGAGCACTTCATTCATGAGCCTAATGAATGTGCTAGGGGCATTGGAGAGACCAAATGGCATCACTCTCCATTCATATAATCCATCTGTTGTCTTGAATGTTGTCTTCCATTCATCACCATCCTTAATTCTGATATGATGGCATCCACTCTTGAGATCCAACTTGGTGTAGTATTGAGCTCCTCCTAGACAATCCATTAAGTCTTCAATCCTAGGAATAGGGAACCGGTACCTAATGGTGATTCTATTTATTTCTCTAGAATCAGTACATAACCTCCATTTTCCTCCCTTCTTGGTTGCCAAGACTACTGGTACTGCACATGGGCTGATGCTCTTTTGAATCAATCCTTGATCCAACAACTCTTGCACTTGTCTGGCCACTTCCAAATTTTGATCCGGTGTAAGCTTGTATGCTACTTTGTTAGGTAATGATGCTCCAGGTATGAAGTCAATTTGATGACTAATAGCTCTTTTAGGAGGTAAAGTTGCAGGTGTGCCATCACTTACTATGTCTTTGTACTTCTCAAGTAAATTCTGGACTACCTTGGGTATGACTAGTTTTTCAGTTTTGTCTTCCTCCTTGGATTGTGATAGCACTACATATCCTTCTCCACCTTCATGTAGGGTGTTGAGGAACTCTTTCCCACTACTTAGTAGCACACTTGGTGTCTTTGACTGTCTTCATCCTCATCCGATGGTGACTACAATTTAAAAATCTTCCCATCCTTCTTAAATGAGATTGTATTCTCTTTTCCATCATACACAACACTCCTATCATATTGCCATGGTCTGCCCAACAGTAGATGACATGCATCCATGGGTAAGACATCACAAAATAACTTGTCCTTGTATCCTCCAATGGAAAACTCCACCCTTACCTGTTCATTCACCAAAACACTTTGCCCTTTGTTAAGCCATGTGACCTTGTAGGGATTGGTGTGGGGTACCTTCTTCAATTTCAATTTCATTACTACCTCCTCTGAGATAATATTGTCTGTTGAACCTGAGCCTACTATGACCTTGCATACTTTACCAAGTATCTTGCATCTTACTCTAAATAGAGCTCTTCTTTGTTTTGGTACCTCCTTGACTGGTTGTCTCATCAAAACTCTTCTGAACATCAAACTCTCTCCATTCTCAGATTCAATATGACTGACCTCAGTTGTCTTAGGACTCATGGTGTCCTCTTGTGCATAAGCTACTCTTTTCTCATTGCTTGATGATGATGCTTTCTCCGGGCACCTATAAGTTGGGTGTCCAACTTGACCACAATGATAGCATTTCATGGTTACAAAATAGGAATTACTCCTTCCTGCTCCTCTTCCTCTATTTGATCCTCCTTGAGAACCTCTACCTCTATTATACCCTCCTCTAGAAGGTGTTTCATTGCCATGATCTGTGGTTTTAAACTCTCCTTGGTTTCTTTGGTCATTACCTCTACCTTGGTAGCCACCACGCTATCCTCTTTGATCTCTATGATCTTTTCCTTTACCTCTGCCCTTACAAGCCTGATCTTGCTTCCTCTTGCTTCTCTCCTCAATCTTAATAGCTAATTGATAGAATTGATGTATTGTCTCTGGACTTAAAAGAGCCATCTCCTCTTGAATGTTCCATTTCAATCCATTAAGATATCTAGCCACCTTGAGGCTTTCATCTTCTGAAACATTAGACCTCATACAAATTTTTTGGAACTCCTTTGTGTAGGTATTCACATCTAGGTCTTTTTTCCTTAGGCTTTGTCTCTTCTTGTGTAGTTGAATCTCATAGTCATCAGGCATGTAGGCTTCTCTCAGCTTTGTAACCATACCTTTCCAAGTTGAGATGGGTTTCTTTCCTTCCTTCTCCCTCTTTGTTTGGATGAATTTCCACCATGTCAAGGCTGATCCTCTCAATCTTGATTTAGCCACCTTCACCTTCTATGCCTCTATGACCCCATCACACTCAAAATGATTCTCCATACCTTCTATCCAATCCATGACTAGATCGGCTTCCATCTTCCCACTGAACATTGGTATGCCTTCAAGTGCTTTCCCACTCAAAGCTTTCAATGCCTTCAAGAAAGGTTCCTCTTGTAGAATAGGGTTAGGTTCAAGGATCTTGTCTTCCTCTACAACCTCTTCTTTCTTTGGTACCCTATTACTATCCTCACCATCCTTGTTTAATACAGTGCTCAATGTCTCCTCCAATTGTGAAAGTCTTTCCCTCAATCTTCTATTATCTTCTTCTTGGTCTTCAACCTTCTTTTCCAACTCAGCATTTGTCACCATGTTTGTGGAACCACTTGATTCAACCTCTGAAATACAAAATTCACTCCCAAATCTTTAACTTGCTCTGATACCAATCTAGTGTAAAAGGGGAATGGATGGAAAAATCACAATTCCCTTTGGTGGCTTCCTCCACCACTCAACCTATAGGTCCTGACACAAATTTAGTTACCCCTGGTTCTATTGACCATCCCCTCTACCAACCATGTCACACAATTCAACCAAAACTTAGTGCTTTGCCTCTGCTTCACCCTTGACACTTAATCATCCCTAAAGGCCAAATACTCTCAATAATCAACTAGATGCTTGCAGGGGTGTAAATATGTGTTTTCATGCTCCCTAGAATTCCATTTGGTCTCTTGAACAACCACTAAACTCCATCTCATCATCGTTTCTTCCAAACCCTCACTTAGGTTTTCACAGCAACAAGCCTAGAGTCTCTTTTTAGCCTTCCTAGCCGAGAAAAGAGGATGTTGCTCAGAACTTCTCCAAAGAATCTCAAATATTTTTCATGGATTCTTGGTCCTTATACCAACCTATTCAATATTTCAAAACCCTTAGGCCATGCCTTTTCGTACACATGACTGTCCTCAAACTTTGCAAAATGTAGGGTTTTTAGCCAATTCCTGACCACCCGATTGGACTATCAAAGAGTTTGCCTAGAAAATGGATTGTTGGAACCTCCTCCTTGGTACCAGACCACTATGAGACCTCCTTCCAAACTTCTACCATGAGGTTTATCCTGGAGAAGTCTTCCCTACAAGTTAAGTGCTTTTTAGCACTATCCTTCCTAGCCGGGCATTGCCAAGCTCGCTAGGAAGAGACTTTCCTCATGCTCCTTCGACTCCTAAAGACTCCTAAACCTAAGATATATATAGGCATGGAGCTTAGCCTCATCTCCCATAGGCTATACACTAGGTATAGTGGAAGATAGAGGTCTAAGTCTCCATGATTAACATTTTCCTAGAGTAATCAACAATGGAAAGAAACTAGACTATCTAAGAATCAACTAAGAAACGATGAGAAATATTAACTACTATCCACACAAAGCTTTTAATAACAATTACATCACATTCCAAATGTAACAAGATGCTTGGTTAATTCATTAACACACTACCAAGAACACAATACAGGAAATTTAGTTATCTTCTACTGTTCTTGGTTATCAAATGTAACAAGATGCCTGGTTAATTCATTAACACACTACCAAGAACACAATACAGGAAATTTAGTTATCTTCTACTGTTCTTGGTTATCATTAATGAAAAACTACAATTTACAAAATTTTCAAATATGCTTAAAGTCTTCCATTGATTTCGAACCCAACTACAGGTCGAGGCATACCTTTTATAGGTGGGCCAAGGTAGTTGTGCTTCCCTTGGGTCGGACAAATTAGTTACTAAGTGGGAAAAGTGCAAGCTGTCCCAATTTGCCACTTTCCCCAACTTCCTATAACTCACACAAATGAGTGTGTTAAACTCAACCCATGAACACTACTGATAGCTCCTAACCAAGGTATGTTGGTAAGCCACTCACTCAAATGCAATGGTCAACATGACCTTATCAAATTAAAACAAAAATTCTCAAACCTTTCCTATTCCTAGTGTTCCTAGGTGTTTCTCCTATTTCTCCTAGGTGCTCCTGCACCACCTAGCCTCAGGAAGTAGAGATGGAAGGATGCTGATTGGATATCCTTAGCGGGGTCATGATCAAAGAGTGGGTTATCGTAGATGTCCTAGTCAAATAGGGGGTTATCATAGATATGAAAAGATTGAGTAGAAGAGGATATGGAAAAGGCCGATGTATCATCAAGGTCCCAAATGGTTTCAATCCAAGCACGACCATCTTTTTGTGTTCCTTCTATAGCTAGCTTGGCATCAAAATTAGAATTTTGATCTTTCTCAGCAACATTAGCATTGTTGTTCACCAGTAAATTATCCATACGATATTCTCCACATCTCATATCATGGATTTGGACCTTTGGATGAACAGATGGAATGGTGGAAGCAGAGGATTTAATCAGAGTGGATGGATCCACATAATTGGATGGAGTAGATGTTGTCACTTCACTATTTATAGACACTTGATGATCTGAGACCTCTCTCAAGTTAGTGCAATACTAGAAGGGGTCAAGATCGCCAATGATTGTGACTTTGGTGTCATTGTAAGGAAACTTTAGACATTGATGGTATGTGGAGGGATGACTTTCATGGCATGGATCCATGGTCGGCCAAGGATTAATTTGTATGGTAATTCAAGATCTAGGACTTGGAATGTGGTATCTAGTGATGCGGGTCCAATCTTGATAGGAAGTATGATAACACCCTCAGAAGAAATTTCTTTGTCATCGTAGTCTTTGATGACAATGCTCTTAGTTCTATCCACACATGTTTCATATAGGCCCAATGCCTTCACCAGTTTTAGAGTGAAAATGTTCAATCATGCTCCACCATCTACTAGGACTCTTCTGACCTTGCATTTATTGATGAAAACCTCAAGATGTAATGGGTCGTTATGGTTTGACTTGGATGTAGAGTAATATTTATTAGAAAAGGATACATGGTGTGAGTTAGCCAAGTATCCAACCATGGCTTAAAATCATTTGGCATCTAGGTCAGTAGGAATAGAGGTTTATTTTAGAGCCTTATCAAGGATAGCTTTGTGTTTGAGTGATATGGATAGAAGCTCAAGGATTGAAATTTGTGCAGGTGTCTTGCCCAATGGGTCAATAAGGTTATATTGGGCTTTGGATTGTGGTTTCTTTGGAGGAGGACCAAATATGGTAACCTTAGCTCTACAAGTAGTGATGGAAATTTAAGGTTGTTTCTTAATGGTGATTGTATTAACATGATCATCAACAACTCAGAGATGGTTAATAATGTTTTAGTCAAAAGAGGTATTAGTATAATTGGCATGGTTTTCTGTCTTTTGACCCAAACTGGAGGCTTTTCCATGATCTTGCAATGGATTCTTCAAAATTGTATGGTCTTTATTGGAATTTTGTTGTTTTCCTTAGACCTCTATGGTACCATTTTCAATTAGGTCTAAAATTAGGTTCTTCCATTGATGACATGATGAGGTCTTATGTCCTTTGATGTGGTGGTAATCACAAAAGGAATTGTCATCCCACCAAGAGGGTTTGAATTGTCCCGGGTCATATGGTTTGGGCTATTGGAGTTGTATAAGATTTGATTGTAGTAGTTTCTTAAGGAAAAATTCAATTGGTTTCGGTAAATAATTCTATTTCCTCTATGTGTATTTCCTTGGTTGTCTTGGGGGTCCCCTTTGTTGATTTTTTTGTATCATGTTAGCTACTTCATTGGAAATATATGATGTGTTATTGTGTGTGTTGGGTACTTTGAGAGTCAATGTGAGACATGTGTTCTATTGACAAGTTTTGCATATACAACTCCATCATTTGTTACATTCTTATTGCAGGACCAAAACTTTCTTTTCATCTTAGAGGTGTACTAGTTGTGTGTGTTTTGAATGCCATATGTGAGTTCACCTTGGGCTATTAGGACTTTTTCCAATGTCATGCCTTTTTTCACCAAGTCTGAAAATTTTGTACAACAATGCACTTGCACTGGATGTTTTAATTTGGATTTGAGATTTTTGACAAACATGTCAACTTTTTGTTTTTTTAGAATTTCAACAGGACATCTACTTGCCATGTTGCACCATCTTTGGAAAAACTTAATGGAAGTCTCACCCTCGTCTTGTGTCATGTGGCATAGGGTGGCTATTGTGATACCATTTTCAATGTTATAAGCATAGTTTTCCACAAACGTCTTGGCTAAGTCATCCCATGATTTCATTGATCCTCTAGGTAGTAATGTAAACCATTCAAGTGCAGGACCGACAAGACTTCTAGGAAACAGTCTCATCAAGTATGTATTTTCAAAGGCTACATCCACACACATCGTGTTAAATTCCCCTACGTGTTCAAGTAGATTTTCCTTTCCCTTATATTTGGTGAAGTTAGGTATGATGTACCCATGAGAGAATGGTGGCATGTAAATGCTAGGATCATATGGATATGGATGTAAATCCTGCGATGGGTATATTTTCTTGTTTGATAGTTTCATTCTTTCCACTTGTTTTTGTAAAGCAGCTAATTGATAAGTCAAGGTATCTATTACAGGATTTTTGGTGACATTATGTTGAAGTGCCATGTTTTTATTATGGTGGGATGACATGTGATGCATGTGAGGTGGATTTTGACCATGTCCATAGGTATGAATGTGTGGTGTATATGTTGGGATGTGTGAAGTGGTTTTGTTGTATTGTATTTTCCATGTGGATTTTGATGTCCAAAAGAGGATCTATATGATATGTTGAAATGGTTTGATGAATGTGTCCCTTATCCTTGTTGAAAAGGGTTATAGCTATGTGAAGTGTTTATGTTCTAGCTAGATGGAACATTCATGTTTTTCCCTTGAAAGGTGTTGGTATTAACAAAAGGACCTTGTGACATGGCGTTTGTGTTCAATTGAGATCCTTGGATAAGAATATTTCTTGGCTTAGGTTTACCAAGAATGTTAGATGTGGATGCCCCTATGGCTTGAGATGATGACCCAAGAGAAGTAAATTTTGAACCCAAGGGTTGTGTTGTGAATAATGGTTTTGATGTGGTTTGTGTCATGGACTATGACATGGATTGTGTTGCTAGGATGGATGAAGTGTTAGTGGTTGTATTATTTTGTCTTGTTGCTTCAATAGGTATGGAAACTATAAGTTATGGTGAAGATTTCCCTTGGATTGTTTATGTGTTGTCCTATGGTGGCATTGTAGTGTGTAAGGTATTGACATCAAATCCTTGGGGTAATTTGAATCCTTCATGTAATAGTTTAGCCAATAATATTTGAGGATCTAGCATGACAATTTCATCCACTAAAGAGGCAACATCAATATTTTGAGCAACACCCTCTACCTCTTCTATGTATACATTTCCATCTTTATCTCTAATGAGGAATTTTTCAAAAGAGTTTGTTATATTTCATTTCTCATGAGATGAAGGTCCCAAATTTGTGTTGTCTTGTGTTCCAAATATATTATCATGTGGATCATTAGACATGTTGACAAGATTTAAAGGTGGTAGTCTAGTTGTAAATGTCTTCATCATCATGAAAGAAATCCATGGCCTTGCGCTGGTTTTATAATATAGTTTCAACCATGAAAATATTTTCTCAAAATGGAAAATGCAAATGATATGAGATTAAGACTATGTTTTTGGTATTTTTGGAATAAGATATGAAAAAGTGTTATGCAGTTGAGATGACTATGGTATGAACTATGCACCTTTGTTGTGAAACTTAAGTAAGGAGTTACTAGCCAACTTAAGATAGTCCAATGTTTCCAAATGAAATTATCAATGAACTCAAGAAGAGTGGATGAAAAGTGACAAGTTTGACAAGGTAAGCCTTAAACTAGGTTGATGAATTTAAAGGTTACACCAAAGTGACAAGGACTAATGTGAAAAGTGATAAGGTCAATTATAATTTTTCTTTGTAGCAATGGGCCTATGACAAGGTATGGTAATTTTCCCTATTCCAAAGTTTTTTTAAAAGGTGTATACAACCTAAGCTTTGTTTAAGTGATACAAGAAAGCTAAATGAATGTGATGGAATGATGGGAAATGAAGTGAGAAAATATTTGGTTTAAACAACTTGTTTGGAAAAGTGTTGGATTAGTTGGTGTCAAAGTTGAAATGTTATCATATTTTGGTGTGATGTTTGATTTGTTTTGAAAATGTTTTGAATACACACACACAAGGCACAATAGACAAAAAAAAATTGAGCTTTTTTTCAATCATGAATGTTGTTTGATTTTAGCAATACTAGCATAAATCTTGAGGTTGGAAAGGACAATATTTGCTAGATTCCACGTGGGTTTCCTAAACCACACTTATTCTTAGTGGGTGAATTTTGGCCACATGGACTCCCCCTTACAGTGCACTCACTTCTCAGGTCAACCAAGCTTCCAACCCCTATAAATCTCTCATGGCGGGTTGATCACCTCTACTAAGAACTACGAGAATGTGGATGCCTTCACAATGACCGTTGTTGCGCTAGCAAATAGATGGGATTTTGGAAACTACACAAAGGTTTTTAGTTCGGGACCCCTGTTTGAGTGGCCATACATAGGGAAAAGATTAAGCTTCATTAAATGAGTGATTGTAGCCTGAAGAGGTTACACTCAACAGGGTTTCGGGGAATCCTACTTTGTTCGTATGATACATCTCCACTCATAATCCTAAGTTTTCCATTAGGATTCACATTTATATACTGGTTGGGGGTAGCTAAGCCAAAGAGCTTTGTTGCTGATTTGAGTCACCTTGGGGTGAGTAATTTTTTCCACCAAGGAAGATCCAAGTCCTAGAGTCAATAAACGTTTCTCTTGCACCCAAGTTCGCACAAGTGCGCAACGGGAGAGGATACTTCGATTATTGAATCAAGGTGACACATAAAATAGATGGGTTTGGTTTTTTATCACCTAGTTTGCACAAGGTGATAGCATAATCACCTACCACCTTCAAGCACAAAAAATAGTGTCCTTTAACCCACTAATTAGATCTATGTGAGAGAAGATAATTTTTCATTTTTAATGCACCAATAGAAGTGTTTTCTAATCTAAAAGACAATTGGTTTCAAAATCATGTCTTTGGTGAATGTCTTGCATCAAAATTTCATTAGTAATTTCATGCCTCCTTTCTTTGACAAGTGTATGCTTTGATTTCAAGTCTTTGTCAAGCGATCCTACAAGAAAAACAAACTAAAATTAGGCGTGGAATCTGAATGAAACTAAAACATAAAAAGACATTAATCTAAAAGTTACTAAAAATTAATCTAATCCTAAATTAATCAAATCTAAATTAAATTAACCCTAAAATTAATCTAAGTTAAAATTAAATTAAATCTAAAGTTAAATCTAAGAAATCTAAATTAAAAAGCTAACTATAAGCTTAAAAATCTAAATTAAAAATTAAATCTAAAAATCTGAATTTAAATCTAATTTAAATCTAAATTAAATTTAATTAAAAACTAATCTAAATCAAAAGTTAATCTAAATTAAATCTAATCTTAATTAAAAATTAATCTAAAGTTAAAAATTATTCCAAAGTTAAGAATTAATCTAAAATTAAAAAACTTAATCTAAATTAAAATTAATCTATTAAAAAACTAATCTAAAATTAAAAGCTAATCTTATTTAAAAGCTGATTAAAAATAAATAAATAAACTAATCTTACTTAAAAGTTAATCTAATCTAAATCTTAAGAAATTAAATCTAAATTAGAATTAAATCTAAATAAAACTAAATGTAAATTAATATTAAAATTAAATCTAAATCTAAAAGTTAGATCTAAATTAAAAATCAAATCTAAATTTAAATTTAAATCTAAAATTTAAACTAAGTTAATCTAAAATCTAAATCTATTTAATTTAAAATTAATTTAAATTTAAAAAAAACTAAAACTAAAATTAAAAAAGAAAGGAAAAAAAATCAAAATCAAAACTAAAATCTAAATTAAAAATTAAATCAACATTAAATGCCAGAGAGGAAAAAGAAAAATTTCTGCAAACATATATAGAAACCTCATTCAAAAATTGATTGCAGATTGAAATGATGGCAGGCTAAATTGATGTGTTTGCAAGCTACGCTTAGAAGAAAATGAATTGTTTTTAGGCTATGCTCAGAAGATAATAAATTGTTTGCAGGCTATGCTCAAAGTGGAATGCTCTGAAAATGTCATGATTTCAAAATAGAATACCGAAAATGCATGACTACAAGATATGTTCAAAAAGAAATGTATGATTGTAGAGTATGTACAAAATAGCATGATTGGAGGCTGATTTGATTGTAGGAATGCTCAAAATGGGGATTGTATGAGATGAAATGCTTCCTCATAGACATCCACTTCATCTTGTTTTCATTTGTTGTCTGTGCTCATTGCATGCTTGTAAAATTAAGATGGAGTTTTAATTTGATCATAAAGATCCTTCCCCTTTTCCCTAGATTTAACAATTTGATCCTTCAATGTCTGAATGAATTTCTTAGCATCCCTAAGATTTGCTTTCAATTCCTGGACTTCTGCTTCAAACAAATCAAGGTCATTAAGTGCCACCAAAAGTTTCTACTGAAGACTGCCATATTCCATCACATTCCAAGACTCACCTCAAGCTACTAAACTTCTTTCGAGGAACCTTTCTTTGATACCAATTGTTGGACTCAAGGGAACACTGAGAGGGGGGGGGTGAATCAGTGTTCTAAAAATCTAACAAGTATTAAACTGATACTTAAACCATTTCAATATTAACCTAAAGGAAATATGTAGAAACACAAATTAATCATCCACAACACCATAACACAATGATTTTTACGTGGAAACCCTATTAGGGGAAAAACTACTATGGAGGTTAATCCACAATTTGAGTACTCGAATATAAGTTTTACAAAAGCGAATCCACTTCCATTCAGGCTCATTGCCTAGAGCTCACTGCTCAAACTAGGAAGGCTCAGTGCCTTAAAAAATATTCAAATTATGCCAAGTTACAGTTTTGGTTAGGCTTCTAGATTAGATTTGGGACCTTTTGTTTGATTCTTCTCTTCCCTCTTCTTTGCTCTACTCTACACATCATAAATCCATACATAGATAAATTCACATCCTTATCCTTCTAAATTTTGCACCACACACTAATATACTTTGCATCACATGCATTAGCTTCTCCAAAATGATACAATCGGTCTCATATATATCCGCTACCAAAGATTTGATCATTCATATGTCAGCTTTCATGAAACATAAAATACTTTCCAACTGTCGACTAAATCCACAACTAATTATTTATGCACACCACCCATATCCGGTCATAGCATAGTGAGGACCCAAATAAACATATTAAAACATAGAAACATTTAATAAATTACTCCTTAGCTATCTACAATGACTATATCCACCAATTCAACCTTTTAGCATAGATAACCAAAAAATCAGTGCACCAAATATCTTAGATCATACACCAATAAATGCTCACCTCGAGACTTCTTGAATAAGGTAGTACGAGAATCAACATACCTTTCTCTAAGATCCACAACTAAAAATAATAGTCTGGTGAAGTATATAGATTGGCATCTTTACCTTTAACTCGATACCATGTTCTACATTTTGTTCTACCAGTATAAACCAATACTAAAATGTGGATCGGATGAATGACTTAGGTTTCCATCAATGACAAAAATAGAAGTTGTATGCCAACACATGGAAGTCTATGGATAATCATGGAGAAATCTAGGTTGAGGAGAGGCAACTAGCCATCAAATCAATCTAAAGACTTATTTTCAAAGTGGTTCTATCTTCCATTTTCTCTCTATCTTCACCCTAAGGAAGGTTTGCATGTCACTAAGATTCATGTCTAATGTGATCTAGGTCTCTTAGAATGATTCTTGCATTGTTCTAGCTTCATTTATGTGTCTTATTCTTACACATTAGAATAGGGTTGCAGCATACTTCATATTTCCTAGTCTTAGACACACTTAGGACTAGGGTTTATGCAATTTTCTTATCTATTTCAATGTTTAAATACCAACTAGGGGTTTGACCAAGGCGAACCCCACATTAGAAACCAAAATATATTTTGTTTTTCAGGTGATTTTGCAAATCTAGACCCAAATTTTGGTTAGAAAGAAGATTACAGACTATAGGCTTCCATTCCCACTTTTTGATTCTCAAAAAAGAAGAAATGAACTAAGTTTCCAATAGTCCCGACTTAGTCCCATTGCATGATTTTGTCACGGATTTTTGAATATTTGGAAAACCAATTGGATGGAATAGAACCTGAAGCATTTTACTAGAATTGGGACTAAGTTTCCCAACTTGGCATAAGTCTCCTAGTTGGCTTGAAAAGTAGATTTTCCAAATTTTCAGAGGCTTCTACAATCTCCACTTCAGCCCTTGATATTTCCAGGTGCACTTGTCTTATATTTTTTCTTATTTTGTCTTGTCTTGTCTATTTGTAGCCTAGCTTCATAGGAAATTGGTCTAAATTAGAGATGATAGATAATGATACATTTGATTTCTTCATTCCTATGTGTAAAGGGAGTGTGATCGAGCCCATCGTAGCATGAGCAAAACCATCATGTGTTTTGATCCATGCTTTTGGTTTATCATATGTATCTTGAGTGAGTTCATCACATATAAGAGTTCTTCTTTGATCACATTATCTTCATAGATGAGATCAATTAAAATCCCAGGAGTGGGATTATTATTGTTTTTGTCGGCAATGTAAAGAGGACTATCAGGTGCATGTTTAATTATTTCTTTTGAAGAGAAAGTAATGTCAATGGTTTGTTTTTTATGAGGCCTGATGTAAAGCACTCCTATCATTATATCAATATGACTTTGTTCATTAGTATCCATAGGATTATGTTCATCATCATCCATGGGATTTTGTTCTTGATTGCACATATGCTCATCATCTATGTCCAGATTCATCAAATCGGGCTTAGTATCACTAGCCTTAAAAATGAAATATTATGGTTGAGCATGGTATTGGTAAATATTTACAAGTTCTGGTTGGGAGGAGCTACAAAATTATTACCTTTTTCATTCACACCTCCAATCATGATATGATTGGAATCAATTAGGTCTTGCACTAGATGTTTAAGACGCTTGCAATGTTTCATGTCATGTCCTTTTTGTTGGTGATAAGCACAATAGGAATTGTATCTAAAGCTTGGAGGTAATTGTTTGCTAGGGTCAAGGGGTTATACGAGAGGTAAGCTAATCATTTTTTGGCTAAGAGTTGGGTCATGATGTTGTGAAGGGTGTTAGGTAAGGGAGTAAATTATATTTGTAGATCCCCAAATATATAAGGATTACTCTTCTTTATAGAGGCTATTTGGGTATCAATGGGTTGGGTAGGTTGAGAGGTGGAATTTAGTTGAAGGAAACTCTTATGTTGTCTTTTGAAATGTTCATAGGTGTTTTGGTTTGAAGTTTCGAGCTTTTCAGGACGAGTAGGGGTAGTTTTTGGTTCAATAGCACTTATAGTATTTTGATAATGTCTAAGGGAAATGCATAGGTGCATGAAGGAAGGAAATTTCATCATGGTGAGATTTTCCATGATCTTGTTGTGTAATTTTTCTATGAACACTATTTTGGAGATTGTAATTAGGAACCTTTACACTGATTTGGGAATAAATCATCTAATAGCGTGAAATAAAGTCAGTGACTTTTTCACCTTCATTGTGCTTGTATCTCATCAAATCAACCAATGTCATCTCAGGAACCATGTGCACTTGAAAATGGTTAATAAAGGCCTCAACAAGTTCATTGAATGAAGGAATTGAGTTATTCAATAATGCTGAAAACTAATCTAAGGCCATGTATTTCAAGGATCGAGGAAAACATTTAGCCAAAAGTTTGTCCTCAAGGATAAAATCACTACACAAAGCAGTGAAGGTGTTAACATGATTAGTAGGATCTCTCTTTCCTCCATATTTCTCAAATCTAGGGATCTCTATATCTTGTGGCACTGGAGTTCTCAATATCTCCAAGGATAATGGATTACTCATGACATAGTATGAAGGTGGGCCATTTTGATTTTGATTTATGGTAGAAACTTGGCATTTAAGGGATGAAAAGATTTGTAAGAGGTGGTTAATGATATGATCATTGCTTGTGGGGTTAGATTGCGGTGAATATGGTGATGGTGTGTATGTATTGGAAGGAAAAATGAATGGATTTCTTGTAGGAGGAGGTATGAGATTAGATGCCAAACAAGTATAAGGAGCACTAGTGGAAATGTGTGAGGTAGGAGAGATATTACTAGTTGGTTACATTGTTGTGGTCACTTGAGGAGTTGTGTAGGTGGGAATGGATGCTATGGTTGAAGAGGGAGGAGTTTGATTTCCTCCTTGTACATTGTTTGAAGTTTGAGCACCATTAGTGGTGGAAGGAAAATGTTTTCCAAAGATATGAGCTATGTTATACACAAATTCCAATCCTCCATCACTTTCCATCATGTGGTGAATACTATCTATGGTAGGTATAATAGTGTTGGAAATGTTTTCAGTACTCACATTATCTTGTAAATGGGCTCGGTCTTCATTCATTTCATTATGTTTTCTTGAGGAATATCGTCAACCATTGTTTGAACACTTGGAATAACACTTGTAGGTAAGGTAGGCATGGAAAAGGAGGTGTCAAAGGTATGGTCCATACCTAGTGAACTAGTGCTAATACTAGAAGTAAGAGATCCTGATAACCCAAGATCCACAATGAGTGTTTTATTGTAGGATGCCATGAGTCTCACACTTCATCTAACCACACTATTAGAAGTAGGACACCAAGTAATACATATCATACAAGGAATAAACCATGGAAAATGCAATGAACACAATCTCCTATGCTTGCAATTACACTTGAAATAAAAGAAATTGGAATAACAATAATTTTGGAAATTGAAACAACAAACTGAAAGCAGCCCATAGAAACACAAGAAAGCAATTTTAAATTCTGCAAACTGGAGAGTCAAATTCAACAAGGACTAAGACACCAATAAGGGTACTTTAGTCCTTCTGATGAGATCTTGCAGTTCCAAAGGCTAAAACAAGAAGAAAACAATAAAGAGATTATTATGAGCAAAAACAACTAAGAGGGACTAAGACACCAGGAAGGATGTTTTGGTCCTAACAAAGATTTTTCTAAGAGAAACAACAAATCTTTGCTTCAAAAAAACTTTCTCAAGTTTCCTACACAGGGCCCTTATTTTTGAAAATAGAAAATGATGCAAATGGATGCAAAGAAAAGAAATGACTAACAAGCAATTGATTGAAATGCAGTTTTTCAATTTTAAATGCAAGAATATACTGCTTCTAAATGTAATTAAGAGAATGAACAATACACTTTTTAGTTTTTAAATGAAATGTAATGATGCAAGAAAGGAAAATAGTAACCTACCTATATGCACTTTCACTAATACAAATATAGGAAACCCTAAATGAAATTTCACTAATGTAAGATGCAAGAAACCATAGATGCATAATACAATGAATGCAATCTAGGTCTAGGGCTCTAAAGGACTCCAAATCAGAAAAGGAAGAATGCTAAAACAAAATTAGGTTCACCAAATTGAACAATAGGGAAAACAGGAAGATGAAAGGGGGTACCTTTTCCTCCTGTTATACCTAAGTCATTCAAATATGTCCTAAGAACACTAATAGGATTGACTATCAACCTCTCAAGGTCAGTCAATACGCAATTAGGAGGACTTACAAGGGGGTGTTCTTTCATATTTAAGGGGTTCACCATAGAGAAAATGATTGGAAAAGACAATAATTGAAAACACACTATGATATACAAAACACTTAAAATGAGCTAAATGAAGGTTACAAATACTGAAAATGAACAAATCCAAGTTAGGTTATGTGTACCTAGGAAACCTAGAGATGCAAATAGGATTCTGGATATACAAATGGACTAGAAAAATATGCCTTGGAGGACTAAGATTCCCTTGCTACCATCTTAGCCCCCCTATCGTTTATCGGGGCAAGCACAAAATATTTAGATAATGAAACTAAATCCCAAAGAATTTTTGAAAGATTCCACTTGGAGGACTAAGACACCTTTGCTCCTATCTTAGTCCCAATCTAAATTTTTAAAAAGTGTGAATGTGGTCTTGAGCTCCTAGATCTACAATTGCTTCCCCTCGCATCTCAGGTTTTGAAATAGCCAAATCTAAGTTGTAGGTGAATCTCCATGAAGATGACAACTTTGCAATGCAACTTTTGCAACTTTTCAATCTAGATCTACAAACATAAATGGATAAGATTGGAAAAAATTGTTGATTGTTAGTGAATGGGGGTTTGCCTTGGTCAAACCGCTTGTAGGTAATTAAACCTTGAAATGAAATAGAAATGATGAAGAAAATGGTGAATGAACAACATGCAATGCTACAACTCACCAAACCCTTTTAAAGGTTGCAAACTTATGTGAAATAGATGCAATGGATATGGATCTTGAAATACTTGATAGATCTTGAATTTCTTGCTTGCTTAGATCAAAACCCTACATCACAAATTTTAGCACAACAAGACACATGATGCAAGAATTGACTTTGACATGATGCTTGAATCTTGATGATGTCTCCAAATGCTTGATGAATTGCTCTTGAATGCACTTGTGAACTCAATTTGACTATAGTGAATGCTCTCACAAAATAATTGGATTACTTAGCTAGAATGTTTAGGATTGCTTAGGATGAAAATGAGTGAAAGAACCTTGTATTTATACTTATCTATGCTTAATATCCCAAAATCATATCACACCAAGCCGACATATGAATTCAATAAATGAAGGAGGTTAAATCCCGTCAAGATTTGAAATTAAATCCTGAAAATGACTCAAGGAGGACAAAGATGCCCTAGGTGGCATCTTAGTCTGAAGTGATGAAACTTGGGGCACAAACACCAAAAAGGAGCCGAAACAACATGCCTCAAAATTAGGGTGTTAGGACCTCGAGGTGAAAAATAAGCCCTTAGTGGCATTTTAGTCATGACTGGGAATCAAGGACACGCCAATCAAAGTTATTAGGATATCACATATGCATTGGAGAATGTTAGGATTAACCAGAAAAATATGTCATTCATAGGGCTTGTGGACATAAAATAGGACCAATTAAGCCATAAAGAAGGATAAATAAACCAATACAGGCCCAAACAAGTGTGAAAATGCAAGGGTATGCATTTTACTACACTACAATAGATAAAGGAATCTCACAAGGTTTGAAGGTTAAATCCAATAATTGTTGATCAACCATATCAGTAGTTTAAGGGTGAGATAATGAATAAAATAGGTGTATTTGGTCCAGTGATCCACCACCGCTAAGATTATCTATTTGCCACCTAAGAATGGAATCCCAATAATAAAATGCATTGAAACTATTAGTATAAGAATTATTAGATTAAACTTAAAATGGCTTAATAACTTTCTTGAGGTTGCTCAGAAGAAATATGACCTCACATGCTCATAGGTGTTGAAGAATCCAAAATGCCACCAACAGGGGATGAGTGTAATTCTATTAATAACCAAGTATAGATTACCAATTTTGAGATTAAATAAACCTAATTTGATATAATTGATGACTTAGCATATCCAAAAAAAATGTATTACATACTATGGATCTTGTTCTAACTATTAGATGATATCTTTAAATACAAGGTCAATAGCTCATCTATTCTTGATCTTATCTATCTGATTTGTAAATAGTATGGAAAGGGAAAATATGGAGATTTCCTCTTCATATTGACATGAAAGGGAATCTATTGCCACATTTTCCTTGTCCTTATTATGAAAAATCTCAATCATATACTTAATTTTTCTACTAATTTTTTTATTTAGGAGAAGACACTCTTTTCTAAGAGAAATATTTCAAATTATGATGACCACTTTTTACTGAGAATTTATGGAGTAGTGAATAAGTATGCCATTATTAGATAATATGGAGGATCGCTAGCATTTCTTTTTCATGTGTTTATTTAGGTATATTTACATAGTAAGTTACTATTGAATGTTAGGGGCCAACCTTCTTACACCAATATTACACCTATGCCTATTCTAAAGGAATCACATTCTAGAGTGATTTTTTTTAATATTTGGTAGGAAACAATTTAGGAAAACACATGGTAATTTTGAGCATATAAAAGGTCACCTCTATTTATTTAGAGCCATTAAAGGAGATCCTTTCTAGGAAAGTGCTCAAGGGTCTAGGAATTTTATCATAATTATGAAAAATTTATAATAGTAACTTATCAAGTCCAAGAAACCATGTAATATTTTGAGTTTTTGAGGGTTGAAAGGAAGCAAGGTATTCAAAACACACTTCCTACACCAATTTTATGAGGAGAGATTTACATTTTTTCTTTCAACTATTATAATATCGAAGTAACACAATACAAATAATATTATCTAACATACATGAAAATATCATGAATCTCATGACACACAATATACATGGAGAAAAACCTTTTGAGAAAAGACCCCACACTCCAAAATCCTTGTTAATGTATTAGGAATAAATGATGTTTTACAATCACCTACAAAAATATTCTTCTTCATAGAGTATATAATGTTGATTATGGAGTTATTTTGATAACATAATAATACCTGCAAAAATAACATATGAAATCTTATTCCAAGAAATCTAACATATAGAAAATACAAATATAAAGATAACTTCTAAAAGAAACTACAAGAGATGGTCGTCCAAATCCACTTGGCACATTTTTCCACCACCTCCAATCATACAAATGAAAATGTTAGCATAATCAACTATATTACATTGTTAGCAGCTAGCATCGCCAGGAAGATTAACTATTCGGTAGGTTAACTAACTATTTCAGTTAACAGTTAAACCGCTTTCCCTTCACCTGTCGCTCTACTTTGTCCTTTATATTGTATCTGCTCTTATATAATTTGCATTATATTGAATATAATTGATCAGGCATTTACCCCTTGATATGGTATCAGAGCTACACCTGTGCTGTCTTTGAATCCAAATGATGTAATCTTATGCTTGTAATGGTGATTTCTGTGTGAAATGTTTGAACCATCGTACAGACCCATGTTATTACTGTTCCCACTCGACAATGAAGATGATCTAGGAAGGGTGTCTAATTGAGTGGCGGTAATATACCTGGGCGTTTTGAAAGGAAATGGGGTATTGGTCCCTCCATCGCTTGATTTGAAATAATAGAGATTTTCCCAAGCATCCAATGGAAGTGTTGAAATATGCGAGGTATGGCATAGATCTGTAGATGACACCAGTAATATCTTTGTACCTGTGCACAACTCGTTGATGATAAAGGCGTCCAAAATCTCTGCAAAATAAGTGATCAAGTATTTGGTGTTACAAATTTTTGTAGGCCGATATGTTATCTTCTAGCCTGTTAGATGTTGATGCTTGCAAAAAGAACTTGGTGAAGTGGAGGAAAAGACATGGCGTACAATCTATGAAATAAGATGAAGATTTTATGCTACTTTTGAGCATTTGCAGAAGTTAAGATGCTGCTTGTAGATGCAATGAAGACTGATTAATTCCAATGAGTCATTGAGATCAATCTAGTAGATTGGCTACAGAATGTGGATAATACAAAGTGTTCTATTAGATGTTGGTGTCCGTCTATCCAAGATCGGTAATATAATGTTAGTGATTTGAAGATTTTATTTAATGAATCATTGTCAAAGTGCAAGGTCTTGTTCATCTTATGAATGAATTTGTGGAATTTTAAGTGAAGGATTTCAAACTTTATTATATCTTGCAATAGTGTTTTGATGAATTTTTATTTTCAAGAGAGTGCATTTTATGAAACATGAAAATGGAAGTTTAATCTTATTTATGTACAGTGTGTCTTTGTGCATTGGTATGTTGGTGAGGGTATAGAAGAAGGAGAGTTATCTAGAGGCCAAGCAGATGAAGACCCATCAATAACTTCAGGGAAGAACCTTGACTTGGCATGTTTCGTAAGCTTCATTTCAGAAACATATAACTTTTGAGCATTTGCAGAAGTTATGATGCTGCTTGTAGATGCAATGAAGACTAGTTAAGTTCAATGAGTTATTGAGATCAATCTAGTGGATTGGCTACAAAATGTGGATAATACAAAGTGTTCTATTAGATGTTGGTGTCCGTCTATCCAAGATTGGTGATTTGAAGATTTTGTTTAATGAATCATTGTCAAAGTACAAGGTCTTGTTCATCTTATGAATGAATTTGTGGAATTTTAAGTGAAGGATTTCAAACTTTATTATATCTTGCAATAGTGCATTTTATGAAACATGAAAATGGAAGTTTAATCTCATTTATGTAAAGTGTTCCTTTGTCCATTGGTATGTTGGTGAGGGTATAGAAGAAGGAGAGTTATCTAGAGGCCAAGCAGATGAAGACCCATCAATAACTTCAGGGAAGAACCTTGATTTGGCATGTTTCATGGCATAAGCTTCATTTCATAAACATATGACTTGGCATAGGGTTTTCAGAATAAGCTCTCATGTCTTAGGATTGAACATTAGCTACTTTAAAACAATTTCTCAGAACAATGGTGTTAGCAATCACTTTAAAGTGGGGGTATACATCAATAATATCTTTTGACATTTCTCACGTTTCATGGTGTGTTTTTTTCTTGTGATGCATCCTTTTCTTGGTGGTATCATTGGGTTTGATGTCCTCCAAGAGTGCAATATTTGTTAGTGTATGAATTTCCTCTTAGTGGTGATGTGATGCACTACATTCCCTAAGTTGTGAATCTCTTACTCTTGACTTGTCCTTTGTTGGAAACATTAGGCACAATTTTCCCTAAGAAGAAGACCTTATAGGAACTAAACAAAATCCATTTCAAAAAAAACTTTTGCTAGCATTTTTGTTCATAAGTGTTAGAATAAAATGGCTAGTTATCCTTATGAAGCTTGAAACCCTAAATTCAAGGCCACCTTGCATAACACACCTTGCTTTCCTATGGAGACTTTCCTTATTCATAAGTGTTTAGCATAATTCAGCTTGTCAAGCCCTATGAAGCTTGAAAAACTAAATTCAAGGTCACCTAGCATAACACACCTTGCTTGCCTATGGAGCCTTACCTTTTGGTGCCTTATTGAAGTTATCAGTACCTGATGCTTTGATATGGTATGGGAGCCTACTAAGATTGTCTCATTTTCCACCCTTTTGGGATACTCACCTAGTGGACAGCCTGAGGTTCCACTACCTCAGAGTGAGAACGTGACAAAAACAAAACCAGTGGCTTAGATGTGTTCCACATTGATCAAACCATCTAGGATAGATTTTATTGGTCTTTGATGTTGTATGATTTTGTATCTTTGTCATTTTTGCATACATAAGTGTCTTGAATATCTACTTTAGTGTGAATTTATGCCTGCACTCATCTTCACACTAAACTGAGGGCTAAATGTAGTGTAGAAAAAAATATCGCTTTTTCGCAATTAATTTGGGAATGAATAATAATAATAAAATGAGCTTAATAATGCCTTAATTTAGTGTTTTAATATGTATTTTACATATTTAGATTAAGTTTAGGGCCCTTTTAATTAAAATAGACTTAATTGTGCCTTGTTTTTGGTGTTGTAAGGTAAACCTTTACACTTTCATGCTAATCTAGGGATTCATTAATTAATTGAGGTTAATTTTAATTAATTGGCACCTTTAATTTGTAGGAGTAAATCAAAATATCATCAAAATTGAAAACCTTGATATGATATTATATTCACATATATAGAAAAGAGGAAGTAGAGTAGTTGAGGAGTAAAGTGGTTGAATGGATACACTTAAGTAAATGTATGCAACCAATTACAATGTAATATGCCAACATGCCCACCCTTATGAAATTATTCCTAAAACAAAAGAAACACCTTGCCTAGGACCCCACCTTAAGGCTTTAAAAGAAAAACTTACTAATTACAAAATATGTATACATTCTTGAGAAGATTGTCCTTCTTAAGAAACAAATCCTAAAGTAGGTGGAACACCTCTAGAAGCTCCAAGATGAATTCCCAAGTTCTTCCTCCCATGAACCTTCTGAATTATAGACCGTAGTTATTGGAGAACCACCCTCCAAGTTGTCTCCTCGACCCTCATAAAGGTATAACCCTTTGTCCCAAGCATAATTACTAGACAACCACCCTCAATAGGTTGTCTCCTCGACCCTTGTAAAGGTGTAATCTTTGGTCATAGTCTCATGAACTATCTGGGAAATACTCCATACTGAGCTCTTCACCAAAACCCTTACTTGTCTCCAAAAATCAAACTTTACAATATGTGTATCTTCAAATTTGTCAAAAATAACAAAGGAAAGAAAATAAAGCCAAAAACACTTCTCATACAAAACATCATCTCAAAGTGAGAAGCTAACTTGAGATAATGAAAATTCCTCCATCCTTCAATGCCACTAACCTCAAATATGATTCATCAAAGTCTAAACTCATGAGGCTTCATTCTTGATCGTAGAGAAAATATAGCATTCAAATAATGCATCAAACAAGAAATAACTTCTTCTACCTTTAGTACTTTGTCAACTAGTGTCTTCCTTTCAAAATAATTATCATCATATTTTCTTACATCAACCCCACTCACATCAATCTTTGTGGAAATGACAATCACATAAACCTGATTAACTCCTTCGATAGATACACCATTCATCTTGAATGAACTAGTTGTCAGTCTTCACTTCCTTACTTATGCCACATCAAGCCCTTCTAGCAGCAAGTCGTTCAAGCAACTTGTATTGCAAAGACTCGACATTTCCAACCACATATAAACCCTTATTTTTCACCTTCTCCAAGAATATTTTGTGATGATCTCCAACATTAATAAAAAGTGAGAAACAAGTGAAAAATTACCTACGAGTAGGAAGCCATCTTCACCACTCTATTTTTTTCTTCTCGTGGAAAATATCACAGCTTTCTAATGTTGTTTCAGTCCTTGTTTTGAGAGTCTAAAATGCAATTCGAGAATAGTTATGTCTTCTATATGCTACAATACTACAATTCCTTGAGATGTTTCCTTAATGTAATATTTGTCACCAATTTTTGACGCAAATAGGTCAAAGAATGGTAGAATTTTCAACTGATAAATAAGTGAAAAATAACTTTTATTATATCTTCTATGCTCAATAGATTAGCTCAGAATCCTATACTTTCATTCTTCAGAATGATCGACCTATTCACAATCACAAATTTTAGTCGCATTCACACAACCTACATCAACCCGATGATTCCCCTAGGCAGTGACTAGCATGGAGGGCGACAAAATTTCAAAGAGAAATTATTTGCCATAACAACTCACTCCTTCCATAGATCTATCCCAAGCGCGTTTTGCACAATCTATCAATCTCTTCACCTATTGCAGACCCAAACACAATCACACCATGCCTCCAAACATCTTTTTTCCCTCTCGATTTATGCATCGCCACATCTGAGCCCCATACATACTCTTTCACGCTTTTTCAATAGCGGTTAATGAAAGCTTGGAGAAGAGACTATCTTGCCATCAATATTGCATTCTGCAAAGGCTAAGTTTCTACTGTAGACAAAAACACAGCAGAAAGCAAATAACATAAGAAAAACAGAGACAATGAAACGTCCGTATAACATGCTACAACATACAACATATAATTTATTGATGAACTGCCAGCATAACAAAATGCAGAGATATGTATGTTATATCGAATCTGCATAGCTCTCATATATTTTACATTTACAAAGCATCTTTATTTATAGATGGAAATATGGCGGTCAGTGAAGAGAAGAGAGGATAAGATACAAATAAGATCTTCCTGCGTAGAAAATGACAGCTAAGGACTTCCTGTATAGAAAGTGACAGCTACAGCAGTTGGAGATAACATGAGATTAGATTATGTGCAGTGGAGTAAAAATGATTGCAGAATGAAGTAAATATAGGTTGCAGATGGAGTAAATACAAATTGCAGATGAAGTAAATACAGTATGCAGAATGCGCTGGAGATATCAGTATCCTATCGGTGGTCAAACTTTGTCGGTGGATAAATTATTTCCAACACTCCCCTTTAATTTCGACCATTGATTGCTTCAGCATCAATAACACCTAGTCTTTGTTGTAGTACTCAAAATTTTCCTTTGGTAATGCCTTAGTAAAAATGTCTGCTAATTGATCTTCAAATCTACAAAAAACGAGGCAGCTTTCTTCATTATTGACCAACTCTCAAATAAAATGGTACCTCGTATCAATGTGCTTGCTCTTCTTGTGGAAAACATGATTTTTTGATAATGCAATAGCTGACTTGTTATCACAAAAGATTGTTGTTGGCTCTTCTTGATTATGCAACAAAACTGATAAAATTCGGCACATCCATATTGCTTGACATGTTGCGGTAGTTGCAACTACATATTCTGCTTCGACTGATGAAATGGTCACTATGGGTTGCTTCTTTGATGCCCATGAGACAACTCCAGATCCAAAATGAAATATGTGTCCAGAAGTACTCTTCCTGTCGTCTATGCTACCTACAAAATCACTGTCAGTGTAACCAACCAAATTAAAATAATTAGTTTTGGAATATAAAATTTCATATTTTGTTGTTCTTGCAACATATCTTAGTATTCTCTTTCCAACTTTCCAGTGAGAATCTTGAGGTGAATCCATGAACCTTGAGATTAAAATAATTCCATACATAATATCTAGCCTTGTAGCTGTAAGATACATGAGACTTCCAACAAGTCTTTTAAACATAGTTGGATCAACATTTGACCCTTTATCTTCTTTGTTGAGTTTTATTCCTATGGCAACTAGAGTTGAGGATGGATTACTTTTTAACATTCTGAATCTTCTCAATACATCCTTCACATACTTAGACTGACAAATGAAAATTCCTTTTTTCATATTGAACAATTTCAATGACTAAGAAGTATCTCATTAAGCCTAAATTTGTCATTTCAAACTCTTTCATTAAGGCTGACTTGAACATGTCTGCAAATAAATCTGCACTGAAAATTAAATCATCAACATATAGACTCAATCAAAATTTGACCTTGCTCATTAGTCTTTGTATACAATGTGGGCTCATTGTTACTTCTAATGAATTCATTACTTATCAAATATGAATCAATCCTATTATACCATGCCCTAGGTGCCCGTTTCAAACCATAAAGTGTTTTTTTCAATTTACATACTTTATTTTCATGCCCATATACCGCATATCCTAGTGGATGTTGAAAGTAAACTTCTTCTTCAAGAAAATCATTCAAAAAAGATGATTTAACATCCATTTGATAAACCTTCCAATTATTTTGTGCAGCTATTGCTAAAACAGTCCTAACTATATCAAGTCTAGCAAGTGGATCAAATGTTTCATTATAATCTATTCCATACTATTGTGAAAATCCTTTTGCAAATAATCTAGCTTTATGTTTTGCAACTCTACCTTCAACATTAAACTTAGTCTTATAGACCCATTTGACTCCTATAGCATCTTTATCTTCAGGTAGATCCACTAACTCCCATGTCTGCTTTTTTTTTCAATAGAATTCATTTCTTCATCCATTGCTTTGATCCAATTATCTTCTTTCACTGCTTCTTCAAAATATATAGAGAATAAAGCAAAACTTGAATACAAATCTACATTCTCTTGATCTTGATCATATATTTCTTTTACACTTCTTATTTTCTTACTTCTAGAGCTTGGTTTTAAAGAAGCAAGTGTAGGATCCAACTCATTACTTACATTTTAATTGGGAGTAGGTTGGTTGGCCTTCATAGTTTGATGATTGACCTTGCACAAAATTTCTTGGTGGAGTACTTGGTCCAGCTTGATTTGATTGGCCATCATTTTATTTTGTTTCTTCTTCACTATGACATATTGGTGCTCCACTTATGACTATACTATCAATGTTTCCATCCCATGCTTCTTCCTCCTTAAATTTAACATCCCTGTTGATAATCATTTTCTTTGAAATAGGATTATACAATCTGTAAGCTTTTGATTGCTCACTATAACCGATTAAAATACACTTTTCACTTTTATCATCCAATTTTCTTGTTTGGCCTTCAACATACTTATGGCCATTTCCATTATGGTTTTGTTCTTTCTTTCTGCTATACCATTTTGTTGTGGTGTGTACTTTGTTGTAAATTATTTCTTGATACAATGATCTCTGCAAAATTCTAAAAAATTATTAAAACTATATTCACCACCTCTATCTGATCTGAGTATCTTACTGTGTAGACCACTTTTCTTTTCAACCATAGCTTTAAACTCCATGAACTTACTAAAGGCTTCAGACTTATGCTTGAAAAAGTATATCTAGGTTTTCCTACTAAAATCATCAATAAATGTTAGAAAATATATGCTTCCACCTAAAGATGGAGTTTGCATTGGTCCACATATATCAGTGTGAATCAACTCTAATGGTGTCCTTGCTCTGTATGAACTCCTTATAGGAAAACTTTCTCTATGTTGTTTTTCTAGTATACAACTTTCACATGAACTAGCTGGATTCTCTATGGGTGGCAAACCTTTCACCATATTTCTCTTTTGCAATAAACTCAAACCTTCAAAATGAAGATGACCATACCTTAAATGCCAGAGCCATATTGGGTCTAAGTACATTGTTTTCAAACTTACTTCCTCTGTTCCTTGGATGTGTTCAATCTGGAGGGGGAACATCCAATTATTGGTCATCTCAACCCTTGCAATTAACCTATCACTAGGATTTCTATTCAAAATTGTACACACATCATTATTAAAAGAAACTCTATACCCTTTTTACACTAACTGACCGATACTCATCAAGTTATGTTTTAAACCAAGTACAAAAAAGACATCAGAAATATATCTCTTTTCTCCATTCTTAGTTAAAATATTTATAAGACCTTTCCCCATTACAGATACTTTACTATCATTTGCTAGTTTCACCTTAGATTTTACAGAGCTATCCAAACTAGCAAATAATTCACTATTACCTATCATGTGATTACTGCATCCACTATCTAAAAACCATATATGACTAGAACTCTCTTGAGCAACATTACATGTTAAGAATAATCCTCCTGAGCTATTATCTGATACACCAGATTAATTTGCATTTTGTTTATCCAGTTCTACTTTTTTCTTCCAACATTCATTTGCAAAATGACCAAATTTCTTACAGTGATAACATTGAGTATGAGATTTATCAAACCTGGGTGATTGTTGTTGAAATTGATTTATACCTCGTCCTTTGTTATTGAAATTCTGATTAGACTAATTAGTCCTTTCTCCTTGATTTGGATTCATGCGTCCAACTCTGCCTCTTCCCATTCCTTGAAGTTTGACCTTCCTCTTCCTCTGTTAAGTGACACCTGAGATATAAAAGCATTCTCTGAAGAAGAATTATTATTCCTATTCTTTCTGGATTCATGATACAATAAAGATCCCAACAGTTCATCTATAGATAACTGAGCTAAATCTTTTGATTCTTCAATAGAAACTACAATTGCATCAAACTCAATAGGTAAAATTCTAAGTATCTTTTCAATCACCTTTTGATCTACAATATTTTCACCATGCGATCTCATTTGGTTAACAATATTTATCACTTTAGTAAAGAAATGGTCTATAGATTCAGATGCATTCATATGAATAGTTTCAAAACTTCTCCTTAATGTTTGTAACTTAACTGTCTTTACTTTGGTTGTACCTTGGTAAGCTATCTCTAATGTATCCCAAGCTTGTTTGGACCTGATTTCTGCAACAACTCTAGGAAATACTGACTCATCCATAGCTTGTTGAATAAAAAAAAAGGCTTTAGCATCTTTTTTCTTTGTCTCTTTTAGTTGGTCTTTTTTTGCCTGTGTTAATGCCAAGAAGGCTACATTATCCTATGGTTTTGCAAAACCATTCTCTACAAAATACCATACATCCTAAGAACAAAACAATGTTTTCATATTTATTGACCAAAAATCATAGTTCTTACCAGTGAATAGTGAAATTTGAGGCTGTGTGAGATTATTCCTTGATGCCATGATTGTAGACTTTTTTGCTACAAAAATCTAATACCTTCAAACTATGGCTTCTTGCAAATAGCAACAACTTTCTGCTTATTTCCAAATCTTACAACCTTCTTCTGAGGCTTCTTCTCTTCAAACGCTTGTTCTCTTCTTCAATATGTTTTGAAATAGCTCCAACTTCTGTCGTTGGAATTTCGACAGTTCTCTCCTCCTTTTTCAAAACAGCTTGCAAGACATTTGTCTTCTATTGAGACACACAATCTCCTTAGCTCTGATACCAGTTGTAGACACAAACATAGCATAAAGAAAATAACATATGAAAAACAGAGACAATGAAACATCTGTATAACATGCTACAACATACAACATATAATTTATTGATGAACTATCAGCATAACAAAATGCAAAGATATGTATGTTCTATCAAATATGCATATCTCTCATACATTTTACATTTACAAATCATTTTTATTTATAGATGGAAATATGGTGGTCAGTGAAGAGAAGAGAGGATAAGATACAAATAAGATCTTCCTGCATAGAAAATGACAGCTAAGGACTTCCTACATAGAAAGTGACAGCTACAACAGTTGGAGATAACATGAGATTAGATTGTGTGGAGTGGAGTAAAGATTATTGCAGAATGAAGAAAATACAGGTTGCAGATGGAGTAAATATAAATTGCAAATGAAGTAAATATAATATGCAAAATGCACTGGAGATATCAGTATCCTATCGGTGGTCAAACCTTGTCGATGGAGAAATTATTTTGAACATCTATGCCATCCCTCTTCTTTCTCCAGGATTAAATGAAATTGGACTCGATATGCAAATCCTACACTTCTTACGTCTTCAACATCGATGCTTATCAATCTCTTGGTAATATATAAGCTTCAACACAAGCACAACGACTCTAATACCACATTCAGAATATCACAAAAATTGAATACATTGATCCGATATTACATTCGCATATATAGAGAAAAAGAAGTGGAGTAGTTAAGAAGTGAAGCAGATGAATGAATACAGTTAAGAAACTATATGCAACCGATTTATATGCAACTGATTACAATGTAATATGTCAACATAATTCAAATCCAAGTCTAATTAATTACAAATTTTGAGGGATAAAACCTGACATTCATTAATGTCATAACATAAGATTTAACATTGAGTAATGTGTGTCCTAGGAAAGTGGCTTAGGACCCATTCATCATAGGGTGAATGGGTCCTCACTTGCACCTAGGACCTAAATTCAAACTATGTTTTTGGTGGTTTTTCAATGATTTCAAATGTATATTTAGATGTCAGCTTCTGATAATTGAATTTCAAGAATTAATGTTAAGATATGTATAAGTAAGAGGTCATTTCACTAAGTTCATCCTAGAGTTTTTATGCAATCATTTCTGGAGCAATTTTATGAGATCAAGAGCATTCAAGAGCATTTTCAAGGAATTTCAAGGGTAGAATTATTGAAGATGATTGCAGCAATCAAGATTTCATCATCATGTCAAATATTTCTTACATCATGCATGTTGTTTGAGCTAATATGGTGATGTAGTGTTCAATATTTATGCAAGTATTCAAGGGAATTGTTTCAAGACAAGTTTCATAATCAAGATCTACATCCATTGAGGCCACTTCATGCTATTTTACAAATATACAATCCAAAGATCAAATAAGCTTTAGTGATTTGTTACATGTTGTTTATTCCTCATTCCTTCATGCTATTTCATTGTTTCATTTCAAGGTATAATTATGAAAATTATGTTTAACCAAGCAAAACCCTCATTCCTTAACTAACAACATTTTTCTTTATTTGATGTGTGATTGCAGGATTTAGGTTGAAGATCCTTTAAAGAGAAAAAATGAAGAAAGTTGCAAAGTTGTCAAAGTTGTAAGAAAAGTTGTGATATCATGGAAACTCCTCTACAAAATTTATTTCCAGTTGTCCAACTATGAGAATCAAGAATCTGGGAGTGCAGATACAATTGAACAGAACCGAGAAAGCATTTTTCAAGAACCCTATCTAGGCCCATTTTCCACAGGGTGAATGAGTTCCCAGTTAGCTTCGAAAGGTGACTTTTGATGAAAGGTACAGATTGTTTTCCCCTTTCTAGATCTGACTTTTCATTACTGTTTATGTTAGATTTGATTACTATTCATCATTTCATTTTATAGCTTACATTTTAGAGTTATTTTGATGGTTTTGATATTTCTATCCAAAGTGTTATTTAGCTTATACCCCCGTCCTTGCATAGATAGGACATTTGTTGATTCATAGCTTGATTTGACTCACCATTTTTCATCGTTAGTCACTTCATTATTTTGGATCTCATTTCCGTGAATGAAATTATGGAAATAGGTTATTTTGGTGAACCCCCTTTCATAACATTCCTCCATCATCCAACCTTTACAAAATTTCCCTTTATTTCACTAAATATACATATTCATGATTATAGACTAAATATCGAGGTGCAATAAGATAACCATGTCAAAACATAAAGAATAGACAAAAGTACCTCTCAAATATCTAAACATTCACTTATTATAAGAGATTTATTATTTTTTGGTTCATGAAATATGTTTTCTAAGGATTCAATAAAGGAATTGAATTTGTCCTTCTTCTCATCTTTCATCTCTTTGATTATCTTGATCAAATGGTGTGCTTCTTTCTAAAGAGTTAAATTATCTCCTAGTTATTGCTTCATTATTTGTTGGATGTCTTCAATATTCTAATTTTGATATTTTTTATGGCTCACACTTTAAAATCTACACACTTTAAACATAGTTTGTTACAAAAATTGGAAATACACATAATTTATGCATGTGTCATCTAAATATTATGACAAGACTCAAATAAATTGTAGAGATTTGATACTAATTGATATGTATTTTATCCTAAAAATAATTGGGAACTAGGGAAACAAACATCTATTATTATATCATGTTACTTAGATTTTTAAAGTAAATTAAAAATTAGAAGGAATTGAGAGTTGCAACACAATAATTTTTATTAGAAAAAATCCCTTGTAAGGGATGAAAAATACAACTGGTAGAGGTAGTTTCTCTATACCTTAGTGTGTTTCTTAGCATAGAGAAGTACGAAGTTTTGTATAGCCTATATAAATTATATCACCACATACTCTTACTTCTAAGAGACACCAATTTAGTTCCCCCTTCTATCTTCCCTTGAACTCTTACTCAATTTATATAAAGTGTTTAAAAACTCCATTTGTTTGTAAAAAACCTTATACATGAAAAGTAAAGAGATAAGGTCATTAAAATAATTTAATATTTTCTTATTTTTCCCATTCAAGTAAAATGTATTGTGCCACTTTTGATATCACCATTATTGATAATTTGTACCCATCATCCTATAAAATCATTAAATTTTGCATATGGAATTGAAATTAGGTATTGTCTATTTTGAAGTTGTATAAATTTTCAATCAAAATATGCATATATAACCATATTAAAAATTTGATGCCTTCAATTATATTTTTTGGTCCTAGATAACATGTTGAAGTATCTTTTCCCTAAAAGATGACTTTTACTAATAGATTCAACATAGATTAGTTCTACGTAATAACATCATACAATGTAATTTTACCACTTGTTCTACAATTGCAAACTTCTCTATTGGAATCATTAGGAAGTATTACAAACATATATGACAAAATGCCTTTAGGAAGATAATGTTAATAAAATGAATATAACTTTTTTAGGTCATTTGCATATTATTTCAAAGCAACGTTTGTTAAATGGTAAATTAAAGAGGAATAAAGAAACCCTAGTAGAATAATGTTTAAATAAAATTAAAATATTATAATAGAAAACAAGTCTCATCTTGATTCATAAAGCCTATGATAACTTAGGTTGTCAAGTGCCAATCATAAGACTTTTAAAAAATGTGCTCTATTTTAATAGCCCATTAAATACATGTATTAAAATGGGATGTCAGTATTACAAATTTTAAAGAGAGTGGATTTTCTATTTAAACTTATATTCTTTAGTTGAAAATTTCTTAAAATTAATTTGTTTAAAATAATTGTAGCATTCATATGACCACTTAATTAGATTTTTTAAAGTTCTCAATAAGTTGTAGATAGCATGACTTCATAATTAAGTTTTCTATATAATTGTATGATATAAAGTTAAAGTTAAAATTGAAAGTAATATCACTTGAATTTTTTGTCAAAGAAATCAATATAAAAATACCAAAATAATCACAACATCAACCTAACATTGATTTACACTTAACACAAGTACTACCATATTACACCAACATTAAAGCAACATTAAAGTTATTGATAATTATTTTAGTTTAAAATTAATGAAACTGTAAATTAGTTTACTTGAGAACACAAAGCTATTCCAAATGTTATTGTACAAATGTATAGCTACAACTCATGGTCTTTGAGATTCTCATGTAAGTTTTATAAAATAATTTTACATTGATCCAAACATTCATATATTTATTGTGTTTATTAACAATGCATTTTGTAAGAAGTTTAGTGTGGTTTTGGTCATTAAGAATGTATAATAAAGCATTTTTTATGTCTTTCTTGTAAATGTGTGATAAAAAATTAAATATGTTCATTTATGTAAACAAATAGATCACTCTATTTAAACATCCTTTATTCTAATAATCAAACATTGAATAATCATTTTACACCTCATCTATATTTTTAAAAAAACTATGAATATTCATCCTGTGTTTATAGAAGAAATCTTTAATAATGTGAAATAAAAAAAAATTGTATACGATATTATAATTGCTGCTATTACATCCCTTTATGGTCATCAACTATGGACTAGATAATGTTGGAATACAAGAGGCATAATAGAACAAACACAACTTCATTCAAATTTAAACACTAAAAATTAAGAAATTTAGACATATGCTTCAAACCCTAAAAATTTATATTATACTATTTTTTAAAAACATATTTCAACTTCTCACAGAGTTGCTGCTCTTTTCTCCTTCAATCATACTACTTCAGAGAAAATTCTACCTTTTATACTCTTTTGAGTTTTTATCCACAACATTACAAACTTCTGATACAAAGTATTTTTTTTTCTGCTCTTGAGAGCCTTATTTTTCATATCCCCTTACACCTTTTACCAAAAACTCAAATACATGCACCTATATATAAATTATCTAGTAGCCTGAAAAGACCAACATTAATTACAGTAATAAAATCCATTAAGAAAGCCCAAGTTGTCTCCGTCCAAACACATTTAAAATATGTCCAAATCATATTAAGAAAATGTCCTTATGCAATAACTAACCGCCAACATGGACACCTCAACGAACCGCTGCCAAAATGAGCAAAAATTGCACTACCATGCATGAGACAAAATAGGCATGTGATACCGCACTACCGCGAGGGGCACCGTAGAGGACCGTGGTATCGCGGTTAACTGCGCTACCGCAGATGGCAAAGAAGAGTGTCGCGGTATAGCGGTAACACCGCCCAACCATGAGGGGAGATGAGAGAGGCCGCGGTAAAGCGGTAACACCGTGCTATCGCGAGGGGCCAACGAGGAAGCCGCGGTAAGGCAGTGAGATGAGGAAACCGCGCTACTGTTTTTTCTACTCTTGAGAGCCTTCTTTTTCATATCCCCTTACACCTTTTACCAAAAACTCAAATACATGCACCTATATAAAAATTACCCAGCAGCCCGAAAAGACCAACATTAATTACAATAATAAAAGCCATTAAGAAAGCCCAAGTTGTCTCTGTCCAAACACATTAAAAATATGTCCAAATCATATTAATAAAATTTCCTTATGCAATAACTAACTGCCAGCATGGACACCTCAATGAACTGCCGCCAAAACGAGCAAAAACCGCACTACTGCGCATGGGGCAAGACAGGCCTGCGGTACCGTGGGGTACCTTACTACCATGAGGGGCACCGTACAGGACCATGGTATCCTAGTTAACCACGCTACCGCAAACGGAAAAGAAGAGAGCCACGGTATAGCGGTAACATTGTGCTACCGTGAGGGGAGACGAGAGAGGCCACAGTAAAGCGGTAACACCGTGCAACTATGAGGGGCCAATGAGGAAGCCACGGTAAGGCGGTGAGACAAGGAAACCATGCTACCGCGGGGAGCAAGCAAGTAGGCTACGGTATGGCGATAATACCACGGTACTGCGAGCAATGAAAAGGATGGTGGTGGTAAACCACCCAACCACAGGGGACAAAAAGAACGCCGAGGTATCACGGTAAAAACTAAAGTTGGAATTAGTTCCAACACTCCCCCTTAATTTCAACTTCTGATTCTGCCTCTTCCATTGATTTTGTTGATAGCTTGATCAGCCTTCTCTTTGTCTGCTTCTCTGCATGAATACAGTGATCTCTTCAGGATCTTCTTCAAATTTTTCCTTAGCTACGACTAGCTCTTCACCTTCCATCTGACTCTAACTTCTGTCAATTTATCAAGAAAACACTGTTTCAATACAATTCTTTGACCATTGATATCTTTGTTTATCTCTGAGGGCTGCAGCCTCATTTTCTCTTAAAAACATCAATAGAAATCATTCATTCATTTTTTTCATCATTTTGCAATCTTCCTTTTACATTATGCAAGTTTTCAATCTGCTTTGTGGCTTCAGCCTTGCTCAGCTACTCAACTTTAACAAACTCTTCTTTTGCAATTTTTCTTCTGCTATTATCTTCTATCATAGAGGTGGTTTCATATTACCACAAACTAACTATAGTGAATCCATTCCTATCACTGACTTATTCTTTTTTTTTAATTCTTCCCATAGTGGCACATTGCTGGTACTAAGGAATCCAATCATTAGTTTTATCTTTTGACTTCATTCTTGCTTACAGAATGCTACAACATTTCATTGTATTTTTTCTTTTCCCAATAACTCTAGTTGTATACTACCAATCTTTTCCTTCTTGGTTCATGAATCTTTGAACTATTGTACCCTTTCAAACTTCTCCTTTCAAATTTTTGAGCCTTGTCTTCTTCCATCACATCTTTAATTTCGTCATGCAAAAAAAAACCTTTTGTTGTATGACATAGAGAGCTACGGCTCTAACTCTTGGTTGTGACTGCAATCTTTACACAAGATGGTAATCATTAATTGCTGTGTCTGTGACCTCTATTTTATCAATTTATATGATGAATTCTCTCTAGTGCACAAACAAATTTTATTACAATTTTCTTTCTTGACAGCTTCATATCTTGCTTTTCAAAAAAAACATTTTGAACAATACATTGACTGATTCTTTGACAGCTGCAGCTGTATCAAACTTTTAAAATTTTACAAAGGTAGCTTCAACTATATTTCTAGATTTTTATATCTCCTTACACATGACCCATCTACACTCAAACTAAGAAGTTCTTGTGACTTCATCTGCACTTCTTTATTCTATAATTGCAACAATGTTTTCTAACTTTTCAAAAATAGTCAAACTTGTTATCACACACAAATGATGCAATTCATTTTACCCTTTCAGCTGTAACATCAGTTTCAACATGTTTTGTATCAATTCTTCAAAACATTATTATGGTATTTTCTATATCTTCACAATCTGAAAGTGTCTCATTAGAGAACAATTTATTTTCACTCAAAACATTTTCCATTACTTTTGAACTTTCATACCTCTCAGAATTTTTATTAACCTTCACATATGTACACTTATACAATTTCTTAAGCATACCTATTAGCTTCTGCCAACCTAAATCACTGGTCCATCCACAGTCCATCTTTATGCATTCTGATGTAGACTCATTCTTTGACACCTTATTCCAAAACATTTCTTCACAATGATTTTTCGAACCACAAATACTGCAAGGGTGTAAATCCCAACACTTCTCCTTGATGTGACCTCTTCTATGACAGTGTGAACACTCATTACTCTTCATTTCTCTAACAAACTTACCTGCACTTGTAGCAACATTTCCCTTTCCTAGGACGTATCTGAGACCTTCGTGCTTGGGCCTCATTATAGCCTTAATTGGCTCTCTCATTCCTTGTTCACGTTTTCCAAGACCTTGTCCTATATAACCCATTCTTTTCATGATTTTCAACCCTACATTCTCTTCACAACAATTAGCATCTTTTGCAGATTCTGAAACTTTATCATAGCTAGCCATATTTGCAAATTCATCAACATGTTCATCTTGACACTTTTTATCACCAACATTTTTAATAAAAACAAATTTTTCAAATGAAGAACACAAATCTGTTGTGTCACATGAGACATCACACACTAAAGATTTTTCTTTCACACAATCATTACATGCTCTTAATTTATCATTTTCTTCTTTCAATTTTGTGATTTCCTTTAGCTGTGAACAATTTTCCTCTTCTACCCTTTTCAATATTTTTCCCAAATCTTCATTCTTTTCCTTCATTTCATCAAACTATTTTTCTCTCAGTTCAAATTCTTCATTTCTTTGCTTAATATTTTCAAAGAACTTCAACCTATCTTCTAGCTCTTCATTCTAGCTTTAACCTTTCTCAGTTCTTTCTCAAGGTCATCATTTTCTTCTAACAGTAAGTAGTTCTCTTTCTGCATCTCTTTTATTTTTTCAAAATAACACTCATTGTTCTTTTTAACAATACCCAATTCATCTTTAAACAAAATCAACTCTTCCTCTAGAACATCTTTTGCAGATGACAAATTTTCATTCTCTTTCTTAACCCTTTTTCCTACTTTCCCCATTTATAACAGGAAGTTTCAACTTACCTTTTTTGATCTCATGATTGAAATTCAGCAGTTGGGACTGCAACTTTTGTTTGTTCTGGAAATGAAAGTTCTGCACAATATTTTTTTTTAACTCAGCTTTTTCTTTTTTGACAAGTCTCATCAACTATATTCACAAATTTGAAACACCTCCTTGTAATAGCTTCTTCTTTCTTGTAGGCTTTTGCTCAGCTTCTCCTATTATAGTTATCTCTTATATGTTCTTCAAAACACAATGCTTCTGGATCTTCTCAATAATTCACTTTCAATCATTCTTCTTCTTTTCTCTGATGTACACAACCTCTTGTTTACTTCTTCCTACAACTAGTTAGAAAAAAAAAATTCAAAGCTTCAAACACTCCAAATCAGCCAAACTGACTTTAACTTTTTCAATCTTTCAAGTTTTTCTGATATTTTTCCTTCCTAGGAATGACAACTTTCTTACTCAACTACTTATGCTATGAACAATTTCCTTTCTCTGTCAAAGCACTTGTGGCTTCCCTAAAGCTATGACTTTTAAAAAAAAAAAACTCTTTTCTTATCAAATCCCTTCACAAACTTCTCAGATTTTGCAGACATAATGCTCTTAGACACTCTATGGCTTTTCTCAAACTAGACAGTGATTACTTCACACAGATTCACCATAAAAATCTACTCCCAGTGAGCCTGATCGACGTTTCTCTGATACCACTTTGTTGGAATACAGGAGGCATAAAAGAATAAACACAACTTCATTCAAATTTAAACACTAAAAATTAAGAAATTTAGACATATGCTTCAAACCCAGAAAAATTATATTATACTATTTTCAAAAACACATTTCAACTTCTCACAGAGTTGCTGCTCTTTTCTCCTTCAATCATACTACTTCAGAGAAAATTCTACCTTCTATACTCTTTAGAGTTTTTATCCACAACATTACAAACTTATGATACAAAGTTATTTTTTTCTACTCTTGAGAGCCTTATTTTCATATCCCCTTATACCTTTTACCAAAAACTCAAATACATGCACCTATATAAAAATTAGCCAGCAACCCAAAAAGACCAACATTAAAATTACAATAATAAAATCCATTAAAAAATCCCAACTTGTCTCCGTCCAAACACATTAAAAATATGTCCAAATCATATTAAGAAAATGTCCTTATGCAATAACTAATCGCTAGCATGGAAACTTCAATGAACCGTAGCCAAAACAAGCAAAAACTTCGCTACCGCGCATGGGACAAGATAGGCCTATGGTACTATGGGGTACCACACTACCATGAGGGGCACCATATAGGACCGCGGTATCGCGGTTAACCGCACTACCATAGATGGCAAAGAAGAGAGCCGCAGTATAGTGGTAACACTGTTCTACCGCGAGGGGAGATGAGAGAGGCTGCGGTAAAGTGGTAACACCGCGCTACCGTGAGGGGCCAACGAGGAAGCCATGGTAAGGCAGTGAGACGAGGAAACCGTGCTACCGTGGGGAGCAAGCAGGCAGGCTACGGTATGGTGGTAATACTGCGGGACTGCGAGCAACGAAAAGGATGGTGGCGATATGGCGGTAAACCGCCTAACTGCGGGGGATAAAAAGAATGCCAAGGTATTGCAATAAAAATTGAAGTTGGAATTATTTCCAATAGTTAATGTTAATTAAAGGCAGGGGGGTGGGCTTATATCCCCAACATCAAATGCAGTCACTTGTGCATTCTTACACAAAAATTGAGCATCTTCTTTTCCACCGTTATAGTTTAAATTTATATAGTCTACTTTGATTCCTTGACAAGGAATACTTTGGCTGCATTCAAAAGCAACTGTAATATTTGTAGCAAATGTTCCAGTTATGTTCTTGTACAACACATTACTAATCTTCACACTAGAATTTCCCTACAAATATATAACAACAACAGACATAAAAATACTACCATTATTAACTACAACTGTTGAAGCTTATTCATTTGCACTAAAATCAGATAATATATACCTTCGTAGGAATTCCATTTGGAGAATAATATTGGTCAATTATAATAGGATTTTGTACGTTGTCCATTTTTACATTTTGGAATGTTATACCAGTTGTAAAACCATTCCCTCCCTGCCAGGTTTTGATCCTTACTCTGTTCTGTGTGTTATAAAAAGAAACTCCACTTACAGTTATGTTCTTCATAGTAGCAACGATGTTATTTTGACCAAGACTTCCAACACTTCATTTCACACAAAACAAAACCAAACTTATTTCACTACCCAACATTGGTTTCCAAAATATCAATTTATGCAACAACAAAAACGTATATTTATGAATCCTCCATATTATTACCTGATTCCATGCCCTGGCCCACATGTAACCCCTTCAATGGCAACATTGAAAGATCCTGGTCCAATAGAAATATAGTCATCTCCTGAAAATGAATAGTAAAGTTACTTTAGTAAGAATTCCTTCAACAAATAAATACTTGATTAAAATTAATTCATTCATCAACAATATATTTAGATCCATGGGCTAAAATTAATTCATCGTATGAGATAAACAAAAGTTACCTATTCCTACAATGATGTCTCTAATTTTAACATTGGAAGATTGCCCCATGCGAATTCCATTAGTATTGGGACTGTCATTTGGAGCCTTAATAGTCACACCTTCAACCTCAACGTTATTGCAGGTATTGAAGTTTAAATGAAATTGCTTGTTGTTGATTGAAGTGATCTTTCTCACTATGGTATTCATGGTGCCCGTAAATCTCAATGTCTATTTACCGAAAATAACAGATTCATTAGTTACTACAAATTATTGGTTCTACAAGAAGAGGTGTGGAAAGGTGTAGAAGTAGTACGAGAGAGCTAGAAGTAGTACTGTGGGTCCAATATGATTTGTCTTCTACTCATGCAAAATATATAAAATTGAAGTCAACTATAGATAATTATTTATAGAATATCAATTTTACAAGCTATGACAACCGAAGAATTCTCTGCGAATAAAATGATTCATAAAATTGAAAATTGTAATAGTACAGTTTGTTGGAGTTTCACTCCACTCTCGCATCTATTCCCTTCCCTTACCATGCCCCCGTGCCCTCAGACTCACCCGCTCACGGTTCGGCGGTGTCTACCGAGCTACCATGCCCCTTCTCTCTCCTCTCCATGGTCTGACAGTCGTCTCTCCAATAGTCTACCGCTTTACTGCAATCATGCTTTTCATAGTCAACAGTTTCACGGTGGCGGTTATCTCAGTCTCCCTTACTACGCACGTTAACCGCATGATGCCTACAGCAATGCGGTTAACCACCAGATCATAGTTACATCCATACCGTCGTTACCCTTCTAACCATGTGCGGTATCACGGTGAATTTTGTTGCACCCTACCTGTCCGTTTAATAACCGTTGGATCACGGCTACCACTATCTCGTGGTTCCCTTGCTAACCGTCTGTGGTAGTGTGGTGGACCATCTGTTGATTGTCAGTGCACCAACCACCATACCATGACTGTCTTTCTCCCTCACTGCAGTAACATGGGTTAGCATTTTGTGCTTATGCACCGCTCCACCGTTGGTCATCCGTTCCCTCACCGTGGAATAGTGGTTAGCTTGTTTTTTGATGGTGGATGTTTGTGTGGTGTGCGCTGATGAACAGTTAGGATGAAAGGACGTTTATTTAAGTCTGTAGGACTATGTTTATTTCAAGGTGGTCATGATTTTGATGGCTAACTTTAAAATCCTTTAATATTGTATTGATGTCGAGTGGTCATATAAACTTTGATTTATATATGGGCATGTTTTGTAATTTTTGATAGACAAAAAAGGAATATGAAAATTTCTCTGAAGTAGCAAATAAATTATTGACTGTTCTGTGTTTGAATGAGTGAAATTTAAAAATTATTTTTCCTATGTTTATCTCTTCTTATTCCTTCACGTGGTATCAGAACCAAAGGTCATTTGTAGAGAGTCTGTAAATCATGGCAACAAGCACAAGCTTGAGTAATCCCCAAATTCCATAGCTAAATGGGAAGAATTATGACTACTGGTCTATAACAATGAGAGCATTGTTCTGTTCACAAGATTTATGGGAGTTTGTAGAAAATGAGTTTCCAGAGCTTGTAGATGCAACAACATTTAATGCCTTAACTCAAGCAAAGAAAGATTTACTAAAAGATAATAAGAAGAAGGATTCTAAGGCACACTTCTTCATTCTACAAGGAGTACATGAAAGCATTTTTCCCAGAATTTCTGCCACAACCAAGTCCAATCAAGCATTGGACATTTTATAAATAGCATATCAAGGAATGGACAAAGTTAAAACTGCAAAGTTGCAAATACTGAGAAGAGAGTTTGAGACTCTATTTATGAAAGATAATGAGTCTCTAGATTCATATTTTACTCAGATAATGGGATTGGTAAACCAGATGAGAACACATGGACAGACACTAGAAGATGTCAAAGTTGTAGAATTTTTTTTAAGAAGCTTACCAACAAGATTTGAGTCAATTTCAGTCACAATAGAAGAGACAAAGGATCTCACACAATATTCAGTTGATGAGTTGTATGCTTCACTTATTTCTCATGAGCACAGACTCAACAAAACAACAAATATGTCATTGGAGCATGCATTCAAGTCACAAACTTAAATTAACCAAGGAAGAGGTAGAGGTAGAACAAATTTCAGAGCAAGAGGAAGAGGCTTCAGCAGAGGTGGAAGAAATAACCAGGGTATGTGCAGGATCATCATGGAAAAAATAGGCCCTTAAGTGGCAATAAAAAGACAAAAAATCAGAGTTAGACAACTTGACGTAGAAATTTGAATAAGTTATCTATATTATTTAAAAAATGTAAAAATAGAATCTTTAGAAATTTGAATTTAGTTTCTAAACTACTAGACCTTTATTTTAAAAAAATAAATCTATTTGGTAAAAATTTGAAATTTCAATGCAGTAGTATTTAAATTTCAGGGTAAAAATAAGAAGTAGGTGTCTGTCTGACCACCCTAACCACAATAAAATGATAATATTTTTTTATAATATTTTAGATATAAGTAGAGGACTCATGTCCCGATGTGATGCATATTTTTTTATAATTTTTTTTTAAGTAAATAATTAATTATGAATTTTTTAGCACAACTTTTAAAAAATATAAAAGCTCGTCTGTCTAACCACCTTAACTTGATCAAAAATTCATGAAATTCATTTTTTTCTTTTTTAATCCTATATTATGCAAAGCATAGAATGTGAGGCATGTTTTGGATTCAAAAAATGTGATACCATTTGAAAGTTATAGATGTTTTTCAATTAGCCTATCAATTAGGACTTTATTTGTAATTCCAATAAAAAATGAATAATAATTATTTATCAAATTCAAAGTAAAGCATAATTTATATTGGTGGAAAGCTGAGAATCTCCTCTAAAAACCCTTTTCATTTCATCAATTTTGGGTTAAAAAAAAGTCGTCAGCCACATGGACCATCATATGGCTTACATATCACCACTTTTTGGCCCATCATGATCTTGCACATACCCACCAGTCAAGTTCAAGTGGAAGAGGCAACAACCAAAACCCATCTCAGAATTTTCTTCAAGGTCAAAGGTATGAGAAATCTTAGGTCCAATGCCATTATTGTAAAAATTTTGGACATTACATGAATGAGTGTAGGAAGAAGCAGTATGATATGGCTAGACAAAATGCAAACTTTACTAAAGAGAGTCAAGACCATAGACCAGATAAAAGCATAATGTTTTTAGCCTATGATGTAGCTCAAGCTAGTGAGAAATAAGTTTGGTTTTTAGACTCAGGCTATAGTAATCATATGACAGGGAATTTAGAGTTGTTTACAAGTCTAGATGAGAATATTAAGTCAGATGTCACCTTGGGTAATGACAACAAAGTGTCAGTTAAAGGAAAGGTAAATGTTAATATTCTGACCAAGCAGGGGGAGAAAAAATATATCTCAGATGTTTATTTTGTGCCAAGTCTGAAACACAATTTGATGAGTGTAGGACAGTTAGTTCAAAAAGGTTATAGAGTGACTTTTAAAAATGGGTTGTGCACTATTTTAGACAAATACCCAAGTAGTCAATTGATAACTAAAGTCAATATGACAAACAATAGAATGTTCCCTTTGAGAATTCAGCCAGCATTAAGCACAAACTATGCACAAGCACAAGAGGTGTCAACTGTGACTCAAACTGTCTTTCAGGCAGAAGTAAAGGATGAAAACTAGCTGTGGAACTTAAGATTCGGTCATTTAAATTTTGGAGGTCTGAATTTGCTTCATAGGAAGAGCATGGTAAAGGGAATTCCATTAATTTAAAAACCCAAGAGAGTTTGTGAAGGTTGCATACTAGGAAAGCAGCATAGAGAGTCTTTCCCAGCAGGGAAATCAACAAGAGAAAAAGCACCATTAGAAATTGTTCATTCAGACTTGTGTGGCCCAATGCAAACACCTTCAATTGGTGGTAGTTATTATTTTCTGAATTTCATAGATGATTATTCAAGGAAGACATGGATCTATTTTCTAAAACAAAAAAAGTGAAGTGTTTAATTTATTTTGTCAATTCAAGTCTCTTGCTGAAAAACAGAGTGGTCATTTTATCAAAGTGCCGAGAATAGATAGAGGAGGTTAATACATATCAAGAGAATTTTTAATTTTTTACAAAGAGAATGGAATACAAAAATAGTTCACAACAAGATACATGCCTCAACAGAATGGTGTAGCTAAGAGGAAAAATAGAACCATAATGGAGATGGCTAGAAGTATGCTAAAAGCCAAGCATTTAACAAATGAGTTTTGGGTTGAAGCTCTATATTGTGCAACATATATCATGAATAGATGCGCAACAAAAAGTGTGATGAATATTATCCCTGAGGAAGCATGGTCTGGTAAAAAGAAAAGTGTATCTCACATGAGATTTTTTGGATGTGTTTCATATACACATGTACCTGATGAATTGAGAAGAAAACTTGACAATAAAGGAGAGAAATGATTTTTTGTTGGATATAGTGAATAATCCAAAGCATATAAATTGTTTAACCCAACAACAAGAAGGTTATAATTAGCAGGGATGTTCAATTTGTTGAAGATGAAGCATGGGATGGAAGTAAAGAGAGCACAGTAAATGTTACAGTCAATATCCCACAAGAAGAGAATGAAATTTCAGTTCCAGCTTGTTAGAACCCAAAACTTCCATAAAATTCCTAGGGTTTTCCTATTACTTTCCCTCAAATTCCATGAAAATATTAAAGTCTTTTCCCTTTTAATCTAATATTTTCCTATCTTTCTATGAAATAATTCACTTGTTCCCCTTACATTAAGCCAAAAAACAACTTATTTTTACCACTAAGCTTTTACCCTTTGAAAATACTATCCTTTCGATTCCTACTGCTTTACCGCGAACATCTATCAAACCAACCACGGTACCACGGTGGAGGCAAGCCATAGTCATGAAGACTGTTACCACTACACTGCGAGCAGTCATCTGACTGACCACGGTGACTATGGTGATAGGGTTAGCAACCAATGAGGTGGCGGTCAATAGATAGTTATCGCTCAACCGCAGGGTGGTCAAGAGGAAGCCACGATGATTGTGGTAGAGGTCAGATAAACGTTGGAGACAGTTGGTTACTGGCAAGATGATGGTAGTGGCGGCTAAGGTACATGCAAGAAATGTTTACCACCACACTGCTCACAGTCAACTCATTGTCCGCGGTATCACAGTGGCGGTTAAAGACAATTATGATAAATATCACCATGCAGTCTCCAAATAGACATCGGTGATTGCGGTAGCAGCCAAGGAAGTAGTTTGGAGGCATCAAAAGATAAAAGTCAATGGTTACCGCAGAACAACTAGGAGTTATGATGCAGACCGCGGTTATTGCGGTAAACCGTTAATAGTCAGTAGTGGCGATTACCACCACACCATGACTAGCCAGACATGGCACCACGGTGATCGCGGTGAACAACGATAATGGCAAAGGTGACTACTACAGTACCACTGGCAGTCAAGCCAGAGATCGTGGTAGCAAGGTAAGCATGGAGATAGTCATCACGGTCAGCAGAGTGAAGATAAGTTGGGGCTAGTCACCACATAACCGCAGGTGGAAAAGTCAAACCCATAGTAGAGCGGTGAAAACAATGAAAACCATGGGGAGATAAAATATAAAGACCGGTCAAGGCATAAAGTGAAACATAAAGGTGGGAAAAGAATTGAAGTTAAAATTTGACACAGAACTATAGTTGAAAACATTTAATTTTAAGGCAATATAGTTAAATGTTTTAATTTTGTCCGCAGAATGTAAACGACTGTAACAGACAGTGAAGGATCGTGACCCTTAAAATTTTGTGTATAAATACTTGTAAAAATTAGTAAGATTAAGGGAGAAGGTAAAAAAAAAGAAGGTAGATTAGAATAGGACAGATTGCGGGAAGCATAATATTTTTCAGAATGTTTGCATTCAAGAAGACTATGTTGCATTTATAAGATTTGAGGAAGATAATGAAAGACTTTTGATTTTTTGGTTTCATTCTGGTATCAGTTGTTTGTTGGATTTTTGCAATTATTTGATTGTCTCCAATCTAATGTTTCTTAATTATTTAAATTGAAATATCAAGTATATGTTTAATTTATCAGTGCACATTTGTTGTATCTGTGTGGTTTGATTAATTGGTTTCTTCAAGAAAGAATTAAATCCCTTTCAATCAATTACAGTAATTTGGGAATGTTATTTGGATCATTAAGAAGAATAAAATAGTTAGGATTGATATTCTGCCTCAAGTAGGGTCTGTCAATCATATTATTGCATGTTTATACCAGTTATAAACTCATATTTGTATGCCAAACAATTAGAGATTTTCTAGATAAAAGCCATTCATTTGGGACTTTCATTTGACTCCATTTTACCCAACAAGGGACTAGTCTCCCTTACTTTCATTTGACATCTATTAACTGAACATATCAAACTTCACTTTCATATTGCATACACTATTTATACCAAATTTATCTAATACTACATATACAATTTTGACTAAATTTAGATCATATCTATCCACTTCCCTTTGCCATTGTGGATAGTTTAGTCAAGTAGAAGCCTAGTCCAAAATCCGCAGCATTCATATAGGTACACCCACCTAGGTAGAGCCTTAAGAGTAGAAGGTTCAACTGTACTGGTTGGCCTTGTTAGTTGGCCAATAACATTGTGAGAGCTTGGCAACCTCTCATGGTTCAAACCTGCATTTTTGAGACCCAAAAAATTAGCGACTTTGCTGGGGAATAACTTGAGAAAAGTTCGGTGGCAGGCAACCATTCCATATAGAGTCATTGAAGAAAGATTCACAGATAAGAAATTTGAAAATTGACTCCGCTGGGTGAAATAATAGCTTTTCTATTTTTCTCACTTAAAAAAAAAAAGTGGGTGGTGACTTTGAATGAACAAGTGCATTGGGACTGATAAAATAAAATACAAATCAAAAAGAAATTGTCCTAGAGTTAAGACTATCACGATTACTCACAACATGCAAGGATGAAGATCTTTGTACAAAGATAATGAGGGTCCTAGTGATAAAAGTAAGTGGAATTACAAAAATGATCAGGGCAAGAAAGTGTCTAAAGACCTGGGCCCAACAGCAAAAAACAAAACATCGAAACCACCAGTAGAAACACATAATTCATATGATGCATTAACAAATGAAAACAACCCATCTAAAGAACTTCACAGTCCAGAGGAGAAAAGAAACCCCCTCTGGCAAATAAACTATGAGAAGGATGATGAGCACATGGCTAATTTTGAGGCTAAAACAAGGAGAGAGTTTGAATATGAACAAAGAACAACATGTTTTAAGGAGGGACTTGAGTATGAAGAAGCATCTGAAAAAAATCATGAATTTATGACCCAAGATGAGCCAGATGCACAGTTAGAATGCATGAGGCAAGAAACAGAAATATTAAGAATAGAATATGAACAAAGGCTTCAGGAAATGAAAGAATTTGAGAGATTGAAGTTGCAAAAGGCCCAGATTAAAATGCCAATTGTTGATTCACCTAAATATATGCCCCCTCATAAAAATAATAATATGAGACCATCAAATTCTCCACAAGCCCACCGAAATCAGCCAAGGAACCAATATGGACATCAAAATGCTTCACCACAACATAAGGGTGTTCAACCACCTCCTTATCAGCAGCATGTACCCCCACAAGGTCATCAATATGTGGCAAATAGGAATCCATTATACTAGCATCAACATTACCAAAATCCTCCTCCACAATATACAACCATGATCAGGCAATTTGATCTGGTTGGATTTCAAATATACCCTTACCCCCTGGATAACAACTGGAGAAACTTAGTCACAAAATTCACAGGAAGTAGTGCAGTCATAGCCAAGGAGCATCTGAGAAAATTTAAAGCAGTTATTCAAGACCTGCATATGCAATATGAGGATGTACATATGAGATTATTTATGATCTCTCTGATCGAGGATGCCAAGTACTGGTTTAACAGTCTACCAACAACATTCATTGATTCCATTCATATATTTTATGAGCAGTTTCTCTAGCAATATGGGAACTAATGTGCATCAGAGTTTGCTTTACATGAGTTGGTAACTGTCCAAAAGCATCAAAATGAGTTAGCTTATGAATTTAATCAGAGGTTTGCCAAACTACATAATAAGATACCTCGTGGACCCAAGTTGGCTAATCTTGCAACATTGAGCATCTACTTGAAACCTTTTGATCCCAAAATAGGGTATGAGCTTAGAAACAGAGATCCTAGGAATTTGGCTGAAGCTCAAAAGATAGCACTCACAATTGAGAATAATAGGAAGACTGCAGGGATGATTTATAAAAGGGAAAACCCTAGGGCTCCCCCATATATTCCCCTAAATAGACAAGAAAATACATATAATAATGAAAGACCAAGGTTGCATGACATGCCTTACAATAAAAACTAGAAGGATGGGTAGCCGGTAAGTGATAGACCAAGGAATAAAATAACACCATATCCATTAAAAAGGAAAGGAGCATATATGGTAGATAAAAGTCCCTGGTGCTCAGTTTGTTATGCACCACATTCCTCGGATCTTTGTGGTACAACTCAGTCAATACCAGAAGAAGACATATTGAAAAATGATGGTGGTAAAGACCAGAATGTTTACTTAACTTCCCACACTCTTAATTCTTTGGAGCAGGAATATTCATCTTCAGAGGAGGAAGGATATGAGTATGATGTTGATCATCAAAAATACAATATTCATATGGCAGAGCAATAGGTTTTTTCTGACTATGAAGAAAGTGAAAATGAGCAAACACCCCCTATTGCATCATGTCAAACTAACATATGTAGTATAAGGAGACTAAGTGAAGAAGAGATTGAGAGGTTAACTATTAAAGCAGTGGAGGAAGCTAGAAGCAAGTATCAGTTAAGGAACAAAATAGTGAATGAGAATGAGGGTGTTCTGAGAGGAATATTTGTAAAAAATTAAAAAGTATCAAAAGAGGCATCTAAGAGGACAGATGATAAGCAATCTGACAAAAAAGAGCATAAGTGTACTTCTAAAAAAGAGGGTAAAGAAGCCTCCATCGATGAAAAAAATCCAAGTAAAACATGCAAAAGGGAAGAGGAGGAAAGCAAAGGAGAATTAGAACCAAAGAAAATAATCAGAACTTAAGGTACATCCTTTGATTTCATACAAACCTTATCTCAACTAAAAATATCTGTCCCATTACTTGAAATGATGAAGATTAAGGAATATAGGGAAGGTGGCATTCAATTGATGTCTAATGGGAATCAAAATGTAAACCTTGAAACTAAGGAGGTCCATGAAACCACTAACAAGAAGAAGGAGATAAAATTTCCAAAAGCCTGCTTAATGACTACACCACAGATTGACCCATTTTTTACCACCCTGCTCATAAGTGGCAAGTTAGTGAGGAATTGCATGATAGATTCAGGTGCTTCCATGAATATTATGCCAATAGGGGTAATGAAATAGCTTGGTATGTGGGTAGATGTGGAAGGAGGTAAATGCTACGCCATGGATAGCAGGCCTGTTCTGGTTGTAGGAGTAATAAAAAATGTTGAAGTAAGGTTAGAAACCTACCCTCAAGCTGCCTACAATATTGATATAACCATAATTGACACACCTACTCAATTTGGAATGCTTTTGTCAAGACAATGGACTGCAGCAGTAGGGGGTAACATTGTGTAGTTCAATTTATCATATGCCACTATACCAGTAAATGGTGAAGAGGTCAAGTTATATAGGGAGCCAAGAATGAATCAAATTGTTGAGTGTGTTCGTCAAGAACAACTTAATTGCTTATGTGATGTAGATTTGGGGAATTTTAGAGTAGAATTATCTCAGCCTGAATTAATGAACAAAGACCCAATTGATAAACATATTTTTGAAAATCAGCAAGCTGTGTAGAAAATGTACTTTGATGGGGCATGCAGTCAAGAAGGTAATGGCGCTGGGATAGTTTTCATATCACCTAAAGGTACGACATTTAAATATGCATTTCTACTGGCTTTTGAATGTAAAAATAACATGGCAGAGTATGAAGCCTTGCTAATTGGTTTTAACATGGTTGTCAAACATAAGATTAAGTTGTTGTCTGTCTTGGGTGATTTTGAGCTAGTTGTATCACAAGTCAGATCAAAATATGCTGCAAAGAACAAAAGGATGAAACAATATAGAAATGTTGTGTGGGATATAGTGGAACTGTTTGATGTATTTTCAATTGATTGGGTAGATAGATCTAAAAATTTGATGGCTGGTTTATTGGCTAATGTAGCCTTAAAGAAAGATGATATCACTTTAGCAGGGGTATCTCAGGTTGAATTCAAAACAAGACCTACTGTCCCTGACAACATACATAGCTAGCAGGTTTTTAATGATGATGCTAACCTTTTGAAGTTTCTTCATTGTATAGACCAGTATGAAGCACATGAGATTGATTTCAATGCTTTTGTGAAAGAAGTAGATGGAAAATAGACTGTGCTTGGTAAGGAAATTTTGCAGCTTAAAACAAACAAGCTTCCCAAAGGGCTTGTGGCATTGGGGAGAGTGTATGATGGAAATGATCGTTCTCTCATGAAGCAGACACCTATTAGAAAAGAGGACATTGAAGAAATAAATTTGGCAACTAAATTAGCACCTAAAATGGTTTATATTGGAAAAAGGATAATCCCAACCATCAGAAGAATGCTGATTACATTGCTAAGAAAGTACAAGCATGTGTTTGCTTGGTCTTATGAGGATTTGAAGGCATATAGAGAGTATCTTTTTCAACATGAAATTCCACTGAAGCAAGACGCAAATCCATTTAGACAAAGACAAAGGCCTATCAATCCAACTCTGGAACCTAAGATGCAAGAGGAATTGGCGAAGCTTAGAGATGGAGGTATCCTCAAACCGATCAGGCATTCAACATGGGTGTCAAACCTAGTTCCTGTAAGAAAGAAGAATGGAGATATCAGACTGTGTGTGGACTTCAGAAATTTAAATGTGGCATCCATCAAAGATAATTACCCTCTACCTAACATGGAGGCTATACTGCATAAAGTAACAGGGTGTGAGCTATTATCTATGATGGATGATTTCTCTGGTTATAATCAAGTTAAAGTCAAAGAATCTGAGCAATACAAAACAACTTTTACAACTCCATGGGGAACATATGTCTATGTAAGAATGCCATTTGGTCTCACAAATTCAGGAGCGACCTTTCAAAGAGCTATGGACTTAGCATTTGCAGAATTGATTAATGCTATAATGGTAGTATATCAGGATGACCTTACTCCTTACTCAAAAAGGGCTAAAGATCATGTAGAACATCTGGAAAAATTCTTCATTAAATCTTTGGAATATGGTATTAGCCTTAATCCTAAAAAATGTCATTTTGTTGTCACAGAAGGAAAACTCTTAGGACATATTGTATCAAAAGAAGGAGTTAGAATAGATCCTGAGAGGGTTGAGGCCATAGAATAGGTACCTATTCCTAATACTATCAAGGCCATTCAATCATTCTTTGGACAAATTAACTTTGTTAGGAGATTTGTGTCTAATTTTTCTGAAATTATTAAACCCATATCAAAAATGTTAAGGGACAAGAAATGGACTGGACTCTGAAAGCATTGGAAGCCTTTGTGGCTATCAAAAGGGCCATCAAAGAAGCCCCTATCCTCAAATCTCGTAATTTCACAAAACCATTTCAGATATTTTATTTTGCTTCATTTCACACCATAGCAGCTGTCATGCTATAGAAAAATGATGAGGGTCATGAACAACCTATTTCCTTTTTTAGTAAGTCATTGCAGGGGTCAGAATTGAAATATGATATAATGGAAAAAAAAGCCTTTGCATTAGTAAAATCCACAAAGGCTTTTAGACCGTATCTTGTTGGAGCCAAAGTGATTGCTTATGTTCCTCATACAGTTGTTAAAGATATCTTGACATAGTTAGAAGTAACAGGGAAGAGATGCAAGTGGATTAATAAAATCCAGGAGATTGATATGGAAATACAAATTACTAAATTGGTAAGAGGCCAAGGTTTGGCCAAGTTAATGGCAGAAGAAAATATTGAAGTAAATCAAATTTGCAATGTGGAAGATGAAGGAAACACAATTGCAAGTATTGAGCATACACCTTGGTATACAGACATCATGTATTACCTCAAAAATATGAAGTGCCCTGAAGGACTTAGTGATAACTAGACAAGAACTTTGAAAATACAAGCATCTAAATATGTATTCATAGAAGGCGATTTATTTTGGAAGAACAGGGATGGGATGTTGCTATTATGTTTAGATGAATCACAAGCTGAACATGTTTTAAAAGAAATACATGAAGGGGTCTGTGGAGGCCATTATTCTGCAAAGACAACTGCACATAAGATTCTTAGGGCAGGTTATTACTGGCCAATAGTTTTCAATGATTATTTTTCATATGTGAGAAAGTGTGAGGCATGTCAGAAGTTTTGAAGGAAAATGAAATATCAGGGAGCTTTACCACTTAGACCTGTGCAAGTTGAAGCCCCATTTCATCAATGGAGGATTGATTTTATTGGGGAGATACAAGAGAAATCAAGTGGAGGGCATAGATGGATACTAGTAGCCTCTGATTACTTCACCAAATGGGTAGAAGCAATCCCAAGCAAGAAAGCAACAAGTAAAATTGTGATCAATTTTTTGATGCATAACATTATTACCAGGTTTGGTACGCGATTAAGACTAATTACAGACAATGGGATGTGTTTCAAATCTAGTGAGTTTAGAGGTTTTTGTAGTACACATGGTATTAGTATTTATTATTCTGCCCCATATCACCCACAAGCTAATGGTCAGGCAGAATCTAGCAACAAAAGTCTTTTGAAAATCATAAGAAGAATGCTCAGTAAAAATAAAAAGTCTTGGGATTCAAAGTTAAGATTGGTTGTATGGGCAGATAGGATTACTGTGAAAAAAGAAATTGGAAAATCTCCATATGAATTAGTGTATGGAACACAAGCTAGGATGCCTTTACAAAATTTGTTGCCAGTTTACAAATTTATCCTTCAAGAAGATATAGATGTTCTAGAACCAATGGACGAGAGAATGGAGCAACTGGCGGAGCTTGATAAAATAAGAAGAATAGCTCAAAACCAGAATATAAAGTTATAGTCATAGATGAAGTATTTGTTTGATAAAAAAGCGAAAAACAGAAAATTTGAGGAAGATGATCTTGTACTAATGTGGAATGCTAGATGCCAGGAGAAATGAAAACATGGGAAATTTGAAGCATTTTGGTTGGGGCCCTTTGTTATTGTTGGTAAAAGAGGAGAGGATTCATACTGCTTGCAGAACATGTCTAAAGAGAAGCAGGAGTTGCCTGTACATGGGCAGATCCTGAAGCATTTTTTCTCTTGAGGAGTTGCAGAGGGTTAAGAATTGATAATGCATGGACAATTTTTATTTAAACCCCTTTAAAATCTTCTTTTCCATGCACAATAGTTTAAAAAATGTTGAAGGGTCTGGGTTTTCCAGTACATGGACAATCTCAGGAATTCCCTTATTGAAAGTGTTTGCTTTCCTTTCCATGTATAGTAGTGTAGGGTTTTTTCATCTCCTCCATGCTTTTCCATTCCCTCCAGCTGCCATTGCCTTCATTTGTCATATCATTTACTTGGTTTGCTCTACCATAGAATTCTAGATACTTGCAGTGATTAAAAAATCACTCATCCCCAATAGGAGCCACTCTTAGAACCCAAAATTTCCATAAAATTCCTAGGGTTTTCCTATTACTTTCCCTCAAATTCCATGAAAATCCTAAAGTCTTTTCCCTTTTAATCTAATATTTTCCTATCTTTCTATGGAATTATTCACTTGTTCCCCTTAGATTAAGCCAAAAAACAACTTATTTTTACCACTAAGCTTTTACCCTTTGAAAATACTATCCTTTTGATTCCTATCGCTTTACCATGAACACCCATCAAACCAACTGCGGTACCATGGTGGACGCAAGCCACAGTCACAAAGACTATTACCGCTACATCGTGAGCAGTCATCTGACTGACTATGGTGACTATGGTGACAGGGTTAGCAACTGGCGAGGTGGCGGTCAATAGACAATTACCACTCAACCACAGGGTGGTCAAGAGGAAGCCGTGGTGATCGCGGTAGAGGTTAGATAAACGGTGGAGATAGGAAATTATCAGAAAGATGATGGCAGTGGTGGCTAAGGTATAGGAAGGAAATGTTTACCATCACACCACGCGCAGTCAATTCATTCTCTGCGGTATCGCGGTGGCGGTTAAAAATAGTTATGATAAATATCACCATACAGTCTCGAAATAGACCGCAGTGATTGTGGTAGCAGCCAAGGAAGTAGTCTAGAGGTGTCAGATGATAACGGTCAATGGTTACCGTAGAACCACAAGGAGTTATGATGCAAACCATGCTTATTGCGGTAAACCATTAACAGTCAGCAGTGGCGGTTACCGCCACACTGTGACTGGCCAGAGATGGAACTGCGGTACTGCTGGCGGTCAAGCCAGAGACCGCGGTAGTGTGGTAAGCATGGAGATAGCCATCGTGGTTAGCAGAGTGAAGATAGGTCGGGGCTAGGCACCGCATAACCGCAGGTGCAAAAGTCAAACCCACATTAGAGCAGTGAAAATAATGAAAACCACGGGGAGATAAAATATAACAATCGATCAAGGCATAAAGTGAAACATAAAGGCGAGAAAAGCATTGAAGTTAAAATTTGACGTAGAACTATAGTTGAAAAAATTTAATTTTCCGATAAGGAAATATAATTAAATGTTTTAATTTTGTCTGCAAAATGTAAACGACTGTAACAAACAATGAAGGGTTGTGACCCTTAAAATTTACTGTATAAATACTTGTAAAAATCAGTAAGATTAAGGGCGAAGGTAAAAAAAAAAAATAGGTAGATTAGAATAGGAAAAATTGTGGCAAGCATAATATTTTTAGAATGTTTGCATTCAAGAAGACTATGTTGCATGTATAAGATTTGAGGAAGATAATGAAAGACTGTTGATTTTTTGGTTTCATTCTGGTATCAGTTGTTTGTTGGATTTCTGCAATTATTTGATTGTCTCCAATCTAATGTTTCTCAATTATTTAAATTGAAATATCAAGTATATGTTCAATTTATCAGTGCACATTTGCTATATCTATGTGGTTTGATTAATTGGTTTCTTCAACAAAGAATTAAATCCCTTTCAGTCAATTACAGTAATTTGGGAATGTTATTTGGATAATTAAGAATAATGAAATAGTTAAGATTGATATTCTACCTCAAGTAGGGTTTGTCAATCATATTCTTGCATGTTTATACTAGTTATAAACTCATATTTGTATGCCAAACAATTAGAGATTTGCTAGATAAAAGCCACTCCTTTGGGACTTCCATTTTTCTCCGTTTTACCCAACAAGGCACTAGTCTCCCTTACTTTCATTACTTAGTTTCATTTATTTCATTTGACATCTATTAATTGAACATATCAAACTTCACTTTCATATTGCATACACTATTTATACCAAATAATTTATTTGATACTACATAAACAATTTTAACTAAATTTAGAACATATTTGTCCACTTCCCTTTGCCATTATGGATAGTTTAGTCAATTAGAAGCCTAGTCCAAAATCTGCAGCATTCTTATAGGTACACCCACCTAGGTTTAGCAGAGCCTTAAGAGTAGAGGTTCAACTGTACTGGTTGGCCTTGTTAGTTGGCCAATAACATTGTGAGAGCTTGGCAACCTCTCATGGTTTAAACCTGCATTTTAGAGACCCAAGACAACTAATGTACATGTTGTCCCTATTCAACCTCAGACAAGTGGTCAACAATTGACACCAGTAAGCAATGTAAGAGCAACAACAAGAAATTTTGGCGTAGGACCTTCAAGTCCACATTCTATAGATCCAAGTGATCTTTCAAATCCAACTTTAGCCAGCATGAGAAGATAGAAAATCAGAAGCATGAGTGATATTTATAATCAGAATGAAGGTGAGAACAATTTTCAGCAATTTACACTTTTTTCATTTTATTTTCAAGCTGAAGATCCAATCCATTATGAAGAAGCAATCAAAGAAGAAAAGTGGATAATAGCAATGGATGATGAGATAGATTCAATTGAAAACAATCAGACGTGGGAGTTGCAGAGTCTTCCAAAAGACAAAGATGTCATTAATGTTAAATGGATTTATAAGACAAATTCAATGCAAATGGAGAAGTGCAAAAGCACAAAGCAAGATTGGTGGTAAAAGGTTATGCACAACAACCTGGAATAGATTATAATGAATCATTTGCACCTGTAGCATGCCTTGACACGGTCAGAATTTTATTGGCATTAGCAACACAAAACAGTTGGTTAGTTCATCAAATGGATGTTAAATCAGCATTCCTTATTGGCTATCCTAAAGAGGAATTTTACATTGAATAGCCACCTAGATATGAAATATTGGGACAAGAAGACAAAGTTTTCAAGCTGAAGAAGGCATTGTATGGTTTGAAACAAGCCCCAAGAGCTTGGTATAGCAGAATAGACAATTATTTTACACAAAATGGATTTACCAGATGCAACAGTGAACCAACACTGTAAACTAAAGTGAATGAAGATGGTGAAATTTTAATTATTTGTCTGTATGTTGATGAATTAATCTTAATTGGAAATCTGTCAATTGAAATGTTCAAAGTAACAATAATTTGAGATGATAGACTTAGGTTTGAAGAAGTATTTTTTGGGCATTGAGGTAACACAAAATGACAATGGCATTTTTATTTCACAGGAAAAGTATGCCAATGATGTTTTGAAGAGATTAAATATGGTGAATTGTAAGGCTACACCCACATCAATGATAACTGGTCTGAAACTGAGCAAAGAAGATAAAGGATCAAATGTGAATTCAACTTTGTACAAGCAGCTAGTAGGGAGTCTGATGTATCTAACAGCCACAAAGCCTGATATAATGTTTTCAGTTAGTTTGATCTCCAGATTCATGGAAGCATTGAAAGCATCACATTGGATGGCTGGAAAGAGAATTTTGAGATACATTAATGGAACTAAAAATTATGGCATCAATTATACAAGAACAGATGAATTCAAACTAATAGGTTTTACTGACCGTGATTGTGTTCGAAGTGTTGATGACAAGAAAAGCATATCTGGCTATGTCTTTCACTTTGGCAATGGAGTAGTTGCATGGGTTTCAAAAAAATAGCCTATAGTCACATTGTCTTCAGTTGAAGCTGAATATGTTGCAGCCACAAGCGCATCTTACTAGGTAGTATGGATGAGCATAGTGCTGAAGTAACTTCAGATTGAACAGATTGAGCCTACAAATTTTTTTTGTGATAACAACTCAGCCATAGCTCTGTCAAAGAATCCAGTGTTTCAAAAACATAACAAACACATCGATACTCAGTTTCATTTCATCCGAGAGCTAATCAACAATGGTGAAATCGTTCTGGAGCTTTGCAGGTCAGACGAGAAGCAAGCAGACATACTTACCAGGTCACTGGGCTGAGATGAATTTATACGCCAAAGAACCAGACTGGGCATCACAAACTGCGAGAGTTACGCTCAAGGGGGAGTGTTGGAGTTTCACTCCACTCCCACATCTATTTCCTACCCTTACCACGCCCTCAGACTCACCCGCTCACGGTTCGGCAATGTCTACCGGTCTACCGTGCCCCTTCTCTCCTCTCTGCGGTCTCACAGTCGTCTCTCCCACAGTCTACCACTTCACCGTGGTCATGCTTTTCATAGTTGGTGGTTTCACGGTGGCAGTTATCTCAGTCTACCTCGCTACTACATATTAACCGCATGATGCCTGCGGCAATGTAGTTAACCACCGGATCGTAGTTACCTCCATACCGTCATTACCCTTTTGACTGCGTGTAGTATCACGGTGACCGTCGTCGCACCTTGCCTGGCCATTTACTAACTGTTGTATCATCACTACCAATGTCCCATGGTTCCCTCTCTAACCGTCTGCGCTAGTGAGGTGGTCCGTCTATTGACTGCCAGTGCACCAACCGCCATACCATGACCATATTTCTCCCTCACCGTGGTAACGCGGGTTAGCATTTTGTGCTCAGGCACCGCTCTACCATTGGTCGTCCATTCCCTCATCGTGGTATAGTAGTTAGCTTGTTTTTTTACGGTGGATGTTTGTGTGATGTGAGCTGGCGGATAGCTAGGATGAAAGGACGTTTATTTAAGTCTGTAGGACTATGTTTATTTCGAGGTGGTCATGATTTTGATGGCTAACTTTAAAAGCCTTTAATATTGTATTTATGTGGAGTGGTCATAAAAACTTTGATTTATATATGGGCATGTTTTGTAATTTTTGATAGACAAAAAATAAATGTGAAAATTGTTTTGAAGTAGCAAATAAATTATTGATTGTTCTGTGTTTGAATGAGTGAAATTTAAAAATTATTGTTCCTGTGTTTATCTCTTCTTATTCCTTCACGGTTGGTTTTTATCGATCTAGTATATCCTTGTCAGTTAGCTGATAGGTTTGGATTGCCACCCACAGACTTTTTATATCAATACTTGTATTTGAAGAAAGAAACTCTTTCCATATAATATGGAAATTTGAAAGTCTTTTAGAATTAATTATATATAAGAATATGTTGCATTTGAATCCACCTATTTCATACCTTTCCATTCATCTTTGTCCACCAAGAAGCTCCTCGTCCATCAAAAATTCCTCCACCTTCAACAGTTAAGCCAATCACATTCATGAAATGCAGCCAATATTTTTTTATGTTTTCACTCCACAAGCTATTGTCTATAAAAGCAATAAGCTTCCCAGTTACCTACTCAAAAGTACAACACATAAGGAAAAAAATTTGACCATTTTTGAGTTAATCCAACACAACCAAAATTGTAAATATTTTTGTGGTATTTTTTCACTCTATTCAAGTAGTCAATAGAAATACATGAATTTCCTCAGAATTAGATATTTCACCTGCATTTTAATTTTATCATTTTGGCATGGCCCCTCAAAGGAAACTGGATTGATTAGAAACGTTAGTTTTGGTACATATACAATTGACGACCCAGTTGAAGAACAGGGAGCATTCCATGCTGCTAGAAAGGCCTACATTTCACAAAACACAAATTAACAAAATGAAAGTATTAGTGATAAATGGAAATTTTAATCTATTTTCGATCATCTTTATTCATTTGAAACCTTGTACCGTACCAAGCTATCATCTGTTTGTCTGTCGACTTTTGCACCATAGCTAAGAACATTAAATATATTATATGTGTTATAGTTCTAGCTAGCCAAGAGTCTGACATAACATACAACAGGCATATTGGATGAGAACACAAGAAGAATAAACACAAATATGAACATAAACAGGTTCATGTTTTTCAGTACAATACAATCCACAATGTATAAGAAAACTTGCAAACATTAAACTTTGAAAAACTTAGATGTGGAGACACGATATTGATGATGAGTTCAAAAATTAGTGTAGCTTAAATAGATGTGGGAAATACAATATTTGATAAAATTCTACAACCATGAAATTATTGCTATTAAGTCTGCGGCCACCACAATCAGTCGAAGGGAAGAGTCGCTTTAGAAAGAAGGACCAAAAATTAGATGCATGCATTTGTGGCTGAATTCGAGGATTAGGATTATCTCACAGTCCACCGTCATTTACCAAAACATAACTTTTGTACATTGTCATCAATAAATTCAGGGAAGAACCTTTCTACTGAGTACATTGGCATGATTTTTAAAATTTCTTAAGCAGTAAACCTGGCAATAAAGTTACGAGAGAGGAAAACGTGATGGGGATAAAATTCCATTAGTCATTTCTTTACAAACAAGGGAAATTGACGACTATGTTTCAGTTAGACTATATTATTTTAGGGTGAATACGTGGGATTTTCAATAAGTTCTCGTGATAAAGCAATGAATTTAGTTTATGGTAGGTCATACACATGTTTGGGCTGACCTGAAAGTTTAGAGCATAAGGAAGATGCTAACTACCAATATGTATGAGGACAAGTATAGAATTGCAAATAGAATAAGAATAGTTTAAGAGAAGTCACGTATTGTATGCAGCAGATAAAGGATGATAAAACACTTGTTCACTGATGGGTATATGCAGGATCATGATGGGCCAAAAAGTGGTGATATGTAAGCCATATGATGGTCCATGTGGCTGATGACTTTTTTTTTACCCAAAATTGATGAAACGAAAAGGGCTTTTAGAGGATATTCTCATCTTTTCACCAATATAAATTATTCTTTACTTTGAATTTAATAAATAATTATTATTCTTTTTTTATTAGAATTAGGAATAAAGTCCTGATTGATAGGCTGATTGAAAAACATCTATAACTTTCAAATTGTGTCACATTTTTTGAATCTGAAACATGCGTCACATTCTATGTTTTGCATACTATAGGATTAAAAAGTAAAAAATTGAATTTCATGAATTTTTGACCAAGTTAAGGTGGTTAGACAGATGAGCTTTTATATTTTCTTAAAATTGTAATAAAAAATTCATACTTAATTATTTACTTGGAAAAAAATTATAAAAAAATATGCATCACATCGGGACATGAGTCCTCTACTTATATCTGAAATATTATAAAAAAATATTATCATTTTATTGTGGTTAGGGTGGTCAGATAGATACCTACTTCTTATTTTTACCCTGAAATTTAAATTCTACTGCATTGAAATTTCAAATTTTCACCAAATAGATTTTTTTTTTTTAAATAAAGGTCTAGTAGTTTAGAAAATACATTCAATTTTCTACAGATTCTATTTTTACATTTTTTTGAAATAATATAGATAACTTATTCAAATTTTTATGTGAAGTTGTCTAACTCTGATTTTTTGTCTTTTTATTGCCACTTAAGGGCCTGTTTTTCCCATGATGATCCTACACATACCCTAATATTTTTGATTAACAGAGGCTAAGATATAGTTTAGCCATCAACCCATCAAACATCAAGTGTTATGTTTTTCTTTGTCTTTGAGATTAAACAAGTTGTTGCGGAATAATATATAGAATACATATGCATGTACACACAAAAAAGATTCTAAACTAAAACTTTATATGCTGCTGATATATTTCTTCGTATATATTATTATTACTTGCTGGACATTTCACACATTTACAAATGTACTCATATATTTTAAGAAGTCTAGAGACCTATTTATGTAGATGTCTTCTATATTGTTGGAATTGAATGAGGTAGCTGATTTTAAATTTGGCATTTACTGTGGTAGGTAATTTCAAATTTTAGAGGGAATATTTTTGAGAAAGACAAAAGGAATGAAGGCAAGTTTATTCTATTAGTTGGAGAAGTCAGTTTTTATAGAAGCAAGTGATTTGCAGAAAGAAGAAAAGTTGCATTAGCAACAGGGAATGTTCGTAGAAAAAATTTTGCAGATTGTTTGCAGTGAGTAGAAACCGCTCCTGATCGCTCAGTGATTGTCAGGAACAACATATAGTTCCAGTCGAATTTTTGACAGTGAGCTCTAAACAGCTCCTGATTATATAAGAACTGGTTGAGCAATTGATAGCTCCCAAAAGATTGTAATAGGTAGTTGTTTAGTTTGTTTGAAGTTTCATATTTTATGTATTGTTCATTTCCAGTCAACATTTCGAATAGAAGAAGAAAATATTGCATGTCTCCTCCTGTTTGTTATTCCACATTTTTAGAGATTTGGGTATTCCCAGTTTAGCTAGAAATCAGAGCACCATCTCTGTGTCTTGTTTGTTTTTGGATTTAAAATCTTGACATGGTATTAGAGCCATAGGCCCCATTTTCTTGTGAGTTTGGGCATTTTTTTTTTTTGGGTCCTAAGTTTTTTCTGTAGGAGACATGGTTGGAGATGAAGCAAAGAATTGGCAACAACCACCATCCTTTAATGGACAGAACTATGATGCTTGGGCCAAGAATATGAAGACCATCATGGTGGCCAATGATTTGTGGGATTTTCTCATAAATAGGTTCATGGATATCACTGACCCAACTGCATTTGTAGCTCTCACTAACAACTTGAAGACCTAGTTGAAGGAGCAGAGAAAGAAGGATGCAAAAGCTTTGAGTTTGATTGAAGAAGCCTTCATAGAGGCCATTTTTTCAAGAATAGTAGTAGTTGAGTATGCAAAAGAAGCTTGGGAATTCCTTCAGACCTATTACAAAGGGACCAATAAAGTCAGAGGTGTGAAGCTCTAGTTACTTCAAAGAGAGTTCGAAGTTATTGAAATGAAGGAAAGTGAGTCTGTTGCAGACTTTCAAACAAGGTTCTCGGGTTTGTTAAACCTGTTGAGAGAAAATGGAGATGTGATAGAGGAGAAGAAGATTGTTGAAAAACTTCTTAGATGTCTACCCATGAGGTATGATCCACTTGTCATTGTTATTGAAGCGGCGAAGGACCTTTCTACTTTGATAGTGGATGAATTAATGGGTTCTCTCCATACCCATGAGCAGCGCTGAAAAAGGTCTGCTATTTCTTCCCAAGAGAAATTTTTCAAAGCTCAGTGAAATGCAAGAGGGACGGGGAGAGGTAGAAATGGCTCCCGAAGAGGTAGAGGTAGATCTGGTCAAGGAAATGCTAGAGGAGAAAGCTCGGGACGAGCAAGCAGCCAAAAAGGAGCGAGCATCTCTCAAAAAAACTCTTGAAGAGGCATGAAGAACAACGGTTTGAATGGGAGAAGTGACAAGAGTGACGTGGAGTGCTATTACTATCACAAGTTTGGACATTATATGAGTGAGTGCTGGAAAGAGCATGGTAATCAGCAAAAAAAAAATGGTAATGTGGTTGATTCAAATGTGGGTGAATGCAATCTGTCCACAACATTCATCATGTGCAACATTGGTGAAGAAGGCAGCCCCGAAGTCTAGTATTTGGACAGTAGTTGCAGCAACCACATGAGTGGTAATGAATGTTATTTTTCTTTCATTGATAAAAATGTTAATTCTGAAATTAGAATGGGGAACAATGGAGTTGTTCCTATGAAGGGCAAAGGATCTATCATCATTCACATCAAGCAAGGTGAGAAGAAGGAGGTTAAAAATGTGTTCTTTGCAACGAGGTTAAAGCATAACCTCATGAGTGTTGGACAGCTGATCCAAAATGGATACAAAGAGCTGATGGAGAAGGGCCAATGCGCCATCGATGACAAGAATGAGAGGACGAAGGTGTTTGCAGCAATTGCAATGATAAAGAATGGGATGTTTCCATTGAAGATTGAGACGTGCTTCTCATCTCAGTCCATTGTTGGACCTCTCATGGATGCAAAATGTACAGTAGTACAACATGCAGCCCTCAAAAGCAACATTGATGACCCATTCGAGCTATGGCATATTAGGTATGGACATTTAGTCTATGTTTGTTTAAGTCTTTTGTCCAAGAGAAAAATGATTGATGGTTTTCCAAGTATAGTAGAGCCTAATGTTAGATATGAGTCTTGCATTTTGGGCAAGCAACATAGGCAGCCTTTTCAATTAGGCAACTTTACAAGGGAAAGAGCACCATTGGAGTTGGTGCACATGGATTTGGTAGGCCCTATGCAAATAATGTCTATTGGTAATAGCAGATTTTTTATGACCTTCATTGATGATTTCAACCATAGAACATGGGTTTATTTTTTGCAGCATAAGTCTGATGCATTTGATAAGTTTTTATTATTTAAAGCCCAGGCTGAAAAAGAGAGTGGACACTTCATTAAGAACCTAAGGTCAGATAGAGGAGGAGAGTATACCTCCAATCAATTTGTGATTTTTTGTAGGAAAAATGGCATCAAGAAGGAGCTTACAGCCAGTTATGCTCTTTAGCAAAATGGAGTGGCTGAAAGGAAGAATAGGACCATGATGGAGATGGCAAGAAGCATGATGAAAGAAAAGGGACTCCCAATTGAATATTGGGGAGAGGTTGTAGCAACAACTATTTATTTGATTAATAGAAGTCCAACAAAGGTGGTCTGTGACAAGATACCTCAAGAGGAATGGACAAAATGTAGATGGACGGTTGAGCACTTAAGAGTGTTTGGTTGTATGGCTTATGCACTTGTGCCTAAGGAAAAGAGGCAAAAATTGGATGACAAGGGAGAGAAGTGTATTTTCACTGGTTGCTGTTCAGAATCAAAAGCCTGCAGCCTGTATAACCAAGTCAATGAAAAAAAATTGTTATCAGTAGAGATGTGGAGTTCTTAGAAGATTAATCATGGGATGGAAAAATTGCTCCTGATCGCTCCAAATCGCTCTCGAAAATTCTTGATGTTGAAGAAAAGGAACAGGAAGTATAAAATGATGATTTAGTGGAGCTAATAGTTGCTCCTTACAGCTCCGTATGAGCTACTGAAAATTTCAGAAATCGCTCCCGATCGGTCATAATAGTTCGTGATCCAAATAGACAAAGGCAAGTAGCCACAGACAGCTAGAGAATGGGTCGTAGAAATAGCTCCTGATCGCTCCCGATCGCTTTGAACCCAGCCTGCTCAGCAAAACAACAGCAATAGTGAGAGTTCGGACCCTACTCTCGCCTCCCTAAGGCCAAGAAAGACTAAAAGTCTAAGGGAGATCTACCAAGATGAAAGGTATGATGAATAATTTGATGAGAACATGAATTTTGCATTGTTTTCTCATAGTGATCCAATTTATTTTGAAGAGACTATGAAAGAGGATAAATGGTGTGAGGTCATGCATGAAGAGATAGATGCAATAGAAAGGAATAGCACATGGGAGCTAACTAATTTTCCTCCCAACAAGCAAGTTATTGGAGTGAAATGGGTCTACAAGACCAAGTTCAATGCCGAAGGAAAGATACAGAGGCACAAGGCATGATTAGTTGTCAAGGGGTACAAACAATAGTTTGGGAGAGATTATGATGAGACATATGCCCCTGTTGCAAGGTTGGAAATTGTGCGGGCAGTCATAGCAATTGCAGTCTAGCACAAATGGAAGGTATTTCAAATGGACGTGAAGTCCGCCTTCTTAAACAGAGTGTTGAAAGAAGAAGTTTATGTGGAACAACCTTTTGGATATGAAGTTCCAAGTGAAGAACACAAGGTGTATAGGCTAGAGAAGGCTCTTTATGGGCTGAAGCAAGCTCCATAGGCATGGTACAACAGAATTGTCTCATATTTGACGAGCAATGGCCTTAGCAAAAGTGATGTTGAGCCCACTCTTTACATCAAGGAAACAAATGATAATATTTTGATTGTTGTTTTATATGTAGATGATCTTGTTTTTACTAGGGATGATGATTTTCTCATTCCTAATTTTAAAGAGGCCATGAAAAGAGAATTTTAAATGACAGATTTAGGTCTCTTGAGTTATTATCTAGGCATAGAAGTAAAAAAAATGCATGAATGTATTTTTATCTCTCAAGAAAAGTATGCAAATGAGATCTTGAAGAGATTTAGGATGCTTGAATGCAAGCCTGCCCCAACACCAACAGCCATAGGTCTTAAGTTGAGCAAGGAAGATTGCAGTAGCAATGTGGATCCAACCATGTATAAAAGTCTGGTTGGAAGCTTGATGTATTTGACTTCAACTAGGCTAGATATAATGCATGGAGTGAGTCTGATTTATAGATTCATGGAGACTCTGAGAGACACCCATTGGCAAGCAGGTAGAGAATCTTGAGGTATGTGAATGCTACCAAAGGATATGGCATGTTGTACACAACAACAAAAGAGTATGGGTTGGTTGGTTACACTGATAGTGACTGGGCAGGAAGTTTGGATGATAGGAAGAGCACTTTGGGCTCTGTGTTTCATTTGGGTTCGGGTACTATATCATGGGCTTCTAAGAAGTAACCTGTTGTTTCCCTATCAACAAAGTAGCAAATACAACAGCATGTCAAGCTATTTGGTTGAGAAGAATCTTGGTAGATTTGAGAGAAGAACAAGAGGATGGAATAGTGATCTTTTCTGACAATGTTTCATCAATAGCCTTGACAAAAAATCCTGTGTTTCATGGAAGAAGCAAGCACATTGAAATCAGGTACCATTTCATTCATGAATTGGTTGAAGATGGTGAAATTAAAATAGAGTTTTGTAGGTCTGAGCAGCAGCTAGCAGACATATTCACCAAGCCATTGAGCATTGACAATTTTGTGCGCCTAAGGAGCAGATTGGGCGTTGTTGATTTAGATCAGGTTTGATCTTGTTGTTTTGTTGGCTCGAGACAAAGGGGGGGTGTTGGAATTTATTGTTTTCCCCTGAGCCTCCTGTCGATGCCATGTACCTATCAAGAGTTGTTTTCTCCTTGCTAGTTTTGGGATCTCCATCCCTGTAGCTCCTGACTACTCAGAGTTGAATGAGGTAGCTGATTTTGAATTTAGCATTTACTGTGGTAGGTAATTTTGAATTTTAGAGGGAATGTTTTTGACAAAGACAAAAGGAATGAAGGCAAGTTTATTTTGTCAGTTGGAGAAGTTAGTTTTTGCAGAAGCAAGTGATTTGCAGCAAGAAGAAAAGTTGTAGTAGCAACAAGGAATTTTCTTAGAAAATTTTGCAAAGTGTTTGCAGTGAACAAAAAAAGCTCTTGATCGCTTAGTGATTGCCAGGAACAACAGAAGTTCCAGTCGAGGTTTTGACAGTGACCTCTAAACAACTCCTAATTGTTGAAGAACTAGTTGAGTAGTTGATAGCTCCCAAAAGATTGTAATAGGTAGTTGTTTAGTTTGTTTGAAGTTTCATGTTTTATGTATTGTTCATTTCCAGTGAGCATTTCAAATAGAAGAAGAAAATATTGTATGTCTCCTCTTGTTTGTTATTCCGCATTTTTAGAGATTTGGGTATTTCCAGTTTAGCTGGAAATCAGAACAGCAGCTCTGTGTCTTATTTTTTTTTGGATTTAAAATCTTGACATATATGCAATTTTTAAGATCAATTTTTTGAATTAACCTTTTTTTCATTAATATTAGTATTTCAAAAAATGGTTTTATATATTTATGTTTTGTATTTGATATGACAAGTTATAAAGGAAAGAATTTCACATAAAATAATAATTTATTATTAATATTTTTTCTTTATATTCATTTTTTAATTTGTTTATGTTTTTATTTTTTCAAAATTCTCATTTGACAACGGTTTTGTAAATATGTCTACAAATTGATATGTTGATCTACTAGACTTCAAATATATTTCACCATTACTGACAAATTCTCTTGGCAGAAATATCTTGTATGAATATGCTAAGTTTTTATCATAAAAAAAAATATTGGTCCTTTCTCTTATTTCAATTCTAATAGCATTTATGTTATCTATAATGCTTGGCATATCACTAATGTCCCTGCCACATGTTTTTAATTTTTATGAAATTTGTTAACAATGTTTTGTTTTGTTGAGGCCTATGATATTGATCCTTAACCAAAGTGAAAGATGTATCTAGAGATTCTCTTTCTATCATCAATGATCCCTATCCAACCATTGCCTGTGTAATTGATTACCTTAAATTTATTAGATTTAGAGTATAAAATATCATGATATTTAGTTCATCTAAGGATTATTTTTCTAGCTAGCATTTGAATTTTTTTTGGTGTTTCCATAAACTTCCATATTAAGCTAATTCTATATATTATTTCAAGCCTTGTGACTACCAAAAACCTGATGTTTTCACTTTTCTTTTGTACAATGTTGTATTGGTGTTATTATCTTCTTCACTCAATTTTGAACCTATGGCCATAGGTGTAGATTTTTGTTTTTAATTCAACATCCTAAACTTATTCAAAATATTATTGACATATTTTTGTCTAAAATAAAATCATCATTTACTTGATTCATTTCAATACCTCAAAAATATTTCATCAATCCCAAATAAATTATCTCAAACTCTTTCTTCATTATTAATTGTTAAATTTCCTATAGACATAAACTTGAATCAACTTATAAACATATGATCAAAATCTCAACTTGTTTATTCATCTTGATTAAAAAGAGTCTATTAAATTTTGTATTTGCTAAAATCATTTTTCAAGATGTATGAATCCATGTGCTTGTATTGTAAAGAACCTACAAGATAAAATATTTTGAACATAGAAATACTATAAAAATGACAGAAAAATAATGATTTTATTATCTTCATAGAACCACTTTTACATGGAAAATACTAGATTGAGCATGCACTCCAAGTAAAAATATGCAAGATACTTTCCATATGAGAAGTCATCACAATATATAGTTTTGTCGAAAATAACTATTACCATCTCATGAATGTGATATAAATACCTTATTCTAAGAGCTAGTGTGGTGACTTACAAAGTATATGCATCATTTCATTAATCATATATAAAGGTGAAATACAAATAATATCCACCCAACTTTTACTAGCTAACATAAATTCTAGAATGGGGTACATAATATTGCATCTCCTTTTGGAAAGCTTTATTGTCAAAGCTTGAAATAATAAATTCTAGAGAGAACACTAGTAGGCTCATTGTAGGTCCTTACACAAGAATAAAAAATTCTCAATAGAGTGATTTAAAAAGGTTATTAGTGCATTTTTTAAAAAATGGCCCTATATTCTAAAAATAGTGAGCCTTCGTCATCCCACTTAAGTACAAATCCTAATAACTCTCTTGAGATAAAAATTAGGAAAATCTAAGATGGTGGAAGTGCCAACTTTTATGTCATATCACCTATGCATTGGATTACGTGATAGGGACCATAAAATTTGGGAACCAACTAATGACCATGTTTTTATCTAAATGAAAGTTTCTTCAAGGGGTGGAGATATAAAGAACCCAATCACTAATGTGAAAAGTGCATGTTACCCTATGTTTATTCACCTACCATTTAATCTGCTTTTGGACCAATATTAGATTGGACTTAGGTAGTCAAGAGATGTCTTCACTCAGAAAAAAAATATTTCCAAGTATTACAACCTTAGAAGAACCTAAAATATAAGCATACAAGGAGGTTGTGATAGTACCAATGGGGATCTTAAAATGGATAACTTTGGAAGCACTATGAAAAGTGGTATTGTACCACCACTTAGTAAAAGGTCCATTTGATTCGCTATACTTTTTCTTTAACAAAAAATAATACAAATAATTCTCAATATAGTTATTTCCAATCTTTGTTTGATCATCAACTTGATGATGAGAAGCCAAAATTATGTTCGTAGTAGTGTCATACAACTTAAATAACTCTTTCTAACATTTTCTATTAAATTATGGATCATTATTATTGATGATAGATAAAGGCATCTCATGGGGTTTGAAGGTTGAATCAAATAATTGTTGATCAATTATATCAGTAGTCTAAGGCTGAGGTAATGCATAAAATGAGTATATTTGGTCAAGTGATCCACCACTACCAAGATGATCTATTTACCACCTAAGAGTGGAATCCCAATAATAAAATTCATTGAAAATATTAATATAAGAATTATTAAAGATATGAAATGACTACAAAATTGGAAGGCATGGAGATTTCCCCTTTTATACTTAAATCAGATTCAACTAAAAATGGCTTAATAAATTTCTTGAGGTTACTCAGAAGAAATATGACCTTACATGCTCAAAGGTGTTAAAGAATTCAAAATGACACCAATAGGGAAGGAGTGCAATTCTAGTAATAACCAAGTCTTGAGCACCAATTTTGAGATTAAATAAATATAATTCGATATAATTGATGACTTAGCATATCCAACAAAAATCTAACACATACTATGGATCTCACTCTAACTATTAGATGATATCTTTAAAGACAAGGTCAGTAGCTCATCTATTCTGGATCTTATCTATCTGATTTGTAAATAGTATGGAAAGAGAAAATATGGAGATTTACTCTTCATATTGGTGTGAAAGGGAATCTATTACATAATTTTCCTTATCCTTATTATGAAACATCTCAATCATATCTTAATTTTTCAACTATTTTTTATTTAGGAGAGAACACTCTTTTCTAAGAAACATATTTTAAATTACAATGATCACTTTTTATTGAGAACTTATGAAGTAGTGAATAAGTATATCATTAGTAGATAATATGGAGGATAGCTAACATTTCTTTTTCATGTGGTTACTTAGTTATATTTACATAGTAAGTTACTTACCATTGAATGTTAGGGGCCAATCTTCTTACACATATATTACACCTATGCCTATGCCAAATGAATCACATTCTAGAGTGATATTTTTAAATATTTGGTAGGAAAAAATTTAGGAAAACACAAGGTAATTTTGAGCATGTTAAAGGTCACCTCTATTTATTTAGAGTCATTAAAGGAGATCCTTTCTACAAAAGTGGTCAAGGGTCTAGGAATTTTACCATAATTATGAAAATTTTATAATAGTAACCTATCAAGTCTAATAAACCATGTAATATTTTGAGTTTCTTAGGGTTGAAAGGAAGCAAGGTATTCAAAACACACTTCCTACACCAATTTTTTGAGGAGAGATTTACATTTTTTCTTTCAACTATTACAATATCTAAGAAACACAATACAAAGAATATTATCTAACACACATGAAAATATCACACATTATAGATGGAGAAACACCTTTTGGGAAAGGGCCCCACACTCCAAAATCCTTCTTAATGTATTAGAAATAAATGATGTTTTACAATCACCTACAAAAAATTCTTCTTCATGGAGTATATAGTGTTGATTATGGAGCTATTCTGATAACATAATAATACCTGCAAAAATAACATATGAAATCCTATTCCAAAAAATATAATATATAAAGAATTACAAGTATGAAGATAACTTCTAGAAGAAGCTACAAGATATGGTCATCCAAGTCGACTTGACACATTTTTCCACCACCCCCAAGCATACAAATGATACTTCTAGAAGAGTTTTTGAATCTTTATTTAAACCTCCAAACTTGGGCATAATCAACTATATTACATTGTTAGTAGCTAGTATCGTAGAGAGGTTAACTATTCGGTAGGTTAACTAACTATATCAGCTAACAGTTAAACCGCTTTCCCTTTATCTGTCGCTCTAGTTTGTTCTTTATATTGTATTTGTTCTTATATAGTTTGCACTATATTGAATATAATTGATCAAGAATTTACCCCTTAATATGGTATTAGAGCTACACCTGTGTTGTCTTTGAATCCAAATGATGTAATCTTATGCTTGTAATGGTGATCTCTATGTGAAATTTTTGAACCATCGTACAGACCCATGTTATTACTATTACCACTCGACAATGAAGATGATCTAGGAAGGGTGTCTAATTGAGTAGCGGTGATATACCTGGGAATTTTGAAAGGAAATGGGGTATTGGTTCCTCCATCGCTTGATTTGAAATAGTAGAGATTTTCCCAACCATCCAATGGAAGTGTTCAAATATGCGAGGTATGGCATAGATCTGTAGATGACACAAATAATATCTTTGTAGCTGTGCACAATTGGTTGATGATAGCTTCGTGTGACTCATTAAATATTTGATTATAAAGGCATCCAAAATCTCTGAAATATAAGTGATCAAGTATTTGGTGTTTCAAATTTTTTTAGGCCGATATGTGATCTTCTAGCCTGTTAGATGTTGATGCTTGCAAAAAGAACCGAGTGAAGTGGAGGAAAAGACATGGCGTAGAATCTATGAAATAAGATGCAGAGTTTATGCTACTTTTGAGCATTTGTAGAAGTTATGATCTTGCGTGTAGATGCAATTAAGATTGATTAATTTGAATGAGTTATTGAGATAAATCTAGTGGATTGGCTACAGAATGTGGATAATACAAAGTGTTCTATTAGATGTTGGTGTCCGTTTATCCAAGATTGGGATATAAGCTTGGTGATTTGAAGATTTTGTTTAATGAATCATTGTCAAAGAACAAGGTCTTGTTCATCTTATGAATGCATTTGTGGAATTTTAACTGAAGGATTTCAAACTTTATTATATCTTGCAATAGTGATTTGATGATTTTTTATTTTCAAGAGAGTGCATTTTATGAAACATGAAAATGAAAGTTTAATCTCATTTATGTAAAGTGTGCCTTTGTGCATTGGTATGTTGGTGGGGGTATAGAAGAAGGAGAGTTATCTAGAGGCCAAGTAGATGAAGATCCATCAAATTTTCCATTAAATAATAAGAAAATCACTCATTTGCAATATATGAGGATTCAAAAATGGCTACATAATCATTTTCATGTGTCTCCTAATAGTTGTAACTTGGAGGCAAGTTGCTTTGCAAGAGAAGATGTAACTTAAGTTACTTTTATGAGTATTGTAAGTTATCTACAATATTCCATTCAAGTAATCTATCTTCTTACTTCTGGTGCTTGGGAAAGTGCATTAAAAAACATTAAAACAATTGTTGAGTATCTTGTAGATGCATTTATCATTATTACAAATGGATCTCCAAATAATTATGCTTGGAATTTTTGGGCTATCTTTCCTACACCTGATGAGGCTTCCAAAGACTCATTGAAGATATCAAATGGATAAAGAGTAACATGTGATTGGAGACTAGTCACACCAAGGGATGAAGGAATTTTTATCATCTCAAGTTAGCTTCTCACTTTGAGATGATGCTTTCTGAAATAATGAAATATAGATTTTCTTTCGTATGGCTTAGGACATAGAGAAAACACAATTCCCAATCATTTCATTGAAGAGAAATCCTAGAGATCTCAATCTAAAGTATGCAAAGGAGAAAGAGATCTTGCAATAGGGTTATCCTAGGGTCTGATTGTAAACTAATAAGGGGTTCACCACCAAACTAGGGCTTGGAAAGAAAAATGAAATGCAAGATTTAATACTTAAACCTAATGCAATGGAATCTTTCACTAGATGACCTAAAAATGCATGTAAAATAGAACATAAAGCTTCAAGATGAAATGTGTCCACCTAGAAATCTAAAGGAGACTAGATGAAGGCCTAAAATGCTAAAAATGCTGATTTTAAAGCCTGTTGGGACTCATAAACTAGTTTGGGCAATTTAGTTCCAAATCAGGGTTTCTAGGTAGAAATTGAAATTTCGCAAAACAATATCTAAAATTGCAAGAATATGAAAAATGATGTATAGCAGGACTCATACACTAGAATTGGCATGTCAGTCCATTTAGGGTTTTCTAGAAATTCAAAGTCTAAATTTGGTAATAAATGTCTACTTTGTAATTCCCAATTTATTTTTTGGATCTGAAACCCTGATTTACAGCCTGTAGAAGTCTTCTGAGTTTCTCCAATGCAAGGTGACAACTTTGACAACTTTGAACACTTGGAAAAATTTCTCCAAACTTTCTCTTCAATGTGTCCTCAACCTAGACTTTCAAATCACACACAAAAGAGAGGGAAAAATGTCATTTTTCTATTAGAAAGGGGTTTGCCTTGGTCAAACCCCATTTTGGTAATCAAACCTTGAAATGAAATGAAGTAGGAATGGAGAATGATGAATGAAATAAATATGATGTTGAAACTCACCAACCCTAACAATAAAGTGTTGCAAACATGTATGAAGTGGCTCCAATGAATGTAGATCTTGACTCTTGCTTGAATAGGATAGATCATAAATGGAATGCTAGCTTGAATAATGATACCCTGCATCACAATTTTTAGCTCCAAAACAAACATGATGCATGGAGAATTTGACATGATGCTTGATGCTTGAATAGTGCTCCAAATCATTTGATAATATTCCCTAGAATACTATTGAATTCTCTTGTAAACACTTGAATACTCTTGTGAACTCAACTTTTCTATAAGAATACTCATTCTTGACTTGATAGCTGTAAAATGAGTGAAATAATTTTCTATTTATACTTAATTATGTAAAAATTCCCAAAATTAAAACACTACAAGCCGACATCAGATCTAGGAGGATAAAATCCCATCAAGAATTTGAATTAATTTTGATTTGAGCCACACAAGACTCATATACCCAGGGTGGTGTATGAGTCCCATTGGGCATAAATTATGGGACCATTTTCAAAAATGCTTACAAAGGTGGAAGATTCATATCGGGACCCAAAACCCTAGGTGGGACCCATATGCCCAAGGTGGTGTATGAGTCTCAAACCACAAAATCTAGGCCACACAACCTAAAAACAAGTGAATTATGATTGGATGTTGGTTTGTGTTGGGATCATCCTCAAAAATATGCATTAGACATGCCTTCTAGATACAAAATAAGGCCAATTAAAGAATAAAGAAGACCAATTATTTAATGAAACCCTAGAAAAGTGTGAAACTATGTTACAACACTTTACAACTCTCTAAAATAAGGTTTAATTAAGTTCATTTAGTTCACAAGGGCCCAATACCTAATGTGAATATGTTAGAAATATTACAACACCAAATCAAGGCCATGTTAAGGAGTAATTTTTATGTTATTACACTTTGTATGAGAAGCATTTTTGGCTTTGTTTTCTTTTCTTTGTTATTTTTGACATATTTGAAAATACATGTATTGTGAAATTTTTCTTTTTGGAGATAGGTAAGGCGTTTGTTGAAGAGCTCAGTATGGATTGTTTCCTAGATAGTTCATGAGAATGTGACCAAGAACTACACCTTTACGAGGGTTGAGGAGACAACCTATCGAGGGTGGTTGTCCCACAATTATAGTCTAGACCAAGGGTTATACATTTACGAGGGTCCAAGAGATAACTTGGCGGTTTGTTTTCCAATAACTATGGTATATAATTCAGAAGGTTCATGGTAGGAGGAGCTTGGAAATTCGGCTTCGAGCTTCTAGAGGAGTTCCACCTAATTCAGGATTTGTTTCATTAGAAGGAAAATCTTCTCAAGAATTTATACATATTTTTTAATCAACAAGTTTTGTTATGTAACCCTCAACGGAGGTCCCTTGGCAAAGTGAATAAGAGATTTTAGGGGGTACATTTGTAAAAAAATGTAATAAGGGGGGAAGTTATAATAATCAATTCTATTACATTCTTAGTATCTAGTAGCATCGAGAAGGTTAGCTATTCGGTATGATAACCAAATATTTTAGTTAATAGTTAAACCACTTTCCCTTCATTTGTCGCTTTGCTTTGTCCTTTATATTGTATCTGTTCTTATACTATTTGTATTATATTGAATATAATTGATCAGGAATTCACCTCTTTAGATAAAAGTTCTTACACAACTTACAATTGTCATAGATTCTGTCATAACTAACAAACCTTACAACTTTCATATAATTTATCATAATTGACAATATTTACAACTATAAGATAATCTATCATTACTAACTAATAATATATTTTCCCCTTACAACCTATCATAAGCCAACTTGGGAACCTAGATTACCCATGAAAATGTGTTCTCCAACACTTGTCCAACCTATCATAGAATCCACCTTTTATGAATCATAACTTGTTAGAGTAATTTGTCAAACAGTAATTACAAGATGTTGATACATGGCTAATAGTCTCTATCATAAATTGGGATGCCTACCTTCCCATGTGGGTACACAAACAGACTTGTCACCTCACGTATCACCTACTATCCTAATGACATCATTATGTGAAGTCACATTAAATGAAAAACTAAGATGATCAAGAAAATACAACATAGGCATAAATAAGTATAATATTAATTAAATCAATGCTAGGAAATGCTTAGGTTGAGACACCTTAATTCCAAACATATACCACAATTGTCAAACAACTTAGTAGAACCAATTTGAACATTATTTAAATGTTATTTCTCTAAGAGGCCCATGGACTCAGAGCATCATCTAAAACTCTACTTGCTCACAATTTGTCGTTGTATCTGCAACATTTGTCAAAGTGTCCAATTGCTCCAACTTCACCTTCCCATATTCTACCATATCATAGAAAAATAGAATTGAACATCAATAAGATTCATTCTAGCATGCAAAGTAGCATTCTCTTATAATAAAATAACACTCTAACTATCACACTGGATGTTAATCATCCATATATCACTCCCAACACCAGAACATAATTTTTATAACCAAATAGCTTCCTTACAAGCATGATTAGTTCTCATGTACTCTAATTGAATCATGGACAAAGTGACTACAATTTATCTCTTAATTATCCAATTGATAGCACAACCAAATATCATTAAAAATATCTATTAGTGGACCTTTTGCAATTAATATCACCTTCCCAATCTAAATTTAGTGTAGGAAAAAATATCCCTTTCTCACACTTCATTTGGGAATGAATAATAATAATTTAAAATGAGCTTAACAATGCCTTAATTTAGTTTTGTAATATGTATTTTACATATTCACATTAAGTTTAGGGTTCTTTTAATTAAAATGGACTTAATTGTGCCTTTTTTTTGGTGTTGTAAGGTGTACCTTTACACTTTCACACTAATCTAGGGATTCATTAATTAATTGAGGTTAATTTGCCTTAATTGGCCCCTTTAATTCAAATCAAAACCTAATTAATTTTGAAAATTTTAAGGGATAAAACTAGAGATTCATTAATTCCATGGCATAAGGTTTAACATTGAGAAATGTGTGTCCTACGCAAGTGGCTTAGGACCCATTCACCATAGGGACAATGGGTCCTCACTTGTACCTAGGACCAAAATTCAAAATATGTTTTTCATGGTTTTTCCATGATTTGAAATGTATATTCAGATGTTGGCTTGTGATATTTGAATTTTTAGAATTCATGTTAAGATATTTATAAATAAGAGGCCATTTCACTAAGTTCATCCTAGAGTTTTCATGCAATCATTCCGAGAGAAAGTTTATGAGATCAATAGCATTCATGAGTATTTTCAAGGCATTTGAAGGAAAAAATTATTGAATATAATTGCAGCAATCAATATTCCATCATTATGTCAAATATTTCTTGCATCATGCATGTTGTTTGAGCTATGGTGATGTATTGCTCAAGATTTATGCAAGTATTCAAGGAAATTGTTTCAAGAAAAGTTTCAGGATCAAGATCTACATCCGTTGAGGCCACTTCATGCTAGTTTTCAGATCTATAATCCAAGGTTCAAATAAGGTTTGGTGAGTTGTCACATATTTTTGTTGATTCATAATTTCATCATGCTATTTCATTGTTTAATTTCAAGGTTAAATTACCAAAACAGGGTTTGACCAAGGCAAGCCCCCATTCCTTAACAAACAATATTTTTCTCTCTTTGATGTGTGATTGCAGATTTAAGGTTGCAACCTTTGAAGAGGAAATTTGAAGAAAGTTGCAAAGTTGTCAAAGTTGCAAAAAAATTTGTCATATCATAGAAAATCCTTTACAAAATTATTTCTGGTTGTTCGAAAGTGAGAATCGAGAATTTGGGAGTGCAGCTACAACATAAGAGATCCCAAAAAACATTTTTCGGGAACCCTAGCGAGGAAAAATTCGTGATAAGGTGAATGAGTCCTTAGTGAGCTTCAAAAGGTGACTTTTAGTAAAAGGTACACATTTTTTCACCTTTCTAGATATACCTTTTGATTACTATTTCGGTCATATTTGATTACTTTTCTTCATTTGAATTTTATAGCTTGCATTTTGGAGTTTGTTTTATAGTATTGATATTTCTCCCTAAAGTGTTATTTAGATTATACCCCCGTCCTTGCATAGATAAGAAATTTTCTGATTCATACCTTGATTTGACTCACCCTTTTTGGTCATTAGTCACTTTATTGTTTTGGATCTCATTTCCTTGAATGATTCTAGGGAAATAGGTTATTTTGGTGAACTCCCCTTCATAACATTCCTCCATCACCCAACCTTATATTAAATTTACCCTAATTTTATTATGGTGAACTTGAGTTTGATCCTCGCATATTCTGATTTTGGAGTCCTCTTTCACCCTAGATTTAGATCTTGCATTCATTTTCATAACTTTGTATTGAATTGAGTCTCATTTAGGGTGTCTAGTTTGCATTTAACTTTGTATTTCATTTAAGGGTTTTAAGATTGCATATTTTACATTCTTTAAATCTAAAAAATACAAAAGAATGAGTCATATTGCATATCATTTACATAGAATTACACCATATTCATTTACATTTGAAAATTGAAACAAAAATTTGCATATCAAATTAGGTGTTCTAGGTTATCATTTTGTCACATTTTGCATTTACATTCAATCCCCATTTCATAGAAAAATCAAACTGAAACTTGTCGTATCAGATCAAAATTTGGAAACCAATGAAATTTACTTAGAAATCTACAAAAAACTTGTTTCAAAAGCCTCACGTAGGACCCATTTTCCATAGGGAAAATGAGTCCCTAATCAGGGTCATAAAATGATTTTTTGGGCATTAAAACATTCATTTCTATATTCCCATTTTGTGTTTTCAAATTTTTGTTTCTTCAATTTGGTCATATTTAGCTTCATTTGATAAAGTTAGTGCATTGTTTGATTTCAAAATTGCATTCAATTTGGACATTATTTTTCAGGTTTTGGCATAGTGTAATTAGAAAATTACCTTGTTTAGAATCTAAAAATTGCATTTAAATTCCAGGTCATTGCATTACATTTTACCCTCTTTCCATTTTGGGTTGACATTGAATTTGTGAAACTTGTATGAGCTTTAAAACTTGGTATTTTGTTAGAAATAATAGTGTGAGATGTAGTTCAAAAATCATGTCATCCTATGATACACCATTCACCATGGATCTTATGTTTTCTAACACTCTTTCTAATAGTGTTGATAATCAAACTGGTATGGATCATAACTTGCGTACCTAATTTCCAATGACTTCCTTACCTACAACCAATGTGAATGATTTTTTTCATATCTTGTAAGAAGAGATAAGAAGAATAGATGAAGGCTTAGAACAAATGCAAAGGGTGCTGGCAAGAAGTTGAGTCCAGTTTTTGGCCAAAAAGTGGAGGTGTTTTCCCTGATTTTCAGTGTTTGACACGTTTGACCTTAAAATTTGAAGCACTTAGAGATGAAATCTTCAAAAAAGTCACTGATCATAAAATGTAGTACTCGGAGTCTAGTTGCCAAATATGTAATTTATTTTAATACCCACATTGTACAAATTGAGTTTCAATAGGCTTTTGTAAAAAACACTATTTAAAAGTCTTTTTTTTTACCATACCATGCACATGTACGACATCCATATTTTGACCTAAATTATCATATTTTTCTAAATAATTTTGGGAAAAGACTTGTGACTCACTGAAGCTTGTTTTGGATTTTTTTTTGTAATTTTATATTGGTAATTTTTCTTTTGTTAATTTTTTATCAGGCATATTTGTCGTTTTGAAAAATCGCCGTGTACGACACACATAAGGTGAGCTAAAGTTATCATTTTTTACAATTTTTTTAAAAAATTGAAAAGAATTGTCTGAAGTTTGTTCTTGTGCAATCCGTTCTTCAAAATGTTATGTTGATTAAAAGTTATTAAAATAGTAAAAAATACTGATATTTAAAGTTTATGGACTAGTTTCATCATAAATTAATTCAAAAATAGAAAAAATAATCCAATTGTAAAAAAAAATCCATATTTGAGATCTGCATTGCCTCGTCTAAAATGGGTTTTAATTTTGTCAAAAAATTCTACAAAAAAAATCATCAGCGATATGTCCAAACTCAATTTTTTTCCCTGACATTGTTAGAACCTTTAATTTGCAAGTCAAACTAGGTTGAAGGCCTAGGTTCAGACTCCCAATGCTTTTACCAAACCAAAATTTGAGGCAAAAACCTAACCACAAAGCCAAAAAAAACTCAAATTTTAAAAAACGGGATCACGATATTTAAAATGGTGACCGTTGGTAGGGAAACGGGATCCCATGTATGAAACGGGATCCCGTTCCCCTGCCAACAGTCCCGACAATAAATATTGGGAACAGGATCTCGATTATAGAACGGGATCCCGTTTTTAAAAAAATGGGATCCCGTATCTTTTTAACTATGTTATTTAAATTTACTGTCAAATTTTACAGTGAATTCTAAAACTTCACATGTACGGCCGAGAGCAGTAAAATTGGTCTATTTTTCATCAAGCATTTTTTTTACAGGTGTTGACTTTTTTTTTTGATTAATTTTTTCAAAGGAGAGATCCCATTTTTTCAAAGAAGGAACAAAAGGTCTTCAAATTGCAATATGAATTGATTTTTTCAAAGGAGGCATGAAGAAATTAATTTTGAGGAACACAATTTGAGGAAGAATTTAGTCCTTATAGGTCTTGAACTTCCAATTTGAATTGAATTTTTTGAAGAATTTCACTATTTATATTCATTTGTGCTTGAGAATTTTATAATCATGGGAAATAAAGCTCGTAATAAGAGGAGGAAGACATTGAGTCCTGAAGAAATTGAAGAAAACAAAGAGAAGGAGAGAAAAAGACAAAGAGAAAGAAGAATGAGAATTAAATCAATGAATGATGGGGGAGCATCCAATTCCACAACTATTGAAGATGAAAACATAGAGGAGACCATGGTTGTAGATGAAGCGAATTTGCAAAAAGTTAATTTGGAGAAGAATATGATTATACGTGAGCAAGTCCTACTATGTCTTAAAATCCCTCTTTCAATGATATGGAGAATGTTTCAATATGCACAAATCCAGGTACGTCTTCAAATCCACATGTTAGTGAAATGGTAAATTCGTATGTAGAAATTTTACTATATGTTGGACATAACGATGTTGACATTGATAATATTTAGAGAGATGAAAATTTTATAGAATTTCCTGAAAATGAAAATGAGAATGATCCTTTTGTTGAAAATGAAATTGAGAATAATCCTTTTACTGAAAATGAAAACAAAAACCGTTTTGTTGATGTAAATGAAAATGAAAAGCGTTTTGTTGATGAAAATGAAGATGAAAATGTAAATCGTTTTGAAGTTGAAAATGAAAATAAAAATGAAGATGAAGATGAAGATGAAGATGAAAATCTGGAATGTGATGTTGAATTTAATGAAAATACATTTTTTTAAATTGAAAGTGGTGTTTTTGATAATCTTCCTAGTCAAATTTCTTGGAGGAAAATAAGAACACATGCAAATAAAATATACAACGAATTATTTTATCGTAAAAAAATTGCAATTCAATGTCAACTAATGATGCAATTGATGAGAATGCAAAAAATGAGGAAAATAATGAAAAAGTTAGGCTTTTTTGTTAAACCAAAAAGAAAATATCCATCATTAAAATATACTACGTGTACTATTGCTAGTGCCATTCAATCTATTGGAAAAAATAGCCGATATAAAAATAAAAATGCAGCAAGAAGAGCTATAAAAACTGCTATAGTTAATAAAGAAACTTTGAATAAAAGAATGGTAAGAAATATTAGTGAAGTTTTAAAAATACATCCTAAAACATTGCTAAGAGCGGTAAAAAGAAGAGAAATTATAGAAAATGATCCTATCAACCAAAGTTGGAGTTTCAGTGGTCGACTCCCAAAGTCTGATATGAAATTGAATGTCTAAATTAAATCTTTGATTGAGAAATATTGGCATGATAATACTAGGGTTTCATCTAATGCTAGAGATGTATTAAAATTAAGGGTGGGGTCCAAAGTGCACGATCCTCACCCAAAACACCTATTAGATATAACACAAATTAAATTTTATAGAAAATTTTGTGGTGATTTAGTGTTACCCGGTAATATTAAAATAAGTCAAAGGTCTTTTGAAAAATGTAAACCATGGTATGTAAAAATTAATAAGCAACGAATATCTTGTTGTTGTAAAATGCGTGTTCAATTTCGTTATTTTTATGATGTTTTTCGATATCTACATTGTACCTTGCATACTAACATGATTATACTGGAATGCGGTATTAATATGCCACTTGAAGCAATAAGGGAGTTAATTTCAAGTTTGTTTTGTGAGAGATCTAATTGTAAATTTTCTTATTTAAGTTCTTGTATTTTTAGACAATGCATTGACTGTGGAAATATTTCATTCTTAGGAATTTGTATGCATGAAAGTGTTGATAATGATTTTGGACAACAATTAGTAGAAGTTAAAATATTTAAGAATGTTCACTATTCTTTAAAAGATGGAAAAATAGGAAAGTGTTGTGGTTTAGTTACAAAAAATGTTAGTGTGCATGCATTCATGAGTGAATTTAAGAATAAGATAGTACCAAAATATATCATGCACTCTCAACATGCTTGATGGCTTGATGGCCAATTTCGTGCATGTAGAAACACATTTCCAATTGGTACTATACTTTCAGTGGTTGATTTTGCGAAAATTTATACTCTAGCTCCAGAAGAGGAAATTCAATCACAGTATTATAATTCAATGCAAGTAGCTATGTTTGTCCATATTGTTTATAGACATGCAGATGATAGCACTGAGGATTACAGAAAATTTCTGAGGGAGTATCATTTTTATTTGAGTGACAACTGATTACACTCATCATAGTTTGTTCAATACTGTTTCAATATCTTTTACAGAAATTTAAGAGAAAGAGGAACCCATATGAAAGAACACCTCATATGGTCAAATAATTGTATAGGGCAGTTCAAGAATTCTCGAATGTTCTATTGGTTAAGTAGGATTCACAAAGAACTTAATGTCCAACATAAACGGAGTTTTTTTGAAGTTGGGCATGGTAAAGGAGAACATGATGGAGCTGGTGCATGTGTCAAAAGAATTCTTGCTAGAGAACAATTAAAATAAGAAGATGCAATAAAATTTAAAGATGCACGTGGGATTGTCAATTGGTGTAATACAATATTATCTACACCTAGTTCGAGTGAGTACTCTAGAGTTCATCGATTCTTTTGGTTGGTTGAAGAAGATAACATTGTACCTAGAGTTGACTGTGAGATAATCAGTGGATCTACTAAATGGCATTCATTTAGGTGTTCAAAAACAAGCACATGGACTATCTCGACAAGGGAGCTTGCATTTTTTTTTCAAGTTTTTTATCTCAGAAGATTGGGAAGCATGTGAAAATACAGAATGGGTTGAACAATGGGAGCAAAGATCGTTGACATCTACACAAGCACATGATCAATATGAAAGAACTATTATATAAAATGATCAAGTGTTTGCATCTGAAGACTATGACCATGTTTTAGACCTTGTACAAGAAGGTAATTTAATTCAATTTATTTAATTTTATTTCACTTTATTAAGTTATCTTGTAATACTAAATTTTGTATATTGATATGGGCAAATTCTTAAATCTTTTTTTGTTTGCAGGACATGTGTATGTTGTTATTGCACTTGAGGGCAATGAAGAGCAAACAGAATATTGGTTAGCTCGTTGTGTGGAGAGTAAACATAAGTTAATATCACCTCGAGAAGATGATGATGGCTATCATTATCTAACAGGTACCATGATCCCCTTAAGACATCCCCTTAAGAAAATTTTGATAACAATTTTCTTGATCCCCTTAAGCAATTTTTTAGAACAAGTATTTCATCCCATTAATAAAATTTTGAGAACTTATATGATGATTGTTTTCATGTTTTCCAATAGGATAAGTTGTGGTTGTTGGAAATTAGCTACAAAAATAACTAGCAAGGAAGAATGGTCTACCTGCATTCAAAGATTATGAACCACATAAAAAAATTATACATTATTCACATTTGGTAGTAGCAACAAATATAAAACTAGAGCGGTATCATGGAAGACCTGCAAATAAAGTGCTATGGATAATTTCTATGGAAGAGCATGAGACAATCATAGATGCATTACAAAAAAGAGAGGATGTAGATGGTACAATGGAATAAGTAAATACTGATAAATATAGTTTAAGTTTTATATTGTCCTTTTAAATAGAGGTAATTATTAGTTAAAATATATTTAAATACATGTTTTGATTACATATTGATATTCCTTGTACATTAATAGTTAAAATTGTTTTATTATCCTCTTTTGTATCCTTAAGCCATCATTGCATTGATCTCATACTTTGAAACAAAAAGGAGAGGATTCTTGGATTCAACCTACACTCGTGTGGAATACTTTTAAATGCAGGTACTTGAGTTGTGTACATATAGATAGTTTTATATAAATTAAAATATGTATGTTTTGATGATTTCATTGATATTGCTTGTACCTTTTCGATATTAGGCGGTGTGAAGACCTACTACACATACATTGATTGAACTTGATCATGTAAACTATGTACATACATACAAATTTCAAAATTTAACAACTATGTGCAATTTTAATACATCTGTACATAGTAAACAATAAACTTGAAACATTCACAAAAAGCTCATTTTATGTTTAACGCATATATGTATATATATTACAATTTTCCATCATGATCAGACTACATAGTCATAAAATATATACTATTATAAATTCATCATTATAAGCTCATAAATTCCACCAAATTCATAAATTCATGTCACTAAAAATGTCCATCTAGAACCAAAATCATAAATTCAAGTCACTAAAAATATCCATCTAGAACCAAAATCATAAATTCACATCACACAAAATATCCATCGTTCACCAAATTCATAGATTCATAACTATTTAAGATCATTGTCTTAATTTAAAAACTATTGTGGCTCTCTACTGCATCTCTTCATTTATTTGCGTTTTCCTTTTGAGAATCAGAAGTTGTCCTCTCCTCTAGCCATTGTCTATGCTCACCTAAGATACCATCCATAGCCCTAACAACATCAACAATGGTTTGCATCCTAGATGCAATCATCCTCACAGGTGGTGCGAAAAATTCTACATTTTGAATAATGTTGATTTGATCTTGGATGGTTCTAATATTGGAATTGATTCGTGCTTGAAAATGAGCACGATCGATTTCAGGTGGTGGAGGTGGGGGGTTATGAGGTGGAGTGGGTGGAGGTGGAGGTGAAGGTGGTGGAGATGGATGGTGCGGAGGTGGATTGCAAATATTATTGAATCGATCCATGTGATCTCTAGAAGATATGAGTGAACCTACATTAGATTTGTAATTTCAAAATGTAAGATACATGTTTAGCATTTATACCCTTAAACCATTCAATATAAATGGCCTAATTGAATACATATGATAAAATAAGTAAGCCTCATTTATGTCTAAGGCATGTTACTTGAATGAAAATACAATTAACTATTAATATAAGACAATTTATGAATGTTATAGGGTTTACGGTTTATAGTTTAACATAGATCCCCTTAAGCCATCCTATCACCCTAAACAGCAAATTAATCAACCTAGATCATGATTTATCTCATTCATATTATAATCTTGCATGATATTATTATTGTTAAATTTGGTTTACGAAACTTAGGGTGAAGTTTCGGTGTTACTTGGAATATAATGAACTTGCAAGTTAGTGAAGAACATTTTCTTGTGGAACAATTGATTGAGGTAGGTCTATAGGATAACATTCATGGGAGTACCCTATATATTTTCTTGTGGAACAGTTGATTGAACGATTTAGGGTGATAGGATGGCTTAAGGGGATCTATGTCTAGTGAAGTCCTAGGAAAAAATGACATGGCTCAGGTGAATAAAATCTGGTGACATTGCCCAAGGAAACCAAATTTCATTAAGGGCCTAGGAAAAAATGATGTCATTAGCTTTTTTAGGGTTTTGAGTTTTGAGTTTAGGGTTTACAATAATGTGATGGCTTAAGGGGATCTTTGTAGTAAGGTTCTACAACAAAATGACATGGCTTAAGGGAATCAAATTTGGTGGAGTTGCCTAAGGCAACCAAATTTGATTTTAAGGTCCTAAGACAAAATGAATGCTTTAGTGAAGAAATTTTTCTTGCGGAATAATTGATTGAGATAGGTCTTGTTTCAACTAACCAACCTAGATCATGAAATATGATTCATATTATAATCTTGCACAATATTTTTATTGTTAAATTTGGTTGCCTTGGGCAACTTCACCAAATTTTAAGAACTTCTTTGATCCCATTAGGAAATGTCATATTAGGACCCCTTAAGACATCGATTTACGATTTAGGGTGATAGGATGGCTTAAGGGGATCTATGTCTAGTGAGGTCCTAGGACAAAATGACATGGCTCAAGTGAATAAAATTTGGTGATGTTGCCCAAGGCAACCAAATTTCATTAAGGGCCTAGGAAAAAATGATGTTTTTAGCTTGTTTAGGGTTTAGAGTTTTGAGTTTAGGGTTTACGATAATATGATGGCTTAAGGGGATCTTTGTAGTAAGGTTCTACGACAAAATGAAATGACTTAAGGGAATCAAATTTGGTGGAGTTGCCTAAGGCAACCAAATTTGATTTTAAGGTCTGAAGACAAAATGAATGCTTTAGTGAAGAACAATTGATTGAGATAGGTCTTGTTTCAACTGACCAACCTAGATCATGAAATATCATTCATATTATAATCTTGCACAATCTTGTTATTGTTAAATTTGGTTGCCTTGGGCAACTTCACCAAATTTTAAGAACTTATTTGATCCCATTAAGAAATGCCATATTAGGACCCCTTAAGACATCGATTTACGATTTAGGGTGATAGGATGGCTTAACGGGATCTATGTCTAGTGAGGTCCTAGGACAAAATGACATGGCTCAAGGGAATAAAATTTGGTGGCATTGCCCAAGGCAACAAAATTTCATTAAGGGCCTACGAAAAAATTATGTGTTTAGCCTATTTAGGGTTTAGGGTTTTGAGTTTAAGGTTTACGGTAATACAATGGCTTAAGGGGATCTTTTTAGTAAGGTTCTACGACAAAATGACATGGCTTAAGGGAATCAAATTTGGCTTAAGGGGATCTTTTTAGTAAGGTTCTACGACAAAATGACATGGCTTAAGGGAATCAAATTTGGTGGAGTTGCCTAAGGCAACCAAATTTTAAGGTCCTAAGACAAAATGGATGCTTTAGTGTTGAGGGTTTAGATTTTAGAGTTCAGGGCTTAGGGTTTAGCGAACTTAGGGTGAAGTTTGGGTGGCCCAAGTGGAAAACTGGAGTTACAAGTTAGTGCCTAGTTTATGAATATTTTTTATTTTATGAATAGATTGACTATTTCCGTAATAGAAACATATAATTATGTATGATTAAGATTGAGTTTGATGTATATTTTAACTAGATGTTTTCTTATTTGAATATAAGATTATTTTATTTAATATTTTTTTCATTAATATTAAACTCACTTAAATGAATTTTATGATATAAAATGTATAATATAAAATTAGTTAATGTTGAATCAAGTATTTTATTTTAGATTGTTTTTTAATTGAAAGAACCTAAAAGAACTTAGAAAAAAAAAATATTTAGATTATTTAGTGTCTTGGTAACTAGTGCAAAAATTTAATTCCTAGACCAATCCTCTAAGTATATATATGGTAAATCCTAAACCATGGATTTAATCATTAAAATTTTAAAATTTAAATTCAAAATTTTCCATCCCTTACACATTTAATAATACATTATGAGCCAACTAAACTTGCTTAGTATTCAAAGGCATTCAATTGTCTTTATTTTATCATTTAATTACACTTGATCATTATTCACAAATCATTTAAATTTTTGAAAGTACTATATGCTAGGAACACTTCAATAGGAGGACCTAAATTTAATCTAATTATGCATCACCATTTCCAAGTTTGAATACTATTCTCCTCAATCATTCCCATAATCATGAACTTGATCTTATCATGAGGGCTAACCTATGAGAACATGACAATTGAGATCCAACACTCACCCCTAGGTGTTTTTAAATGCCACTACTTAATAACTTAAATCTTAATTTCTAATAGTTAATTTCTATGTGTCAAGTAACCCTCTCATTTAATTTCACAAAAAACAATATTATGCAAATGCCCTAAACTCTATTCTTTAAATTAATTTATATATTTCTTACCATTATTTTTCTCAAAAATGTATTTAAAAACTATATTTTTCTTCAAAATAGATTATAACTTAAATCTTAATTTCTAATAGTTAATTGTTCAAAATCCTCATTTTTTCTCTAATAGAATAGACATCTATATTTTTTAAAGAGAGTTGATTTATTTACCATCCCTAATAATTTACATTTCATCAAAATACCCATTTCTTCTTAAGTAGTTCAACTTCAATTCAAGAACCCTAGATCCCTAGATGAAGCTAGATTTTGAATTTAATCCTCACTTAAGGTTTTGAATAGACCCTAGATGAAGCTAGATTTTAGAATTTAGAGTGTGTTTTTATTTTTGTTTTATTTTTATTTCATCTTTTTAATAGGACTGATTATTTGACCTATAATTAATTATCAAAATTCATATAAAAGATAGTTCTAAATGAAAATTCATATAGCAATATTGTACTCATTTCACAAAAAATGGAAAGTTTTTCTAATCTAATTATAATTTAACATTGAAACTAAAGTTTAACATATCATTTTCTCCATACAATGCAAATGAAATTTAAAACATTTAAGCAATGCAAATTAATTTTCTTGAGCTCGAATATTAGGGTTTTCAAAATCAAAATGATTTGTTCGATTTCAATTTAGGGTTTTAGCAAATTTGTATTGTTTCAATTCAATTCAGGGTTTCAATTTCTAAGCAATTAGGGTTTTTAATACAATTTTTTAGTTTCATTTCAAACTAGAGTTTTGAAATTCTATTTTTTTTGCTTTGATTTGAATTTGAGATTTCAAAAAGCTTGATTAGGGTTTCTAAATGCAAATTTTTAATTCATTTCAATTTCTAGGGTTTTGAAATGCAATTTTTTTGTTTCATTTCAATTAGGGTTTTCAAATTCATATTTTTTTGTTTCATCAAACAATTCAAGTTTCAAAAGTTAAATTTTGTTTCTAAAATACAATTAAAGGCTTTTTTTTTGTTTCAATAGAAAATCTTCACAATTTGACGTATTTTTTAATCTATTTGTACAATTTCTCATTTCTACAATAACACAAAATAAAATTCTTAAAATTAAAAAAAAAATTGAAATATACATGCTAAAAACAAGTAATTTATAACAATTTAAATTTGGAATGAAAAAATGCCAAAAATGGGGGAGAGTATGGTACCTGGGAAGTTTGTTGGGGTCACTATAACTCTGAATTCGGGATCTCGTGCATGCTGGTAAAAATTAAAATTTCTTGATTTTAAAAAATAAAATAGTGAGAGGAAACGGGTTCTCAATTTGTAAAAAATGGGATCCCGATCTTTACAAACCGGGATCCCATTTTTAACAAATCAGGATCCCGTTTCCTCTCCATCGGTTCAGTACCCTCTAGCAAACGGGATCCTATTTGTGGTTTAGGCTCGGGATCCCGAATTGAAATGAGATCCCGATTTTTAAAAATCAGGATCCCGTTCTTAAAAATCGTGATCCCATTTTTGCTTAGCCGATTTCGTTTTTTCGGCTAAGGAAAAAATTCCACATTTTGTGGACCCAACATTGTGCATTTACCCCAAACTCTTATGAGTCCTGATGAGACTACTACACTAGGTAACCCTAAGAAAGATGATTAAGAGTAAACACGTGATACAAATTTGTATGGCCTCATGGACCTCATTAATGAGACCTTCAAATATCAAGAGAATGATAATATACATACCTCGGTCAATTTTATTAAAGCTAAACCTCATACGAGCCAAACTAAAATTCCCCTTTATATTGCTTTGACACAAAAAGATAGAATCAAACATGCACCTGTTGATCCTCTTTACATAGATGGAAGAATGAATGACAACCTTATCAATGGGATATTAATTGATCCCATCTCTGTAGAGAATGTGATCACTGAAGAATTCCTATTTGTGCATGAAATTTATCAAGATTCATATGAAAGATCAAAGGCATGGACCAAAAAACATGATGGTTTTGCTTGCCCTGCGATTGGCTCGATAAATCTCCCTCTAAAAGTCAAACCGAAAACATTAAATGTATCATTCACCATCATCCCATTGTTAGACCAATTTCATGTGAAATTAGGCTATCCATGGCTTTACTCCATGAATTTCATCCCAATAGTTGTGCATAAATATTTAAAGTTTCCCTTAGGTAATGAGATCTTTACTATGCATTATAGTGGCTTTAATCATGTGTATTCCTGTGGAAAATTTTCATTAGATTTATTTTCGCCCAAGCCTATTGAACCTATTAGGCCCTATGAAGAATTATTTTTCAAATCAGAAGTTTAAGGAAAAGCGCATAGAAAAATTATCCCTTAGAAATATGCCTCAGGCCATCCTTAACGAAATCATAATTGAACCAAAAGGACTTCCAAATATCCAAGAGCAACCTAAAACAAATCCTCCTACCATTTCATATCAGACACCATAAGAAAATCAAACCAATCCCTTTATGCCTCCTAAAATCAAATAAGTTTACAAAGCTAAAGATAAATTCGTTGAACAACCTCCTATGGTACCTTTCGTTCCTCCCCTGAGGGAAGAAAAATAAACCTATGGTTGAAAAACCCACTCCTACACAATCACAAATTGAAAACATAATGAAAAGAAACCGAAATGCTAGAGAGAATAGGCATATACATTGTTCTATTTCTTTTATGTTACAAACTAAAGAAGAAAAGAGCAAGATAGAAAATCAAAATCCAAACTTACCTGAAGCAATGCATGATGATTCTATACCTTCACCACAACATAAACAAGAACTTCCTATGGACATTATCATTCGGCCTCCTGTTGTGATTAATTTAGATGATGATATTCATATTGCCAAGATTGATGAACAAATGCATAATAAGTTGAATTCACTATTCTCCTCTTCCATGAGCTTAAATAAAAATTCTCCTAAAAAGAGTGTTGAATTTGCTACATTTCCCATTTCAGCACTTGATGTAGTCCGTTTCGCTAGTTTTCTGCCTTTCATATATACCAAACAAGATTGGGATGCAAAAGACCTACTATAGACCTTGACTCTCATGTTCCTTAGTGGTCCTTTGCTTTATTTTATTTTTGATGTTTCTTTATGTGATTGCATGTGCATAATGTGATCCCCCATACTGTTCTGTTTGATGTATCTCTCTCTCTTTTGTGTATTTCTCTACTTGTATCTACATTCTTCTCTATGTCATAAACATTTTATCTTTTCACTTTTCTTGTGTTTTACTTTTGGGGATGATGCAAGGCATTGAGACATTTAGGTCTCTTCCATGTTGAACCGAAAATATTTTGCTTTGTTTTCACTTTCTTTGTGTCATTCTTCCATTTCTATGAGAATTTAGGGAATGACGACATTTCCAAGCTCTATAACAACATTGTAGCAAACACAAATTGGCCCAAAATCCATAGATCCCTTATCTATTTTTGGGGAAAAGCCCTCCTTCCTTTTTCATGATGTAAGCTTCATTTCAGAAACATATGACTTGGCATAGGGTTTTTAGAATAAGCTCTCATGTCTTAGGATTGAACATTAGCTATGTTAAAGAAATTTATCACAGCAATGGTGTTAGAAACCACTTTAAAGTTGGGGTATACATCAATAATATCTCTGGACATTTCTCATGTTTCATGGTGCAATTTTTTTCTTGTGATGCATCCTTTTCTTACTGGTATCATTGGGTTTGATGTCCTACAAGAGTGCAATATCTTTTAGCTTATGACTTTCCTCTTAGTGGTGATGTGATGCATTGCATTCCCTAAGTTGTGAATCTTTTACTCTTGACTTGTCCTCTGTTGGAAATATTAGGCACAATGTTCCCCAAGAAGAATACCTTATAGGAACTAAACAAAATCCATTTCAAAAAAAAAAAAATTACTAGCATTATTGTTCATAAGTTAGAATAAAATAACCAGTTATCCTTATGAAGCTTGAAACCATAAATTCAAGGCCACCTTGCATAACACACCTTACTTTCCTGTGGAGACTTTCTTTTTTCATAATTTTTTAGCATAATTCAGCTTGTTAAGCCCTATGAAGCTTGAACTCTAAATTCAAGGTCACCTAGCATAAAACACCTTGCTTGCCTATGGAGCCTTACCGTTTGGTGTCTTATTGAATTTATCAGTAGGATGCTTTGATATGGTATGGGAGCCTAATAATATTTTCTCATTTTCCACCCTTTTGGGATACTCACCTAGTGGACAACCTAAGGTTCCACTACCTCAGAGTGAGAACGTGACAAAAAAAAAACCGATGGCTTAGATGTGTTCCACATCGATCAGAACATCTATGCTATATTTTATTGGTCTTTGATGTTGTATGATTTTGTATCTTTGACATTTTTCAATACATAAGTTTCTTGAATGTCTACTTTAGAGTGAGTTTATGCTTACACTCATCCTCGCACTAAAGTGGGGGCTAAATGTAGTATAGGAAAAAGTATCCCTTTTTCAAAATTAATTTGGGAATGAATAATAATAATAATAAAATGAGCTTAATAATGCCTTAATTTAGTGTTTTAATATGTATTTTTCATATTCACATTAAGTTTAGGACCCTTTTAATTAAAATAGACTTAATTGTGCCTTGTTTTTGGTGAACTGTAAGGTGTACCTTTACACTTTCATGCTAATCTAGGGGTTCATTAATTAATTGAGGTTAATTTTACTTAATTGGCCTCTTTAATTAGTAGGATTAAATTAGAATATCATCAAAAATGAAAACCTTGATATGATATTATATTCTCATAAATAGAAAAGAGGAAGTAGAGTAGTTGAGGAGTAAAGCAGTTGAATGGACACAGTTAAGTAACTATATTCAACCGATTACAATGTAATATTCCAAAATTCCCCCCCTTATTAGATTATTCCTAAAACCAAAAAAATACCTTGCCTAGGACCCCCCTTAAGGCTTAAAAGAAAAAACTTACTGATTACAAAATTGTATACATTCTTGAAAAGATTGTTCTTCTGAAGAAACAAATCCTAAAGTAGGTGGAACACCTCTAGAAGGTCTGAGCCGAATTCCCAAGTTCTTCCTCCCATGAACCTTCTGAATTATAGACCATAGTTATTGCAAAACCACCCTCCAAGTTTTCTCCTCGACCCTCGTAAAGGTATAACCCTTTATCTTGACCATAATTACTTGAGAACCACCCTCAACAGGTTTTCTCCTCGACCCTTGTAAAGGTGTAATCCTTGGTCATAGTCTGGTGAACTATCTGGGAAATAATCCATACTAAGCTCTTCACCAAAACCCTTACTTGTGTCCAAAGATCAGACTTCACAATACGTGTATCTTCAAATATGTCAAAAATAACAAAGAAAAGAAAATAAAGCCAAAAATGCTTCTCATACAAAACATCATCTCAAAGAGAGAAGCTAACTTGAGATAATGTAAATTCATCCATCCTCCAATACCACTAGCCTCCATACGATTGATCAAATTCTGAAGTCATGAGGCTTCATTCTTGATCGTAGATAAAATCTATCATTCAAGTAATGCATCAAACAAGAAATAACTTCTTCTACCTTTAGTACTTTGTCAACTAGTGTCTTCCTTTCAAAATACTTATCATCATATTTTATTACATCAACCCCACTCACATCAATATTTGTGGAAATGGAAATGACATAAACCTGATTAACTTAGACCATTCATCTTGAATGAACTAGTTGTCGGTCTTCACTGCCTTAGTTATGCCACATCAAGCCCTTCTGGTAGCAAGTCATTCAAGGAACTTGTATTGCAAAGACTTGATATTTCCAACCACATATAAAATCCTATTTTTCACCTTCTCCAAGAACATTTTGTGATGATCTCCAACATTAATAATGAGTGAGAAACAAGTAAAATAGTACCTACTAGTAGGAAGCCATCTTCACCACTCTATTTTTTTCTTCTTGTGGAAAATATCACACCTCTCTAATGTTGTTTCAGTCCTTGTTTTGAGATTCTAAACTACAATTCAAGAATAGTTATGTTTTCTATATACTACAATACTAGAATTCCTTGAGATGTTTCCTTAATGTAATATTTGTCACCAATTTTTGGTGCAAATAGGTCAAAGAATGGTAGAATTTGTAACTGATAAACAATGAAAAATAACTTTTATTAAATATTCTATGCCCAATAGATTACCTCAAAATCCTATACTTTCATTCTTCAGAATGATCAGCCTATTCACAAGCACAAATTTTAGTGGTATTCACATAGCCTACATCAACCCGATGATTCCCCTAGGCAGTGACAAGCATGGAGGGCGACAAAATTTCAAAGAGAAATTATTTTCCATAACAACTCTCTCCTTCCATAGATCTATCCCAAGCATGTTTTGCATAATCTATCAATCTCTTCACCCATTACAGACCCAAACACAATCACACCATGCCTCCAAACATCTTTCTTCCCTCTCTATTTATGCATTACCACAATTGAGTCCCATACGTACTCTTTCACGCTTTTTCAATAGCGTTTAATGAAAGCTTGCAGCAATATAAATTTTTTGGAAAAGAGACTATCTTGCCATCAATATTGCATTATGCAAAGGCTAAGTTTCTATGCCATCCCTCTTCTTTCTCTATGATTCAAATACAATTGGACTTGATATGTAAATCCTACATTTCTTGCATCTTCAACATCAATGCTTATCAATCTCTTGGTAATATATAAACTTCAACACTAGAACAATGACTCTGATACCACATTCAAAATATCATAAAAATTGAATACATAGATTCGATATTACATTCGCATATATAGAAAAGAGGAAGAAAAATATTTAAGGAGTGAAGAGGATGAACAGATACAGTTAAGTAACTATATGCAACTGATTTGTGTGCAAATGATTACAATGTAATATGCCAACATAATTCAAATGCAAGTCTAATTAATTGAAAATTTTGAGGGATAAAACCTGACATTCATTAATTTCATGACATAAGGTTTAACATTGATTAGTGTGTGTCCTAGGAAAGTGGCTTAGGACTCATTCACCATAGAGCGAATGGGTCCTCACTTGCACCTAGGACCTAAATTCAAACTATGTGTTTGGTGGTTTTTCAATGATTTCAAATGTATATTTAGATGTCAGCTTGTGATATTTGAATTTCAAGAATTAATCTTAAGATATGTATGAATAAGAGGTCATTTCACTAAGTTCATCGTAGAGTTTTTATGCAATCATTCCTGGAGAAAGTTTATGAGATCAAGAGCATTCAAGATCATTTTAAAGGAATTTCAAGGGTAGAATTATTGAAGATGATTGCAGCAATCAATATTCCATCATCATGTCAAATATTTCTTACATCATTCATGTTGTTTGAGCTAATATGGTGATGTAGTTTTCAATATTTATCCAAGTATTCAAGGACGTTGTTTGAAGACAAGTTTCATGATCAAGATCTACATCCATTGAGGCCACTTCATGCTAGTTTTCAAATATACAATCCAAAGATGAAATAAGGTTTAGTGATTTGTTACATGTTGTTTATTGAATCATTCCTTCATGCTATTTCATTGTTTCACTTCAAGGTTTAATTACAAAAATTGAGTTTAACCAAGGAAAACCCCCATTCCTTAACTAACAACATTTATCTTTCTTTGATGTGTGATTGCAGGATTTAGGTTGAAGATACTTTAAAGAGAAAAATTGAAGAAAGTTGCAAAGTTGTCAACGTTCTAAGAAAAGTTGTGATATCACTTCAACTCCTCTACAAAATCTATTTCTAGTTGTCCAACTATGAGAATCGAGAATCTAGGAGTGCAAATACAATCGAAAAGAATCGAGAAAGCATTTTTTAGGAACCCTATCTAGGACCCATTCACCATAGGGCGAATGAGTTCCCAGTCATCTTCAAAAGGTGAATTTTGATGAAAGGTACACATTGTTTTCCCCTTTCTAGATCTGCCTTTTGATTACTGTTTGTGTTAGATTTGATTACCTTTTCATCATTTGCATTTTATAGCTTACATTGTAGATTTTTTTTAATAGTTTTGATATTTCTATCCAAAGTGTTCTTTAGATTATACCCCTATACTTGTAGAGATAGGAAATTTGTTGATTCATACCTTGATTTGACTCACCCTTTTTCATTGTTAGTCACTTCCTTGAATGAAATTATGGAAATAGGTTATTTTGGTGAACCCCCTTTCATAACATTTCTCCATAATGCAACCTTATACAAAATTTCCCTTTATTTCACTAAATATACATATTCATGATTATAGACTAAATATCGAGGTGCAATAAGATAACCATGTGAAAACATAAAGAATAGAAAAAAGTACCTCTCAAATATCTGAACATTCACTTATTATAAGAGATTTATTATTTTTTGGTTGATGAAATATGTTTTTTAGGGATTAAATAAAGGAATTGAATTTATCTTTCTTCTCATCTTTCATCTCTTTGATTATCTTGATCAAATAGTGTGCTTGCTTCTAAAGAGTTCAATTATCTCCTAGTTATTGCTTCATTATTTGTTGGATATCTTCAATATTTTGTTATGGCTCTCAATTTAAAATCTACACACTTTAAACATAACTTATTAGAAAAATTGACAATACACATAATTTGTGCATGTGTCATCTAAATCTTATGACAAGACTCAAATAATTTTTAGAGATTTGATACTAATTGATATGTATTTTGTCCTAAAAATAATTGGGAACTAGGGAAACAAACATCTATTATTCTATCATGTTACTTAAATTTTAAAAGTAAATTAAAAATTAGAAGGAATTGAGAGTTGCAACACAATAATTTTTATTAGAAAAAATACCTTGTAAGGGATGAAAATACAACTGGTAGAGGTAGTTGCTCTATACCTTAGTGTGTTGCTTAGCATAGACAAGTACAGATTTTTGTATAGCCTATATAAATTCTATCACCACATACTTTTACTTCTAAGAGATACAACAATTTAGTTATCCTTTTCCGTCTTCCCTTGAACTTGTAAGGAAGCAAAGGTGTGCGGAAACGCTTCCTACGCTAATCTTGAGAGAACGAATATGCAGATTTCAATATAAAGTATTACAACAACAAAGAAACACATTCAAGAGTATAAATGAAATAACCATAAACACATAACACTGTAATTATCGTGGGGAAAACCCTTACGGGAGAAAAACCCCACCCTCTAAAACCTGCATAATGTATTATCAAATCAAAGAAGATTACAATACACTTGCAATGCAAGTTCTTACAAGAGCATCACCTCAACTCAAGCTTGGAGACACCTTCTAGCACCCAGCCTTGCAAACAAAACTCCATTATGTAAACTCCTCCCCAAGCCCTCCTTATATAGTGATTTACAACCTGGAAACCATTTGTGGTTTTACAAAACCATGGGCTTAACCACCATGCCACATGTTGCCCATTTTTGACATTTACATTTCCAAGATGGAAAAACAACCAGGTTAAAATAGTAATCCCGTCCATAATTTTGTCCTCTAGTTTAGACCCCCATAAAAGACATAAAACAAATTAACTATGCTCTAAAAATGGCCCTCCTATATTCTACTAAGGACAAGGCACCTTTTAACAACTCATACACCTTTTTCCAATGCATAAACATGTGGAAAACTGCCACAAACAAATTCTGTAATTTTCCTGGAAAAGGCTTGCAAGGTTGAGACATATTTCTCAACAATCTCCCACTTGTCGAACACCTTGCAAGAGTTAGGGGATCCAAAAATATCATGGACTTAATTGCTAGGGGCCGAAAGGCCCATAGACTCTGAACACCATCTGAACTTCTCTGTGCTCACAAGTTTAGTTAATGCATCAGCAACATTCACCAAAGTGTCTACCTTCTCCAACTTCACCTTGCCATCCTCAACCATATCTCTCACAAAATGATATTGTACATCAATGTGTTTGGTCTTGGCATGAAAAGTCGGGTTCTTCGCTAGGCAGATTGCACTTTGACTGTCACTATAAATTGTCACTGCACTCTGTTTGAACTCTAGATCTGAATACAATCTCTTAAGCCAAATGGCTTCCTTACAGGCATGAGTAGATGCCATATACTCTGCCTCTGTAGTGGACAAGGTAACCACAACCTGTCGCTTGCTCATCCAACTAATTGCACCACCAAATAATGTAAACACATATGCACTGGTGGATCTTCTTCTATCAACATCACCAGCCCAGTCTGAATCCACATAGCCTCGAATATCCAAGGAATGCTTGTTTCCTATTCCATGAAAACATATAGAGTACTCTGAGGTACCCCGCAAGTATCTGAAAACTCTTTTAACTGCATCCCAATGTGCTCTTCCTAGATTAGACATGTAACGGGAAAGTACTCCCACTGCTTGGGCAATGTCTGGTCTTGTACAAACCATAGCATACATCAAACTTCCAACAGCACTCTAGTATGGTACTCGACTCATCTCTTCCATCTCCAATGGGGATGTAGGACACTGTGAATTAGAAAGCTTTGTTCCCATCGTAACAGGAACACTCAATGGTCTAGAATCCTGCATATTGAATCTTTTCAAAATAGTACCAACATACTTACTCTGGCCTAGCCAAAGCTTTCTGTTTTGTCTATCTCTTACAATCTCCATTCCCAAAATGTACATTGCTGCACCAAGATCTTTCATTTCAAACTTCGCTGAGAGTTGAGATTTTAATTCAGCAATCAAACCTTTTCCTTTGCCAATAAATAACATGTCATTGACATACAAGGCAATAACCAGGAAACGATCACCATCAGATTTGAAATATATACAATGATCAGATTTAGATCGCACAAATCCCAAACTCAACACATATGTATCAAACTTCTGGTACCACATCCTAGGACTTTGTTTCAAACCATACAAGGATTTCTTCAACTTACAGACCAAATGACTTTTACCTTTTACCACATAGTGCTCTGGCTATGTCATATAAATTTCTTCCTCCAAGTCTCCATGAAGGAAAGTTGTTTTCACATCCATTTGCTCGACCTCTAGATCATAGGCTGTTGCAATAGAAAGCAAAAAACGAATGGATGTCATTTTAGCTATAGGAGAAAAAAACTCACCATAATCTACCCCCTCAACCTGGGAGTAACCCTTAGAAACCAATCACGCTTTGTGCTTCTCAATGCTTCCATCTGAACCCATCTTCTTTTTGAACACCCATTTACAACCAACAGGTTTCCATCCTTCAGACAATGGTACAAGGTCCCATGTATCATTCCTCTTAAGAGCTGCCATCTCTTCATCCATGGCTATTTTCCAGGACTCTAAATCATTCATACCAAGAGCCTCTTCTACAGATCTTGGTTCATCGATGTTAGCATTCAAAGCAAATATACACCTCCAATCATCAGGAGAATACCCATACCTTTCAGGTGGTTTCCTTTGTCTAGTAGACCTTCGAGCAAGATCTGGTTCATTATCAGGTTCAGGTACCTCTTCTTCCGTTGATGATTCAGAACTCGTAGAGCTCTCCTCAACTTCTTGTCTTTCTAAGGGCCTCGATTCAACTTTCTCTGGTGTAGCAGGTAGTTGAATCACATCTTTCGTTTCCTCTATTTGTTCTGGCTGCACTGAAATAGAAGATGGCTTAGTTTGTCTAAAAATAACATTTCTGGAATAAAATACCTTTTGTGCAATAGGATCCCAAAGCTTGTATCCTTTCACACCATAACTATATCCGATGAAAATACATTTAACAGCTTTGTTATCCAATTTTGTCCGCTTCTCCTTTGGCACATGAGCATATGCCTCACAACCAAAAACTCTCAGATGTCTAAGTGAAGGCTTGTGGCCCGACCACGCTTCCATTGGCGTTTTATCAACAAGAGCTGATGTAGGAGACCTGTTTATCAGGTAGCAGGCAGTGGTTACAGCTTCAGCCCAGAACTTTTGTTCTAGTCCAGCACCACTCAACATACTCCTAGCCTTCTCCATCAGGGTCCTGTTCATTCTTTCTACAACTCCATTCTGTTGTGGAGAATAGGAAGTTATCTTCTGTCTTTTAATACCACAATCTTTACAAAATGTATCAAAATCATTAGAGCAATATTCACCGCCATTATCAGTTCTCAAACATTTTATTTTCTTTCCAGTTTGTAACTCTACCATTGCTTTAAATTCTTTGAAACGATTGAAAACTTCAGCTTTACTCCTAAGAAAATAAACCCATGTTCTTCTACTGAAATCATCAATGAAAGAGACATAATAAACTGATTTACCAATAGATGGAACATCAACTGGACCAAATACATCTGAATGGATCAGATCCAATATACATGAAGACTTATGAGAACTGGAGTAAAATTGAATGTGGTTTTGTTTTCCATAAATACAATGCTCACAAAAATCAAATTCAAGATTGCAATCATTTAACCCATCAACAAGATTCTTATTTTTCAAGGTCCATAGACCCTTCTCACCTATGTGGCCAAGTCTTTGGTGCCATAACATGGTCTTCTCTGCAGGCAGCTTTGATTCGGTAGACAGAGCACCCTTGGGTACCCAAAAACCATGACCATTTGTTGAAAGAGAAAACCTCTCCTTTTCCAACAGAGTAGTATTTTTCACAATCTTATCAGAAGTACTATTGCACTCAACCGTGCATGCATCAAGCTGGTACAGTGTACCCAATCTGCTTCCTCTTGCTATTACCATAGCACCTCTTACCATTTTCACACCTGCTTCAGAGAACTGTACATGCACACCCACATCTATTAGTTTACTAACAGATAACAAATTTCTTGCTAGTCTCGGGATATGCAAGACACAATCAAATCTTCTAATTCTACCATCAGAAAATTTTACACGAATACTTCCACGGCCAACAATATCAAGAATAGAGTTATCACCCAAATACACCTTACCACCATCAAAATTTTCATACTTACTAAACCAGTTTCTATTAGGAGTCATGTGGAAAGATGCACCTGAGTCTATTAACCACGCATTATCACCTGCATGAGTGGCCAAGGCTGCGATAAAAGCGTCTCCATCTTCCTTCTCGGACTCAGAATCAGAATCTTGCTTCTTTTTCTTCTTCTTCTTTTCCTCTTTGCAATCCTTTCGGAAGTGTCCAAATTTACCACAATTCCAACATATCACCTTGGACTTACCAGGGGATTTTGATCTCCCCTTATTCTTGGACTTAGAATGGCCATGCTGCTTTTCGTTCTTGCCTCTTTCCTTTGGTCTTGCTCGAACACTCAAAGCCTCTTTAGCATTCAGAGAGACCTTTCTTCTCATCTCCTCAGAAAGTAGAGAACCAACAACATCCTCCATCTTCAAGACAATAGAAGCGCTCCCTATGGCCATGACAAGGTTGTCCCATGAATCTGGCAATGAACATAGTAGGATTTTGCACCTTTCTTCTTCATCCATCGCTACCCCAACTGAGGTCAACTGAGTCACCAACATATTGAAACTTTCCAGATGCTTTGAAATTCATCCACCTCCTTCCATTCTCAAGGAATACAATTTCTTCCTCAAGAAAATCTTGTTAACAAGTGATTTCGCTTGATAGATCTCACTTAGCTTCTTCCAAAGCTTCTTTGTGGTAGACTCTTCATGCACATTAATCAGAATTGAGTCTGCAAGACACAATCTTATGAGACCTTTAGCTTTTCTTTCCATCACATCATATTGTGCAACTAAAGTTGGATCTGTAGGCCTTAGGTTATTCTCATCCACCGCATCCCATAGATCCCGATCAATCAACAGATCTTCCATCTTCAGCTTCCACATCTCAAAGTTTGTGCCAGAAAACTTTTCTACATCAATCCTCCCCGACATGCTTGCCATCTTTACGATCCTGCAATACAAAAAATGAAATACTCTGCACAAGCTCCCACTCAAACCTTGATTAGCTCAAAAAACCCTGTACCCAACAAACAGAACCAAAACTGGCCAGGCTCTGATACCACTTGTAAGGAAGCAAAGGTGTGCGGAAACGCTTCCTACGCTAATCTTGAGAGAACGAATATGATTTCAATATAAAGTATTACAATGATTCAAAGAAACACATTCAAGAGTATAAATGAAATAACCATAAACACATAACACTGTGATTATCGTGGGGAAAACCCTTACGGGAGAAAAACCCCACCCTCTAAAACCTGCATAATGTATTATCAAATCAAAGAAGATTACAATACACTTGCAATGCAAGTTCTTACAAGAGCATCACCTCAACTCAAGCTTGGAGAGACACCACTAGCATCCTTCTAGCACCCAGCCTTGCAAACAAAACTCCATTATGTAAACTCCTCCCCAAGCCCTCCTTATATAGTGATTTACAACCTGGAAACCATTTGTGGTTTTACAAAACCATGGGATTAACCACCATGCCACATGTTGCCCATTTTTGACATTTACATTTCCAAGATGGAAAAACAACCAGGTTAAAATAGTAATCCCGTCCATAATTTTGTCCTCTAGTTTAGACCCCCATAAAAGACATAAAACAAATTAACTATGCTCTAAAAATAGCCCTCCTATATTCTACTAAGGACAAGGCACCTTTTAACAACTCATACACCTTTTTCCAATGCATAAACATGTGGAAAACTGCCACAAATAAATTCTGTAATTTTCCTGGAAAAGGCTTGCAAGGTTGAGACATATTTCTCAACAGAAATCGTACTCAATTTGTATAAAGTGTTTAAAAACTCCCTTTGTTTGTAAAAAAACTTATACATGAAAAGTGAAGAGATAAGGTCATTAACATAATTTAATATTTTCTTATTTTTCCCAATCAAGTAAAATGTATTGTGCCACTTTTTATATCACCATTATTGATAATTTGCACCCATCATCCTATAAAAGCCTTAAATTTTGCATATGGAATTGAAATTAGGTATGTCTATTTTCAAGTTGTATAACTTTTCAATCAAAATATGCATATATAACCATATTAAAAATTTGATGCCTTAAATTATGTTTTTTGGTCCTAGATAACATGTTGAAGTATTTTTTCTCTAAAAGATGAATTTTACTAATAGATTCAACATAGATTAGTTCTATGTAATAGCATCATACAATTTAATTTTACCACTTGTTCTACAATTACAAACTTCTCCATTGGAATTGTTAGGAAGTATTACAAACATATATAATAATATGCCTTGAGGAGGATAATGTTATTAAAATGAATATAATTTTTTTTAGGCCATTTGCATATTATTTCAAAGCAACGTTTCTTATATGGTAAATTAAAGAGGAATAAAGAAACCCTAGTAGAATAATGTTTAAATAAAATTAAAATATTATGATAGAAAACAAGTCTCATCTTGATTCATAAAGCCTATGATAACTTAGGTTGTCAATTGTCAATCATAAGACTTTAAAAAAATGTTTGCTATTATAATGGCCCATTAAATACATTTATTAAAAGATGGATGTCGGTATTACAAATTTTAAAGAAAGTGGGTTTCCTATTTAAACTTATATTCTTTAGTTGAAACTTTCTTAAAATTAACTTGTTTAAAATGACTGTAACATTCATATGTCCACTTAATTAGATTTTTTTAAAGTTCTACCATATTACACCAACATTAAAGCAAAATTAATGTTCTTGATAATTATTTTATTTAAAATTAATGAAACTTTAAATTAGTTTACTTGAGAACACAAAGCTATTCCAAATGTTATTGTAGAAATGTATAGCTACAACTCATGGTCTTTGATATTCTCGTGTAAGTTTTATAAAAAAAATTTACATTGATCCAGACATTCATATATATATCATGTTTATTAACAATGCATTTTGTAAGAATTTTAGTGTGGTTTTGGTCATTAAGAATGTATAATAAAGCATTTTTTATATCTTTCTTATAAAAATGTGGTAAAAACTTTAAATATTTTCATTTATGTGAACAAATAGATCACTCTATTTAAACATCCTTTATTCTAATAATCAAACATTCAATAATAATTTTACACCTCATCCATATTAAAATAAATACTATGAATATTCATATACTGTTTACTGGAAGAAATCTTTATTAATGTGAAATATAAAAAAATAGTATACAATAGTATAATTGCTGCTATTACATCCGTTTGTGGTCATCAACTCTGGACTAGTTAATGTTAATTAAACGTAGGGGGTTGGGCTTATAGCCCCAGCATCAACTGCAGTCACTTGTGCATTCTTACACAAAAATTGAGCATCTTCTTTTCCACCGTTATAGTTTAAATTTATATAATCTACTTTGATTCCTTGTCAAGGCACGCTTTGGCTGCAGTCAAAAGCAACTGCAGCATTTGTAGCCGATGTTCCAGTTATGTTCTTGTATAGCACATTACTGATCTTCACACCAGAATTTCCCTACAAATATATAACAACAACAGACATAAAAATACTGCCATCATTAACTACAACAGACATAAAACTACTGCCATCATTAACTGCAACTGTTGAAGCTTATTTTGTACTAAAATCAGATAATATATACCTGCGTAGGAATTCCATTTGGTTTCCAAAATATAAATTTATGCAACAATAAAACGTATATTTATGAATCCTGCATATTATTACTTGATTCCATTTCCTGGCCCACATGTAACCCCTTCAATGGCAACATTGAAAGATCCTGGTCCCATAGAAATACAGTCATCTCCTGAAAATGAATAGTAAAGTTACTTTAGTAAGAATTCCTTCAACAAATAAATACTTGATTAAAATTGATTCATTCATCAACAATATATTCAGATCCATGAGTTAAAAATAATTCATCGTATGAGTTAATAAAAGTTGCCTGTTCCTACAATGATGTCTCTAATTTTAACGTTGGAAGACTGCCCCATGTGAATTCCATCAGTATTGGGGCTGTCACCCGGAGCCTTAATAATCACACCTTCAACCTCAACGTTCTTGCAGGTATCGAAGTTTAAATGAAATTGCTTGCTGTTGATTGAAGTGATCTTTCTCACTATGGTATCCATGGTGCCTGTAAATCTCAATGTCTGTTTACCGAAAATAACAGATTCATTAGTTACTACAAATTATTGGTTCCACAAGAAGAGGTGTGGAAAGGTGTAGAAGTAGTACGAGAGAGTTAGAAGTAGTACTGTGGGTCCAATCTGATTTGTCTTCTGCTCATGCAAAATATATAAAATCATAGTCAGCTATGGAAAATTATTTATAGAAGACCAATTTTACAAGCTATGACAACGCAAGAATTCTCTGGCGAATAAAACGATTCATAAAAGCGAAAAATATAATACTACAGTTGGTTTTTATTGATTTAGTATAGCCTTGTCAGTGAGTTGATAGGTTTGGATTGCCACCCATGTTGGGATTTCTCCCTAATCCTGCGCGTCTTTCCCCTTGCGCAACCGTGCCTTTAAACTTCCTAGCTCGCGGTACCGAGGTGTCCACTGCAATACCGCGGTCTCATCTTTCGCTAACCGTGGTTGAGCAGGTTAACCGCCCGAGCGGTGTTACTGCTGTCCCACGGCTTCGTCTCTGACCACCTGCCACCGCCACACCATGGCCTGCCTGTTTGCCGACTGTGGTAGCACGGTTAACCGCGGCCCCATGGTCTCCTTCGTGCCCCCTCGCGGTTGTTCGGTATCCCCGCGGTACCGCTGGTCGGTCTTGCCTTCACCGCGGCAATGCGGTTTTGTCACATTTTGACGGCGGTAGTTAGTGGGACTTGTGCTACTAGATGTTTAATACAAAAGGAAATTGCTTTTAATATGTTTTGTACATGTTTCTGTTGGCAAATTTAATTGCCATTATTATTGTAATTTATGTTCTCTTCTGACTGCTGTGAATAATCTTTATAATGTTGGTAGTTGAAAATTTTTAGTGATAGAGAAGAAAATTTTATATTGCTCCGAAGAAGCAAAAATTTTCAGGTAGTTGTTCTAATGAAATTTTATGAATAAGATATAATATTAATTCTAGGTGTGAAAAATCTAAAAATGTTTTTTTTTTCTCTTTATATCTCTGCTTCTATTCCTTCACATGGTATCGGAGCAGGTTCTCCATATTTGAAGAGTGTCTTAGAGTGTCTGAAAAACATGGCTGCAAGCACAAGCTTGAGTAATCCCCAAATTCTTCAGTTGAATGGGAAAAATTATGATTATTGGTCTATTACAATGAGAGCTTTCTTTTGTTCACAAGATTTATGAGAGTTTGTTGAAAATGGTTCTCTAGAGCCGGCAGATGCAGCAGCATACAATGCTCTGATTCAAGCAAAGAAAGATTTGTTGAAAGACAACAAGAAGAAGGACTCAAAGACTCTCTTTTTTATTCTACAAGGAGTACATGAGAGTATTTTTCCAAGAATTTCAGCTGCAACTGGGTCCAAGCAAGCATGGGACTTTCTGCAAATTGCTTATCAAAGAATGGAGAAAGTTAAAACCACAAAGTTACAAATACTAAGAAGAGAGTTTGAGACTGGTCAACCAGATAAGAACACACGGTGAGACACTAGAAGATGTCAAAGTGGTAGAGAGGATTTTGAGGTGTTTACCCACAAAATTTGAATCAATTGTAGTAACTATAGAGGAAACAAAGGACCTCACTCAATATTCAGTTGATGAGCTTTATGCTTCACTCATTTCTCATAAGCACAGGGTTAGCAGAATAGCTAATATGTCATTGGAGCATGCATTCAAGTCACAGGCTTCAATTAACCAAGGAAGAGGCAGAGGAAAGGTCAAATTTCAGAGCAAGAGGAAGAGGTTTTAACAAAGGTGGAAGAAACATCCCATCAAGTTCAAGTGGAAGAGGCAGCAGCCAAAACCCATTTCAGAATCAATCTCAAGGTCAAAGATATGAAAAATCTTAGGTCCAATGCCATTACTGTAAAAAGTTTGGACATTATATGAATGAGTGTAGGAAGAAACAGTAGGATTATGGTAGACATAATGCAAATTTTAGAAAAGAGAGTCAAGAACAAAGACCAGATAAAAGTACAATGTTTTTGGCCTGTAATGTAGCACAAGCTAGTGAAAAAGACATCTGGTTCTTAGACTCAGGTTGTAGTAATCACATGACAAGAAATTTAGAGTCACTCACAAGTCTAGATGAGAATATTAAGTCTGATGTCACCCTTGGTAATAACAACAAAGTGTTAGTTAAAGGAAAGGGAAATTTTAATATTCTAACCAAGCAGGGGGAGCAAAAATATATTTCTGATGTGTATTTCGTGCCAGGTCTAAAACACAATTTGATGAGTGTAGGAAAATTAGTTCAAAAGGGTTATAGAGTAACTTTCAAAAATGGATTGTGCACAATTTTAGAAAAATACCCAAGTAGTCAGTTAATTGCTAAGATCAAGATGAAAAACAACAAAATGTTTCCTTTGAGAATTCAGTCAAATTTGAGCACAAATTATGCACAAGCACGAGAGATAACAACTGGTATTCAGACTGTCTTTCAGGAAGAAGTAAAAGATGAAAATTGGCTGTGGCATTTAAGATTTGGTCATTTAAATTTTGGTGGTCTGAATTTGCTTCATAGGAAGAGTATGGTTAAGGGAATACCTTTAATTGAAAAACTTCAGAGAGTTTGTGAAGTGTGTATTCTAGGAAAGCAGCATAGAGAGTCATTCCCAGCAGGGAAATCAACAAGAGCAAAATCTTCTTTAGAAATTGTTCATTCGGATCTTTGGGGTCCAATGCAGACACCTTCAATAGGTGGTAGTTTTTATTTTATGTTTTTTATAGATGACTATTCAAGGAAGACATGGGTTTATTTCTTAAAACACAAAAGTGAAGTGTTTGATTTCTTCCGTCAGTTTAAATCTCATGTTGAAAAATAGAGTGGTCACTTTATTAAAGTGTCGAGGACAGATAGAGGAGGAGAATATATTTCAAGAGAGTTTTTAAATTTCTACAGAGATCATGGTATTCACAAGCAATTCACAACTAGATATACACCTCAACAGAACGGGGTAGCTGAGAGAATGAACAAAATGATAATGGAGATAGCTAGGAGTATTATGAAAGCCAAGCATTTGACAAATGAATTTTGGGTTGAAGTTGTATCATGTGCAGCATACATAATGAACAGATGCCCAACAAAAAGTGTCATGAATATTATTCCTGAAGAAGCATGGACTAGCAAAAAACATAGTGTATCCCATATGAGATTTTTTGGATGTGTTTCATACGCACATGTACCTGATGAATTGAGAAGATAGCTTCACAATAAAGGAGAGAAATGCATATTTTTTAGATATAGTGATGAATCCAAAGTGTATAAGCTTTATAATCCAACAAATAAAAAGGTTATAATCAGTAGAGATGTTCAGTTTGTTGAAGATGAAGCATGTGATGGAAGTAGAGAGAGTATAGTCAATGTAACTATCAATATCCCACAAGAAGAAAATGAATTTTCTGTACCAACAAATGCTCCTACTGTTGTACCAATTCAAACTCAAGCGAGTAGTCAACAAGTGACACCATCAAGCAATGTGAGAGCAGCAACAAGAGGACTGCAGACACTATCTACAACAAGAACTTTTGGCGTAGGACCTTCAAGTCCACAATCTGCAGATTCAAGTGATCTTTCAAATTCAACACTCGCAAGTATGAGAAGATAGAAAATCAGAAACATCAGTAATATCTATAATCAGAATGAAGGTGAGAATAATTCACAATAGTTCACACTCTTTACATTTTATTCTCAAGATGAAGATCCAATCCACTATGAAGATGCAATTAAGGAAGATAAGTGGATAATAACAATGGATGAAGAGATTGACTCAATTGAAAACAATCAGACATGGGAATTGCAAATTCTTCCAAAAGACAAAGATGTAATTGGAGTCAAATGGATTTACAAGACAAAGCTGAATGCAAACGGTGAAGTGTAGAAGCACAAAACAAGATTGGTTGCAAAAGGTTATGCACAACAACCTGGAATTGATTATATAGAGACTTTTGCAACTATAGCCAAATTTGATACAGTCAGAATGATACTGGCCATAGTTGCACGGAACAGATGGTTAGTTCACCAAATGGATGTGAAATCAACATTTCTCAATGGTTATCTTGAAGAGGAAGGATATGTTGAAAAGCCACCTGGATATAAATTATTGGGTCAAGAAGATAATTTATACAAGCTTAATAAAGCGATGTATGGTCTTAAACAAGCCCCAAGAGCTTGGTATAGCAAAATAGACAGTTATTTCATAAAAATGGCTTCATTAGACGTAGCAGTGAACCAACTTTGTATACCAAAGTAAATGAAAAAGGTAAAATCTTGATTATTTTCCTGTATGTAGATGATTTAATCTTCACTGGAGATCTATCAGTTGATTTGTTTAAAGGAGAAATGATGAAGGAGTTTGAAATGACAGACTTGGGTCTAATGAGTTATTTTTTGGGTATTGAGGTAAATCAAGATGAAAAGGGTATCTTTATTTCCTAGGAAAGGTATGCTAACAATGTCTTAAAAAGATTTCATATGATGAATTGCAAATCCGCTCCTACTCCAATGGTGACTGGTCTAAAGCTGAGTAAAGAGGATAAAGGTTCAGAAATTAATTCAACTTTGTATAAACAACTTGTTGGAAGTTTGATGTATTTAACTGCCACAAGGCCAGACATCATGTATTCAGTCAGCTTAATTTCTAGATTTATGGAAACTCCAAAGGACACACATTGGAAGGTTGGTAAAAGAATACTTAGATATGTCGGTGGAACAAAGAATTATGGCATTCAGTATTCCAGCTCACATGAATTCAAGTTGATTGGTTACACGGATAGTGACTGTGCAAGGAGTATAGATGATAGGAAAAGAATGTCAGGTTATGCATTTCACTTTGGGACTAGAGTTGTTTCATGGGCTTCTAAAAAGTAGCCAATAGTCACTTTATCATCAACCGAAGCTGAATATGTTGCAGCAACAAGTGCATCATTCCAGGAAGTCTAGATGAGGAGAGTTTTGAAAGAGATTCAACATGAACAAATAGAAGCAACAAAAAAAATTTGTGACAACAACTCAGCCATCGCTCTTTCGAAAAATAAAGTATTTCATAAGAGGAGCAAGCATATAGATACCCGCTTTCATTTTATCAGGGAGCTAATCAATGAAGGGGATATTTCTTTAGTTTTTTGCAGATCAGAAGATCAAGCCGTAGACATTCTTACAAAGGCATTGGGTAGAGATAATTTCATTCACCACAAAGACTGACTGGGCGTCAAAGACTGTGGGAGTTGTGATAAAGGGGGAGTGTTGGGATTTCTCCCAACTCCCCTGCGTCTTTCTGGCTCTCACCACGCAAACTCACTTTTAAAATTCTTAGCTCGTGGTACTGAGGTGTCAACCACAATACTGTGGCCTCATATGTTGCTAACCACGGTTCAGCGGGTTAACCACCCAAGCGGTGTTACCGTTGTCCCGCGGCTTCATCTCTGACCACCTATGGTGGCATGGTGTCCACCACCACACCGTGGTCTGCCTGTCTACCGATTATGGTAGTACGACTAACCGAGGCCCCGCGGTCTCCTTCGTACCCCCTCGCGGTTGTGCGGTATCCCCACGGTACTGCTGGCCGGTCTTGCCTTCACCGCGATAATGCGGTTTTGTCACATTTTGATGGTGGTAGTTAGTGGGACTTGTGCTGGCGGATGTTTAATACAAAAGGACATTTCTTTTAATATGTTTTGCACATGTTTCTGATGGAAAACTTAATTGCCATTATTATTGTAATTTATGTTCTCTTCTGGCTGCCGTGAATTATCTTTATAATGTTGGTAGTTGAAAAAATTTAGTGATAGAGAAGAAAATTTTATATTGCTCTGAAGAAGCAAAAAATTTTAGGTAGTTGTTCTCATGAAATTTTATGAATAAGATATAATATTAATTCTGGGTGTGAAAAATCTGAAAAAGTTTTTTTTCTCTTTATATCTCTACTTCTATTCCTTCAACCCATAGAATTTTTATATCGATACTTGTATTCGAAGAAAGAAACTCTTTCCATATAATATGGAAATTTGAAACTCTTTTAGAATTACTTATATATAAGAATATGTTGCATTTGAATTCCCCTGTTGTTGGGATTTCTCCCATCTCTCGCGCAAGCCAATCAGGCCTCTTACCGCACAACCGTGCCCTCGGTTCATCCAGCTTGTGGCAATGTGATGTCTATCGTGATACCGCGGCCCTATTCTCTCCTGTCCACAGTTTGGCGGTTGTCGTTCTCACAATCTACCGGGTTACCGCAGTCTAACCACCAGGAAACCGTTACCATTCTCCCGTGGTCTCATTGCTAACTGCTCGCGGTGGCGAGGTAACCACTGCCACACCATGGCCATCTGTCTTCCAAACCATGGTAACGTGAGCTAATTGTTTGAGCTCGGTCAGCGCGGCCACCGCGGTCTCTCCTAGACCCTCTGAGGTTGGGTGGTAACCACCACGGTATAGCTGTTATTTTCCCTTGGTCTGTGGTGTTCACTGTGTTATCGTGAGGAATTTCTCTCCTCCGTGGTGATGCGGTTTGCTCATTTTTTATGACGGTTGATGTGACATCCTTGCTAGTGTATAGTTAATACAATTGGACAATGTTTAATATGCTTAAGGACTATGTAGATATTTTGGTTGGACGTGATTTTGATGACTTATTCATATAGCCTTTAATATTGTATTTAAATGGGGTCGTAAACTTTGATATATGTGGGCATGTTTTGTATTTTTATAATGACATAAATTTATTATTGGGATTGCTTTGAAGTAGCAAATATTTTTGATAATCTGTGTTAATGTTTTATGAATATATTATATCAAAATTTATGTGTAAATTTTTTCTGCTCTCTGTCTTTTTTCCTTCACGTGGTATCAGAGCCTAAGTTCATTTGTAGAGAGTCTGTAAATCATGGCTGCAAGCACAAGCTTGTCTAATCCCCAAATTCCACATCTAAATGGAAATAATTATGACTATTGGTCTATAACAATAAGAGTCTTGTTTTGTTCACAAGATTTATCGGAGTTTGTAGAAAATGGATTTCCTGAGCCAGCAGATGCTTCAGCATATAATGCTCTAACTCAAGCCGAGAAAGATTTGCTAAAGGATAAAAAGAAGAAGGACTCAAAGGCACATTTTTTCATTCTACAAGGAGTACAGGAAAGTATTTTTCAAAGAATTTCGGCCACAACCAGGTCCAACCAAGCATGGGATATTCTGCAAATTGTTTATCAAGGAATGGAAAAAGTTAAAACTGCAAAGTTGCAAATATTGAGAAGAGAATTTGAGACTCTGTACATGAAATATAATGAGTGTAGATTCATATTTCACCCAAGTAATTGGACTGGTGAACCAGATAAGAACACATGGTCAGACACTAGAAGATGTCAAAGTTGTGGAAAATATTTTAAGATGTTTACCCACAAGATTTGAGTCAATTTCAGTCACTATAGAGGAGACAAAGGACCTCACACAATATTCAGTTGATGAGCTTTATGCTTCACTTATTTCTCATGAGCACAGACTCAACAGAACAACTAACATGTCATTGGAACATGCATTCAAGTCACAAGCTTCAATTAACCAAGGAAGAGGTAGAGGTAGAACGAATTTTAGAGCAAGAGGAAGAGGTTACAACAGAGGTGGAAGAAACAACCTGTCAAGTTCAAGTGGAAGAGGTAGCAACCAAAACCCATCTCAAAATTTTCCTCAAGGTCAAAGGTATGAAAAATCTCAAGTCCAATGCCATTATTGTAAAAAGTTTGGACATTATATGAATGAGTGTAGGAAGAAGTAATATGATATGGGTAGGCAGAATCCAAATTTATTAAAGAGAGTCAAGACCATAGACCAAATAAAAGCACAATGTTTTTAGCCTGTAATGTAGCTCAAGCTAGTGAGAAAGATGTTTGGTTCTTAGACTCAGGCTATAGTAATCATATGACAGAAAATTTTGAGTTATTCATGATTCTAGATGAGAATATTAAGTCAGATGTCACCCTAGGTAATGACAACAAAGTGTCAGTTAAAGGAAAGGGAAATGATAATATTCTGACCAAGTAGGGGGAGCGAAAATATATCTCAGATGTTTATTTTGTGCCTAGTCTTAAACACAATTTGATGAGTGTAGGATAGTTAGTTCAAAAGGGTTATAGAGTGACTTTAAAAAATGGACTGTGCACTATTTTAGACAAATACCCAAGTAGCCAGCTGATAGCTAAGATCAAGATGACAAACAACAGAATGTTTCCTTTGAGAATTCAGCCAGACTTGAGCACAAACTATGCACAAGCACAAGAGGTATCAACTGTGACTCAAACTATCTTTCAGGTAGAAGTAAAGGATGAAAACTGGCTATGGCATTTAAGATTTTGGTCATTTGAATTTGCTTCATAGGAAGAGTATGGTTAAGGGAATTCCATTAATTGAAAAATCTGAGAGAGTTTGTGAAGGTTGCATACTAGGAAAGTAGCATAGAGAGTCTTTCCCAGTAGGGAAATCCACAAGAGCAAAAGCCCCATTAGAAATTGTTCATTCAAACTTGTGTGGTCCAATGCAGACACCTTCAATAGGTGGTAGTTTATATTTTCTAACTTTTATAGATGATTATTCAAGGAAGACATGGGTCTATTTAAAAAAAGAAAAAAAGTGAAGTGTTTGATTTCTTTCGTCAGTTTAAATCACTTGCTAAAAAATAGAGTGGTCACTTTATTAAAGTGCTGAGAACAGATAGAGGAGGTGAATACATATCAAGAGAATTTTTAAATTTATGCAAAGAGCATGGTATTCACAAGCAATTCACAACCAGATACACGCCTCAACAGAATGGGGTAGCTGAGAGAAAAAACAAAACCATAATGGAGATGGCTAGGAGTATGTTGAAAGCCAAGCATTTAACTAATGAGTTATGGCCTGAAGTTGTTTCATGTGCAGTATACATTATGAAAAAATTCCCAACGAAAAGTGTCATGAATATTACCCCTGAAGAAGCATGGACTGGTAAAAAGAACAATGTATCTCACATGAGAGTTTTTGGATGTGTTTCATATGCACATGTACCTGAAGAGTTGAGAAGAAAACTTGATAACAAAGGCGAGAAATGTATTTTTGTTGGCTATAGTGATGAAACCAAAGCATATAAAATTTTTAATCCCACAACTAAGAAGGTTATAATCAGTAGAGATGTTCAATTTATTGAAAATGTAGCATGGGATGGAAGTAGAGAGAGCACGGTTAATGTTACAGTCAATATCCCTCAAGAGGAAACTGAAATTTCAGTTCCAACAAATGTACCTGTTGTCCCAATTCAACCTCAGACAAGTGGTCAACAATTGACACTAGCAAGCAATGTAAGAGGAGCAACAAGAGGACTACAAATGCCAACCACAACAAGAACTTCTAGAACTGGACCTTCAAGTCCACATTCTGCAAATTCGAGTGATTTATCAAACCCAACTTTAGCAAGCATGAGGAGACAAAAAATCAGAAGTATGAGTGATATTTATAATCAAAATGAAGGTGAGATCGATTCACAACATTTTACACTTTTTTGCATTTTATTCTCAAGTTGAAAATCCAATCGATTATGAAGATGCAATCAAAGAAGATAAATGGATAACAATAATGGATGAAGAGATTGATTCAATTGAAAAGAATCAGACATGGGAGTTACAGAGTCTTCCAAAAGACAAAGATGTAATTGGTGTTAAATGGATTTATAAAACTAAATTGAATGCAAATGGAGAAGTACAAAAGCACAAAGCAAGATTGGTTGTAAAAGGTTATGCACAACAGCCTGGAATTGACTATAATGAAACTTTTGCACTTGTAGCACACCTTGACACAGTTAGAATGATACTTGCCTTAGTAGCACATAACAGATGGTTAGTTCACCAAATGGATGTTAAATCAACATTCATCAATGGCTATCTTGAAGAGGATGTTTACTTTGAACAACCACCTAGATATGAGATATTGGAACAAGAAGACAAAGTTTACAAGCTGAAGAAGGCACTATACAGTCTGAAGTAAGCCCTAAGAGCTTGGTATAGTAGGATAAATAGTTATTTCACAAAGAATGGTTTTACCAGATGTTGCAGTGAACCAACCCTGTACACCAAGTTGAATGGAAATGGTGAAATTTTAATTATTTTTCTTTATGTAGGTGACTTAATCTTGACTGAAAATCTGTTAGTTGATTTGTTCAAAGATGCAATGATGAAGGAGTTTGAGATGATAGACTTAGGTTTGATGAAATATTTTCTGGGAATTGAAGTAAAACAAGATGACAATGGAATTTTTATTTCTCAGACTAAATATGCAAATGATGTTTTGCAGAGATTTCATATGATGAATTGTAAACCTACAACTATTCCAATGGTGACTGGTCTGAAACTAAGCAACAAGGATAAAGGTTCAGAAATTGATTCAACTTTGTATAAGCAGCTAGTAGGGAGTTTGATGTATTTAACCGCCATAAGGCTAGACATCATGTATGCAGTTAGTTTCATCTTCATATTTATGGAAACACCAAAGGAGACTCACTGGATGGCTAGAAAAAGAATCCTTAGATATATCAATGGAATAAAAAATTATGGCATCCACTATACTAGATCAGATGAATTTAAACTAACAGGTTTTACTAATAGTGACTATACTGGAAGTGTTGATGATAGGAAAAAAATGTCTGGATATGTTTTTAATTTTGGCACAGGAGTTGTTTCTTGGGCTTCTGAAAAGCAACCTATTGTCACATTTTCATCAGCAAAAGCTAAGTATGTCGCTGCAACAAGTGCATCGTACTAGGCTTTGTGGATGAGGAGAATCCTAAAAGAGATTCAGCATGAGCAGTCAGAAGCCGCACAAATTTTCTGTGATAATAATTCAGCCATTGCTTTATCAAAAAATCTTGTTTTTCATAAATGCAGCAAGCACATAGACACTCGTTTTCATTTCATCCGGCAACTGATCAACAATGGCGACATCACCTTGGTTTTTTGTAGGTCAGAGGAACATCAGGCATACATTCTTACAAAATCACTAGGCAAAGATTCATTCATCTATCAAAGAAGTTGACTGGGCATTAAGGATGGTAGGAGTTGTTTTCAAGGGGGAGTTTTGGGATTTCTCCCATCTCCCGCGCAATCCAATCTAGCCTCTTACTGCACAACCATGCCCTCAGTTCATCTAGCTCATGGCAATGCGGTGTCTACCGTGATACCGCGGCCCTTCTCTCTCCTGTCCGTGGTCTGGCAGTTGCCATTCTCACCATCTACTGGGCTACCACGGTCTAACTGCATGATGCCTGTGGCAATGCGGTTAACCGCGAGGAAGCCATTATCATTGTCCCACGGTCTCATTGCTAACTTCTCGCGGTGGTGAGCTAATCACCGCCACACCATGGCTGTTTGTCTTCTAGACTGCAGTAACGCAGGCTAACTATTTGAGCTCGGCCACTGCCGCCACCGCAGTCTCTCCCAAACCCTCTGAGGTTGGGCCAAAACCCCCACGGTACCACTAGTCGTTCGTTCCCTCACCACGGTATAGCGGTTTTGTTCCCTTGGTCTGTGGTGTTCACTGTGTTACCGCGAGGACTTTCTCTCTCCTCCGCGGTGATGCGGTTTGCTCGTTTTTTATGGCAGTTGATGTGACACCCTTGCTAGCATATAGTTAATATGATTGAAAATATTTAATATGCTTAAGGATTATGTAGTTATTTTGGTTGGATGTGATTGTGATAGCTTATTAATATAGCCTTTAATATTGTATTTAAATGGGGCCGTAAACTTTGATATATGTGGACATGTTCTGTATTTTTATAATGACAGAAATTTATTATTGGGATTGCTCTGAAGTAGCAAATATTTCTGCTATTTTGTGTTAATGTTTTATGAATATATTTTGTCAAAATTTCTGTGTAAATTTTTCTGCTCTCTGTCTCTTTTCCTTCACCTCTTTCATACCTTTACATTCATCTTTGTCAACCAAGAAGCTCCTCGTCGATCAAAAATTCCTCTACCTTCAACAGTTAAGCCAATCACATTCATGAAATGCAGCCAATAATTTTTGTTGTTTTCACTCCACAAGCTATTGTCTGTAGAACAATAAGCTTCCCAGTTACCTGCTCAGAAGTAGAGCACATCAAGGAAAAAAATCTACCATTTTTTAGTTAAACCAACATGACCGAAATTGCAAAGATTTTTGTGGTATTTTTTCACTCTATTCAAGCAGTCAATAGAAATATATGAATTTCCTCAGAATTAGATATTTCACCTGCATTGTAATTTTATCATTTTGGCATGGCCCCTCAAAGGAAACTGGATTGATCAGAAACGTTAGTTTTGGTACATATACAACTGACGACCCAGTTGAAGAACAGGCAGCATTCCAAGCTGCTAGAAAGACCTACATTTCACAAAACACAAATTAACAAAACGAAAGTATTAGTGATAAATGGAAATTTTAATCTATTTTCGATCATATTTATTCATTTGAAACCTTGTACCGTACCAAGCTATCATCTGTTTGTCCGTCGGCTTTTGCACCATAGCTAAGAACATTAAATATATTATATGTGTTATAGTTCTGGCTGGCCAAGAGTCTGACATAACATACAACAGGCATATTGGATGAGAACACAAGAAGAATAAACACAAACATGAACATAAACAGTTTCATGTTTTTCAGTACAATACAATCCACAACGTATAAGAAAACCTGCAAACACTGAACTTTGAAAAACTTAGATGTGGAGACACGATATTGACGACGAGTTCAGCAATTAGTGTAGCTTAAATAGATGTGGGAAATACATTATTTGATAGCATTCTACAACCATGAAATTATTGCTATTAAGTCTGCGGCCACCACAATCAGCCGAAGGGAAGAAGGGCTTTTGGAAGAAGGACCAAAAATTAGATGCATGCATTTGTGGCTGAATTCGAGGATTAGGATTATCTCACAGTCCACCGTCATATTCCAAAACATAACTTTTATACATTGTCATCAATAAATTCAGGGAAGAACCTTTCTACTCAGTACATTGGCATGATTTTTAAAATTTCTTAAGCAGTAAACCTGGCAATAAAGTTACGAGAGAGGAAAACGTGATGGGGATAAAATTCCATTAGTCACTTTCTTTACAAACAAGGGAAATTAACAACTATGTTTCAGTCAGACTATATTATTTTAGGGTGAATACGCGGGATTTTCAATAAGTTCTCGTGATAAAGCAATGAATTTAGTTTATGGTAGGTCATACACATGTTTGGGCTGACCTGAAAGTTTACAGCATAAGGAAGATGCTAATTACCAATATGTATGAGGACAATTATAGAATTGCAAATAGAATAAGAATAGTTTAAGAGAAGTCACATATTGTATGCAGTGGATAAAGGATGATAAAACAATTGTTCACTGATATTTTTGATTCACAGAGATAAAGATATAGCTTAGCCGTCAACCCATCAAACATCAAGTGTTATGTTTTTCTTTGGCTTTGAGATTAAACAAGTTGCTGCGGAATAATGTATAGAAAAGATTCTAAACTAAAACTTTAAACACAAACAAAAGATTCTAAACTAAAACTTTATCCGCTGTTCATATATATTTCTTCGTATATATTGTTATTCCTTGCTGGACACTTCACGCATTTACAAATGTATTCATATCTTTTAAGAAGTCTGGAGACCTCTTTATGTAGATGTCTTCTATATACAGTTTTTAGGATCAATTTTTTCAATTAACCTTTTTTTCATTAATATTAATATTTCAAAAAAAATATTTTATATATTTATGTTTTGTATTTGAAATGACAAGTTATAAAGGAAAGAATTTCATTTAAAATAATAAGTTATTATTAATATTTTTTCTTTATATTCATTTTGTAATTTGTTTATATTCTTATTTTTTCAAAATTCTCATTTGACAATGGTCTTGTAAATATGTCTACAAATTGATATGTTGATCTGCTAGACTTCAAATATATTTCACCATTATTGACAAATTCTCTTGACAGAAATATCTTGTATGAATATGCTAAGTTGTTGTCACAAAAACACATATTGGTCCTTTCTTTTATTTCAATTCTAATAGCATTTATGTTATCTATAATGCTTAGCATGTCACTAATGTCGCTGCCACATGTTTTTTATTGTTATGAAATTTGTTAACAATGTTTTGTTTTGTTGAGGCCTATGACATTGATCCTCAACCAAAGTGAAAGATGTACCTAGAGTTACTCTTTCTATCATCAATGATCCCTACCCAACCATTGCCTATGTAATTGATTACCTTAAATTTATTAGATGTAGAGTATAAAATACCATGATATTTAGTTCATCTAAGGATTATTTTTCTAGCTAGTATGTGAATTTTTTTGGTGTTTCCATAAACTTCCATATTGAGCTAATTCTATATATTATTTCAAGCATTGTGACTACCAAAAACCTGATGTTTTCACTTGTCTTTTGTGCAATGTTGTATTGGTGTTATTATCTTCTTCACTCAATTTTGAACCTATGGCCATAGGTGTAGATTTTTGTTTTTAATTCAACATCCTAAACTTATTCAAAATATTATTGACATATTTTTTCTAAAATAAAATCATCATTTACTTGATTTATTTCAATACCTTAAAAATATTTCATCAATCCCAAATAAATTATCTCAAACTCTTTCTCCATTATTAATCGTTAAATTTCCTATAGACATAAACTCATCAACATATAAACATATGATCAAAACCTCAACTTTTTTATTCATCTTGATAAAAAGAGTTTGTTAAATTTTGTATTTGCTAAAACCATTCTTCAAGATGTATGAATCTGTGTGCTTGTATTGTAAAGAACCTACAAGATAAAATATTTTGAACATAAAAATACTATAAAAATGAGAGAAAAATAATGATTTTATTATCTTCATAGGACCACTTTTACATGGAAAATACTAGATGGAGCATGCACTCCAATTAAAAATATCCAAGATACTTTCTATATGAGAAGTCATCACAATATATAGTTTTGTCGAAGATAACTATTACCATCTCATGCATGTGAGTTAAATACCTTATTCTAAAAACTAGTTGGGTGACTTACAAAGTATATGCATCATTTCATTAGTCCTATATAAGGGTGAAATACAAATAATATCCACCCAAATTTTACTAGCTAACATAAAGTCTAGAATGGGGTACATAATATTGCATCTCCTTTTGGAAAGCTTTATTCTCAAAGCTTGAAATAAGAAATTCTAGATAGAACACTAGTAGGCTCCCATGCAACATCATTAGGTTGTAGGTCCTTACACAAGACTAAAAAATTCTCAATAGAATGATTTCAAAAGGTTATTAGTGCATTTTAAAAAAATGGCCCTAAATTCTAAAAATAGTGAGCCTTCCTCATCCCACTTAAGTAAAAATCCTAATAACTCTCTTGAGATAAGAGAACTTAAAAATTAGACAGATTTAAGATGGTGGAAGTACCAAATTTTATGTCATATCACCTATGCATTGGATTACCTGATAGGGACCATAAAATTTGGGAACCAACTAATGACCATGTTTTTCTCTAAATGAAAGTTTCTTGAAGGGGTGAAGATATAAAAGAACCCAATCACTAATGTGAAAAGTGCATGTTACCCTATGTTTATTCACTTACCATTTAATTTGATTTTGGATGAATATTAGACTGGCCTTAGGTAGTCAAGAGATGTCTTCACTCTTAGAAAAAATATTTCCAAGTATTACAACCTTAGAAGAACCTAAAATATAAGCATACAAGGAGGTTGTGAGAGTACCATTGGGGATCTTAAAAGTGATCACTTTGGAAGCACTATGACAAGTGGTATTGTACCACCACTTAGTAAAAGGTTCATTTGATTTGTTATACTTTTTTCTCAAACACAAAAGAATACAAATAATTCTCAATATAGTTATTTCCAATCTTTGTTTGATCATCCACTTGATGATGAGTAGCCAAAATTGTGTTCAAAGTAGTGTCATGCAACTTAAATGACTCTTTCTAGGATTTTCTATTAAATTATGGATCATTATTATTAATCATAGATAAAGGCATCTCATGGGGTTTAAACGTTGAATCCAATAATTGTTGAGCAGTTATATCAGTAGTCTAAGGGTGAGGTAATGCATAAAATGAGTATATTTGGTCAAGTGATCCACCACTGCTAAGATGATCTATTTACCACCTAAGAGTGGAATCCCAATAATAAAATTGATTGAAAATATTAGTATAAGAATTATTAGAGATATGAAATGGCTACAAAATTGGAAGGCATGGAGAATTCTCCCTTTATACTCAGATTAGATTCAACTAAAAATGGCTTAATAACTTTCTTGAGGTTGCTCAGAAGAAATGTGACCTCACATGCTCATAGTTGTTGAAGAATCCAAAATTCCACCAACAGGGAAGGAGTGCAATTCTAGTAATAACCAATTCTTGAGCACCAATTTTGAGATTAAATAAATATAATTCGATATAATTGATGACTTAGCATATTAAAAAAAAATCTAACACATACTATGGATCTTACTCTAACTATTAGATGATATCTTTAAAGACAAGGTCTGTAGCTCATCTATTCTAGATCTTATCTATCTAATTTGTAAATAGTATGGAGAGAGAAAATATGGAGATTTACTCTTCATATTGGTGTGAAAGGGAATCTATTACCACATTTTCCTTATCCTTATTATGAAAAATCTCAGTCATATCTTATTTTTTCCACTAATTTTTGTTTAGGAGAGGACACTCTTTTCTAAGAAACATATTTCAAATTACAATGATCACTTTTTATTGGGAACTTATGGAGTAGTGAATAAGTATGTCATTATTAGATAATATGGAGGATAGCTCATTTCTTTTTCATGTAGTTATCTAGTTATATTTACATAGTAAGATACTTACCATTGAATGTTAGGGGCCAACCTTCTTACACCAATATCGAAGAAACACAATACAAAGAATATTATCTAACACGCGTGAAAATATGATCACGAATCTCATGACACACAATATAGATGGAGAAACACCTTTTGGGAAAGGGCCCCACACTTGAAAATCCTTCTTAATGTATTAGGAATAAATGATGTTTTACAATCACCTACAAACAAATTCTTCTTCATGCAGTATATAGTGTTGATTATGGAATTATTCTGATAACATAATAATAGCTGAAAAATAACATATGAAATCCTATTCCAAAAAATCTAAAATATAGAGGAATATAAGTATGAAGATAACTTCTAAAAAAGCTACAAGATATGGTCGTCCAAGTCGACTTGGCACATTTTTCCACCACCTCCAAGCATACAAATGATACTTCTAGAAGATTTTTTGAATCTTTATTCAAACCTCCAAACTTGGGCATAATCAACTATATTACATTGTTAGTAGCTAGTATCGTACGAAGTTTAACTATTCGGTAGGTTAACTAACTATATCAGTTAACAGTTAAACCGCTTTCCCTTCATCTGTCGCTCTACTTTGTCCTTTATATTGTATCTGTTCTTATATAGTTTGCATTATATTGAATATAATTGATCAGGAATTTACCCCTTCATATGGTATTAGAGCTACACCTATGCTGTCTTTGAATCCAAATGATGTAATCTTATGCTTGTAATGGTGATCTCTGTGTCAAATGTTTGAACCATCGTAGAGACCCATGTTATTACTATTCCCACTCGACAATGAAGATGATCTAGGAAGGGTGTCTAACTGAGTAGCGCTGATATACCTGTGCGTTTTGAAAGGAAATGGGGTATTGGTTCCTCCATCGCTTGATTTAAAATAGTAGAGATTTTTCCAAGCATCCAATGGAAGTGTTGAAATATGCGAGGTATGGCATAGATCTGTAGATGACACCAATAATATATTTGTAGCTGTGCACAATTGGTTGATGATAGCTTCGTGTGACTCATTAAAGGCGTCCAAAACCTCTGCAATATAACTGATCAAGTATTTGGTGTTTCAAATTTTTGTTGGCCAATATGTGATCTTCTAGCCTGTTAGATGTTGATGCTTTCAAAAATAACCTGGTGAAGTGGAGGAAAAGACATGCCGTAGAATCTATGAAATAAGATGCAGAGTTTATGGTACTGTTGAGCATTTGCAGAAGTTGTGATGCTGCTTGTAGATGCAATGAAGACGAATTCATTTGAATGAGTTATTGAGATCAATCTAGCGTGTTGGCTATAGAAGAGGATAATGCAAAGTGTTCTATTAGATGTTGGTGTCCATCTATCAAAGATTGGTGATATAAGGTTGATCATTCGAAGATTTGTGTGTAATGAATCATTGTCAAAGTACAAAGTCTTGTCCATCTTATGAATGAATTTGTGGAATTTTAAATGAAGGAGTTCAAACTTTATTATATCTCGCAAAAGTGTTTTGATGATTTTGTATTTTGAAGAGAGTGAATTTTATGAAACATGAAAATGGAAGTTTAATCTCATGTATGTAAAGTGTGCCTTTGTGCATTGGTATGTTGGTGAGGGTATGGAAGAAGGATAGTTATCTAAAGGCCAAGCAGATGAAGACCCGTCAAACTTTCTATTAAAGAGTAAGAAAATCATTCATTTGCAATATATGAGGATTCATAAATGGCTATGTAATCATTTTCATGTGTCTCCTAATAGTTGTAACTTAGAGGCAAGTTGATTTGCAAGATAAGATGTAACTTAACTTACTTTTATGAGTATTGTAAGTTATCTAAAATCTGCCATTCAAGTAATCTATCTTCTTACTTTTGGTGCTTGGGAAAGTGCATTCCAAAACATTAAAACAATTGTTGAGTATCCTGTAGATGCATTTATCATTATTACCAATGGATCTTCAAATATTTATGAATTGTGTGGCTATCTTTTCTACGCCTGATGAGGCCTCCAAAGACTCATTGAAGATATCAAATAGATAAAGAGTAACATGTGATTGGAGACTGGTGGCACCGGAGGATGGAGGATTTTCCATCATCTCAAGTTAGCTTCTCGCTTTGAGATGATGCTTTGTGAAATAATGAAAAATGGATTTGCTTTCCTATGGTTTAGGACATAGAGAAAACACGCTTCCCAATTATTTCATTGAAGAGAAACCCTAGAGATCTCAATCTAAAGTATGCAAAGGAGAAAGAGATCTTGCAATAGGGTTGTCCTAGGGTCTGATTGTAAACAAATAAGGGGCTCACCACCAAGCTAAGGCTTTAAAAGACAAATGAAATGGAAGATGTAGTATTTAAACCTAATGCAATGCAATCTTTCACTAAATGACCTTAAAATGCATGTAAAATATAACAAAAAGCTGCAAGATGAAATGTGTCCACCTAGAAATCTAAAGGAGATTGGATGAAGGCTTGAAATGATGAAAATACTAATTTTAAAGGTTGTTGTATCTCATACGCTATTTTGGGCGATTTAGTCCCAGATCAGGGTTTCTGGGCAGAAATTGAAATCTGGCAAAAGGGTGTCTAAAACTGCAAGAATCTAAAAAATGACCTATATTGGGACTCATACACCAGAACTAGTGTATCAGTCCAATTAGGGTTTTCTAGAAATTCCAAGTCTGAATCTGGTCATCAATGTTTGCTCTGTAATTCCCAATTGATTTTCGAATCTGAAATCCTAATTTGCAGCTTATAGAAGTCTTCCACGTTTCTCCAATGCAAGGTGACAACTTTGAGCACTTTGAAAACTTTCTCCAAAATTTCTCTTCCATGTGTCCTCAACCTAGACCTGCAAATCACACATAAAAGGGAGGGTAAAATGTTGCTTTGTTAGTAGAAATAGGTTTGACTTGGTCAAACCCCATTTTGGTAATGAAACCTTGAAATGAAATGAAGTAGGAATGGAGAATGATGAATGAAAAAAATATGATGTTGCAACTCACCAAACCCTAACAATAAAGTGCTTCAAATATGTATGAAGTGGCTCTAATGGATGTAGATCTTGACTCTTTCTTGAATAGGACAGATCTTGAATGGAATGCTACCTTGAATCATGAAACCCTACACCACAATTGTTAGCTCTAAAACAAACATGATGCTTGATGCTTGAATAGTTCTCTGTATCACTTGATAATCTTCCCTTGCTCTTGAATGCTTTTGTAAACACTTAAATGCTCTTGTGAACTCAACTTTTCTATAAGAATACTCATTCAACTTGCTAGGTGTAAAATGAGTGAAAGAAACTTGTATTTATACTTAATTATGCAAAAAATTCTAAAATTAGAACACTACAAGCTGACATCAAATCTAGGAGGATAAAATACCACCAAGAACTTGAATAAATTTTGATTTTGGGCACCATGGGAATCATACGCCGAAGGTGGCGTATGAGTCCCATTAGGTATAAATTATGGGACCATTTTAAAAAATGATTAGAAAGGTGTAAAATTTATATTGGGACCAAAACCCTAGGGGGGACCCATACACCCAAGGTTGCGTATGAGTCCTACACCACCTAATCTAGGCCACACAACTTAAAAAACCCTAAATTATGATTGGATGTTAGTTTGTGTCGGGATCATCCTTGAAAAGATGCATTAAACAAGCCTTGTGGATGCAAAATAAGGCCAATTAAAGCATAAAGAAGCATAAAGAAGCCCAATTAAATTCAAGATGCTTAAGTGTGATGTTGGTTCTTGATGTATATGTTATAGTGTTGATGTTGAGAGAGGGTCATTGATAGGCTTTTGTAGCTTTAAAAAAGGAAAACCCTAGACCAGTTTTAGTGCCTTCTGTATTAGGTTCAATGGGTATGCAGATGCCTTGTTCATGCTTGCCACATCCTTTACCATTGTAGCCTAATTGTTTCACAAGATCATAACCTCATCCATAAAGTATTTCCATTTCTTGTGGGTTAGGGGGTTGTTGATAATCTATCTCATCCAAATTCGTTGTATAGGTTGCATGTTCTTCTAAGACAGATGAGGTAGATGGGTGGGAAGGGTGTTCCTATTATTGGGTAGAGAGGACAACTGATTGTTCTTGTTGAGTATCCCCTTTTCGTGTTACAATAAACTCACCCATAAAGGAAGGGGTAAATTATAAGGATCCCCAATCATCACCAAGTAAATTAAACTTGGGTTTATCTTCGGGTTGGTCCTTCTCAGGAGGGGAAATATTAGAGGTAGGAATTAAGGTATGAAGAGGACTTGATGCACCCTTTTCAAGGTGTAAGAAACTCTCAGGTTTGGGGTCTATGTCAATTTGATAAACTTTGTTATTATAGACATATTTCATTTTGCGATGAAGGGTCGAGGGTACCGAATGCATCTCATGTATCCATGGTCATCCCAAGAGGAGATTATAAGAAAGGTCATAGAGCATGACATGAATAGGAGTTTGCAGCGTAACCATTCTGATAGTAATGGGTAACATGATGACACCAAGAGGTTGCTTTGTAACATTTTCAAATCCTCTAATGGATAAGGAATCAGATTGGATTTGTCAATAATCGACATGTAACCTATCAAGAGGCTTCACGTTGCACACATTTAGGGCAGAGCCATTGTCAATGAGGTTACTTTTGATACCTATCTGATCATACTGGGCTATAATCATAAAGGCTTCATTTTTTTTTCTTAACTCTAATGGAGGGAGCTCATGGTGATACAAAGTAATGTCCACATTAGCTGTGTTCATTTCATGTAGGAGACCTGCCACATCATTAGCATTCATACTAGGAGGGATCACTATTTGTTGCAATGTTGTTTGAAGCATAGAATGATAGTTAGGATAATTCTAAAGGAAATACCAAAGGGATATCTTGGTGGGAGTGTTTTTAATTTGTTCAACCAAATCATACTCCCTAAGTTGTGAGTTTAAACAAGGAGCCACAGGTAAGATAGGATTGGGTAAGGGGAGGGAAGTGGAGGTAGATGGTTGTTGGGGATGTGGGTTATTACGGATATAATGAGTATGAGCGATGGTATCATGCTTAGGAGGGTAAAGGGTAAACTCAAGTTGGGATGGGTTTGGAGGTGTAGGGGAAGGTGAGTGAAGAGCAAATTGGGGTTGGATGACGTTGACATCTTTTGTTTTAGGTTGTTCATCACAACAAACCATTGTGGATGAAGTAGGGGAGATGAAATTCTAGGGGACTTCATCTAACATACCCATATCATCACAACTAAGAGGTTTGGAAGATAATGGTAGAGAGGGTTTAACTATATCATCACCAACCTTAGTGGATGAAGTGAGTGAGAGGAAGCCTTGAAGTGCTTCATCTAACTTATCAAAATCATCTGTACTAAAAGGTTAAGAAGATATAGTATTGCTATAGTGAAGAAGTGTGTGCATTGGATTATGTGAGGTTTCTATTTTTTCAGGTGTATGTTCCACTGAATTGACTTTGAAAGAACTAGGAACTAAAGCGGAAAATGAAACATGTAAAGCTCTAATGCTACTCATAAATGCCATTTTAAGCTAATAATAACCATAAAAAAGAGATTAACTGAACAAGAACCAAGCATAAATAGAACGAAACAAAAAGTAAAGAATATGGAAAGCAAATGCAAGAATTACTGAAGAAAAATGTATACTGGGACTAGGTCACCTAGGGTTATGACTTAGTCCTAGTATGAGTATTTTTGAGTTTTTTCTTTATTATTTGATGAAAAATACAATTTTTTGGAATGTAATGTGCAGGGGTATATGATATATGCCAAATTTATGTATTATGCAAGGAAATGGATGCCAAATATGAGTCTTTTCACTAATGCAAAATGGAAAACCCTAGGATGCCTTTTGAAACAATGTAACATTTAGTGCAAAGCTAAAGAGAAATTTCCTAGGATACAAATGCAAACTAAATCAGAAGTACAATGTGTCTAAATGCAGGTTCACCAAAATTAACCACAAAATTTAATGCTTTGGATGGAGGGAAGGATTGGGTCCTCTACACTTATTCCAAGTGGGGCGACCTAGTCCTTTTTTAGGAAAACTATTCTGAAAGCCATTTTTGCCAACTAGGTCTCCAAATATACAATTTTCTATTTCGGGAACCTCCAATGCAACTAGGTCGCCACTATGGGAGACCTAGTCCCTTTCCACTTTTCTGGAAAATTGAAAGTGGACATTGAGGCCTCTGGTCTGTGTTTTGTTTCTTCATGGGAATCGAGACTCAAATCTATGAAATGACCTACAAAATAGAAGATATTTGGGTTTCTAATGTGGGATTTTCCTTCGTCAAACCCCTAGTTTGTATTTAAACTTATATTGGAATAGAAAATTTGCATAAACCCTAGCCCTAAGTGTGTCTAGAACTAGGAAAACCTAAAATAAAGAAAAACCATATTCTATTGTGCTAGAATAAGATGCAGGTAATAGATTTGAAATTATTCAAGACTTCAACCCTAGAAACGCTACACCATTGCAAATGAATGTAACAAGGAATGCAAATGGGATGCAAACCTCAAATCTGCAAATGGGCTAAAAGTACAAGATGGATTCACTTTGAAAATAGTCTTTAGGTGTGATTTGGTGGCTACTTGCACCTCTTCAACCTAGATTTATCCATGAATCTCCATAGGCATGTATCTTCAACCTTTGTCAATGTTTGAACTTGAGTGTGGAGTGAGCTTGAAGACCTGCAAAAAGCCCTAGTTTGTTGTCCAAAAGCTTCAACTTTTGTTGTGAGAGATATGAATCTTCTTGAGGCAGATGTTTTGCACTTGATTCTTAGAGTTGGATGTGAAAAAATGACTAAGAGAGAGTGGCAAAATGACCTAAAAACAAGTATTTATAAGCAACAAGACTTAATTGTCAAGAATTTTGACCTAGGAGGTCGACACCCATCTAGAATTTATGATAAAATATTCATTTTCCTACTTGAAACTTCAAAAATCCTCAAAAAGGACTAGGCCGCCAACTTGGGCAACCTAGTCCCACTAAGGGATTTTAAAGTGGGAATAGTGTTTTTTGAATGATTTTGTTATTGCTTGTCGGGGGTTAAATGATCCCTTAGGTATAACAGGCCTCAAAGTCAAAATTCACCAACCTTAAGGGCCTATAGATGTTGTTTTAGGGTGATAATTGATGAAATAAGACCTAAAGTAGGACCAAAACGGGCACAAAATTGTTCTTTTCTTCAAAGGTATACAATTTTCCGTGACACACAGGGTCATAAAATTCATTTCTATATTCATGTTTGGTGTTTTCAAAATTTTGTTTCTTCAATTTGGTCATATTTACCTTCATTTGATAAAGTTAGTGCATTGTGTGATTTAAAAATTGCATTAAAAAGACATTATTTTCAAGTTTTGGCATAGTGTAATTAGAAAATTACCTTGTTTAGAATCTGAAAATTGCATTTACATTCTAGGTCATTGCATTATTATTTAACCTCTTTCCATTTTGGGTTGACATTGAGTTTGCTAAACTTGTATGATCTTTAAAACTTTGTATCCTATTAGCAATACTATTGTGACATGTAGTTCAAGACTCATGTCATCTTGTGATACACCATCTGTTGTGGATCTTTTGTTTTCTAACACTCTTTCTAATAGTGTTGATAATCAACCCGCTATGGATCATAACTTGCATACCTAATTTCCAATGAATTCCTTACCTACAACCAATGTGCATGATGTTTTTCATATCTTGCAAGAAGAGATAAGAAGAATAGATGAAGGCTTAGAACAAATGCAAAATCTTATGAGTCTTGATACGACTACTATGCCAACTAACCTAAGAAAGATGCTTAAGAGTAAACATGGGATACAAATTTTTTGTTGTCTCATTGACCTCATTAACGAGACCTTCAAATATCAAGAGAATGATAATATACATACCTCACTCAAATTTATTGAAGCTAAACCTCATATAGGCCAAACTAAAATGCCCCTTGTTATTGCTTTCTCACAAAAAGATATAATCAAACATGCACTTGTTGGTCCTCTTTACATAGCTGGAAGAATCAATGAAAAGCTTACTAATGGTATATTAATTGATCTTGTCTCTATAGAGAACATTATCACTAAAGAATTCCTATTTGTGCATGAACTTTATCAAGATACATATGAAAGATCGAAGGCATGGATCAAAATACATAATGGTTTTTCTTGCCCTACAACTGGCTCAATAAATCTTCCTCTAAAAGTAGAACCAAAAATATTAAATATCTCATTCACCATAATCCTATCGTTAGACCAATTTCATGTGAAGCTAGGCTATCCATGGCTTCGCTACATGAATTTTATCCCATTAGTTGTGCATAAAATTTTAAAGTTTCCCTTTGGCAATGAGATCTTTAATGTGCATCGTAGTAGCTTTAACCTTGTTTCTTCCTATGGGAAGCTTTCATTAGATTTCTTTTGGCCCAAGCCTATGGAACCAATTACACCATACGAAGACTTCTTTTTCAAATCATATCAAAACTATAAGGAAAAGCGCATAGCATAATTATCGCTTAGAAATATGCCTCAACCCGTGATTGAGCCACCCATCCTTAACGAAACCATAATTGAACCAAAAGCCCTTCCAAATATCCAAGAGCAGCCTATTATAAATCCTCCTACCATTTCATATAAGAGACCACGAGACAATCAAAACAATCCCATTATGCCTCCTAAAATCAAACAAATTTAGAAATCTATAGAGAAAGTGGTTGAGCAACCTCCTATGGTTCCTTTTTCTCCTCCCCTAAGGGAAGAAAAGAAACCTATGGTTGACAAACCTGCTCCTACACAATCACAAAATGAAAATAGAATGTAAATAAACCAAAATTCTAGAGAGCATAGGGATAGACATCATGCTATTTCTCGTATGTTACAAACTAAAGAAGAAAAGAGCAACATAAAAAATTAAAATCCAAAGTTACCTAAAGCAATGCATGATGATTCTATACCTTCACCGCAACATAAAGAAGAACCTCTTATGGACATTATCATTTGGCCTCCTATTGTGATTAATTTCGATGATGATATTGATATTGCAAAGATTGATGAACAAATGTATAATGAGTTGAATTCACTGTTCTCCTCTTCCATGAGCTTAAATGATAATTCTCCTAAAAAGAGTGTTGAACTTGCTACGTGTCCTATTTCAGCACTTGATGTTGTTCCTTTCGCTAGTTTTCCACCTTTCGTATATACTAAACAAGATTGGGATGTAGACAACTTGCTATAGACCTTGACTCGCATGTGCCTTAGTAGTATTTTTCTTTGTTTTCTTTTTCATGTTTCTTTATGTGATTGTATGTGCGTAATGTGATCCCCCATACAATTTTTTTTGATGTATCTCTCTTTTGTGCATTCCTCTATTTTATCTACATTCTTCTCTATGTCATAAACATTTTTTCTTTTTTCTTTTCTTGTTTTTCCCTTTTGTGGATGATGCAAGGCATCAAGATATTTAGGTCTCTTCCATGTTGACCCGAAAGGATTTTTCTTTGTTTTCACTCTCTTTGTGTCATTCTTCTAGTTCTATGAGAATTTGGGGAATGATGACGTTTCCAAGCTCTATAAGAACATTGTAGCAAAGACATACTGACCCCGAATCCATAGATCCCTTATGTATTTTTGGAGGAAACCTATCCTTCCTTTTTCATGATGCGAGCTTCATTTCAGAAACATATGACTTGGCATAGGGCTTTCCAAATAAGCTCTCATGTCTTAGGATTGAGCATTGACTAATTTAAAGAAATTATTCATAGAAATGGTGTTAGCAACCACTTTAACCTAGGGGTATACATCGATAATATCTTTTGACATTTCTCATGTTTCATGGTGTGAATTTATTTTTTCTTCTGATGCATGTTTTTCTTGGTTGTGTCATTAGGTTTGATGTCCTCCAAGAGTGTGATATTTCTTAGCATATGACTTTCCTATTAGTGGTGATGTGAAGCACTACATTCCCTAAGTTGTGAATCTTTTACTCTTGACTTGTCATCTATTGGAGAAATTAGGCACAATGTTCCCCAAGAAGAATACCTTACATGAACTAAACAAAATTCATTTGAACATAAAACTTTTACTAGAATTATTGTTCATAAGTGCTAGAATAACACAGCTTGTTAACTTTATGAAGCTTGAAACCCTAAATTCAAGGCCACCTTGCATAACACACCTTGCTTTCTTGTGGATCATTGCCTTGTTCATAGGTGTTTAGCATAATTCAGCTTATTAAGCCCTATGAAGCTCGAACTCTAAATTCAAGGTCACCTATTATAACACACCTTGCTTGCCTATGGAGATTTACCTTTTGGTGCCTTATTGAAGTTGTAAGTATGATAGCTTTGATATGGTATGGGAGCCTAATAAGATTGTCTCATTTTCCACCCTTTTGGGATACTCATCTAGTGGACAACCTGAGGTTCCACTACCTCGAAGTGAGAACACAAAAAAAACAAAACCAATGGCTTAGATGCTTTTTGCATCGATCAAACCATCTAGGCTTGATTTTCCTAGTCTTAGATGTTGTATGATTGTGTATCTTTGTCATTGTTTCATACATAAGTGTCTTGAATTTCTACTTTAGTGCAAGTTTACGCTTGCACTCATCCTCACACTAAAGTGGGGGCTAAATGTAGTGTAGGAAAAAGTATCCCTTTTTCACAATTAATTCGGGAATGATAATAATAAAATGAGCTTAATAATTGTTAGTGTAATTAATTAATTATTACACTAGCATAAGTTAACTTAGATCTTAATTAATCATATTAGTCCTAGGTTGCATTTAATCATTTAATAATGTTGTTGAGATAAGATTCCCTTCTAGAAGATGAGTTGTCTTTTCTAGAACTTATCTCCATCTTGATATCATTCCCTAGGTAGCTGGTTAGGGTTTCTTGTTGTCACATGAAGTGTGATTTGAACACTTGGCAACATCCTTTGCATTCTAGGTTTAGCACTTGCCTATATAATCAGGCATATGTACTCTTTGTAAGATATCTAGATAGATCATAATAGAATCTCTATTTGAATGCCATTATCATACTTTTGGTGTGGTTGAATATTTCTTCCTGGAAAAGGTCCTCCATTGAAGACTGCAACTTCATCAAGGACACCTGTGCATCCATCATTCCAACAATAATGCCTTAATTTAGAGTTTTAATATGTATTTTACATATTCACATTAAGTTTAGGGCCCTTTTAATTAAAATGGATAAAATTGCACCTTATTTTTGGTGTTGTAAGGTGTACCTTTACACTTTCATGCTAATCTAGGGATTCATTAATTAATTGAGGTTAATTTTCCTTAATTCACCCCTTTAATTTGTAGGAGTAAATCAGAATATCATCAAAATTGAAAACCTTGATATGATATTATATTTGCATATATAGAAAAGAGGAAGTAGAGTAGTTGAGGAGTAAAGCGGTTGAATGGATATAGTTAACTAATTGTATGCAATCGATTACAATGTAATTAAAATGTAATATGCCAACATTCCCCCCCTTATTACATTATTCCTAAAACCAAAAAAACACCTTGCCTAGGGATCCCCCCTTAAGGCTTAAAAAGAAAAACTTACTGACTAAAAAATATGTATACATTCTTGAGAAGATTTTCCTTCTCAAGAAACAAATCCTAAAGTAGGTGGAACTCCTCTAGAAGCTCTGAGCCAAAGTTCTTCCTCCCATGATCCTTCTAAATTATGGACCGTAGTTATTGGACAAGCACCCTCCAAGTTGTCTCCTCGACCCTCGTAAAGGTATAACCCTTGGCCAAGACCATAATTACTAGACAACAACCCTCGACGGGTTGTCTCCTAAACCCTCATAAAGGTGTAATACTTAGTCATAGTCTCGTGAACTATCTGGGAAACAATCCATACTGAGATCTTCACCAAACGCCTTACTTGTCTCCAGAAAGTAGACTTCACAATACATGTATCCTCAAATCTGTCAACAATAACAACTTGAAAATAAAATAACTCCAAAAACACTTCTCATACAAAACACCATCTTAAAGTGAGAAGCTAACTTGAGATAATGAGAATTGCTCCATCCTCTAGTACCACCAACCTCCAATATGATTGATCAAAGTATGAACTTGTAGACATTGAAAATATACAAGTTGATCCTACGCACTTGATCTTGATCTTACTAACATCATTTCTTTCTAAATCATCTCTTTTACTAATAAATTTAATTAAATAATCTTTATTCGATTAAATTCATCATATTCCCTCTCTTAATTAAATAAATCAAATTTATCTGATTAAGTCATTCTCCTCTATTAATTAAACAAATCATTTTATTTAATTAACCTTCATATCCCTCTTTAATTAAATAATTCATCTTATTTGATTAAGTTCCTAAAGTATTCTTATTAAATTAAATAAATTAAACCTTATTTATTTTAATCTAACATTGTCCCCTTTAGTTAATTAAATCAAATAATTTATTTAATTTTAAATCTTTCTTCACAGTTCTTGATTTAAATTAACTCTTAAATTAAAATCAAAGTTGTCACATCCCCTAATCTCTCTTTAAATTAATTAATCTTTGATTAATTTAATCCTAATCACTCCATTCTTCTAGAGAATGCAACTTGCACAAATAAATCAATTTATTTGATTTATTAATTCCTCGTTTTCATTCAAACTTGGCATCTTTGAGAGAATATTCTCCCAATTTGAATTTTCCCTCCCACATGACTTGTCCATCCAACAAAGCATTTAAGAGCTCTTACATGTTTCTTACATGTCTCTTACACAAGTCAAACTTGGAATTTAACTCATCTTCCATCCCCCCTAAACATTTTATTTCATCAAATTCAAAATTCAAACTTGCACATTGATCAAAATATGCTCAACCATCAACCATTCACATCTTGACAAGTGGCACTTGGCCATTGGATGTTGAATGATCCCACATTGCTCAATTTCACTCATTCTTCCAATTTGGAAATCTATAAATGAGAGACTCTTCCTCTCATTCTATCATCCATAATTTGAGTAAACTTATTATACTCAAATCCACCTTCAAGCATAGCCATTTTCATCTTTCTACATCAATTTTTTAGCTAGGTTATGCAGGAATTCAACCAAAGTGGATCAATCATCATCAAAGCTTACAAAGGAGTTGGGAAAGGACCAATTTTGACACACCAATTGGCACCAACTCCCCCATGGGATCAAAAGTTTGCATGCTTAATTAGGATTTTTTTGCTTTCTTTGTTCATCTTTTCTTCATTTTCATATTTTGAGCATTGTAGATGGATTTCATAGGGAATCCTTGTTTTATCTTGCATATGAATCTAAACATGTGTTTGTTTGTTGTATTTGTGCAGGAATAGGATTGGGGTTCACATTTTAGTGCTAGAAGGAGGGAAAATCTCAAGTTCTAATCACGTTTTTTTGGAAAATTCTGTGTTTTTCTATTTTTCTTGCAGGTCCAAGTAAAGTGTGCCGCACATAGTCCCGCGGCGCTATATGTCACTGCTTTCAGAGACGCGGCTCCATATTGCACCGCATTCAGAGACATGGCGCTATATCGAACCGCGTACAAATTCCCAAACTCCACCACACCTGTTTCCCACTTAAGAAATTTGAATTTTCAAACTTCACCATTCTCCAAACTACGCCAGATGCTCAAACAGTGTTACATTTGCGCTCTTTGTTTTCTGCAGAGCACCACTTTTAGTTTGGGTGAAGTGCTATATTGCACTACTGATTTTCCAAACTGCACCATTGAGTTTCAAAACTGTGCCGCATTTGCTAACTGCGCCACACCTGTGCATTTTTTATTTTTTATAAACATTTTTTTGTGATGCACGAACTTCCCGAGGTCATAACTTTTCACTTGGATGTGGGCTTTGGCTGAAATTTTACAGGCGGTTTTGGTATAAAGTGATATGTTAAAAAAAAAAAATCGTGTTCGACTGAACTATTTGGTTTGAGCAAACCAAAAGAGGGTTCGCTAGAACTTGAGTTCGAGCAAACCCATTAAATGCACAGTCCCCCCATTCCCACAAAAAAGACAGAAAACCTTTTTGAAAGGGGGCTCGATCGAACTAAGGTTCAAGCTGTGTCACCAAAAAGTGGACATTGACACTTTTCACTCATTTGGACCTTTTCCTATGGATTGTGGACCCTTTTTAGCCTTTTTTTACCCCTTTCTAAGCCTTTTGTGAAAGTGTTGTAAGGTGTTGTAAACCATTTTCATGCTTTCCTAGGCTTTTCATCACTCAAACAACCCTTTATTATGCTATAATGACCCATTCATACACATATAAGTCCTATCTTAGTCTGTTTTCAAAAGAAAATCTCGACAAGTAAAAATAATCACCTTTTAATTCCCGACAACTAATTAAAATTTCCCAGGTGGACTAGGTCGCCATCGCCAACTTGGGTGACCTAGTCCCATGTGGCAAAAAAAATGAAATAAACTTAATATTCTTTCGAGAAAATTAGGGCATAACTTTCCTCAAAAACCTAATTCTTCATGATGCACCACTCATTTTCTCCTCTCATCTCGCATCTCTTCTTCTTCCCAAGCAAGCTAGGGTTTGAGCAGTCTAAGTCACCAAGACATCTCTCTCAAAAAGCATCCAAATGTTGAATCCTCCATTGTTGCAACTCAAGATCAACCATCAAAGCAAGGTAAACTCCATCACTCTCCATTTTCCATGCTTCATTACATTCTTTCATCTTCTTGGTTTAATTACACAAAATGGGCTTGACCAAGGCAAGTCCCCATACCTTAACATCCAACATTTCTTTCTCTCATTATGTGTTTTGCAAGTCTTATAGTAAGATTTAGAAAATAACCAAGGTGGAAGAATCTTCAATAACTCATTCCAAATGGGTTGGTTGCCATTTTGGCACATTTCCAAGGCTTGAAACTTTCATCTTGGCCCTCAAAATGACATTTTAGTGTTTTTTCCTAGTTTTATAAAAGTTGTTTTTGTTAATAACTCAAAACCCATGTTTCCAATTTCATATGTTAGTTTGCAATTCATCCTATCTTAGTTTTAGAAAAAATTTGGGAAAAAATATGACTCTCAAAGTCACGCATTCAAAATGACCAAAAATGGAAAAATCTAAAAATTGTTGAAATCTGCCAAAAAAGGAAATTTTCTTGATCAAAAGTGAAGGAAGGAAAACGAAGGCCAAGGGTTCTTTATGAATTTTTCATCTTATTGTATCAAGTGTTTTTAAATACTTTGGGAGAACTTATAATCCCTTTCTAAGGATTTGTTTACTTTATTCTTTAAGAAACACTAAATTTCATTTGGGTCCTAAAAAGAACATTACAAATTCTTTCAAATTTTTGTTGCAAACAAAGGGACTTAAAAATAAACTTAGAAACAATCTTAATATATTTGGTTGAGGTTTAAAAATTTAACAAGGAAACTTCCACATTTGAATTGGCGATTTAAAAATAATTAATTTTGCTTTGAGGGTTAAAAATGAACAAGTGCTATTTTGTTTTCTAATTATTTATTCAAGATAATATCATCAAAAAGGGTGTATGCGCTTCTCTCGCGCCTCAAGGTGATCTTGAGAATCAAAATATCTTTTGGTGATCTTCAGTTGAATAAAATAATTGCCTCCACATTTCATTTTTGGAATTAAAATTGAACCAAACATGCGAGTGTGAGCACGGTTTATTGCGAGTGTTCTTCCTTTGTTTTTCAACGAAGGTCGATTGAACTACGGGATATGATAACCTATTTTTTATCTTAGTAGGCCTACCTTGTTGGAAAAAGTAATCACCTAAGGGAACGACCCAACAGGGAAAATGCTAAAGCCAAGCGACTTCCACCAGGGATATAAGTGTGGATATTTGAACAAAGGCCAAAATGATGAGGATTATTCCGACAAGAAGGGAGGAAATGGTCTCTCGCCGCATGGATACTATTTGAAAGCTATATATTTTTTTCAATCAGCCTATCAATCAGGACTGTAGTCATAATTCTAATAGAAAATGAATAATAATTATTTATTAAATTCAAAGTAAAGCATAAGTTATATTGGTGGAAAGCTGAGAATCTCCTTTAAAAACCCTTTTTGTTTCATCAATTTTGGATTAAAAAAATTTGTCAGCCACATGGGCCATCATATCATTTACATATTGCCACTTTTTGGCCCATCATGATCCTGCACACAACCTTATAGAAAATTAAATGCATAAAAGGATCTAATCTAACACAACATACAAGATTAATTTGAATAGCATGAAACCTAAAGTAACAACCCAAAAATAATTTGAATAATTACCTTAGTATTCAAGACACATAAATGATTGTTTGTCAAGAACGAAGCAATGTGCGAGAAATAGCATACTATCTACTAGCTCTAACATCATTGCTTTATCATTCACACCATTCAAGAAGGAAGGTTAGGAATAGTACTGGAAAGAACACATGGTGTTAATAGGTTCTTTAAGAGGTTTAGCATCTATTTTTGTGAACATATATGCTCTAGACCCATAAATTTCATCAATTATGTAAGGTCCTAACCAATTAGGGCTGAATTTTCCCTTTTTAGTCATTGCAGCATTGATGTTATGTTGATTTTCAAATAACACTAAATCACCTTTAGTCAATGAATGAGGGATGAAGTGATAATTGTAACTAGGTTGCATTTTATTATAATAAGCTTGGAGATGCTTAGGAGAGCTAGTGTGTATTCATCAAGCATTTCAAGTTTCAATGCAATTGTTGTTCTTTATAAGTATTGTCATCAATAAGCCCTTGAAGTGAAATTCTCAATAAAGGGATCTATAAATTCAAGGGCATTATTTCCTCAGTACCATAGACAAGGTGGTTAAACCCACAAAAGTGGTTTACAATTAGAGTGAGGAAGGAAAAGTTGTGAAAAACGACCCCATGCAAAAAAAAATCTTTTTCGGGTTCGATCGAACTATTTGGTTTAAGCGAACCAAAAGAGAGTTCGCTAGAACCCAAGTTCTAGCAAACCCATTAAATGCACAGTCCCACCATTCCCACAAAAAAGATAAAGAAAACCTTTTTGAAAGGGGGTTCGATCAAGCTAGGGTTCGAGCTATGTCACCAAAAAGTGTAGACGTTGACACTTTTCGCTCATTTTGGACCCTTTTTAGCCTCTTCTTACCCCTTCCTAAGCCTTGTTCCAAATTTTTGTAAGGTGTTGTAAAACATTTTCATGCTTTCCTAGGCTTGTCATCACTCAAACAACCCTTTATTATGCTATAATGACCCCTTAATACACATATAAGTCCTATCTTAGTGTGTTTTCAAAAGACAATCCTGACAAGTAACAATAATCACCTTTTAATTCCGGAGAAATAATGAAAATTTCTGAGCTGGACTAGGTCACCAACTTGGTGACCTAGTCCCATGTGGCATAAAAATTGAAATTAACATAATATTCTTTCAAGATTCTATCTCTAAAACCCTAAGGTTGGCCTGTATGGTGTTATTTCGAGAAAATTAGGGCATAAATTTCCTCAAAACCCTAATTCTTCATGATGCACCACTCATTTTCTCCTTTCATCTCTCATATCTTCTTCTTCCCAAGCAAGCTAGGGTTTCAGCAGTCTATGTCACCAAGACATCTCTCTCAAGAAGCATCCAAAGGTTGAATCCTCCATTGCTGCAACTCAAGATCAACCATCAAGGAAAGGTAAACTCCATCACTCTCCTTTTTTCATGCTTCATTACTTTCTTTCATCTTCTTGGTTTAATTACTCAAAAGGGGCTTGACCAAGGCCAGCCCCCATACCCTAACATCCAACATTTCTTTCTCTCTTTGTGTGTTTTGCAGGTCTTATACGAAGATTTTGAAAATAACCAAGGTGGAAGAATCTTCAACAACCCATCCTAGATGGGTTCGTGGCCATTTTGGCAAATTTTCGTGGCTTGAAACTTTCATCTTGGCCCTCAAAATGACATTTTAGTGTTTTCTCTTAGTTTTTTAAAAGCTAGTGTTTGTTAATAACTCAAAACCTATGTTTCCAGTTTTAGATGTTAAATGGAAATTCATCCTATCTTATTTTTAGAAAGTTTTTGAAAAAAAATAGGACTCTCAAACTCACGCACTCAAAATGACCAAAAATGGAAAAATCTAAAAATTGTTGAAATCTGCCAAAAAAGGAAAATTTTCTTGATCAAAAGTAAAGGAAGGAAAACGAAGGCAAAGGGTTCTTTATGAATTTTTCATCTCATTGTATCAAGTGTTTTTAAACACTTTGGGAGAACTTATAATCCCTTTCTAAGGATTTGTTTACTTTATGCTTTAGGAAACACTAAATTTCATTTGGGTCCTAAAAAGAACATTACAAATTCTTTCATTTTTTTGCTGCAAACAAAGGGACTTAAAAATAACCTTAGAAACAATTTTAATATATTTGGTTGAGGTTTAAAAACTAAACAAGGCAACTTCCACATTTGAATTGGTGCTTTAAAAATAATTCATTTTGCTTTGAGAGTTTAAAATGAACAAGTGTTATTTTGTTTTGTAATTATTTATTCAAGATAATATCATCAAAAAGGGCATATGCGCTTCTCTCACACCTCAAGGCGATCTTCAGAATCAAAAGCTCTTTTGGTGATCTTAAGTTGAATAAAATAATTGCCTCCACATTTCATTTTTTGAATTAAAATTGAACCAAACATGCGAGTGTGAGCACGGTATATTGCGAGTGTTCTGCCTTTGTTTTTCAATGAAGGTCGATTGAACTACGGGATATGCTAACTTGCTTTTTTTTATCTTAGTGGGCTTGCCTTGTGGGAAAAATTAATCACCCAAGGGAAAGACCCAACCGAGAACACGCTAAATCCAAGCGACTTCCACCCGGGATATAAGTGTGGATATTGGTACAAAGGCCAAAATGATGAGGATTATTCCGACGAGAAGGGAAGCAATGGTCTCTCGCTGCATGGATACTATTTGAAAGCTATAGATTTTTTTCAATCAGCCTATCAATTAGGACTTTAGTCATAATTCTAATAGAAAATGAATAATAATTATTTATTAAATTCAAAGTAAAGCATAATTTATATTGGTGGAAAGCTAAGAATCTCCTTTAAAAACCCTTTTTGTTTGATCAATTTTGGGTGAAAACAAATCGTTAGCCACATGGGCCATCATATCATTTACATATCGCCACTTTATGGCCCATCATGATCCTACACATAAGCTTATAGAACATTAAATGCATATAAGGATCTAATCTAACACAACATACAAGATTAATTTGAATAGCATGAAACCTAAAGTAACAACCCAAAACTAATTTGAATAATTACCTTAGTATTCAAGATAGACAAATGATTGTTTGTCAAGAACGAAGCAATGCGTGAGAAATAGCATACTATCTACTAGCTCTAACATCATTTCTTTATCATTCACACCATTCAAGAAGGAAGGTTAAGAATAGTACTGGAAAGAATACATGGTGTTAATAGGTTCTTTAAAAGGTTTAACATCTATTTTTGTGAACATATTTGCTCTAGACCCATAAATTTCATCAATTATGTAAGGTCCTAACCAATTAGGGCTGAATTTTTCCTTTTTAGCCAAGGCTGCATTGATGTTATGTTGATTTTCAAATAACACTAAATCACCTTTAGTCAATGAACGAGGGATGAAGTGATAATTGTAACTAGGTTGCATTTTTCTGGAATAAGCTTGGAGATGCTCAGGAGAGCTAGTGTGTTTTCATCAAGCATTTCAAGTTTCAAAGCAATCCTTGTTCTTTATAAGTATTGTCATCAATAAGCCCTTGAAGTGAAATTCTCAATGAAGGGATCTATAAATTCAAGGGCATTATTTCCTCAGTACCATAGACAAAGTGGTTAGACCCACAAAAGTGGTTTACAATTCGAGTGAGGAAGGAAAAGTTGTGAAAAATGACCCCATGCAAAAAAAAATATTTTACGGGTTCGATCGAACTATTTGTTTTAAGCGAACCAAAAGAAGGTTCGCTAGAACCCTAGTTCGGGCAAACCGATTAAATTCACAGTCCCACCATTCCCACGAAAAACATAAAGAAAACCTTTTTGCAAGGGGTTTCGATCAACCGAGGGTTCGAGCTGTGTCACCAAAAAGTGTAGACGTTGACACTTTTCGCTCATTTCAACCTTTTCCTATGGATTGTAGACCCTTTTATCCTCTTTTTACCCCTTTCTAAGCCTTGTTCCAAAGTTTTGTAAGGTGTTGTAAAACATTTTCATGCTTTCCTAGGCTTGTCATCACTCAAACAACCCTTTATTATGCTATAATGACCCCTTAATACACATATAAGTCCTATCTTAGTGTGTTTTAAAAAGACAATCCCGACAAGTAACAATAATCACCTTTTGCTTCCAAAAATTTCCCAAGTGGCCTAGGTCACCAACTTGGCCACCTAGTCCCATTTTGCATAAAAATTTAAATAAAATTAATATTCTTTTGAGATTCTGTCTCTAAAACCCTAAGGTCAGCCTGTGTGGTGTTATTTCAAGAAAATTAGGGCATAACTTTCCTCAAAACCCTAATTCTTCATGATGCACCACTCATTTTCTCCTTTTATCTCTCATCTCTTCTTCTTCCTAAGCAAGCTAGGGTTTGAGCAGTCTAAGTCACCAAGACATCTCTCTCAAAGAGCATCCAAAGGTTGAATCCTCCATTGCTGCAACTCAAGATCAACCATCAAGGAAAGGTAAACTCCATCACTCTCCTTTTTTCCTGCTTCATTACTTTCTTTCATCTTCTTGGTTAAATTACTCAAAAGGAGCTTGACCAAGGCAAGCCCCCATACCCTAGCATCCAACATTTCTTTCTCTCTTTGTGTGTTTTGTAGGTCTTATAGAAAGATTTGGAAAATAACCAAGGTGGAAGAATCTTCAACAACACATCCTAGATGGGTTGGTGACCATTTTGGCACATTTCCAGGGCTTGAAACTTTCACCTTGGCCCTAAAAATGACATTTTAGTGTTTTTTCCTAGATTTTTTAAAGTTGTTTTTATTAATAACTCAAAACCCATGTTTCCAATTTCAGATGTTAAATGAAAATTCATCCTATTTTATTTTTAGAAAGTTTTGGGGAGAAAATAGGACTCTCAAAGTCACGCATGCAAAATGACCAAAAATAGAAAAATCTAAAAATTGTTGAAATCTGCCAAAAGGGAAATTTTCTTGATCAAAAGTGAAGGAAGGAAAATGAAGGCGAAGGGTTCTTTATGAATTTTTCATCTCATTGTATCAAGTGTTTTTAAACACTTTTTGAGAACTTATAATCCCTTTCTAAGGATTTGTTTACTTTATTCTTTAGGAAACACTAAATTTCATTTGGGTCCTAAAAAGAACATTACAAATTCTTTCAATTTTTTGTTGCAAACAAAGGGACTTAAAAATAACCTTAGAAACAATCTTAATATATTTCGTTGAGCTTTAAAAATTGAACAAGGAAACTTCCACATTTGAATTGGTGCTTTAAAAAGAATTCATTTTGCTTTGAGGGTTTAAAATGAATAAGTGTTATTTTGTTTTGTAATTATTTATTCAAGATAATATCATCAAAAAATACGCTTCTCTCATGCCTCAAGGTGATCTTGATAATCAAAAGCTCTTTCGGTGATCTTTAGTAGAATAAAATAATTTCCTCCACATTTCATTTTTGGAATTAAAATTGAACCAAACATGCGAGTGTGAGCACAGTATATTACGAGTGTTCTCCCTTTATTTTTCAATGAAGGTCGATTGAACTATGGGATATGGTAACTTAATTTTTTTTATCTTAGCGGGCCTGCCTTGTGGGAAAAGGTAATCACCTAAGGAAACGACCCAACTGGAAAAACGCTAAAGCCAAGTGACTTCCACCCGGGATATAAGTGTGGATATTGGAACAAAGGAAAAAATCACGAAGATTATTTTGATGAGAAGGGAAGCAATGGTCTCTCGCTGCATGGATACTATTTGAAAGCTATAAAGGTTTTTCAATCAGCCTATCAATCAGGACTTTAGTCATAATTCTAATATAAAATGAATAATAATTATTTATTAAATTCAAAGTAAGGCATAATTTATGTTGGTGGAAAGCTCAGAATCTCCTTTAAAAATCTTTTTTGTTTCATTAATTTTGGGTGAAAAAAAGTCGTCAGCCACATGGGCCATCATATCACTTACATATCGCCACTTTTTGGCCCATCATGATCCTGCACATAATCTTATAGAACATTAAATGCATATAAGGATGTAATCTAACACAACATACAAGATTAATTTGAATAGCATGAAACCTAAAGTAACAACCCAAAATTAATTTGAATAATTACCTTAGTATTCAAGACACACAAATTATTGTTTGTCAAGAACGAAGGAATGCGTGAGAAATAGCATACTATCTACTAGCTCTAACATCATTTCTTTATCATTCACACCATTCCAGAAGGAAGGTTACGAATAGTACTAGAAAGAATACATGGTGTTAATAGGTTCTTTAAGAGGTTAAACATCTATTTTTGTGAACATATATGCTCTAGACCCATAAATTTCATCAATTATGTAAGGTCCTAACCAATTAGGGCTGTATTTTCCCTTTTTAGTCAGGGCGACATTGATGTTATGTTGATTTTCAAATAACACTAAATCACGTTTAGTCAATGAACGAGGGATGAAGTGATAATTGTAACTAGGTTGCATTTTTCTAGAATAAGCTTGGAGATGCTCAGGAGAGCTAGTGTGTTTTCATCAAGCATTTCAAGTTGATGCAATCATTGTTCTTTTTAAGTATTGTCATCAATAAGCCCTTGAAGTGAAATTCTCAATGAAGGGATCTATAAATTCATGGCCATTATTTCCTTAGTACCATAGACAAGATGGTTAGACCCACAAAACTGGTTTACCATTCGAGTGAGGAAGGAAAAGTTGTGAAAAATGACCCCATGCGAGAAAAAATCTTTTTTGGGTTTGATCGAACTATTTCGTTTAAGCAAACCAAAAGAGGGTTGGCTAGAACTTGAGTTCGAGCAAACCCATTAAATGCATAGTCCCACCATTCAGACGAAAAACACAAAGAAAACCTTTTTGAAAGGGGGTTCGATCGAACTAGGGTTCGAGCTATGTCAACCAAAAGTGTAGACGTTGAAACTTTTTGCTCATTTCGACCTTTTCCTATGGATTGTGGACCCTTTTTAGCCTCTTTTTACCCCTTTCAAAGCCTTGTTCCAAAGTTTTGTAAGGTGTTGTAAAACATTTTCATGCTTTCCTAGGCTTGTCATCAATCAAACAACCATTTATTATGCTATAATGACCCCTTATTACACATATAAGTCCTATCTTAGTGTGTTTTCAAAAGACAATCCCGACAAGTAACAATAATCACCTTTTGATTCCCGACAACTAATGAAAATTTCCCAGCTGGACTAGGTCACCAACTTGGTGACCTAGTCCCATGTGGCATAAAAATTGAAATAAACTTAAAATTCTTTCGAGATTCTGTCTCTAAAACCCTAAGGTCGGCCTGTATGGTGTTATTTCGAGAAAATTAGGGCATAACTTTCCTCAAAACCCTAATTCTTCATGATGCACCACTCATTTTCTCCTTTCATCTCTCATCTCTTCTTCTTCCCAAGCAAGCTAGGGTTTCAGCAGTCTAAGTCACCAAGACATCTCTCTCAAGAAGCATCCAAAGCCTGAATCCTCCATTGCTGCAATTCAAGATCAACCATCAAGGAAATTTAAACTCCATCACTCTCCTTTTTTCATGCTTCATTACTTTTTTTCATCTTCCTGGTTTAATTATTCAAAAGGGGCTTGACCAAGGCAAGCCCCCATACTCTAACATCCATCATTTCTTTCTCTCTTTGTGTGTTTTGCAGGTCTTATAGGAAGATTTAGAAAATAACCAAGGTGGAAGAATCTTCAACAACTCATCCTAGATGGGTTGGTGGCCATTTTGGCACATTTCTAGGGCTTGAAACTTTCATCTTGGCCCTCAAAATGACATTTTTGTGTTTTTTCCTAGTTTTTTAAAAGTTGTTTTTGTTAATAACTCAAAACCCATGTTTCCAATTTCAGATGTTAAATGGAAATTCATCCTATCTTATTTTTAGAAAAAAAATTGGAAAAAAGGGACTCAAAGTCACGCATGCAACATGACCAAAAATGGAAAAATCTAAAAATTATTTTAATTTGCCAAAAAAGGAAATTTTCTTGATCAAAAGTGAAGGAAGGAAAATGAAGGCCAAGGGTTCTTTATGAATTTTTCATCTCATTGCATCAAGTGTTTTTAAACACATTGTGAGAACTTATAATCCCTTTCTAAGGATTTGTGTACTTTATGCTTTAGGAAACACTAAATTTCGTTTGGGTCCTAAAAAGAACATTACAAATTCTTTCAAATTTTTGTTGCAAACAAAGGGACTTAAAAATAACCTTAGAAACAATCTTAATATATTTGGTTGAGGTTTAAAAATTGAACAAGGCAACTTCCACATTTGAATTGGTGCTTTAAAAAGAATTCATTTTGCTTTGAGAGTTTAAAATGAACAAGTGTTATTTTGTTTTGTAATTATTTATTCAAGATAATATCATCAAAAAGGGCGTATGCACTTCTCTCGCAACTCAAGGTGATCTTGAGAATCAAAAGCTCTTTTGGTGATCTTAAGTTGAATAAAATAATTTCGTCCACATTTTATTTTTGGAAATAAAATTGAACCAAACATGCGAGTGTGAGCACAGTATATTGCGAGTTTTCTCCCTTTGTTTTTCAACAAAGGTCGATTGAACTACGGGATATGCTAACTTGTTTTTTTTTATCTTAGTAGGCCTACCTTTTGGGAAAAAGTAATCACCCAAGGGAACGACCCAACCGGGAAAACGCAAAAGCCAAGCGACTTCCACCCAGAATATAAGTGTGGATATTTGAACAAAGGCCAAAATCACGAGGATTATTCTGACGAGAAAGGAAGCAATGGTCTCTTGCCGCATGGATACTATTTGAAAGCTATAGATGTTTTTCATTCAGCCTATCAATCATGACTTTAGTCATAATTCTAATAGAAAATGAATAATAATTATTTATTAAATTCAAAGTAAAGCATAATTTATATTGGTGGAAAGCTGAGAATCTCCTTTAAAAACCCTTTTTGTTTCATCAATTTTGGGTAAAAAAAAGTCATCATCCATATGGGCCATCATATCACTTACATATCGCCACTTTTTGGCCCATCATGATCTTGCACATAACCTTATAGAACATTAAATGCATATAAGGATCTAATCTAACACAACATACAAGATTAATTTGAATAGAATCAAACCTAAAGTAACAACCCAAAACTAATATGAATAATTACCTTAGTATTCAAGACACACAAATGATTGTTTGTCAAGAAGGAAGCAATGCATGAGAAATAGCATACTATCTACTAGCTCTAACATCATTGCTTTATCATTCACACCATTCAAGAAGGAAGGTTAGGAATAGTACTGAAAAGAATAAATGGTGTTAATAGGTTCTTTAAGAGGTTAAACATCTATTTTTGTGAACATATATGCTCTAGACCCATAAATTTCATCAATTATGTAAGTTTCTAGCCAATTAGGGCTGAATTTTCCCCTTTTAGTCTGGGCGACATTGATTTTATGTTAATTTTCAAATGCTAGAACCCGAGTTCGAGCAAACCCATTAAATGCACAGTCCCACCATTCCCACAAAAAACATAAAGAAAACCTTTTTGAAAGGGGGTTCGAGCTGTGTCACCAAAAAGTGTAGACGTTGACACTTTTCGCTCATTTCGACCTTTTCCTATGGATTTTGGACCCTTTTTAGCCTCTTTTTACCCCTTTCTAAGCCTTGTTCCAAAGTTTTGTAAGGTGTTGTAAAACATTTTCATGCTTTCTTAGTCTTGTCATCAATCAAACAACCCTTTATTATGCTATAATGACCCCTTAATACACATATAAGTCCTATCTTAGTGTGTTTTCAAAAGACAATCCCGACAAGTAACAATAATCACCTTTTAATTCTCGACAACTAATGAAAATTTTCCAAATGGACTAGGTCACGAACCTGGCGACCTAATCCTATGTGGCATAAAAATTGAAATAAACTTAATATTCTTTCGAGACTCTGTCTCTAAAATGCTAAGGTCTGCCTGTATGGTGTTATTTCGGGAAAATTAGGGCATAACTTTCCTCAAAACCCTAATTCTTCATGATGCACCACTCATTTTCTCCTTTCATCTCTCATCTCTTCTTCTTCCCAAGCAAGCTAGGGTTTCAGCAGTCTAAGTCACCAAGACATCTCTCTCAAGAAGCATCCAAAGGCTGAATTCTCCATTGCTGCAACTCAAGATCAACCATCAAGGAAAGGTAAACTCCATCACTCTCCTTTTTTCATGCTTCATTACTTTCTTTAATCTTCTTGGTTTAATTATTCAAAAGGGGCTTTACCAAGGCAAGCCCCCTTATCCTAACATCCAACATTTCTTTCTCTCTTTTTGTGTTTTGCAAGTCTTATAGGAAGATTTGGAAAATAATGAAGGTGGAAGAATCTTCAACAACCCATCTTAGATGGGTTGGTGGCCATTTTGACACATTTTCGGGGCTTGAAACTTTCATTTTGGCCCTCAAAATGACATTTTAGTGTTTTTTTCCTAGTTTTTAAAAGTTATTTTTGTTAATAACTCAAAAACCCATGGTTCCAATTTTGGATGTTAAATGGAAATTCATGCTATATTAGTTAGAAAGTTTTTGGGGAAAAATAGGACTCTCAAAGTCACGCATACAAAATGACCAAAAATGGAAAAATCTAAAAAAAATTGAAATCCGCCAAAAAAGGAAATTTTCTTGATAAAAAATGAAGGAAGGAAAACGAAGCCAACGGTTCTTTATTAATTTGTCATCTCATTGTATCAAGTGTTTTTAAACACTTTGGGAGAACTTATAATCCCTTTCTAAGGATTTGTTTACTTTATCCTTTAGGAAACACTAAATTTCATTTGGGTTCTAAAATAAACATTACAAATTCCTTCAAATTTTTGTTGCAAACAAAGGGACTTAAAGAGAACCTTAGAAACAATCTTACTAGATTTGGTTGAGGTTTAAAAATTGAACAAGATAATTTCCACATTTGAATTGGTGCTTTAAAAGGAATTTATTTTGCTTTTGAGGGTTTAAAATGAACAAGTGTTATTTTGTTTTGTAATTATTTATTCAAGACAATATCATCAAAAAGGGCGTATGCACTTCTCTCGTGCCTCAAGATGATTTTGAGAATCAAAAGTTCTTTTGGTGATCTTAAGTTAAATAAAATAATTGCGTCCACATTTCATTTTTGGAATTAAAATTGAACCAAACATGCGAGTGTGAGCACAGTATATTGCGAGTGTTCTCCCTTTGTTTTTCAATGAAGGTCAATTGAACTACTAGACATGATAGCTTGATTTTGTTTATCTTAGCGAGCCTGCCTTGTGGGAAAAAGTAATCACCCAAGGGAATGACCCAACCGGGAAAATGCTAAAGCCAAGCGACTTCCACCCGGGATATAAGTGTGGATATTGGAACAAAAGCCAATATCATGAGGATTACTCCAATGAGAAAGGCATCAACGGTCTCTCACCGCATGGATAGTCCCCCATGAATGAAATACCCGAATTAAAACCCTTGTTTATCAAAGGCCAAAATCCTATCTATTTGTTGGTGCAAAAGGTCATGTCCTTTACAGCTGTCCCACATTATACATGCGATTATGTTGTAAAGATGAAAAGTATGCCATGGTAGATTCATGGGTACTGATGCTTGGCTAACTCGAAAAGTGAGTGCACTATAAGGGGGAGCCTGTGTGGTCAAGAGTCTAATCATCTGCACTGAATGTGCACAGCTGGATTCGTCCAAGTGGGATCCCAACAAATATTGTCTTGTCATCCTATGATTGTACATGTTCTTAGAAACAAAACACTTTGCTTCGATCTAAAATAGTGGAAAGAAAAAATATTTAATGAATCATCATAATTTCAAACCTTTTGGAAGAACAAATACCTTGGAGGTGTCCACATGTTACTGCTTGTCCCTAGGGGTTCTTATCTCTAGAAGGCTTCTAAATATTCAAACATCTCAATTTGTTTCTCCCAAAGTCAACACTAGAAAACCTTTGCCTTGATTTCCACATAATGCACTTTGTGGGGTGAAAGAAAATTAGGAGATTGGACATTTACTTTGAAAAACCAAGCAAGAAATGTTTGTGGTAAAAAAAACCAAACCTAAGCAAGATAATAGAAAATTGAACCACACATGTGCTTGCAAACTTTTGTCTTCTAGTTTTCCATGTGAACATTGGTCTTTTGGTTTGAACCACTTTTAGGGAGAAGCATGTTATTCATTACCTTGGTCTTGTAAGAAGGTCCTCGTAGGTTCATCTAAGATCAAGTCAAACACTTCATCCATCCAAACATTTATCAAATCCCATCTCACCAACAAATTCTTGGGAACTTTGAAAACATCACTTATGCTAGACTTTTAGGAAAAATCAAAATCACCTTGTTTGTCTTAACACACCTAGCCAAATCATCTTCTTGTGTACGAGTTTACTCTAGGATAACACAACTTATTAGAATTTACAAGTTCATTATCCAACATCACCTTGTTTGGCTTAACACACCTACCCAAATTATCCTTTTGTGTATGAGTTTACTCTAGGATAACATAACTTCGTAGAGTTTACAAGTGCATTATCATCTCTTTTGGCTTAACACACTTAGTCAAACTATCCTCAATCAAAATCAAAATTAAATCAAATCAAATCCTAAAGTCTAGCATTGATCCAAAGTTTCTAAAAGTTTAAACACCCATATCATTCACCACTTTCATCCTTCATCTCATCGTTGCTCCTAAACCCCTCAGAGGTCAACAAGGTAAAAACACAAGAGGAACATGGAATATAAACTTGATTCATCCATCAAGAGTAATTCAATTCAACCAAACTATCAGGGCCTTACAATACCAATTGATTTTCAAAATTCACTTTTATATAATCCATACATGGGATCATTTTCTCCTACAAACCTCAATGGTACAACAAATGTGAGTTTCCCCAATCTAAATTTTGGAACATTTTTTCCTATGGTAGATTTAAATCAAACTCAAAACTTACAAATCTATCAACCAAACAATCAAGGCATGAGCCTTCCCCCATTACCAACCATCAATCAACCAAATCCGAGAAACACCCCCTTCATAAGTCAAAGCATCATATCAAATCCTCCCATTTAGCCATCGATATCGTAACAACAGATGACAACCATCCAAGAAAACCCAACAGTCAACACAACCACCATCCCTCAAGTGTCTCAAGGACCAAGCATCTCAATCACACCATTCACCACTCAAACCCTGGTAATCAATGTGATCGCTCCTTTCACCCCAACGGTCAACACCATTCCCAATCCACCGCCACCACTGCCAAAACACAACATGAAAAATTCATTCTCCATCATGTTGCAAGCCGCTCAACAAGCTGCCCGCCAAAAGGCACTCCAAAACCAACAAGTTGCACAACTAGCTGCTTAGCAAGCATAAGCACAATTAGTTGCCCAGCAAGTTGTACAAGCCACACAAGTAGCCCAACAAGCACAGGCTCGATAGGCACAAACACAATACTGAGCACAATTGCAAGCAATCCATCAACAAGTGTATCAACAAGTAGCACAACAATAAGCCCAACAAAAAGCATTGTTGGCACAACAACGACACGACCAACAACAAGCATTGTTCGTACAACAAATGCAGGAATTATTCCCTTAGCAAAGCTTGCAACAGATTCTCACCACAATCGTTGACAATGACGATCAAGATCATTCGACCAATGATCATATTGAAAATGTCTCTACATCACCTAATGAGTTAGAGGATATATCTCAAGAATTTATTCCAAAGCATGATCAACATCTTTCACCAAGGTCTAGCAATGATCCTTTCCAAAACATATGGACATCCTTTGACCTCATGACATTTGAGAAACTTCCTATGCCTAAGGACGATATCCAAGAGCCCTTTATAAGCAATCCATTCTTTTAAATTGACCCATGTCAAGAACTTGATCTAAAGCATGTTGAAAGCAATTCCAACATTAACCAAGATCGAGAATTTTTATATCCAAGATACTACAATGAGGTAATGGAAACTCTCCTATCTATACAAGATTTCTCAAATAAGGGTCATATCCATATAGGACATACCCCTCTATCTACCCATGAGATGATTTCTTTAGATGGACATGTAGATGATCATCATTCAAAATAAGATTCTCATACTCTTGATATCATTACCAAGGAACAAGAGTCTCCTACGCTTAACATTTGTACATATGATTAAGGTATAGAAAAATCTAGAGACACACCAAAAGTGGAGCATGAAGAAGGCTTCTATAGAAGTGGTGAATCAGAAACATCTTGTGAAGACATATCAAAAATAGATCATGAAGAAGGCTCCTATAAAATTCATGAAACATCTTGTGGATTGAATCATGAGGAAGACTTTTATGTGGACAGTGAATCATCAACACATCTTGAAGAAGCACTAAAATTTGATATTTCACAAGATCAAGCTAAAGACATCAATCAGGAAGTAATCCCACATATGGAGGATCCTATCACTTATAAAGTTGGATCACTTACCTTTTTTAGGGAAAGTTATCTCATCAATAAAAAAGCTGCCACCTTTGAAGATCCACCTCAGAGCAGAGAAGGAGTAGCACCTTGTTTCCAAGATAGATCATGGGTAAGTGCAAGAAGTTGAGTCCACGAAACGTGGAATTTTTCTCCTTAGCCAAAAAAATGAAATCGATGAAGTTTTTGGAAACTGTCCATTTTGGAAAAAATTTCAAAATGGGATCCCGTTTTCAAAAATTTCAAAAATGACAATTTTCGACAATTTTCAAAACGAGATCCTGTTTTTTAAAATTTCAAATGTAGGTCAGGTTTTTTCTTTGTTTATAGGTTCGGGAAATGGTTTGGGGATCCGAACCTAAGCCATGGACCTGGTTTGACCTGTAAGTTGAAGGTCCTCGCAATGCCACAAAAAAAACTGACTTTGGGCATACGTCTGAAGACTTTATTTGTAGATTTTTTTGATGAAATTCAAACCCATTATAGATTAGACAGTGTAGATTCCAAATATGTAAATTTTTTTACAATTGAATTAATTTTTTTATTTTTCATTTAATTTCTAATTTAATAGGTCCATAAACTTGAATTATCAGTGTTTTTTAGTATTTTAATAACTTTTTATCAACATAACATTTTTATGAACGGATTGCATGAGGGAAAACTTCAGACAATTTTTTTCAATTTAAAAAAAAAAAATCAAAAAATGATAAGTTTAGGTCATCTTATGCGTGTCGTACACGATGATTTTTCAAAATGACAAATATGCCTAATAAAAATTTAACAAAAAAAAAAATATTGAATAAAAAATTACAAAAAATATCAAAGACAAGCTTCAATGAGTCACAAATCTTTTCCCAAAAGGATTTAGAAAAATACAATAATTTAGGTCAAAATATGGATGTTGTACATGTGCATGGTATGGTAAAAAAAAATGACTTTTAAATAGTGGTTTTTAGAAATACCTATTGAAACTCAAGTTGTACAATTTGGGTATTGAAATAAATTACATATTTGGAAACTAGACTCTGAGTACTACATTTTATGAGTAGTGACTTTTTTGAAGATTCCATCTCTAAGTGCTTCCAATTTTAAGGTCAAAGTGTCAAATTCTGAAAATCAGGGAAAACACTTCCACTTTTTGGCCAAAAAGTGGACTCAACTTCTTGCTAGCACCCTCATATCCTATTGCAAATAAAATGTTTCAACAGATGAATTATCAAGGTAGAGGATTAGGCCTACATGAATAGGGTATCCTAAAATAAGTGCAGATTGCTAGCAATCCTAAGTATCAAGGCCTTGGTTATTCGACAATGAAGGGATATACAAATATCAGTGGTACCTCCATAAAATTGGGGGCAACTTCATCTCAAGCAAATGTCAACATAGTGGGCATGAAGGATCCTTATCCAATGCCAATGCTACAACCTGCCACATCATGAATCTTCATCCACCCATCATCCCATCCACAAATTGGGACCAACATCAAAAGGGATATTTGAATCAAAGCATGAAAAATTTTATCAAAGAAAAAGAAGTTAAGAAGGACGAAGGACAAATAAAATACATGTGGATAGCAAAAAATACAAAGAAAGATGATTCCTACCATACTCCATTAGTCAAAGAAATTATGGGGCAAAAAAAAAGGGAAAAGTATCCATCCAAGATGTCCACAAAGGAAAAAGCAGACTTGTTCAACATACAAAGTGTATCAAGTTGTTGGTCCTAATTCCATGCACACTTTCATATCCACCCATCATTGCTCATCTTCCCAAGTTTGGAGAGTCAAAGGTTCCAAACTGTCAACCAATCCATATTTTATTCTTAAACACACTACATCCACACCTCCATGCATGATATCCAATTCTCACATTGACCATGTGTTGGCGATGACCTTTCATTATAAGGATTCGGAAGGCACTCTATCTTGATGTGCGCACAAAGACAAAGTTAACTCCAGTATCACCAAAGCAGATCAAGAATCTTAAAATTTGCATTCAAGTGCACGTATCTTGGCAAAGAAACTTCTTCAAGCAGGATATTGATGGCACATTATGACAGAAGCATCTACATTGACAGAACCAAGTGCTTCAACATGAGCTTAAAATATTTTGCAAAAATTATAAAATAATCAAAAAATATAAAATATCCAAAAAAACAAGAAAAAGGATTGAAAACAGTAAAGAAAAAATCATCCTCCAATGAAATCCACTTCGGTGGCACTTTGGATAGGTACCATGATGAAAACCTAGAAAACAGGCATCATGTGTAGAATTGAGCATCTGCATGAGCCATTTTAGGAGAAAGCATCTCATCCCATCCATAATAAAGCCAACATTCCATCCATCTTAAATTCATTCATCCACGAACCATTTATCCAATCCATTTTCATCCATCTGCATCCATACTCCAAGTTATCTTGATCTTGACCAAGTTTGGTGCACACTTTACACTTGTTTATGGTAAACATCTTGACATGGGTCATTTTCATTGATCCTATCTTACCTAGCATTATTTGAGCCTTGAAGCATTATCCAAATGAGCATCCTCTATTCAAACACCTTATCTTGTGACAAGATAATCCTTGGCATCCTTTGCATGCTTACCATATCTATCTATACATCTATCCAAGAATCTACCCATGGCCTTTCAAACATTCCTAGACACTGGGGGAAGATATTTACATCTTGCTTCGAGAATAAATCTTGATATATATCCTCCAGCTTATGTGGTGATCCGAACATTTGCAAACGTGAAATCAAATTGGTCAATAATTTATGAGCCAAAATCCAAATCACTATCCCATGGCATATTTTGACAAAAAGATGTTCCTTATCAAGCTTTATCTTTTGTCAAACATCAGTCCAAGACAATCAATATCATTTGCATCTAATGTGTACTTCAATGTCACATCAAATCATCAAAACAATTTTGTTCCAAATCAAGCTTCATCAAATCTTGATCAATCGAATCCAATCAATTATCACCTTGTTTGACTTAACACACTTAGTCAAACTACCCTCTTGTGCATGAGTTTACTCTAGGATAACACAACTTCCTAGAGTTTACAAGTGCATTATCATCTTATTTTACTTAACACACTTAGTTAAATTATCCAATCCATCATCAACTTGTTTGACTTAACACACTTAGTCAAACTACCCTCTTGTGTATGAGTTTACTCTAGGATAACACAACTTCCTAGAGTTTACGAGTGCATTATCAATTTTGTTTGACTTAAGACACTTAGTCAAACTATCAATCCATCAGTATGATCAATCAACCTTAGCTTGGTTTTCAACAAAATCCCAAAACAAAGCACTGATATCATCACATATCCACATCCAAATCGTCAAAATCATGTGAAAATAAAAAAAAATCCAAATCATTCAAAATCTAAAACATGTCAAAATATGAACAATCAAAAATAGAGTTGTCTTACTGAACTACGCCATCTCTGAGCTTGAACATAGGGAAGGTTGATCTTTGATCATCCCCTAAGACATTTTAGGTAAGTCCTTTAGGCGTCCGTCGCAATGGCAATCTGTTTGCCCATCTATTTCATACCCTAGGTCAGTCCTTTAGGCATCCATCACAATGGCAATCTGTTTTCCCATTTATTTCACATTTTAGTTCAGTCCTTTAGGCATCTGTCACAATGGCAATCCGTTTTCCCATCTATTTCACACCCTAGGTCAGTCCTTTAGGCGTCCATCGTAACGTCAATCTGTTTGCCCATCTCTCTTATCATTGAGTCAAGTTTGTCATCTGAACTACGTCATCTCTGAGCTAGAACGTAGGCAAGGCCATCCTTGATCGGCCCCCGAGACACAAAATCCCAAAACATTCATAAATCTCAAAAACATAAAAAAAAAATTGAAAAATTGAAAAAATACCAAAAAACAGCCTCAAAACATTTGAAAAACCCAAAATGGTGCATCCATCTCATCTCGCTTTCACCCATGATAATCATCATTCCTAATAAATCATCATCATCTTCATCCTTTGGTGAATCAATTAGAAGCAAGTCTAGTAGTTTCAAAAGTGAACACCTAATCGTCAGAAGTATCAAGTCTAGGTCAGTAAACAAGCAAGTTGATCAAATCGGAGTATCAATAGCTTATCACCCAATCAGTCTCATCAAAACCCTGATCACAACATGTCCTAGGATGAATCCTTCCCACAATGGACATAAGTATCGGGTATCTCACAGTAGTTTAGTCTTGGCTAGTGGTATGAAGAACATTAGCTTGTTGGTTTGCTTTATCTGGTCTTTTTGACTTATCTTATTTTACGCTCATTCCAAGGACCTCTCCATGATGCCTAAACAAATTAGGTTTAGAGAGAAAGGAATGGGGCAACGATCATTATCTTTTTTATCAGCTATGCTTGTTGGATATTCTTGTAAAATAACTTGGTGAATACTTTTTTTGTTAGGTCCGTCCTAGCAAGGTTTTCGTATGTCAGGTGTGAACAAAAATACTCCTATCTGATTTTTGAGTCAAAGTCCATCACACTAGGTACAACGCTATCCTGGTCCTTTATACCTTGATGCATCGTACCTATGTGTTTTATCAAACATAAAGTAATTGGCCCTTTGAAAATCCCAACTCCTAGTAAGCAAATCATCATCATCATTCATAGTGTAGGTTTGTTGGATCCTCCTTCCATCCATCTTATTCTTTTTATTCTTCTATCTTTAGTAAAATTTCTACCTAAAGTAGGTGTCAGATCTCAAAATATACACGAAGCTACCCATGGCCGATGACTATCTATACATCATCAGATTTGTCTACATCAAAAATTTATCTTTCACCCTCTGATCAATAGAACCACTCCTCTCGCATTTTATCGCGATATTGATCGGAAAATTAGCATTTCCGCCTGATCTCTTAAGGGTCCAATATACCAGTGTAATACTTCTTGCTGGGGAAAAAGTGGGGCATCTGAAAAATTGGAAAATTTTATCTTTGATCACAATAGTTTATTCTTTGAACCAATGCAACAAGTACATTGCTTCAAAGAGGGGAAAAATGTAGACATGGAAAATATACAATTTGATCTGGCACATTTGATCTTGATTAACTAACAACATTTCTTCTTGAATCTCACTCTCATCTTATCATCACCTTTTGTCTCTTATTTAAATAAATCATTATTTATTTAATTATGTCTTTCTCCCCCTGTTGATTAAATTAATCAATTTAATTTAATTAACCCTAAAATCCCTCTTTAATTAAATAATTCATCTTATTTGATTAAATCCTCAAAGTCTTCTCATTAAATTGAATAAATTAAACCTTATTTAGTTTAATCTAACATCATCCCCCTTTAGTTAAGTAAATCAAAATCTTTATTTAATTAAAGTCTAAATCATTTTCCTCTCAATCTTGATTTAAAAAAATCCTAAAATTCAAGGCAAAGTTGTCACATCCCCTAATCTCTCTTTAAATTAATTAATCTTTGATTAATTTAATCTTAATCTATGTCACATCCTCTAGATAATGCAACTTTCACATAAAAATAGATTTAGTTCATTTATTAAATCTCTATTTTCTCTCAACATGGCGTAAAAGGGGAATATTCCCTCAAATTTGAATTCAAATACAAGTGGACTTGGTCCTTCCAACGAGGCATTTAATGCCTCTTACATATCATTTGCATTGATCCAAGTGACATTAACTCCATTTCTTTCTCCTTCCAACATGTCACATTCAAATTTCAAATTTGAATTTAGGATGAATCATGCACATTGACCAAAATGTGCTCATTCCTCCTCCAATCACATGTGGACCAGTGGCCTTCTCTCATTGGTTGGTCTTTTGTCCCACATTTCTCAAATCTTTCTCATTCTTCCAATTTGAAATCTATAAATCAGAGATTCTTCCTCTCATTCAAACATCCACAATTTGAGTAAACTTACTATACTCAACTTCATCCTCAAGCATATCTAGTTTCATCCATTTCATCGAATTCTTAGCTAAGTTATGCAGATTTTCATCACGGAGCTTGATTGAATCTTCATCAAGGTGGATCACTCATCAAATCATCACAAAGCTTACAAAGGAGTTGGGAAAGGGCTAATTTCAACAAACCAATTGGCACCAACTCCTCCATGTGATCAAGAGTTTGCATTTTCTTAATTTAGGATTTCATCTATATTTCATGTTTGTTCTTGTTTTTCCTATTTTGAGTATTTGTAAATGGATTTCATGGGGAATCCTTATTTTATCTTGCATATCAACTAACTAATGTGTTTGTTTTTCATGTCTATGCAGGAATAGGATTGGGGTTCACAGAACTCATGAGGCTTCATTCTTGATCTTAGAGAAAATCTAACATTCAAGTAATGCATCAAAAAAGAAATAAATTCTGCTACCTTGAGTACTTTGTCAACTAGTGTCTTGCTTGAACAAAATACTTATCATTATATTTTATTACATCAACCCCACTCACATCAATCTTTGTGGAAATAGAAATCACATAAACCTGATTAACTCCTTTGATAGGTACACCACTCATCCTGAATGAACTAGTTGCCAGTCTTTACTTCCTTACTTATGCCACATCAAGCCCTTCTAGCAGCAAGTCATTCAAGCAACTTGTATTGCAAAGACTCAACATTTCCAATCACATATAAACCCCTCATTTTCACCTTCTCCAAGAACATTTTGTGATGATCTCCAACATTAATAAAGAGTGAGAAATAAGTAAAACATTACCTACTAGTGGGAAGCCATCTTTACCACTCTATTTTTTTCTTCTCGTGAAAAATATTACTCCTTTCTAATATTGTTTTAGTCCTTGTTTTGAGATTCTAAACTGAAATGAGAGAATAACTTTATGTCTTCTATATGCTACAATACCAAAATTCCTTGAGATTTTTCCTTGATGGAATATTTGTCAGCAATTTTTGGTGCAAATAGGTCAAAGAATGGTAGAATTTGCAACTGAGAAACAAATGAAAAGGAACTTTATTAAATCATCTATGCCCAATAGATTACCTCAAAATCCTATACTTTCATTCTTCAGAATGATCATCCTATTCACAAGCACAAGTTTTAGTGGCATTCACACAACCTATATCAACCCAATGATTCCCCCAAGTAGTGGCTAGCATAGAGGGCAACAAAATTTCAAGAGAAATTATTTTTCATAACAACTGACTCCTTCCATAGATCTATCCTACGCATGGTTTGTACAATCTATCAATATAAATTCACCCATTACAGACCAAAACACAATCACACCATGCCTCCAAACATCTTTCTTCCCTCTCTATTAATGCATCCCCACAAATGAGAACCATACATACTCTTTCATACATTTTCAATAGTGGTTAATGAAAGCTTTCAGCAATATAAAAAAATTGGAGAAGGGACTATCTTTCCATCAATAATGCATTTTGCAAATGCTAAGTTTCTACACCATCTCTCTTCTTTCTCCATGATTCAAATTTAATTGGACTCAATGTACAAATCCTACAATTCTTGTTTCTAGTACTTTGGTGTGTATCAATCTCTTAGCAATATATAGAATTCAACGTAGGCACAATAGATCTAATACCACATGTAGAAGTAACTTAGAATATCATAAAAATTGAATACGTTGATCTGATATTACATTTACATATATAGAAAAGAGGAAGTAGATTAGTTAAGAAGTGAAGCGGTTGAACGGATATAGTAAAGTAATTGTATGCAACCGATTACAATGTAATATGCCAACATAATTCAAATCCAAGCCTAATTAATCAAAAATTCCAAGGGATAAAACCTAACATTCATTAATGTCATGACATAAAGTTTAACATTGAGCAATGTGTGTCCTACGAAAGTGGCCTTGGAACCATTCACCATAGGGCGAATGGGTCCCCACTTGTACCTAGGAACTATATTCAAACTATGTTTTTGGTAGTTTTTCAATGATTTCAAATGTATATTTAGATATCGGCTTGTGATATTTGAATTTCAAGAATTAATGTTAAGATATGTATCAATAAGAGGTCATTTCACTAAGTTCATCCTAGAGTTTTTATGCAAGCATTCCTAGAGAAATTTTATGAGATCAAGAGCATTCAAGATCATTTTCAAGGCATTTCAAGGGCATAATTATTGAAGATGATTGTAGTAATCAAGATTCTATCATCATTTCAAAGATTTATTACATCATGCATGTTGTTTCAGCTAATATGGTGATTTAGTTTTCAATATTTATGCAAGTATTCAAGGACATTGTTTCAAGACAAGTTTCATGATCAAGAGCTACATCCATTAAGGCCACTTCATGCTAGTTTGTAGATATACAATCCAAGGTTCAAATAAGGTTTGGTGATTTGTTACATATTGTTCTTTATTCATCATTCCTTTATGCTATTTCATTGTTTCATTTGAAGGTTTAATTACCAAAATGGGATTTGACCAAAGAAAACCCTCATTCCTTAACTATTTTTTTTTCTATCTTTGATGTGTGATTACAGGTTTTAGGTTGAAGATCCTTTAAAGAGAAAAATTGAAGAAAGTTGCAAAGTTGTCAAAGTTTTAAGAAAAAAATTCATATCATGGAAACTCCTCTACAAAATTTATTTTCAACTACCCAACAATAAGAATCAAGAATTTGGGAGTGCAGATACAACAAAAGAGTACCTAGAAAGGATTTTATAGGAACCCTAGCCAGGACCCATTCGCCATAGGGTGAATGAATTCTTAGTGAGCTTCAAAAGGCGACTTTTGGTGAAAGGTACACATTATTTTCCCCTTTCCAGATCTTCCTTTTGATTACTATTTCTGTTAGATTTGATTACTGTTCTTCATTTGCATTTTATAGCTTGCATTCTAGCTAGGACCCATTCACCATAGGGTGAATGAATTCTCAGGGAGCTTCAGAAGGTGACTTTTGGTGAAAGGTACACATTGTTTTCCCCTTTCCAGATCTTCCTTTTGATTACTATTTCTGTTAGATTTGATTATTGTTCTTCATTTGCATTTTATAGCTTGCATTTTGGAGTTTGTTTGATGGTTTTGATATTTTTGTCCAAAGTGTTATTTAGTTTATACCCCATCCTTGCATAGATAGGAAATGTGTTCATTCATATCTTGATTTGACTCACCCATTTTCATCATTAGTCACTTCATTGTTTTGGATCTCATTTCCTTGAATCAAATTAGGGGAATAGGTTATTTTGGTGAACCCCCTTTCAAAACATTCTTCCATCACCCAACCTTATATAAATTTTCCCTTTGTTTCACTAAATATACATATTCATGAATACAGACTAAATATCGAGGCGCAATAAGATAACCATGTGAAAAAATAAAGAATAGTCAAAAGTACCTCTCAAATATCTAAACATTCACTTATTATAAGAGATTTATTATTTTTTGGTTGATGAAATATATTTTTTAAGGATTCAATAAAGGAATTGAATTTTTCCTTCTTCTCATCTTTGATCTCTTTGATTATCTTGATCAAATGGTGTGCTTCCTTCTAAAGATTTAAATTATCTCCTAGTTATTGCTTCATTATTTGTTGGATGTCTTCAATACTCTACTTTTGAGATTTTGTTATAGCTCCCACTTTAAAATCTACACACTTTAAACATAATTAATTAAAAATATTGACAATACACATAATTTATACATGTGTCATCTAAATATTCAAACAAGACTCAAATAACTTGTAGAGATTTGATACTAATTGATATGTACTTTATCCTAAAAATAATTAGGAACTAGGGAAACAAACATCTATTATTCTATAATGTTACTTAGATTTTTAAAGTAAATTGAAAATTAGAAGGAATTGAGAGTTGCAACACAATAATTTTTATTAGAAAAAATCCCTTGTAAGGGATGAAAAATACAATTGGTAGAGGTAGTTGCTCTATACCTTAGTGTGTTTCTTAGCATAGATAAGTACAAATTTTTGTATAGCCTATATAAAGTCTATCACCACATACTTTTACTTCTAAGAGATACACCAATTTAGTTCTCCCTTTTTGTCTTCCCTTGAACTCCTACTCAATTTGTATAAAGTGTTGGAAAACTCTCTTTGTTTTTAAAAAACCTTATACATGAAAAGTGAAGAGATAAGGTCATTAAAATAATTTAATATTTTCTTACTTTTCCCATTCAAGAAAAATGTATTGTGACACTTTTGATATCACCATTATTGATAATTTGCACCCATCATCTTATAAAAGCCTTAAATTTTGCATATGGAATTGAAATTAGGTATTGTCTATTTTGAAGTTGTATAACTTTTCAATCAAAACATTGCATATATAACCATATTAAAAATTTGATGCCCTAAACTATATTTTTTGGTCCTAGATAACATGTTGAAGTCTCTTTTCTCTAAAGGATGAATTTTACTAATAGATTCAAAATAGATTAGTTCTACATAATAGCATCATACAATGTAATTTTATTACTTGTTCTACAATTACAAACTTCTCCATTGGAATCATTAGGAAGTATTGGAAACATATATGATAATATGCCTTGAGGAAGATAATATTATGAAAATGAATATAAATTTTTGTTAGGCCATTTGCATATTATTTCAAAGCAACGTTTCTTAAATGGTAAATTAAAGAGGAATAAATAAACCCTAGTAGAATAATATTTGAATAAAATTAAAATATTATAACAGAAAACAAGTCTCATCTTGATTCATAAAACCTATGATAACTTAGGTTGTCAAATGCCAATCATAAGACTTGTAAAAAATGTTTGCTATTTTAATAGTCCATTAAATACATTTATTAAAATGGGATGTTAGTATTACAAATTTGAAAGAGTTAATGGGTTTTCTATTTAAACTTATATACTTCAGTTGAAAATTTCTTAAATTAATCTGTTTAAAATAATTGTAGCATTCATATGACCACTTAACTAGATTTTTTTAAAGTTTTCAATAGAACATGTTTATAAATTGTGGATAGGATGACTTCATAATTAAGTTTTCTATGATTATATGATATAAAATTAATTATAAAATTAAAGGTAAAATTGAAAGTAATATCACACTTGAATTTTTTGTCAAAGAAATCAATATCAAAATATCGAAATAATCACAACATCAATCTAACATTGATTTACACTTAACCCAAGTACTACCAAATTACACCAATATTAAAGCAAAATTAATGTTCTTGATAATTATTTTAGTTTAAAATTAATGAAACTTTAAATTAGTTTACTTAAGAACACAAAGCTATTCCAAATGTTATTGTAGAAATTTACTTTTAGCTACAATTCATGGTCTTTGAGATTCTCATGTAAGTTTTATATTGTTTTTTACATTGATTGCCATATGGATCCAGACATTCTTATATATATGGTGTTTAGTAACAATGCATTTTGTAAGAATTTTAGTGTGGTTTTGATCATTAAGAATGTATAATAAAGCATTTTTTATGTCTTTCTTATAAAAATGTGGTAAAAAATTAAATATTTTCATTTATCTGAACAAATAGATCACTCTATTTAAACATCCCTTAATCTAACGATAAAACATTCAATAATACCTCATCTTGTTTTCACCGGAAGAAGTCTTTATTGATGTAAAAAATGAAAAAATTGTATACACTAGTATAATTGCTGCTATTACATCCGTTTATGGTCATCAACTCTGGACTAGTTAATGTTAATTAAACGCAGGGGGGTGGGCTTATAGCCCCAGCATCAACTGCAGTCACTTGTACATTCTTACACAAAAATTGAGCATCTTCTTTTCCACCGTTATAGTTTAAATTTATATAGTCTACTTTGATTCCTTGACAAGGCACGCTTTGGCTGCATTCAAAAGCAACTGCAGCATTTGTAGCCGATGTTCCGGTTATGTTCTTGTATAGCACATTACTGATCTTCACACCAGAATTTCCCTGCAAATATATAACAACAACAGACATAAAAATACTGCCATCATTAACTACTACTGTTGAAGCTTATTTTGTACTAAAATCAGATAATACGTACCTTTGTAGGAATTCCATATGGAGAATAATATTGGTCAATTATAATAGGATTTTGTACGTTGTCCATTTTTACATTTTGGAATGTTATACCAGTTGCAAAGCCATTCCCTCCCTGCCAGGTTTTGATCCTTACTCCATTCTGTGTGTTATGAAAAGAAACTCCACTTACTGTTATATTCTGTACAGCAGCAACGGTGTTATCTTCACCGAGACTTCCAATACTTCATTACACACAACACAAAACCAAAACTCTTTCAGTACCCAACATTGTCTTCCAACAAAAAACTATATTTATGAATCCTACATATTATTACCTGATCCCATGCCCTGGCCCACATGTAACTCCTTCAATGTTGACATTGAAGGTTCCTGGTCCCATAGAAATACAGTCATCTCCTGAAAATAAGTAGTAAATTTATTTTATTAAGAATTCTTTCAACAAATAAATGCTTGACTAAAATAAATTTGATTCATCAACTGTATGTTCAGATCCATGAGCTAAAAATAATTCATCGTATGAGTTAATAAATGTCACCTGTTGCTACAACGATGTCTCTAATTTTAACGTTGGAAGACTGTCCCACATGAATTCCATCAGTATTGGGACTGTCACCCGGAGCCTTAATAGTCACACCTTCAACCTCAACGTTATTGCAGGTATCGAAGTTTAAATGAAATTGCTTGCTGTTGATTGAAGTGATCTTACTCACTTTGGTATTCATGGTGCCTGTAAATCTCAAAGTCTGTTTACCGAAAATAACAGATTCATTAGTTACTACAAATTCATATAATTTACTTGGTTCCAAAAGAAGAGGTGTACAAGTTTGAAACAATTAGTAGTACAAGAGAGGTAGAAGTAGTACCGTGGGTCCATTCTGATTTGTATTCTGCTCATGCAAAATGTATAAAATCATAGTCAGCTATAGAATATGATTTATTGAAGATCAATTTTAAAAGCTATGACAGCGCAATTATTCTTGGGCGAATAAAATGATTCATAAAAGCGAAAATTGTACTACTACAGTTGGTTTTTAATAATTTATTATAGTTTTGTCAATAGGTGATAGGTTTGGATTGCCACCCGCAGACTTTTTATATCAATACTTGTATGTGAAGAAAGAAACTCTTTCCATATAATATGGAAAATTGAAAGTCTTTTAGAATTAATTATGTACAAGAATATGTTGCATTCGAATTCCCATCGTTCATACCTTTCCATTGATTTTTGTCCACCAAGAAGCTCCTCGACCATCTAAAATTCCTCTACCTTCAACAGTTAAGCCAATCACATTCATAAAATGCAGCCAATAATTTTTGCTGTTTTTACTCCACAAGCTATTGTCTGTTGAAGCAATAAGCTTACCAGTTACCTGCTCAGAAGTATAAATTTCAGAAGTTACGACCAAAATTGCAAATATTTTTGTGGTATTTTTTCACTCTATTCAAACAGTCGATAGAAATGTATGAATTTCTTCAGAATTAGATACTTCACCTGCATTGTAATTTTATGATTTTGACATGGTCCCTCAAAGGTAACTGGATTAATCAGAAAAGTTAGTTTTGGAACATATACAACTGACGACCCAGTTGAAGAACACGCAGCATTCCAAGCTGCTAGAAAGGCCTGCATTTCACGAAACATAAATTAACGAAAGAAAAAGAGTAGTGATAATGAGAAATCTTATCTATTTTCGATAAACATTATCCATTTGAAACCTTCCACCGTACCGAGCTATCATCTGTTTGTCCGTCAGCTTTTGCACCATAGCTAAGAACATTAAATATATTATTTGTTTTATAGTTCTGGCTGGCCAAGTGTCTGACAGAACATACAGCAGGCATATTCGATGAGAACACAAGAAGAATAAACACAAACATGAACATAAACAGCTTCATGTTTTTCAGTACAATACAATCCACAGCGTACAAGAAAGCCTGCAAACACTGAGCTTTGAAAAGCTTAGTTGGGAAGACAACGATCTTCACGACGAATTCTGTAATTAGTATAACTTGAATAGATGTGTGAGATACAAAATTTTATAGCATTCTACAACAACGAAATTTTTGCTGTTAAGCGGCTGTTTTTCATGGAAGAAAACTAATTCGGACAAAGTCTGCGGCCACCACAATAAGCCGAAGGGAAGAGTTGCTTCAGGAAGAAGGGCCAAAAACTAAATGCATGCATTTGTGGCTGAAATCCAGGATTAGGATTATCTCACAGTCCACCGTCCTATACCAAAACATAACTTTCGTGCACACTCATTAAGAAATTCAGGGAAAAACCTTTCTATTCTTAGATTTGTCATTAAAGCAAGAACAGGCACGATTTTTAAAAATTGATACCTACATTTTCCCCATTTCTTAAGCAGTAAACTTGGCACTCAGACTTCTGGTTTAAGTTACGAGAGAGGAAAACGTGATGGGGATAAAATTTCATTCGTCACTTGCTTTACAAATAAGGGAAATTAGCGACTATGTTTCAGTTAGACTATTATTTTAGGGTGAATACGTGGGATTTTCTGTAAGTTCTCGTGATAAAGCAATGAATTTAGATTATGGTAGGTCATACACATGTTTCAGCTGACCTGAAAATTTACAGCAAAAGGAAAATGGTAACTACAAATATGTATGAGGACAAGTGTAGAATTGCAAATAGAATAAGAATAGTTTAAGAGAGGTCACATGTATGCAAATATAATAAAACAATTGTTCACTGATATTTTTTATTAAGATATCAAACATCAAAAATTTTAACTAGTCATTCCAACGAGTGTTTGAAAATGATGGAAACTTATGTTTGTACGCCTTGTTTCAAATAATGTTATATTTTTCTTTCACTTTGAAATTAAACGTGTTGCTGCGGAAAAATATATAGAATACATATGCATATACGCAGAAAAGATTCTAAACTAAAACTTTATACGCTGTTCATATATATTTCTTCGTTTATATTTTTATTACTTGCTGGACACTTCACGCATTTACAAATGTATTCATATATTTTTAAGAAGTTTGCAGACCACTTTATCTAGAGTGTTGTTTATCTATTTTATTGCATCTTCTATATCCAATTTTTATGATCGATTTCCTGAATTAACCTTTTTTCTATTAATATTAGTATGTACATAGATTTCATATATTTTTGTTTTGTGTTTGATATGATAAGTTATAAGGGAAAGAATTTCATATAAAATAAGTTATTAGATCAGTATCTTTCTTTTAATTCATTTTACAATTTGTTTATGTTCTTTTTATTTGTGGAAAATTTTTATTTGACAATGGTCTTATATATATGTCTACAAATTGATATGTTGATCTGCAATACTTTAAATATATTTCATGATTATTGACAATTTTTCTTGGTAGCAATATCTTGTGTGAATATGCTGAGTTGTTGTCACAAAAAAATATTGTTCATTTCTCTTACTTCAATTCTAATAGCATTCTTGTTATCTATAATACTTAGCATGTCACTAGTGTCAATACCACAAATTCTTTTTTTTGTTATGAAATTTGTTAACAATGGTTTGCTTTGTTGAGGCCTATGATGTTTTTTTTTTTTCTTAGATTGTAGGAATCGGTCAGGTATCTGTCCCCCTATAAACTGCAGTGTGTTTGGTAAAAAAAATTCACGTGACTGGTGGTGTTGACGCGACATGCCCTCTGATACCATGGGGATGGTGGGGAGGCTAGACCTCATGACCTCTTTCCTACAACAGGATGCTTTAGCCAATCGAGCTAGGCCCACCACCCCCAAAGGTGTCAATCTAGCTTTTTTGAGGCCTATGATGTTGATCCTCAACCAAAGTGAGATATATCTAGAGGTACTCTTTCTGTCATTAATGATCCCTACCGAACCACTACCTTCAATTTATTAGATATATTGAGTATAAAATACCATGATATTTAGTCCATCTAAGGATTATTTTTCTAGCTAGCATGTGAATTTATTTTAATGTTTTCATAAACTTGGATATTAAACTAATTTCATATATTAGTCAAGCCTTGTGACTATCAAAATCTCATGTTCTCACTTGTCTTTTGTACAATGTTGTATTGGTGTTATAATCTTCCTCACTCAATTTCATACCTATGGATGTAGGTGTAGATTTTTGTTTCTAATTCAACATCCTAAACTTATTCAAAATGTTATTGACATATTTTGTTTAAAAAATACAAATTTAATCATTTATTTGATTCATCTCAATACCCTAAATATATTTCATCAGTCCCAAATAAATTATCTCAAACTCTTTCATCATTATTAATTGTTAAATTTCCTATAGATAGAAAGTCATCAACATATAAACATATAATCAAAATCTCACGTTGTTTATTCATCTTGATAAAAAGTGTTAGTTAACTATTGCATTTTCTAAAATCATTCTTCAAGAAGTATGAATCAATGTGCTTGTATTGTAAAGAATCTACAAGATAAAATATTTTGAACATAGAAATAATATAAAAATGAGTAAAATATAATGACTTTATTATCTTTATAGTACCACTTTTACATGGAAAAAACCAGATTGAGTATGCACTCCAATTAAAAATATCCAAGATTCTCTCCATAAGAGAAGTCATCACAATATATATAGTTTTATCGAAGGCAACTACTACCATCTCATGCATGTGAGATAAATACCTTATTCTAAAAACTAGTGGGGTGAATTACAAAGTATATGAATCATTTTATTAATCCTATGTATGGGTAACATATAAATAATATCCACCCAACTTTTACTAGCTCACATTAAGTCTAGAATGGTCTACATAATGTTGCATCCCCTTTTGGAAATATTTATTTTTAAAGCTTGAAATAAGAAATTATAGAGAGAACAAGTTAGTAGGCTTCCATGAAACATCAATAGGTCGTAGGTCCTTCCACAAGACTAATAACTTATCAATAGAATGATTGTAAAGGTTGTTACTGCATTTTTGAAAATAGCCCCAAATTCTAAAAATAGTGAGCCTTCCTCATCCTACTTAAGTAGCAATCCCAATAACTCTCTTGAGATAAGAGAAATAAAAAATTAGGTGAATTTAAGATGGTAGAAGTTCCAAATTTTATGTCGACTTACCTATGCATTGGATTACCTAATAGGGACCGTAAAATTGGGGAGGAACTTATGACCATATTTGTCTCTAAATGAAAAGTTCTTGAAGGGACGGAGATGTAAAAAATCCAAATCACTAATGTGAAAAGCGCATGATATCCTATTTTTATTCAGCTATCATTTCATTTGATTTTAGACCAATATTATATTGGCCTTAAGTAGTAAAGAGATGTCTTCACTCTTAGCCAAAATATTTTTAAGTATCACAACCTTAGAAGAACCTAAAATATAAGTGTATGTCAAGAGGTTGGGAGAGTACCATTGGGGGTCTTAAAAGGGGTCATGGTTGAAGCACTATGATAAGTGGTATTATAATAGCACTTAGAAAAAGGTACAATTTGATTATCTATACCTTTTTTCTCAAACATAAAATAATACAAATAATTGTCAATGTAGTTATTTCTAATATTTGTTTGATCATCCGCTTAATGATGAGTAGCCAAAATTGTGTTCAAAGTAGTGTCATTCAACTTAAATAAATTTTACTAGAATTTTCTAATAAATTATGGATCATGATTAATGATAATAGATAAAACAATCTTATGGGGTTTGAAGGTTGAATCCAAGAATTTTTTATCAACCATATCAGTAGTGTAAGGGTGATGTAATGCATAAAAATGGGTATATTTGGTCAAGTGATTCACCACAACCAAGATGGCCTACTTACCACCCGAACCACTGAAAATAGAATAGGGAAAGTGGATTCCCCAATAGGCCCCTAGGGTTTTTCACCTAGGAGCTTGGTTGGTACAATGCCTCTTTCACACTAAGTATTCTTGGTGTTTGATTCAAAGATTAGGGGTTGAATGGGGGTGTGTTGTGTTTGATAGAGTGTGTCTAAATGTTGCTAACTACTGAAATGAAACTAACTATGAAATCTAAAATAGTCTAAATGTAAATTATATGCAATGTCCTAAAAATGACTTAAAATGTGTGCAAGCTGTAAACAAAATGGAAGAGACAGAAATAGTGCACCTAGAAATTGAAGGTTGATGAAGAGGAGCCCTGGAATCTTCTAGATTCTACTAAAAATGTTGACTGGGCCACTTACACTAGGTTGAGTGACTTATTCCTCCTCTCGGGAAACTTTGCTAAAGCAGGTTTCTAGTAATTGGGTATCCAAAAACATAGAAACCACTTTCCAGGCCTGGTACAGGGACTAATTCACCAATGATGGTGACTTAGTCCACCTATGGCTTTTTGGAGTCTTGAGGCTAGAATCTGTAGGTGCCCACTTGTACTTCTATTTTTGATAGAGACTTATGTCTGAATCTTCAAAAAGTGACATGCAAGTTGTCTTCAAGATCCTTTTAGGGTTTGTTGACTTGGGATGATGTGGATGGGAATAAGACACCTTTTAGCACCTTACTCTTTGACTGATCTGCATAAAAACCTGCAAAGCACACATGCAAAGAGGGAAAAGATGTTAGGGTTAGAAAATAGGGATTTTCCTTAGTTAAACCACATGTTGATAATCAAACCTAAATGAAATATAATGAAAAGGGAAAGATGATTGAATAACATACAAGTACAAAAACTCACCAAGCCCTTGTTGAAGAAGTTTGAAGATATACAAGAACCAACTCCAAGATGTCTAAATTGCTTAGTGCTTGAATGCTTTCTTGAGAAAATCAATTGCTTGAGTTCTTGTGAAGATGAAAGAGTTTTTTTGGGGGGAAATAAGGTTAAAAACCCTTTTATACATGTTATTCCCTAATTCCCCAAAAATAACACATCATAGGTTGACCTTAGGGTTTTGGAGATGAAATCTTGCTAGAAATTTGATTTAATTTTGAATTTTATGCCAAATGGGACTAAGTCACCCAAGGTGGTGACTTAGTCCACTTGGACTAATTCAAGTGGTAGTCAAGATTTAAAAGTTGATTAATGATGATTAACAGGGTTGTCTCTCAAAACACACTTAAGTTGGGCCTATAAGTACATTAAGGGGCCAATTTGTCATAATAAAGGGTTGACTTAGTGATGACAAGCCTAGGAAAGTGTGAAGATGTGTTACAACACCTTACAACACTTTGGCAGAAGGCTTGGAAAGGGGTAAAAAGGGGTTGTTTAGGTGAATTATGTTGAAAGGGTCTTAGAAAAGTGGGAAGATGTGTTACAACACTTCACAACAACTTTGCAAAACACCATTAGGTTGTTGATTTGCAAGTGTTCAAGGCCTAATGTGAATGTGTTGGCCACAATACAACATTAGATCTAAGAAAAACCAGGCCAAAATCCAAGGGAAAAGGCCCAAATGAGTGAAATGTGTCAAGGATACACTTTTCGGTGACGCACCACCTAAGAGTGGAATCCCAATAATGAAATTCATTGAAAATATTAGTATAAGAATTATTAGAGATAGGAAATCGCTACAACAATTGTAAGGCATGTAGAGTTCCCCTTTTACTACTTAGATCACATTCAACTACAAATGCCTTAATAAATTTCTTGAGGTCGTCCTAGAAGAAATATCACTTCACATACTCATAGGTGTTCAAGAATCCAAAATGCAACCAATAAGGGAGGAGCGCAATTCCATTAATAATCAAGGCTTGAGCACTAATTTTTAGAGTAAATAAATCTAATTATGATGACAACCTATCCAAAAAATTTCAACATGTACTATGGATCTTGTTCTAACTATTAGATGATATTTTTAAATACAAGGTCAGTAGCTCAACCATTCTAGATCTTATCTATCTAGTTTGTAAACAATAAGGAAAGAGAAAATATGGAGATTTATTATTTATATTGGTGTGAAAGGGAATCTATAACCACATTTTTCTTACCCTTATTATGAAAAATCTCAGTCATATACTTATTTCTTTTTCACTATTTTTTCGCTCACAAGAGAACACTCTTTTCTACAAAAATATTTCAAATTACGATGATTGATTTTTATTGAGAACTTATGGAGTAGTGAATAAGTATGTCATGATTAGATAATATGGAGGATAGCTAACATTTATTTATCATGAGTTGATTTAGTTATATTATGCATAGTAAGTTACTAATGATTGAATGTTAGGGGCCAACCTTCTTGCATCAATGTTACACTAGTGCCTATCCTAAAGGAATCAGATTCTAGAGTTTTTTTTTTTAATATTTGGTACGGCCAAAAGTTTAGGAAAATACATGGCAATATTGAGCATGTTAAATTCCACCTCTATTTATTTAGACCCATTAAAGGAGATCCTTTCTAGAAAATTGGTCAAGGGTCTAGTAATTTTACTATAATTATGAATAATTTTTTAATAGTAACCTATCAAACCTAATAAACCATGTAATATTTAACTTTATTAGGGTTGAAAGGAATAAAGCATGTGGAACACACTTCCTACACCAATCTGATGAGGAGAGAATTACATTTTTAACTTTAAACTTGAACCAAAAGAAATAGGGGAGGGACAAAGGATGGGAATGATGGAATCCCACCTTCTTTCCTATTTTTCCATAGTTCATTCAAGGAAACCCTAAAGATATCAATCTAATGGATTCAATTGAGGGAAGGGGTTGTTACAAGGTCTTCTTGGGATGTGATTAAAGACAAAAGGGGGTTCACCACTAAGCAAAGGCTTAGAAAGAAACCGATGCAAAACCTAATTATATGACCTAGAAAATAATCTTGAAATCAAAATGACAAACAAAAAGATATACAAAAGTACCTGGAGGATCAGAGGTGACTAAACAAGATTTGAAAACCCTAAAACTTGTTACTACTGATGTGTATAGGGACTCATATTCCAGACTAAGTGATATAGTCCTACTCTATGGTTTCTGGGCATAAACTAGAATTTCACAATGACAAGTCTGAATCCTTTGAAATCTGGAAAAGTGTTATGGTAGGACAAATACACCTCAAGTAGAAATTTAGTCTCATTCTTCTTTTCAAAAATTCAAGATCTGAATCTATTCTCCCATCTTTGTGCTTCCTTCCCGTGTTTTCCAAGATTCGCTTCCAGATCCGAACTTGCTAAAATCTATAAAACAAAGTATTGTGTTAATTTTCTTATGGGGGTTTTCCTTGGCCAAACCCCTAGTTCGGTAATTAAACCTTGATAGAAAGAATAGATCTTGAAAGGATATGTGTGTGAAAGTCCTAATCTTAAGTTCTTCTAAGATTAAAAACATCTAAATTGCAATGAAACCCTACTCTAATGTGCTAGAATAGGATGCATGAATGAAACATAAAGATAATGACTCACTTCAGGAGATCTCTAATCACCTGAATAAGCCATAATAATGCATGTACCTTCCTTTAGGTAGAAAATAGAGTGATAATGGAAGATGGAATCACTTAGGAAATAAGTCATTAGGCTTGGTTTAATGGCTAGTTGCATCTCCCCAACCTAGAATCCATCATGATTCTTCATAGGGAACCATCATCAATCCTTGAAAATCCTAGATCTTAAATGAAAGTGAGCTTGAAGACCTACAAACACACTAAATGTTGCTCCAAGACTTCAACTTTACTTGCTACTTGCTCTTAAATTCTTGAAGCTTTGTCTTGCTTGAAAACTCTAACTTGCTTAGGTGAAAATTGCTAGATAGATGACATAATGATTAACCTTAGTTTTATAGGCATCTCAACTAATTTACCATTTATTAGATCCCTAATGTTGACATTAGCCAAAAAATTGAATTAGAAACCTTAATTTCCTATTCAAATGCTAAAAAGGGGCTGCACATGACTCATATGCTGAAGGTGGTGTATGAGTCTGACCCTAGCTTTTGAGGGTGAGGAAATGTCATGGTGTTAGAAAATTGAATGCATTTGTTGATTTTGTTAGGGTTTCAATTGAAATAAGCCTTGGGATCCAAAATAAAGGTTCTTAGGGGCCTATTAATGATGGTTTAAAGGGTCATGAATGCAAGGGTACTAAAATAGTTCCAAACTAAGTGTGAAATTATACTATCTCCAAGAAGGGAGTATAATTTTCTACACTGCATTTAGACCCCACTTTATTGCCATATGACACTACGTGCATATGCAAGCTAAAGGAATTTGAACAGTAAACTTCATCTCATAAAAGGATAATCATATGTATCCATTTGTAAACATGGGAGAATGAAGCCCCCATTATAGCTATCTGCAAAACCACAATGTTAGAAATTGCATCCTACAAAAATAATTCATTAGTCATTCAAAAATCCTCTTATCTAACTTCTTTCATGAAGTCAAATTTGAGGGTAGATGTATGCCCCCCTTGATTTTTCTTGCTTTAAGGAGGTGGAATCAAGGTAGAAATCTAGCCACATTGAATTGCATAAGTCATATCATAGGGTATTTCAAAGTACCATACCACACAGTGATAGACATTTGATGAGAACATGAGTGGAGTTACAAATTCAACACAACAATGGCACTAAAACAGAGTTCTCTCACCCCTAGTATGTTAATATTAATGAAAAGCACTTTTAACTCTAATATGTAAATGACCTAATTTGAAAATATATAAGAGTAAAAATTGAAGTAGTTTGTAATCATTTTGTCTTTTACCTTCTTGTAGTTTGATTCTGGTTTAGAGTGAGTGACAACGCTAAGTGTACAACCTTGTGTTCCTTTGAGACTTGAGAGCCTACGTGAGGAGGTAGTTTGGGGTGATCTATAGCATCTGGTGAGTAGATTCGCCTTTACTTTAGCTTTATTTTTATGCATTTATTTTATGTTTTACATATTTATAGATAGATTTAGTACCTTGGAAGAAAAAGTTGCAAAGTGTCCCTTTTTTTCACAAAGTATCCCCTTTTCTTGCAAAGTGTCCCACTGTTTTTCAAAGTCTCCCACTTTTTCACGAACTATTCCAAAAAAGGAATAAAGTTTCTAGGACCCTTAGAAAAGTACCCTAGAGCAACTTTAGCACACTTTGCGACTATTGATGTATAAAATTAAGATTTTAGAATGCTTATAAGTGATATTTTTTCTTTTTGTATTAGGTTCCTCCTCGATCATGATGGTGTCTTGGTGACAAGCTATTTTATCACTTACGATACCTAGTGACAACATTGTCAGAGGAGGATACATAGACTTTACAGGCAACAAGGATAAACTAAGCATATCTCATGCCTCCCATGAGATACCACAATGCCATCTTGGTGGCATTAACAGAGAGTTGGGATGTAGATACCTGCACCTTTCATCTACCTACTAGCGAGATGACTATCACTCTGGAGGATTTTCATCACATTCTTCGAGTTCCTATTTGAGGTGAGACTATCCATTTTGTAGAGGACCATTCATATAGGGAGATGAGAGTAGACATGCAGTAGTGTTTCAAAGGTCTGATTTAGGAGGAGATCATGGGGCCATGTATTGAGTTGCAATGGCTACTCTATGCATGGTCACCACTCCTAAGATAGATTATGATTTTTACCATAACATTAGTAATCATCTCGGATGGTCGGGGAGCATACCTAGATGGAGGACTAGTGCACATGATATGAGATATGGAGCATCGTAGGGTTGTCTATATGTGGGGTCGTAGCACACTGGCACATCTTTACTATGATTTGGGATGGTTCACCTACCATCAAGTGGACAGCATGGTGCATTGTACACTATTACAAGTTTGGTGTTTGGAGAATATCACATGCACTAGGCTTATGAGATTTATTTTTGTATGCACCCTAGGATATCCACACTCTTTTAGTTATCCATTGAGATGAGCATGGAAGTATAGAGATTTTTTATTTTGGAGAGTTGGATTTGACCATCTAGATCAAGAGGAGATCTTATGGAGACCTTACCAGCTAATACTGCAATGGCTAGATGAGACTTTCCATTTGACGAGGATGTAGAGGGTCAGGTTTTTACTGGGGAGGCACGATTACGTAGTGAGACCATTCTATTATGATCATGTCATAAGATAATTCAAACAGGTACTAGTGCCACCAGTAACATGAAATTTTTATAGACAATTGGTATAGAGTGCCCAAGGGCTAGGAGATACGAGATGACTCACAGTTGATGATGTTGTATCTAGTGATTCAGATGATGAGGATCTCGATATGCCCCTAGTCTTTGATGTTGATGGTGTGGGTGCTATAGATCCATATGAGGAGTGGTGGGTTGTAGCATGAATAGCTCCAGTATTTCTTATGGATTAGCCTATAGGCTTCGCAGGACCTCTTCCAAATCATAGGGATGATGAGAAAGAGAAAGCCAAGGAGGTAGGGGTCACGACTATAGACCTATTTTTGGATGAGGTAGAGGAAGATTATGACAATGAGGTAGACTCAGAAAATGTGGAGGAGGACGAGGGTGAGGGCTAGTTTATGAATGAGGGCAATGATACAGTAGATGAGAATCCATTTCCCATAAGTGGAGAGATTCAATTCCCACATGGGTTACTAGATCACAATCAGTAGCCACACCATGTGCCAACACTTATAAGCATGGAGATGCAAGCAAATCTTCTATTCCTCCTACATAGGATGAGGTTATTTTTATAGAGTTGGCTAGAGATCTAGGTTATGACACATTGTTTATGATTATGCTTATGCTTTTATAATTATGTTCATGTTCATTTTTTTGATTTATATATATATATGTAATGATGTGTACTGAATATCTTTATGAATTCTATCTTGTAGGGTCCATGAGAGAGTTATATGATCTCTACCAATGGGCGGTCGAAGAGATAGTACCTCCATCACTCACAGACAAGTTTGTTAGCACACACAATATGATCTCACCCATCCTAGAGCAACATCCAGAGTTGTTTGAGCCTTTTGGGAGGTTGAGAGGAGCATAGGAGAGTGCTACCAGGTGCACTGATCAAGCCGAAGGTGACCTATTAGCACTGCAGGCTGCATACATGAGGAGCTTCAGTCATCATAAGATCTAGCAGAGGTTTATAGACTTTGTAGAGAGGTTACCAGACTGCAGTTAGATAGAGACCGCATAGAGTGAGAGCACATGGAGGCCATTGTATGGAAGGTTATGACTGCTAGACAAGCATAGGGCCTATAAGATGCACTAGACTCTATAGATATGTCATGATTTCTCTCTACTGTCTCTCCATGGAGGTGATCACTAGGTCTCGAGGGATTTGGGAGCCATAGGCCATAGCAACATTGTATATTTGATGATATGTACTTAAAATTTTGATATATATATGAGCATTGATGGTTGATTGTTTATGTTTATGTGTTTAAATTAGATCGCAATGTTATTTATCAAATAGTCTCTCTAAGACTATTTAATAAATATCTCCATGATCTAACATGTTTTATGTGATCTAATTAAAAACATCTTAGTTTTCTTTTAGATGCAACATTATGATTGAGTATGTTATGCTAAATTAAATGCACCTATGATCTAATTATGGGTATGTGCAGGATCATCATGGAAAAAACAAGCCCTTAAGTGATGAGGAAAATTCAGAAAATCAGAGTTAGGAAACTTGACGTAAAAATTTGAATAAGTTATCTATATTATTTCAAAATATGTAAGAATGGAATCTATAGAGAATTGAATATCGTTTATAAACTACTAGTTTTTTTTTTTTTTTAATCTATTTGGTGAAAATGTGAAATTTCAATGCAGTAGTACTTAAATTTCAAGGAAAAAATAAGAAGTAGGTGTCTTTCTAGCCATCCTAACCATAATAAAATGATAATACTTTTTTATAATATTTTAGATATAAGTAGAGGACTCATGTCCCAATCTGATGCATATTTTTTTGTAAATTGTTTCCAAGTAAATAATTAATTATGAATTTTTTATTACAAATTTTTAAAAATATAAAAACTCGTATGTCTGATCACCTTAACTTGGTCAAAACTTCATGAAATTCATTTTTTTGTTTTAATCCTATAGTATGCAAAGCATAGAATGTGACACATGTTTTGGATTCAAAAAATGTGATACTGTTTGAAAGCTATAAATGTTTTTCAACCAGCCTATCAATCAAGACTTTAGTCATAATTCAAATAGAAATAGAATAATAATTATTTATTAAATTCAAAGTAAAGCATAATTTATATTGGTGGAAAGCTGAGATTCACCTTTAAAAACCCTTTTTGTTTCATCAATTTTGGGTAAAAAAAAGTCGTCAGCCACATGGGCCATCATATCACTTACATATCGCCTCTTTTTGGCCCATCATGATCCTGCACATAACCTTATAGAACATTAAATGCATATAAGGATCTAATCTAACACAACATACAAGATTAATTTGAATAGTATGAAACCTAAAGTAACAACCCAAAACTAATTTGAATAATTACCTTAGTATTCAAGACACACAAATGATTGTTTGTCAAGAATGAAGCAATGTGTGAGAAATAGCATACTATCTACTAACTCTAACATAATTGCTTTATCATTCACACCATTCAAGAAGGAAGGTTAGGCATAGTACTGGAAAAAATACATGGTGTTAATAGGTTCTTGAAGAGGTTTAACATTTATTTTTCTGAAAATATATGCTCTAGACCCATAAATTTCATCAATTCTGTAAGGTCCTAACCAATTAGGGCTGAATTTTCCCTTTTAGGTCAGGGCGACATTGATGTTATGTTGATTTTCAAATAACACTAAATCTCCTTTAGTGAATGAACGAGAGATGAAGTGATAATTGTAACTAGGTTGCATTTTTCTGGAATAAGCTTGGAGATGCTCATGAGAGTTAGTGTGTTTTCATCAAGCATTTCAAGTTGATGCAATCATTGTTCTTTATAAGTATTGTCATCAATAAGCCCTTGAAGTGCAATTCACAATGAAGGGATCTATAAATTCAAGGGAATTATTGCCTTAGTACCATAAACAAGGTGGTTCGACCCACAAAAGTGGTGTACAATTCGAGTGAGGAATGAAAAGTTGTGAAAAATGACCCATGCAAAAAAAAATCTTTTTCGGGTTCGACCGAACTATTTGGTTTGAGCGAACCAAAAGAGGGTTCGCTAGAACCCAAGTTCGAGCAAACCCATTAAATGCGTAGTCCCACCATTCCCACAAAAAACACAAAGAAAACCTTTTTGAAAGGGGGTTTGATCGAACTAGGGTTCGAGCTGTGTCACCAAAAAGTGTAGACGTTGACACTTTTCTCTCATTTGGACCTTTTCCTATGGATTGTGGACCCTTTTTAGCCTCTTTTTACCCCTTTCTAAGCCTTGTGCCAAAAATTTGTAAGGTGTTGTAAAACATTTTCATGCTTTCCTAGGCTTGTCATCACTCAAACAACCCTTTATTATGCTATAATGACCCCTTAATACACATATAAGTCCTATCTTAGTGTGTTTTCAAAAGACAATCCCGACAAGTAATAATAATCACCTTTTAATTCATGACAACTAATTAAAATTTCCTAGGTGGACTAGGTCGCCAACTTGGGTGACCTAGTCCCATGTGGCATAAAAATTGAAATAAACTTAAAATTCTTTCGAGATTCTATCTCTAAAACCCTAAGGTCATCCTGTATGGTGTTATTGCAGGAAAATTAGGGCATAACGTTCCTCAAAACCCTAATTCTTCATGATGCACCACTCATTTTCTCCTCTCATCTCTCATCTCTTCTTCTTCCCAAGCAAGCTAGGGTTTGAGCAGTCTAAGTCACCAAGACATCTCTCTCAAGAAGCATCCAAAGGTTGAATCCTCCATTGCTGCAACTCAAGATCAACCATCAAGGCAAGGTAAAATCCATCACTCTCCTTTTTTCATGATTAAAATTAATTTATTTCATCTTCTTGGTTTAATTACTCAAAATGGGCTTGACCAAGGCAAGCCCCCATACCCTAGCATCCAACATTTATTTCTCTCTTTGTGTGTTTTGCAGTTCTTATCAGAAGATTTGGAAAATAAACAAGGTGGAAGAATCTTCAACAACTCATCCAAGCTCTCTAAGGTTGAGGAATCCCTAGTTGAAGCTTGGGAGATACCCACATATCAGATTCTACATTTTCAAGACTAGACACCTAGAGAAGTAGAAAACATGGACCTAGGGCCCCAGATTTCATCTTCTAATTTACAAAAATTCAGAAGAGGACTAGGTCGCCACTTTGGGTGACCTAGTCCCATTGAAGCTGTTTGTCAAGGATTCTGGTAGATCTGGATACCCTTTTGGTAGAAACCCACTCTTGTAAAGTTTCACAACAGAAGGACTAGGTCGCCCAGATTGGCACAAGTGTCCCTTTCTGATTCTCCATCAATTTTAGTAGCATTCTAGATCCTCCTTCAAATCCCAGGTGCAATCCTTCTATCTCTTTCATTTATGTAAAGTTTAGTGTACATTCTTAGGTCATTTAGTTTAATGTTTGCATACAACATTGTGTTTTCCAGCACTTTACATTTCTTAGAATTTAGCATTATTAAATCATTTACATTTTTAGTCTGTTACACTTAGACACATCTCAACACACACCTCACAACCCTCTATCTTTGAATGAACTCACCAAATATCCATATCACTAAGGTGAAAGAGTGTCATTCCTAAACCAAGTGCTCCTTAGGTGAAAAACCCTAGGGGCCTAGTTGGGGAATCCTCTTTCCCTTCCTTGTATATGTTTTTGGTGTTTCATTTTGATTAATTTGACATTCTTTCACCCTTCCTTTCTGGTTTAGAGGCCTTCTTCATCCTAGGTTTGCATTGCATTGCATCTTGCATTATTTAATTTGCATTCTAGGGTTTCATATTTTTGAATGCATGAAAGTGTATATACATTGCATTCTTGTATCAAAAATTAGTGTCATTCATATAAAACTTGCACCTACCTTTATTCCTTTGGTCATCCAACATCATACCCATCCTAAACAGTCACAAATTTTTGGAAATTTTGAAAAAAAACCCTAATTGGGACTAATTTGCCATTTTGGGCGACCTAGTCCCTTTCCACGTTTTTCACTATTTTTCACAACACTAGAAACCTCATTTTTTTGCTTCCTAGATCTCCTAGTATCATATACTATAAGTCTGGAAAGTTTCAGGAACATAGGTTTTCTCCTTCTAGCTCAAAACCGTCGTTTTAGGATGGTCATTCTTAGAATCATTTTATCCTTAAATCTGAAAATGTTTACATTTCTACAATTTTGCATCTCATTCATAAAAGTACTTTTAACTTTTGCATATACCATTCTAATATTCATAAAAATTTGCATTAGTTTGTTAAAAGTTCTTTTCATTTTAGCATGTACATTATTTACTTTTTTAAAGCTTAGCATATATTGGATAAAAACATTTTGTATTATTTCCTATACATTGTTTGTATTGCTGAAATATTGCATACAATGGTTACATGTAATTTATTTCTATTCAAACAATGTTAGTAGCTTACACAACTAGACATGCTAAGAAAAAATTACTCTCCCCTCCCTATGAGCATGTTATAATGGATGAAGAAACAACCTTAGACATTCCTAACAATCATATTCATTATTCTCCTAATATCTCTCCCCTTGGCGATGAAGATATTTGGTTAGAAGAACCAATCAATGAGAGTTATGTGAATCCTAGTTGTTTCTCTCCTTTTACCTCTCTTAGTGGACAAGATCTTCAAAACCAAGACAACAAAAACATAGATAACCATGACAATAACATTTATTTTTCTCCTAGTATTTCTCCTAGTTGTGCTGAAAATACTTTGTTGTTAGAAAACACAATTAGTTAAGGTCATGAACCTTTTAGTTGTCCTCCTTCATCTAAACACATCCTTATTGTGCAAGAACCTTCACCCATTGATCCTTCCACTATTAGTGATGAGGCTATTTTAGAATAACCAACCTTTGATTGTCAAGCACAATCGGTTTGTAGCTCTCTTAAAATCCCTCCTCTTAGGGAGGATATCATGATTCCCAATAAGGATAACCATAAAAATAATAATATTACATCCTTAGAAGCGACTCAAGAGACACCCTTGGCCTCTCCCTTGCTCAAGGATGTTAATATTATTCAACCTCAACTCATCCTTTACCCTCCTTCCCATCAACCTTCACCTTCACCTAAACCCGAGTTCATCCTTTACCCACCTACCCATAATGTGTTTCAGCAATCGAGTCATAATATTGTTTCTCATACACATTACACCCACAACAATTTGCGACTGCAACCATCAACTTCCACTCCTTTACCTTTACCTAATCCCATCTTACCTGCTGCCCCTCACCTCAATTCCCTCCTTAGGGAGTATGACCTTGTTGATCAACTAAGGAATACTCCCGCTAAGATCTCCCTTTGGGACCTTATTCAAGTCTCCCCTCACTATCACAACATGATGCGAGAAACCCTACAAAAATTTCCTATCCTGTCTAATGGACCATCAAATGGCATAGCAGCTATTATTCATGGAATAAATGTTGATATTTTTTTTCACCAAAGTGAGCTCCCTCCTTTGGATGTACAAAAACAAAATGATGCTTTCATGATAATATCTCAATACAAAACAAAAGGGATAAAGAAAACTCTTGTAGATACAAGCTCTGCCCTTAATGTGTGTAGTGTGAGCCTTTCGGATAGGCTTGGCATAGATAGATCCCACATCAAACCTGATTCTCTCTCTATCAGAGGATTTGACAACATTACTAAGCAACCGCTCGGTGTGGTCACTATCCCTCTTACAATTGGAATGGCCACCTTAGATACCAAAATCCATGTTATGACTCATGAGGTTTCATACAATCTTCTCTTAGGAAGGTCGTGGATTCATGCAATGAATGGAGTGCCTTCCACACTTCATCATAAGATGAAGTACATCTTTAACAACAAAGTGTACACACTCGATGTTGATCCCGAACCCAATATTTTCTTATGCATTGAAAAATCCAAAGAGAATCATTTCAATACCTTAAAACCAACCACCCAAGTGGAACCCATCCAACATTCACTCTTAGATGGTGATTGGGGTTCCTTAGACTTCACCCCTTCCTTAATGGGAGAATCCAAGATCATCAACCAAGAGTCTCAAAAGGGAAATGTAGTCTTGTCCACACAAGATTCAATCGGTCCTTCGAAAGCATCCACCTCTATCACTTTAGCCAATGAAGCAAGTAACAAACCCTCACCCAATTCAAAGGTGTTGAAAAATCTCTATGGAAAAGGTTATGAGCTGATGAAACAACTTGGCTATAGTGGAAAAGGTTGTGGTGCTCACGAGCAAGGTATCTGCAATCCTATAGAGCCTAACACACAAACAACACATCATGGTCTTGGTTATTGTCCTTTAATCAAAGTTACCAAGCCTTCCCCTCACACCAACCCTCTCTCCCATTGCCCTTCCCCCCAAAACTTCCAAAGTGATCCTTTGACACCAACAAAGGACTCTTTGCTTAATGATAATGTCATCTTGCATAACACTACTGATTCAGATTTAACACACTCCTCTAACGGACTATACAAAATATCACAATCCATAGCGCCTTGTGTAGGTATGACATCCTATTTTAAGTATGACCTTTCTTTGTTGCACACCAAAGGATCCCCTTCTCTGCTTGATCAAGAGGGTATCTTGTTGAGACTCCTCCAAGATCACTTGATATCCCTTCCAGAACTCAAAAGAAGTGTTCTACCAAAAATTCATTTTGTTCTTACCACCGAGTTCATGGTCATCACACTAATGCGTGTAAGGCCTTGAGTAGCAGAATTCAACATCTTAGGGAATTTGGTGTTCTTCCATCTATGGGGGCACCTAATTTCTCTAATTGATACAAATTTTCACCTCACCTTGCATCTCATTAATTCTTTTGGCTCACTCTTGTCCTACACTAAGTGGGGCCAAGGGGTTAGTCAGCCTTTTCCCTCATGTCACTTGTCATTTCCTCTTTTGACTTGTCATTAACCTTTCATGAACATATACGAGCAAGCTTGGAATGTGGACAACATGTCTTAAGTTGACTCACATGTGACATACACTCCTCATGATGTAGCTTCTCAGAAACATATGATTCGGCATACGGCTTTTTGAACAAGCTCTCATGTCATTCTCTTCTACTTTAAAGCACTTTCTCATAGAACGATGTGTAGCAATTCCTTTAAAGTGGGGGCATACATCACCACTCACATTTTATTGTATGATCTTCTTTTTCCTATGATTCTCTCTATTGAAAACATTACATACAATGTTACTCAGGTTGAGACATTTGTATTTTTCCTCTTTTGCATACAAGATGAGTACATTTTTATTTTTCCTCTCTTGAAAACATTATGCATAATGTTCCTTAGGATGAGACATTAAATGAAAAAAAGAAAAATCCCTTTGAAGAAAATCACTTTCTTCTATGGCACCTTATCATAGTTATCAAGAGGTATAACTTTGGTATGGTTAAGTGGGAAGCCCAGCAAGCGGCACGACTTTCCCCGTAGCTACCTTAGTGAGTACATACCAACCGTGTGTATGTTTCTCACCTTCTTTGAGACTTCTCACCCCGCAGATGACCTGATGTTCTGTGGCCCCAAAGTGAGGGTATCTTTTTCACCCTTTCTCTTCTCTTCATACTAATCCTCATCATTGCATGATCATGTATCTCGTCTTACTACAATGCATTCACCCTTGAATGTGTCTTCGTGCATTGATGTCTTCTTGACTTAGAATCTCAAACCCTTGGGGGCCTGACCACCTCCTTCTTCTTTCCCATTCTTCACCATCTGAATCACGTGGCTACTTTAGTGTGAGATTGAAGCAAGTTCATACTCTCACAAAAGTGGGAGCTAAATGTGGCCAAAAAGTGTAGAGGTTGACACTTTTTGCTCATTTGGACCTTTGCCTATGGATTTTAGACCCTTTTTAGCCTATTTTTACCCCTTTCTAAGCCTTGTGCCAAATTGTTGTAAGGTGTTGTAAAACATTTTCATGCTTTCCTAGGCTTGTCATCACCCAATCAACCCTTTATTATGCTATAATGACCCCTTAATACACATAACTCTTATCTTAGTGTGTTTTCAGTAGACAATCCCGAAAAGTAGAAATAATCACCTTTAAATTCCTGACAACTAAGGAAAATTTCCTAGGTGGACTAGGTCACCAACTTGGGCGACCTAGTCCCATGTGGCAAAAAAATTGAAATAAACTTAATATTCTTTCAGGATTTTGTCTCTAAAACCCTAAGGTCGGCCTATATGGTGTTATTTTGGAAAAATTAGGGCATAACTTCCCTCAAAACCCTAATTCCTCATGATGCACCACTCATTTTCTCCTCTCATCTCTCATCTCTTCTTCTTCCCAAGCAAGCTAGGGTTTGAGTAGTCTAAGTCACCAAGACATCTCTCTCAAGAAGCATCTAAAGGATGAAGCCTCCATTGTTTCAACTCAAGATCAATCATCAAGGAAAGGTAAACTCCATCACTCTCCTTTTTCCATGCTTCATTACTTTCTTTCATCTTCTTGGTTTAATTACTTAAAAGGGGCTTGACCAAGGCAAGCCCCCATACCCTAACATCCAACATTTATTTCTCTCTTTGTGTGTTTTGCAGGTCTTATAGGAAGATTTGGAAAAGAACCAAGGTGGAAGAATCTTCAACAACTCATCCAAGCTCTCTAAGGTTGAAGAAACCCTAGTTGAAGCTTGGAAGACATCCATAGATCAAATTTTGTATTTTTGAGACCGAACACTTAGAGAAGTAGAAAACACAGACCTAGGGTCGCATATTCCATCTTCTGATTTATAGAAAATCAAAAGAGGACTAGGTCGCCACTTTGGGTGACCTAGACCCATTGAATTTATTTTTCAGGGATTTTGGTAGATCTAGAGACCCATTTGGTAGAAACCCACTCTAGTAAAGTTTCCCGATAGAAGGACTAGGTCGCCCAGATTGGCACAAGTGGCCCTTTCAGATTTTGCATCAAATTCAGTAGCATTCCAGACCTCCTTCAAATCCCAGGTGCACTCCTTCTATCTCTTTCATTTCTGTAAAGTTTAGTGTACATTCTTAGGTCATTTAGTTTAATGTTTGCATACAACATTGTGTTTTCTAGCACGTTACATTTCTTAGGATTTAGCGTTATTAAATCATTTACATTTTGAGTTTTTTACACTTAGACACATCTCAACACACTCCTCACAACCTCTATATTTGAATGAACTCACCAAATATCCATATCACTGAGGTGAAAGAGTTTCATTCCTAAACCAAGTGCTCCTTAGGTGAAAAACTCTAGGGGCCTAGTTGGGGAATCCTCTTCCCCTTGGGTGATCCCACAATAGTGGTTTACAATTTTTGGCCAAACTTGACACTGAAATTATTATTTTTAACTAAATCTTCACAATTGGGAACCTATAGTAACTAAACCGTGAGGAATGTGAAGATGATGCAAACTAGATTCTCGTCACATTTTGTCTATATATTCTTAAAATATTTTTTTCAATTTTTTTGGGATCAGATTGCACTTCTTTTTCCATCTCCCAAAAAAACTATTTTTTTTCAGAAAACAACATTTTTAAAAAGTGATGCTCACCGTATACAACATAACTTTTTTGTATGAAGGATAAAATTATAATTTTTTAAAATTTAGATTTGTAACTACAATATCTAGCACTTTCATTTGGTCTCATAGTTTTTTATTGAACATTTTTTCCTTAATCAAGTTTCGAAGTCAAACTAATTACAATTCAGACATAGGCGGACTGTATACAACATAACTTTTTCTACATGTATCAAAATTCAATTTTATTTTTTTTAATGGATCAAGGACATCAATGCCAAATACAAACATATTTTTTAAAAAATATTTTGATAATCTGCTATTTTTCCACATGTGCAAAACAAAAAGCTAGATTTTCGGTGAAAAACCTATTTTTAATAAAACTAAAAAAACACATGCATAATAAAACCAAAACATATTACAATTATATTCGTTGGATAGCTCGTTTTGAGGACTACCTAATTCTAGTTGGGTTTGTGAAGATTCCTCCATTTTCATCCTCAACCCGAGCTCCGAAGTGCCAAAATTTAGGTTTTTTTTGTGTTTCAAATGGGGGATGAGGGATAAGGGGGTTCATACGAACCCATAGGGGTTTGAGTGAACCTCTTTGCTATGCATTTTTTTGTTTTTTTTGTTGGCCAAGATTCAAAGGGGTTCGTACGAACCCCTAAAATCACTTTTTTTTTCCTTGGGGTCATTTTTTGTGAGTTTTCCTTCCTCACTTGAATTGTAAACCACTATTGTGGCTTCACCCCCTTCCTTGTATATTTTTTTGGTGGTTCATGAGAAAACCTAGGTTCATGTGAACCCATTGGGGTTCGCTTAAACCCCCTGGTTCGCCTGAACCCCCCTTTTTCCCACCTTCTCACCCTCTCACACCAAAAAACTCCATAATTTTTCCCTTCGAAGCTTGGGTTGAGGATGAAAATGGAAGAGAATTAACAGACCTAACTGGATGATGGTAGTCCTCCAAACGAGCTATCCAAAGAATATAATTTTAATATGTTTTGGTTTTATTATGTATTTATTTTTTTAGTTTTATTAAAAATAGGTTTTCCACCGAAAATCAAGCTCTTTGTTTTGCACATGTGGAAAAATAGCAGATTATCAAAAAAAATGAAAAATATGAGTGCACTGAATATTGAAGTCCTTGATCCAACAAAAAAAAATTGAATTTCGATACATACAAAGAAAGTTACGTTGTATACGATCCGCCAATGTCTGAATTGTAATTGGTTTGACTTGAAAACTTGATTAAGGAAACAATATTCAATAAGGCACTATGAAACTAATAGGAAGCACTAGATATTGCAGTTACAAATCTAAATCTGAAAAAAATAGAATTTTATCCTCCATGTAAAAAAAAATTATGTTGTATACGGTGAGCGTCACTCCTTAAAAATGTTGTTTATTCAAAAAAATAGTTCTCGAAGTAAATGGAAAAATAAGTGCAATCTAATTCCAAAAATTTTGAAAAAAATATATGTAGAATCTACAAACAAAATGTCAAAAATCACTAGTTTGCATCATCTTCAAATTCCTCACAATTTAGTCACTATAGGTGCCCAAAAATGAAGATTTAGTTAGAAAAAAATATTTAAGTGTCCAGTTTGGCCACCAGTATTTAGATTTAAAAATGTAAACCAGTATTATGGGATCACCCAAGTTATAAGGAGTATTTCTAGTTGATGTTCTAATACTAGTACGATAATCCCATAACACATATGTCAATTGCATGTGTCAATTCTTATTATGGTTGCTTACTATCTTCCTTAATATTTTCTCAAGAGTTTTATTAGTCGATTCGGCTTGACCATTAGATTGTGGGTAGTAGGGTCTTGAAAAATGATATTGGACGTTAAACATTTCTAAGAACCTCTTCACATCATTATTCTTAAATAGTGTCCCATTATCCAAAACTAATGTGTAAGGGAGTCCAAAACAAGCAAAAATGTGTTGTAATATGAAACAACATATTACATTGGCCATTGTTGAATGAAGGGGAATGGCTTCTACCCATTTCGTGAAATAATTTGTTGCAGTAATCATAAATTTATGTTTAGAAAAAGAAGGTGGCGATATTTTTCCAATAAGATCCAAACTCCATACCAAGAATGGCCAAATAGGAACTTGGGCACGAAGCTTGAAATAAGGAGCGTGAATCAAATTGCTATGTTCTTGATATTTATGAAATTTCTTAACATATCCAAAGCAATCTTGTTCAATATGTCTCCAAGAGTATCCTATGCAAATTAGCTTTTGAACTAATGATCTTCCTCCAAAATTCCCCCCACAAGCACCTGCATGAGCTTCCACAAGTGCTATGGATATTTCAGATTGTTTAAGGCATCTAAGCAAAATACCATCAAAGGACCTTCTATACAGCACGTCGGCAAGGATTATATAGCTAGACACAAGTTTTCGAAGACGGGCTTGAATATTAGTTATCACCTCAGGAAAAGTACCTTCTTTTAAATAATTAAATATCGATGTGTACCATTCACTAGACCTCTCCATGGTGGTTGATAACACTTCTTCGACCTTATATTCTATTGATGGTTTCATAATTGTATGTACAATGAATGTGAAATATTTTGAAGGATCTTGCAGATTTATAAGGGAAGCCGTACTCACCATTGCATCTACATGTCAATTATATTTTTGTGGGATGTTATTAATGGTATATGAATCAAAGTTGTTTAACAAAGTCATTGTGAGATCCTATATTTTGATAATTTTTCATGCTTTTCTTGATATGATCTATTTATTTTCATAATGAGTAATTATGAATCACTGAGTATCTTAATACTTTGGGCTCCTAGAGTTAAGGCGACACGTAATCCAACAATTAATGCTTCATAATTTCTTGTGTTGTTTATGCATAGGAATTTTAATCGATAAGACAAGGGAATAGGCTTTCCCATAGGTGGGACTAGTATAACCCCTGCATCGAAGCCCATTCTACACTTAGAGCCATCAAAATATAACTTCCACATATATCAGCTTCAAACGTCAACACATTATCATTGGGGAATGACTCACTATTAGGTAACGTTGGGGGAGAGGGAGCATGAGCTAATTGGTCAGTCAAGGATTGTCCTTTAATTGACTTTTGTAAGAAAAACTTAAGGTCAAACTCAGTTAACAACATAACCCACTTAGCTAAGCATCCTGATAAATCTGTTTTAAAGGATTGAATTTTTTCATCACATGGATTTCAGCATTTTGTAAGTAATGTCTCAATTTACTAGTAGCGAATATGAGAGACAAACATTGTTTTTCTATTTTTGTATATTTTGTCTCATAATCAATCAGAGTTCAACTAATGTAATAAACAGGATGTTCTTTACCACTTTCATCTTGTTGAGCCAACAAAGTTGTGATAGCATGGGCTGATGCTGCTATATAAAGGATAAATAGTTTGTCTTGCATAGTGGGTTGTAAAATAGGTGGGGTAGCAAGGTAGTCTTTAAAAATCTCAAAAGTCTATTTACAATCCTCATTCCAATTAAACCAAACCTCTTTCTTGAGGAGTTGCATAAAGGGCAATGTTCGGTCAGGTAAGGATGCTACAAAATGAAGAATAGCCTAAATTATTCATTGTAAAGTGCACAATTGAGAAATGTTTCTAGGAGGTGACATGTTAACTATAACATCAATTTTATTTGTGTCCACCTTGATACCTTTGTGAGATACCATAAAACCTAAAAAAAAATCACTATCTACACCAAAGACACACTTTTTTGGGTTCAATCTCGTGTTTTATTTTTGTATTTTCTCAAAGATCTTTCGGAGAATATTCACATTGTATTTTCGATTTAGAGATTTCGCTAGAATATCATCAGCATAATCTTCCAAAATCTTATGTATACAATCATGAAATATCAATGTCATAGCTCATTGATATGTTACAACTGCATTCTTCAATCCAAAAGGCATGACTACTCAACAAAATGTTCCCCAAGCTATAGTAAATGTTATCTGGTATTGATCTTGAGGGTTGATAAAGATTTGATTATATCTAGAAAATCCATCCATGAATGACAACAAAGCATGTATTATTAGGTTTTGTGATTGCCACAATGTTTGAGATCCAAGGAGAATAATCAATAGGTCGTATAAAGCAAGGTTCGAGGAGTTTCTCAATATTGTCCTTAACTAATAAGGCTATCTTAGGATTCATCTTCTGTATCTTTTGTCTAACTAGTTTAGCATTCTTTGCAAGGACTATGTTGTGTGTCACTATCAATGAATAAGTCCAAGCAAAAATTTTAGGAAAGTAATGAATTAAAGTTGCATGGTCTTCTTGTTCATCTTCATCAAGGAACTTTCCTATTTTAATCACTTTCGCCTTATTAGTGATATCCATTGGTACATGTTGATTGTATCTCCCAAAGGAAGTGTGGTTTGTTTCAGAATTTCAGGATTGTATTCTTCGCTGTCCTTATCATTCTCATTAATTTCCTTTTCCTCTTCTTGCTTAGCACTAATCATAGCACATGTAACTCGTTTCTTTTTAGGAGGAGTAAATGGCTTGTCATAAACTCCTAACATTTATTTCAAGGCTTAATCATCTTCAAAAGTTGTATCAATCAATTCAAGATTCTTTAAGGTGAGAGTTTTTTTAGGGTTACACATGATGGTGTTGATGTTTAATGAGGGTCTTTTCATTGCTTGCATTATCTTAGAAGGAAAATATCCCAAACCACTTTTTGTTTCTTGTGTGTTGGGTGCTATAGGAACATGGATGCCTTGCGCTTTCTTTCCACACCCTTTTCCACTATAGCCAAGTTGTTTCATAAGCTCATAACCTCTTCCATAAATTTTCTCCATTTCTTTCAGGTTTAGTGGTTGTTGATAGTCTATCTCATTAAAGTTTGTTGTATACAACTTATGTCTTCTTCTAGAATAGATGAGGTAGATTCTTGTGAGTTTTCTTCAGAGTTTTGTATTGACATTACCATTGGTTTCTTTTGTTTTTTGATTTATTTTGTTGTGATTTTTTATTCTCCAATAAATGTTGGTGTGACGTCCAAAGAACCCCAATCATCTTCCAGTAACTTTGAAAAATTTTATATCCCTTGTTTCTCTTCCTTCATAGGTTCTATGTTTGAAGTTGGAATTAATGTGTTTAGAGGACTTTTCATTCCTTTTTCAACTTGTAAGCAACTTTCAGGCTTGGGATCTATTGGAACTTGGTATAATTTATTTTTGTAGAAATACTTCATGATAGGATGAAGAGTCGAAGGCACTACATGCATCTCATGAATCTAAGGTATTCCTATAAGAATATTGTATGAAAGATCATGAGGCATAACATGAATATGATTTTGTAGTGTGGCCTTTCCAACTGTAATAGGTAAAGTAATCACACCAAGCAATTTCTTTTCTACATTTTCAAAATCCTCGAATTGATAAGTAATTAGGTTCAATTCTTGATTTATCCACGCAAAGTCTATCCAAAAAGGTCACACTACAAATATTAAGAGTCAAACCATTATCAACAAGGGTTATTTTTATTCTTGTCCTATTGAAGATAGCTATTATCATGAAGGAATCATTTTTCTTTCTCATCTCCGAGGAAGGTAGCTCATAATGATGAAAATTAATGTCTACTTTAACCATATTCATTCCTTCAATTAGAGTTTCTACATCACTTGCATTTGCACTAGACGGAACCACAACTTGTTGCAAGGCTGTTTGAAGCATAGTATGATAATTAGGTGAATTTTGAATTATGTCCCATAGGGATATCTTTATGGGAGTATTCTTAAGTTTTACAACAAGATCATACTCCTTCCCACTATGCAAAGGAAAATGAGGAGCACTAGGCAAGATGGGTTGAGACAAAGGTAAGGATGTTGAAGTTGTTTGTCTTTGTTGCAGATTGTTTCTAGTTTTATATGTATGAGCAATGTTGTTATAGCTTGATTATTTTGAAACATTATTCTGATGTGGTTCAAGGGTGAAAATGATTTTGTTTTGAGTTGTAGGTTGGTCTAAAGGTAGGTATATGATGAGTTGAGGTTGGATCACATGAACTTCTCTTTGTTTCAGTTTTTTGTAACAGTCCTTAGTGGATGAACCTTGTGAGATGAAATCCTCAAGGGCTTCATCTAATATGTCAAAGTAATCACTACTAAAAGGCTTGAGGGTTAGGTTAACTTGGAAAAAGAAATTTGACATACTCAAATAACTATACTTTTCTCCAAGAGGTTCATGGGTTTATAGGTGTTTTGGTTATTTTTATAATAAATGCCAAATGTAATATAATCTTATCCAACTATGAACTAATTCTAGTTGAACTGTTGAAAATGGGGGTTTCACTACTTATGGTTTAGAACATAGAGCAAATTCCCACTTCCAAGATGATTCCACTCAAGGATAACCCTAGAGATCTCAATGCAAAAGAGAAAGAGATCTAGAAATAGGGTTGTCCTAGGAGTTTTATATGATCTAATGAGGGTTCACCACCAAGTTTAGACTTGGAAAAGATAATCAAATGCTAGATGAAATGAAAAACCCTAATTGAAAGCAAACAAATACTAAATGACCTAGGAAAGTGAATTAAACAACATAGAAAATTGCAAAATAGAAAGTGTGCACTTGGAAATCCGAAGAAGGCTAGATGAAGATCTAAAATATTAGAAAATATGATTTTATTGCTGACTGGGACTCATTCGCCAAGCTGGGAAAATTAGTCATTTTTTTGGAAAATTGTGTCTATATAGGTTTCAGACAAAAGGGTGTTTGAATCTGCAAAATATTAAAAAATGACTGGTACTAGGACTCACTCACCAGAAGTAGCGAATCAATCCAGTTGGGATTTTTTGGAATTTGAAAAATTGATCTTGCTCTTCTCTATCTACCTAGTCCTTCCTAATTGGTTTTCAAATCTAAAACTGCAATTTGTGACATATAGGTGATCTCCAAGTCTCTTCGAGGCTTGTTGACAATTTTGATGACTTTCAATGATTTGAAACTTTTCTCCAATATTTCTCCTTAGGATATCTAAAACCTATACCTACAAATCACACACAAAGGAGAGGGGAAAATATTGTTGGGTTAGTGGTTAGGGGTTTTCCTTGGTTGAACCCCATTTTGGAAATCAATCCTTGAAATGAAAGCAAGTAAGAATGGAGAATGATGATTGAACAATAAACAATGTTGCAACTCACCAAACCCTAGCAATAAGGTGCTGAAAATATGCTTGAAATGGTTGTAATGGATTTGGTTCTTGATTTTTTCTTGAATGAAAGACTTGCTTGAAGCACAAACCCTACACCACAATTGTTAGCACAATAACAAACATGATGCATAAGATCTCTGACATGATGATTAATGATTGAATGCTTCTCTAAAATGATTGATAATATGCCCTTGAATTCTATTTTGAATGCTTTTGAACACTAGATTTCTTGTTAGATTGCTAGGTGAAAATATGAGTGAAAGAACCTTGTATTTATACTCAATTATGCAAGAATTCCCGAAAAGTTGACATCAGATCTAGGAGAATAAAATCTAGCCATAAATTTGAATTAAATTTGATTTTGGGCCACACGGGATTCATTCGCCCAAGGTGGCGAATGAGTCCCATCAAACATAATGTGTGGGACCAAAAACCAAAAGTGTCTAGAAATGTGTGAAAATCGGTTTGGAGCCAAAAGATCCAAGTGGGAACCATTCACCAAAGGTGGCGAATGAGTCCTAGATCCCTAAATCTGGGCCACATAAGCCAGAAACACGTAAATTATGATTGGTGTCAGGATTATCGTTGAAAAGATTCCATAAATGAGGCTTGTCAATACAAATGGGGCTAATTAAAGCATAAGAAATCCCAATTATTAATGACAAGCTTAGAAAAGTGTCAAAGTGTGTTACAACACTCCAAATAAGGTAAGATTAAAGTTAATTTTGATTAAAAATAGGTTTATTAGACAAGACCTTAGAAAAGTGTGAAAGTGTGTTACAACACTTCACAACACTTAGCAAGGTACCATTAGAATCCATTAGTTCACAAGGGCCCAAGACCTAATGTGAATATTTCAACCACAATACAACCCTAAATCAAGGCAACATTAAGCCTAACTCACAAGGAGGGCCCAAACAAGCCATAAAAATTAGAAGGGTTACTTTTTCGATGACTCCAGCTAGAAATGAAAAATACAGTAATCTAATTCTATCCACAATTGAAATGAAACCAAATTAAGCGAGATCTAATGAAGTGAATGAAACAAAAACTTAGTAAACTAAAACAGAAATCTAACAATAAAAAATAGAAGCACGAAAACAAGTTTTTTAATGTTGTAAAATGTAGATTCAAATCTAACATGGGACTAAATCACCCAGAGGGGTGTATAAGTCCCTATTAGGGTTTTTGAAGGGTTCAAATAGTAACAGTCACCAAAGAATTCCTAGAAATCAGGTGGAGCAACCTGTATTGGGACTAAATCTCCTAGAGAGGCATATGAGCCCCAGATTATGGTTTTGAAACTAAATTCAGTACTCTTCTTATGCACTCAAAACTTGGCTCTGATACCACTGATGCAAACAAAAACCAATGCCAAATAACATACTCAAAAATTCACAAAGGCTAAACAGAGAGAAACCATTTAATTCAAATAAAAAAACTTATTTCTTTCACATTGAAACAATTACAAATTTATTCAATACAATTTAAGATTCAAATCTTCATAAGAAATTGACTTTCTTGACTCTTCTTGTAGCTTCTTCTTGCTGCCCCAAAGCTCACCTTGCTGTTGTTCAAACTTTCACACAGCTCCACCAAAATCTTTGCAGCTCTCACATACTGGTGAGTTATCTTCTCACCACTAGTGCTGCTAAAATATACAACACAAAACCCCCAATGATACCTCTATAAAGGCATCTTTCTCCTTCCCATTCCTCACAAACTTCTTCCCACGTTTTCCTCAAAAACCACTGAAAACTATATTGAAAATCATCCATTATTGCCCCGGAATAGTCTCACAACTCTCCCCCAAGAATAGCTCTACATATGATATATTTATTTAGCCTTAAAAGAGGCATTTAGACTTTCAAAAATTCCTCCAAATGTTGCCTTTATTCAAGGGGCGTTTTTCTCTATTATGAGAATTTTAAAAAAATTAAAATATTGATTTTTAACCTCTTTTATGTTCCAAATGCCCCCATATGATTTATAAATAGATTTAAACAATTAAAATGAAATAAAAATTGATATTTGACTTCCATGGCATCCATAATACCTTTCCAAAATAAAATTAATCAAATTGGTGCTTTGGAAGTGCGGAATCGAGTGCTCGCAGGCGAAAAATGAAAGTTATCCAGTTCACACAAAAAATGGCATGCAAGCTTGGAATGGTATCTCATGGAGCCCTGCAAAAGGAATTTTCCAAAACCTTCATGGATTTTGAAATTTTAAACTTTTTGTAAATTTTTGACATTTTTTTAACAAACTTTTGACATTAAAATCTCCCAAAGTAGAAAAGGCATGAATTTGATTATTTTTGCACATTCCACATGCTACCTCCATGAATGCTCCTACAAAAGTATTTTACTCCATTCCATAGGATTTTTTCAAAAATAATTTTTGAAAACTGCCTATGGAGCCTTAAAATGACAATCTAACAAAACTGACTTTAAGCAAATTTGAACAATCTTTAAAGAGGTTTTCCAAAGCTGGGAGATGTCAAATTAACTCATAAACACACCAAAACTGAATTCAAACCTGAAGCCTATTTTTGGTTGATGTTGATTGCCAATCTGCCTGGATGCTCCTGCATCACAAATTTTGAGTGAATGTTAGTTTTTTGGTTTGTATGTTGTCTTGACAATGTGCAATTACATATTTCAAATGAAATTCAATGATGCAAGATGCAAAAATGAAACCTATATGTACTTTCACTAATGCAAGATCTAATGAAAAGTTGATGTAAGCTAGATCTAGGAATATGATGCACTCCAAATCAGAAATAAGGTGTTGAAAGGATAGGTTCATCAAAATGAACCAAAGGAAATAGGGGGGTAAAATATGGGAATGATGGAATCCCGCCTTCTTTCCTATTTCGCTATAGTTCATTCAAGGAAACCATAGAGATCTCAGTCTAATGGATTCAATTGAGGGAAGGGGTTGTTCCAAGGTCACCTTGGGTGTGATTAAAGACAAAAGTGGGTTCACCACTAAGAAAAATCTTAGAAAGAAAGCAATGCAAAACCTAATTATATGACCTAGAAAATAATCTTGAAATCAGAATGATAAACATAAAGATATAGAAAAGTATCTGGAGGATCGGAGGTGACTAAGCAAGATCTAAAAACCCTAAAACTTGTTATTGTTGATGTATACAACGAATCATACACCAGACTGGGTGATTTAGTCCCAGTCTAAGGTTTCTAGGCAAAAACTAGAATTTCATAGTGACAAGTCTGAATCCTCTAAAATCTGGAAAAAGTGTTATACCAGAACTCATACGCCCCGAGTGATGATTTAGTCTCATTCTACTTTTTTGAAAATTCAGGATCTGAATCTATTCTCCCATATCTACACTTCCTTCATGTGTTTTCCAAGCTTCACTTCCATATCTAAACCTACTAAAATCTGCAAAATCTACAAAAAAAGGTATTGTGTTGATTTGCTTATGGGGGGTTTGCCTAGGTCAAACCCCTAGTTTAGTAATTAAACCCTGATAGAAAGAATAGATCTTGAAAGGAGATGTGTGTAAAATTCCAATTCTTAAGTGCTTCTTAGATTACAAGATCTAAAGTGCAATGAAACCCTACTCTAATGTGCTAGAATAGGATGCATGAATGAAACATAAAGATAATGAATCACATTGGGAAATCTCTAATAAGCTTAATAAGTCATAATAATGCATGTACCTTCCTTTAGGTAGAAAAGAGAGTGATAATGGAAGAACGAATCACTTAGGAAACAAGTCATTAGGCTTGGTTTAATGGCTAGTTGCATATCCCCTACCTAGAATCCATCATGATTCTCCATAGACAACCATCATCAATCCTTGAAAATGCTAGATCTTGAATGAAAGTGAGCTTGAAGACCTACAAAAACACTATTATGTTGCTCCAAGACTTCAACTTTTCTTGCTACTTGCTCTTGAATGCTTGAAACTTTCTCTTGCTTGAAAACTCTAAGTTGCTTAGGTGAAAATTGCTAGATAGATGAAATAATTATTCAAAACCTTGGTTTTATAGGCATCTCATCTAATTTACTAGTTATTAGATTCCAAATGTTGACATTAGCCAAAAATTTGAATTAGAAACCTTAATTTCCATCTCAAACCCCAAAAAGGGGCCACATGGGACTCATACACCTAAGTTGGCATATGGGTCTTACCTAGGGGGACTCATATGCCCAAGGTGGTGTATGAGTCCCACCCTAGCTTTTCAAGGTGAGGAAATATTGGGGTATTAGAAAACTAAATGCATTTATTAAATTTGTCATGATTTCAATTGAAATAAGCCTTTGGATCCGAAATAAAGGGTCTTAGGGGCCTATTAATGATGATTTAAAGGGTCCTAAATGAAAGGGTACTAAAATAGGTCCAAACTAAGCGTGAAATTGTACTATCTCCAAGAAGGGAGTACAATTTTATACACTACAAAACTATTACAACATTGAAGAAACACAATACCAAAAATATTATCTAGCAAACATGCAAATATCAAGAATCTTACAACACAAGATATGGGTGATCCCACAATAGTGATTTACATTTTTTTGCCAAACTGAACACTGAAATTATTATTTTTAACTAAATCTTCACATTCAGGCACCAATACTGACTAAACTGTGAGGAATTTGAAGATGATGCAAACTAGAGTCTCATCACATTTTGTCTGTAGATTCTAAAAATGTTTTTTCAAAATTTTTGGAATCAGATTGCACTTTTTTTTCCATCTCCCATGAAAATTGGTTTTTTTCAGAAAACAACATTTTTAAAAAGTGACGCACATCGTATAATGCATAATTTTTTTCAATGAAGGATAAAATTCTAATTCTTTCGAATTTAGATTTTTAACTCCAATATCTAGTGCTTCCACTTGGTTAGATAGCTTTTTATTGAATATTTTTTCTTTAATCAAGTTTCAAAGTCAAACCAATTACAATTCAGACATAGTGCGACCATATAATGCATAACCTTTTTTGTATATATTGAAATTCATTTAATTTTTTGTTGGATCAAGGACTTCAATATCTAGTGCACTCATATTTTTCAATATTTTTTTTGATAATCTACTATTTTTCCACATGTGCAGAACATAGACCTTCACTTTCGATGAAAAACCTATGTTTAATAAAACTAATAAAATAGATACATAATGAAACCAAAACATATTAAAATTATATTCTTTGGATAGCTCATTCTGAGGACTACCTAATTCCAGATGGGTTTTTGAAGATTCCTCCATTTTCATCCTCAACCCGAGCTCTGAAGTGCCAAAATATAGGTTTTTTTGTGTCTCAGATGGGGTATGAGGGATAAGGGGGTTCATACGAACCCCTAGGGGTTCGAGTGAACCTCCAGGGGTTTGCTCAAACTAGGGTTTGAGTTAACCCTAGTTCGCTCGAACCCCTTCAAAGAGATTCACTTGAACCCCTTTCCTATGCTTTTTTTTGTTTTTTTTGGTGGTCAATATTCAAAGGGGTTCACTCAAACTCTAGTTGAAGTGAACCCCTTATTGGTTCGATTGAACCAGTAGGTTCATACGAACCCCCAAAATTACTTGTTTTGCCTTGGGGTCATTTTTTGTGAGTTTTCCTTCCTCACCTGAATTGTAAACCACTATTGTGTCTTCACCCATATACATGAGGAAAACCATTTTTGGGGAAAAATCCCACACTCCAAAAGCCTTCTTAATGTATTAGGAATCGTAACATAGAAAAATGGGTTCATCAAAATGTGGGTTGAATGGAAAATGGGGTTATGATAGACCTATCTTACTATTTTCATAAGGAAGTGAGGTCTCCACAAATAGTTGACTAACAACCACTAGGTGAATCAACTCAATGTGAGAATCTTCAAATTTTCTTATGCTTTCAGAGGATGGGGGTTTCCGCCTGAACATCACTTGTGGGAGAAAAACTAAAAATAGGAAATCCACCTAATTATGCTAATTCAAACTTGAAACAGTAAGATAAAGATCAATACTAATAGAAAAAAAAAAATTATTGCAGATCTAAGAAGGGCATAATGATGTTTACTAATCACCAAAATTCACTTTCAGGAGGTTGTCTGGGACATATTCACCCATGGGTAAATAGGTCTTTTGTCAAGGTTTTCAAGCACCTTTCAGGAGCCTCTAATGTTGATCTATAGATTTTGATGTTACCAAGTTTCAGTGTCAAAATGTTGGAAATTAGATCTGTAGGTGAGATTCCATGATTTGACAACAAATTTGACAACTTTTGTAACTATGGCAAATTTTCGAATATTTCTCCTCAATAGATATTCAATCCTTTATCAACCTAAATCTACAACACAAACATAAGAGAGGAAAAATTATTTCTTTTTGGTGAATGGGGGTTTTCCTTGGTCAAAACCTATCTGGGTAGTTAAACCTTGAATTGAAATAAATCATGAAAGAAGGAATGATGAATGAAAAATTCTATGTTACCACTCAAAAAAACCCTTGGATAAACCTTTGAATGTATATTTGCAACTTGCATGAGATTGATTCAATGGATGTGGATCTTGTTGCTTGAGATAATTCTTTGAATGCTTGAACTTTATCTTGAAACCTACATCAAAATTTTAGCTCCAAAAACATGCATGATGCAAGAATACTTTGACATGATGAATGGATCTTGATTGTCGCAAAAAATCTCTAATAATTTTTCTCTTGAATGCTCTTGATCATCAACTTTGCTATATTTTTTCTCACTTGAAAATTCTCTTGAAAATATTTCTAGGTGAAACTTGTTGGAAAAACAAGAATAGACAACTAAGGGGGGGGGGGGTGGTGAATCAATTATCACGTAAATAAGACTTATTTAACTTTAAAAAACCTTTAATCTCATATCTGATAATTAAAAGTGGAAGCATAAATCAACAACACATCAGAGACATATGAACACCAAGATTTTTATACGTGGAAACCCTATTATGGGAAAAACCATAGTGGATATTAGTCCACAAAATTATACCCTACTAGAAGTATAATGAAAGAAATAAATAGGAAATGCACATGTATTTAGGCACACTGCCTAGAGCTCACTACTCAAGAGAAGGCTCACTCCCTTACATAGGACAATCAGATTAAATCCATTTGATGAGGTTGAACTAAGAAATTAGCTTCTACAAAATCTTGATGACAGTTTCAGTTAGGCACAGAAAAACTTCTACACACTCTACTTAAACTCCTTCACACTCTACTCAATCTCTCTCACACTCTACTCTGCTCTTGAATGATTTGATCTTTATTCGCACATATATTTTGCATACATACACCGAGTATACATTTACAATGAAGAGACAATCTCTCTTATATATCCGCTACATGGATTTACATCAAGAACTCTGTCAACCAAGAATAAAGAATAAATTACAACTGTTGGCCTTAATACATGAACAAATCTTAATGTGCACCAACCTAAGTCAGTCACAACATAGTGAGGACCTAAATCAATATCCTCGAACACACCAAACAATAGAATATTAATCCTCATTGATCCACAATACATTACCACCATCATGTCGGCCAAGAACATGAAAATTTGAGCATACATCAAAAAACTCTCAATCATGATTACACCAAAAAATTTGAACATATAGAAAGGATAGAGGATGATCTAGACTCGTCCATGAACATCACAAGAACATGCGCAACAACTGAAATTTCTAGAATTTCATTTGCTTCTTCCAGAAACACCTGCTACAGTAACAAAATAATTATAGGAACACAAAACTTCATAAGTTCCTCGATTCTTGATGTGTACCACTGAAACTTTCAGAGAACATGCTAGATAAGCTCAGAAACAAACCCTTTAATGCGCAACACCTGAAACTCAACATAAATAACTTATCACCACTCTGACCTTCTAAGCTTCACTGGTTTCCTACAATATATTTATTATAATTTTCTCAATATCCTTGACATATACAGCCTTTAGAATCACCAATAATAATAGTGTTGACATCAATGACAACCACATATCAGCAATACAACCACAACATCCAACTATCTCCCCCTTTGGCATTGATGGAAACACATGATGTGAAAAATAATACCATCAACACAACTGGTTGTTCACATACTTCTCTCCCTTTGATCTGCAGTTCTCCTCTCATAGTTCTTTTCTCCCTTTCTTGACTCTTCTCCCTTTACTTCAATAATTTTTCACATTGTTCTTCTCCCCCTTTGACATCAATGGAAAAGGTACACATTCTTTGAACCACATATTTAGCACATCTAACTACTCCCCCTGAGTAGCAACCACCATAACATCAATCCGGAATAAGATATGGCTATGAATTCATAGACTGATGCAAAGACCTGCATCACTTAGTTCTGATCGGGAGGGGAAATCACACCTAACTTGACTCTAAGGTACTCAAAAGTATCCTTAGGAAATGGTTTAGTAAAGATGTCTACAATTTTCTCCTTGGTACGTGCATACTCCAGTCTAACTTCTTTGTCACTTACTTTATCTCTCAAGAAGTGATATTTGATGGATATATGCTTTGTCTTTGAATGCAACATTGCATTCTTAGAAATATTTATGACACTTGAGTTGTCACAGAATATGGCAATGGGTTCTTCATACTCAATTCTAACATCTCTCAGCATCTACTTTATCCACAATACTTGAGTACAGTTGTTTGTACTAGCAATATATTCTACCTCAGCAGTAGATAATGAAACAAAATTCTACTTTTTTCTTAGCCAAGATACCAACTTCTTTCCTAAGAAGAATGATCCACCACCATTACTCTTCCTGTCATCTACATCTCCTACCCAATCAGCATCTATAAAAGTGCTCAAGATAAGATCATCATCCTTAGGATACCAAAGACCAAAGTCAACTGTCCCTTTCAGGTATCTAAAGATTCTTTTCACAGCAGTCACATGAGATTCTTTAGGATCAACTTGATATCTAGCAACCATGCATACAACATTCATTATATCTGGCCTATTCTGAGTCAAATAGAGTAATCCACCAATCATTTACATGTATCTTGTTTGATTTGGTTTAGGAGAATCATCATTCTATGTAAGTTTGCATCTGGTTACCATAGGTGTACCAACTAGCTTTGAGTCTTCCATGCCAAAAAATTTCAGTAACTCTTTTACATATTTGGACTAGGATATAAAGATTCCATCTTCTAACTAAGTGATTTGTAATCCTAAAAATAATTTCAATTCTCCAATCATTGAAATTTCAAACTCACTTGTCATTTCATTAGCAAACTCCATAAACAAATCATCATCATCTTCAAAAATAATGTCATCAACAAAGACTTCAATGATCAACTCTTTATTCTGGTCCAACTTGAAATATAGATTGTTGTCAGTAGTACCTTTATTGAATCCAAGCTTCAAAAATTATTTATCCAATCTAGCATACCATGCTCTAGGAGCTTGCTTAAGTCCATACAGATCTTTCTTCAATCGGCATACTATTTTTTCTTTTTCAGTCAGTTGAAATCCATCTGGTTGCTCAACATAGACTTCTTCTTCTAGCTCACTATTTAGAAATGTTGAATTTACATCCATCTGATAAACTTTGTAATCAATACCTTCCATTTGTGAGTACCCTTTGCAAACCATTCTTGCTTTGTTTCTGACCACTTCACATTGTTCATTCAGCTTATTCCAAAACACCCATTTGGTTCTAATCACATTTTTGTTTTGAGGTCTAGGAACAAGATCCCATGTATCATTTTTCTCTATCTACATTATTTCTTCTTTCATGGCTTCCATCCAATATTCATCTTTGCATGCTTCATTGATATTGCTAGGTTCGGTTTTGGAAATTAGACAATACTCTTCTAAAATTCTTCTTCTAGTTTGCACACCTTTGCTCTTATCTCCTATGATCTGACTATCAGAATGATTTCACCTTACATACCTTGGAACTTTAGGAGTTTCTCCAACTTCTTGTTCTTGTGTTCTTTCTTCTGCACTTCTGCTAGTTTTTGCTTCTTGATTTCCTTGGTCCATCGAAACAATTTGAAGTTGATTTTGTTTCTGAACATTCTTTCCATTGTCGGTACTGTCATGTTGGTCACCTAAATCATATCAACTACATCTAGGTGGTCTATCAATATCTTCATCAACTTTGACATTTGCACTTTCAACCATTTTCTTCAACCTTTTATTAAAGCACTGGTAAGCTTTGCTCTTAGTAGAGTAACTTAGAAATATTCCTTCATCACTTCTAACATCAAACTTGCCTATATCATCATCTCTCTTGATGTAGCATTTTCTTCCAATTTTTTTGAAATATTTGACAGTAGGCTTATAAGCAAACCATAGCTCAAAAGGGGTCTTACCAGAATTATTGTTGACATTTACCCAGTTAATAGTATACATAGTAGTGCTTACAACTTCTCTCCAGTAGAAATGGGGAACATTTGCTTCCAACATCATGGTTCTAGCAGTGTCTAGAATGGTTATTTTCTTTCTTTCAACAACATTTTGTTGAGGGGTCTGGGGAGCAGATAGTTGTCTTTGGATTCCATGCTCTTCATATAAACAATTGAATCCCCAGGAAGTGAAATGACCACCTCTATCTGACCTTAATCATTTGATCTTTTGGCCTATCTCATTATCTACCATAGCTTTGAAGCTTTTGAACTTTTCTAATGCTTCATTTTTCTCTCTTAAGAAAGCAACCTATATCATTCTAGAATAATCATGAATAAGCAACATAAAGTACCTTTCACCTTGAAGACTTCTGATTCTAGATGGACCACATAGGTCAATATGTACCAAGTCTAGTACTCCATTAGAGTTATACTGCTTGCTCTAGAAAGAATTTCTAGTATGCTTTCCCATCTAGCATTCCTTGCATATAGTGTTAGTAGGATTTACTAACTTAGGAAGACCTCTGACTTCTTGAGAAGAGCTTATTTTGACAATGCTATCAAATTTCACATGACACAACCTTCTATGCCATAACCAACTTACATCAACTTGAGAAATTAAAAAAAAATTCACTAGCAGCATTCAAGTGAAAAATATTACCTCTTGTCTTTGTACCTGAAGAAATCAAATTTCTAGAACTTCCCCTTATCCTGCACATACCATCCTTGAACTAAAGGTTGTAACCCTCGTCTACCATCTATCCAAAACTCAAAAAGTTATACTTTAAGCCTTCTACATAAAGAACATCATCATTATTATGCTTACCACCAAAATAAATAGTGCCTCTACCTCGAAATCACACCAGAAGTGTTGTCTCCAAATATTACAACACCACCATCATAGTTTTCCAAGCTTACAAACTTGATTTTTTCACTAGTCATATGATGTGAGAATCCCCTATAAATTACCCACTCATCCTTTTCTTCATTTTTTGTTGCAAGAGCCTTCTCAACATTCACATTACTAGTAGATTCAGTGGACACTTGACCATTTTCTTTGATTGCAATGAATACCCATTCATCTTCATTTCCTATTTCTTTATTAGATTCATCATCAGTAACACCTTCTTCAGCATAATAGCATTTCTTTTGAAATCTAGTCTTATCAGGTTTATACTTAGAGACTTTTTCAGGACACCTTGATACAAAATGACCTATTTTACTGCAAGAAAAAAAATTGATAGGTAACTTTCCTTTGTACTTACCATGACCTATGGCTTCTCTTTTCACAATCAATGCTTCCAGTTCTTCTAATTCTTTTTCTTCATATTCAATTTGTTTCATCTCATCTTCATACTTGAATGTCATTTTGAAACTCTCTCCCATATCATATCTCTACTTTCCTTTCCCGGATATAGTAGCCTTGAATGCAGATTCGGTCTGAGGATTAGATTCACCAAATTCACTTAACTCAAAGGCAACAAGTTTTCCAATCAACATGTCTCTTGTCACATTTGTCACTGTCCTAAGTTCATCAATAGCATGAGCTTTCATTTTGTAGGAAGGAGGCATGGATCTAAGTATTTTAGCCACAATCTCTTCTTCATCCAAGACTCCAGCGGCACATCTAATTCTCATCACGAGTTCATTTATCTTTTGAGAGAAAGAGAGGATGTTCTCATCTTCACTCATCTTCATGTCCTCCCACTTGCCTTTTAGACTCTGTAGCTTAGCAACTTTCACTAGTGCATCTCCTTCATACAATGTTTTCGACTTTTTCCAGATCTCATGTGCAGTCTTCAAACCCCTCACATTTTTCATCTCTAAATCTGTCAAAGCACTCAACAATGCTTCAATAGCCCTGGTTTTTGTTTCAACTTCATTGATTTCATCAGCAGTAGAGGGACCATTCTGAGAAATAGCATATGCATTCTTTGTAATCTTCTAGAAAGGCTCACCAATACACTTCAAATGACATTCCATTCTGATTTTCCATAGAGAGTAGTTTGCTCCATCGAATCTAAGTCGGTCACAACATAGTGAGGACCTAAATCAATATCCTTGAACATGCCAAACAATAGAATATTAATCCTCATGGATCCGCAACATGTTACCACCATCATGTTAGCCAAGAACATGAAAACTTGAGCATACATTGGAAAAATATTGATCACGATCACACCAAACAATGCAGACATATAGAAAGGATAGATCATGATCTAGACTCATCCATCAACATCACAGGAACATGTGCAACAACTGAAATTGCCAAAATTTCATCCTCTTCTTCCAAAAACACCTGCTACAATAACAAAATAATTGTAGGAACACATAACTTTATAACTTGCTCAATTCTTGATGTATACCACTGAAAATTTCATAAAACATGCTAGATAAGCTCAACAACAAACCCTTTAATGCACGACACCTGAAACTCAACATATAGAACTTATCACCACTCTGACCTTCTCAGCTTCACTAGTTGCTTGCAATATATTTATTACAATTTTCTCAATATCCTCGACATATACAACCTTCAGAATCACCAATGATAATAGTGTTGACATCAATGACAACCACATATAATCAATACAACCACAACATCCAACAAAACTTAAAAAATAACCTTATATTTGTTGGCGAAAAAAGAATAGACAACTAAGAGGGGGGGGGAATCAGTTGTCACAAAATTTAAACTTATTTAACCTTATTAACACTTAATCTCAAATCTGATAAATAATAGTGAAAGCATGAATCAAAAACACATCAAAACACACATAACACCAAGATTTTTTCCTGGAAACCCTGTTAGATGAAAAAACACGGTGGAGGTCAATCCATAATTAATACCTTGTTAAAAGTATAAAGAAAAATGAATAAGGAATGCACATGCATTCAGGCACATTGCCTAGAGCTCACTGCTCAGAGAAGAACCCTGTTTTACATAAATCTTTCAGACTAAATCCATTTGAAGAGGTTGACCTAAGAAATTAAATTCTTCAAAAGCCTGATGATAGTTTTAGTTAGGCATAGAAACACTTCTTCACACTCTACTCTACAATCATATGATATAATCTTTATTCACACATTTCGTACACACACTTCTCATACATACATCTCGTACACTTCAAAATGAAGAAACAATCGCTCTTATATATCCACTTCATGGAATTGCATCAACAACTTTGTCAGCCAAAAATAAAAGAATAAATGAATTACAAATTGTTGGCACAATTCATGAATAAATCTCAATGCACACCAACCAAAGTTAGTCAAAACATAATGAGGACCTAAAACAACATCCTCGAATGTGCCAAGCATTAAAAGATTAATCCATGAGGATCTGCAAAATGCTACAACCATCATGTCGGCCAAGAACATGAAAACCCGAACACACAATGGAAAAATCTATGATCATGATCACATCGATCAACGTAGATATGCAAAAAAGATAGAGCACGATCTAGAAACATCAATGAAAATCGTAGGAGCATACACAACAACTCAAATTACCATAATTAAATTCTCTTCTTCTAGAAACATCGGCTACAGTAACATAATAATTGCAAGAACACAAAGACTCACAACTTACTCCAATCTTGATGTGCATCTCTAAAACTTCTGGAGTATAAACTAGATAGTCACGGCACCAAACCCTTTAAAGTGCAACTTTTGAATACCAACATACTGAATTTTCCACCACACTAAACTTCACAGCTTCACAGATAGTCTTCAACATATTTAATATAGTTTTCTCAATATCTTCGACATATATAGCCTTCAAGACACAAATGCTAATATTGTTGACATCAATGACAACCACATATCAGCAACACATCCACAACATCCAACAATCTACCCCTTTGGCATTGATGGCAACACATGATGTGAAAAATACCATCAACACAATTGACCCTTTGGACATTGCTCTTCTCATACTATTCTTCTCCCCCTTACATTACTCTTCTCCCCTTTAGTTCTTACAAAAAATTTCACATTACACTTCTCCCCCTTCGACATCAATTGAAAAGGTACGCAAGCTCTAAACCACATATCTGAATCATCTGACTACTCCCCCTGAGTAGTAGCCACCACAACATCAATCTAGATTAAGATATGACTGTGAATGCATTGACTGATGCAAAGACTTGCATCTTAGTTATGATTAGGAGGGGAAATCACCCCTAACTTCCCTCTGAGATACTCAAAATTATCCTTAGGAAATAGCTTAGTAAATATGTCTTTAATATGTTCCTTAGTAGGCACATACTCCAATTTGACTTCTTTATCACTCACTTTGTCTCCCAAAAAGTGGTATTTGATAGATATATGTTTTATCTTAGAATGCAGCACTGGATTCTTAGAAATGTTTATGGCACTTGAATTGTCACAAAATATAGCAATAGGCTCATCATACTCAATTATGATATCTCTTAGCATCTACTTCATCCATATTACTTGAGTACAATTGTTTTCAACAACAATATATTCTACCTCGGTAGTAGATAAGGAAATGGAATTCTACTTTTTACTTAACCAAGATACCAACTTTTTCCCCAAGAAGAAGGAACCACCACTAGTACTTTTTTTGTCTTCCACATTTCCTGCCCAATCTGCATCAATAAAGGCACTCAATTTAATATCATCATCTTTAGGATACTAAAGACCAAAGTCAAATCTCCCTTTCAAGTATTTGAAAACTCTCTTTACAGTAGTCACATGAGATTCCTTTGGATTAGCTTGATATCTAGCAAACATACATATGACATTCATGATGTCTGGTCTGGTCTGAGTCAAAAAAAGTAATCCACCAATCATTGACCTGTATCTTGTTTGATTTTCCTTAGGAGAATCATCATTCTCAGTTAACTTGCATCTGGTTACCATGGGTGTATCAACTGGTTTTGAGTCTTCCATGCCAAAAAAAATCAGTAACTCTCTTACATATTTGGACTAAGATATAAAGATTCCATTATCTAACCGAGTAATTTGCAATCCTAAAAAGAATTTTAGCTCTCCAATCATTGACATCTCAAACTCACTTTTCATTTCATCAACAAACTTCATACATAAGTCATCATCACCTTCAAAAATTATGTCATCAAAAAATGCTTCAATAATCAGCTCTTTATCCTGATCCATCTTAAAATACAGATTAATGTTAGTAGTACCTTTATTGAATCCAATCTTCAACAAGTATTTATCTAGTCTAGCATACCAAGCTCTAGGGGCTTTCTTGAGTTCATGCAATTCTTTCTTCAATCAGAAAACCATATCTCCTTTGTCAGTTAGTTGAAATCCATCTGGTTGCTCAACATATACTTCTTCTTCTAGCTCACCATTTAGAAATGCTAACTTTACATCCATTTGATAGACTTTGTAGTTTTTAAAAGCAACATAAGCAAGAAACAATATTACAACTTGAATTATATCAATAGGGGCAAAGGTTTCTTCAAAATCAATACCTTCCATCTATGAGTACCCTTTACATACCAGTCTTGCTTTATTCCTGACCACTTCATCTTGTTCATTCAGCTTATTCTAAAAGACCCATTTGGTTCCAATCACATTTTTATCCTGAGGTCTGGGAACAAGAATCCATGTATCATTTTTCTCTATCTGCATCAATTCTTCCTTCTTTTTTTCCATCCAATATTCATCTTTACATGCTTCATTGACATTGTTGGGCTCAATCCTTGAAATCAGACAATACTCTTCTGCAATTCTTCTTCTAGTCTACACACCTTTGTTTGTGGCTCCTATAATTTGATCTTCAGAATTATTTAGCTTTACATACCTCAAAACTTGGGGATTCTCTCGAACTTCTGGTTCTTTTGTTCTTTCTTCTGCATTTCCACTAGCTTCTCATTCTTGATTCTCTTGATTCACCAGAATGATTTAAACTTGATTCTATGTCTGAGCATTCTTTCCATTATCATTACTTTCATGTTGGTCATCTGAATCATATCCACAGTATCTTGATGATCTAGCAGTGTCTTCATCAACTTTGACATTTGTACTTTCAACCATTTTCCTTAACCCTCTATCGGTAGGCCTTTCTCTTAGTAGAGTAACCCAGAAATATTCCTTCATCACTCCTAGCATCAAACTTGCCTATATCTTCATCTGTCTTGATATAACATCTACTTTCAAATATTTTGAAATATTTAATAGTAGGCTTATAGCAAAACCACATCTCAAAAGGAGTCTTACCATAATTACCATTGACATTTACCTGGTTGATAGTATATACAATAGCTCTTACAGCTTCTCTCCAATAGATATGAGGAACATTACCTTCTAACATCATAGTTCTATTAGCATCTAGAATTGTTATGTTCAGGAGTCCAGGGATCGGATAATTGTCTTTTGATTCCATGTTCTTCATAGAAAGAATTGAACTCCTGGGAATTGAACTCACCACCTTTGTCTGACCTTAAGAATTTAATCTTTAAACCTGTCTCATTCTTGGTCATAGCTTTGAAACTTTTTAACTTTTCTAATGCTTCATATTTTTCTCTCAAGAAAGCAACCCATATCATCCTAGAGTAATCATAAATAAGCAACATAAAGTACCTTTCTCCTTGTAGACTTATGATTCTAGAGGGACCACATAGATTAGTATGCACCAACTCCATTACTCCATTAGAATGATACTATTTTCTTCGAAAATAAATTCTAGCCTACTTTGCCATCTGACATTCCTTGCATATGGTGTTAGTAGGCTTCACTAGCTTAGGAAGATCTCTAACTGCTTGAGTGGAGCTTACTTTGACAATGTTATCAAAAGTCACATGACACAGCCTCCTATGTCATTACCATCTTACATCAACCTGAGCAATTAAACAACTTTTACTAGCAGCACTCAGGTGAAAAATCTTACCTCTTGCCTTTGTACTTGAAGCAATTATATTTCCAGAACTTCCTAGTATCTTGCATTTTCCATCTTTGAACTAAAGATTGTATCCCTTGTCTACCATATGTCCAACACTCAACAGATTATGCTTCAATCCTTCAGCATAAAGGACATCATCAGTATTATATTTACCAACAAGATAAATATTGCCTCTACCACAAATCACACCAGCATTGTTATCTCCAAATCTTACAACACCACTGTCATATTTTTCCAAGGTTAGAAACTTGCTTTTGTCACCAGTCATATGATGTGAGCATCCCTTATTAATCACCCACTCATCCTTTTCTTCAATTTTGGCTGCAAGAGATTTCTCAACATTCTTATCATTAGAAGATTCAGTGGACACCGAACCATTTTTCTTGATAGAAATAAATACCCATCCATCTTCATTTCTGTTTTCTTTGTTAGATTCTTCATCAGTAACACCTTATTCAACAAATAACATTTCTTTTGAAATATAGGCTTATCAAGTTTGAACCTAGGAACTCTTTCAAGACACCTTGATGGAAAATTACCTATCTTATTGCAAGAGAAACATTTAATAGGCAATTTTTACTTTATAGCTACCTTGTCCTTTGGCTTCTCTTTTCAAAATCAATGCTTTCAGAGCTCTTCTAACTCTCTTTCTTCATCTTCAATCTATTTCATCTCATCTTCATACTTGAATTTCTTTCTAGAAATTTCTCCTAGATCATATCTCTATTGGTTTCTCTTGGATACAATAGCTTTGAATGAAAATTCTATCTTAGGAGTAGATTCACCAAATTCACTCAATTCAAAGGCAGCAAGCTTACCAATTAGCATATCTCTTGTCACATTTGTTATTGTCTTGAGCTCTTCAATAGCATGAGCTTTCATTTTGTAAGAAGTAGGCAATAATCTGAGAGCTTCAGCTACAATCTCTTCTTCATCCAAGATTCCACCAACAACACCCATCACTAGTTCTTTTACTTTTTGCTTGAAAGAAATAATTTTTTCATCTTCGCTCATTTTCAAGTTTTCCCACTTTCCTTTCAGACTTTGTAACTTAGCAACTTTCACTTGTGAATCTCCTTCACATAATATTTCTAGCTTCTTCCATATCTCATATGTTGTTTTTAGACCCATTACATTTGTCATCTCTAAATCAGTCAGAGCACTCAATACTATTTCTATAGCCCTAATATTTGTTTCACCTTCTTTGATCTCATCAGGAGTAGAGGGACCATTTTGAGGAATAACATATATGTTCTTTCTAATATTCTAGAAAGGATCACCAATGCACTTAAAATGACACTCCATTCTAGCCTTCCATAGAGAGTAGTTTGTTCCATCGAATCTAGGACTATCCTTATTGTATGATGCCATCTCAGATCACCTCAAGCTATTAAACTTCTTTAGAGGAACCTGCTCTAATACCAATTATTGGAAAAACAAGAATAGACAACTAAGAGGGGGGTGAATTAGTTTAAACTTATTTAACCTTATTAAACCTTAATCTTAGATCTGATAAATAACAGTGGAAGCATGAATCAACAACACACATAAAACCAAGTTTTTTGCATGGAAACCCTGTTAGGGGAAAACCCACAGTGGAGGTTAATCCACAATTTATACCCTGTTAAAAGTATAGAGAAAAAGGAATAAGGAATGCACATGCATTCAGGCACACTACCTAGAGCTCATTGGTCAGAGAATACACATTGTCTTACATAAATATTTTAGATTAAATCCATCTAAAGAGGTTGAACTAAGAAATTAGGTTCTTCAAAAGCTTGATGACAGTTTCGGTTAGGCACAGAAACACTTCACACTCTACTCTTCAATCGAATGATTTGATCTTTATTCGCACATTTCACATACACACTTCTCATACATACATCTCACACACTCAAAAATGAAGAAACAATCTCTCTTATATATTTGCTTCATGGAATTACATTAACAACTTTTTCAGCCAAAAATAAAAGAATAAATGAATTACAAATTGTTGGCCCAATTCATGAACAAATCTCAATGCGCACCAACCAAAGTTAGTCACAACATAATGAAGACCTAAAACAACATCTTCGAACATGCCAAGCATTAAAAGATTAAATCTATAAGGATCTATAACACGCTATGACCATCATGTCGGTGAAGAACATAAAAACCCGAACACACAAAGGAAAAATCTCTGATCACGATCACACCGATCAATGGAAACGTGCAACAAAGATATAGCATGATCTAGAAACATCAACAGACATCATAGGAGCATACACAACAACTCAAATTACCAAAATTGCATTCTCTTCTTCTAAAAACATTGGCTACAGTAATAGAATAATTGCAAGAACACAGAGACTCCCAACTTGCTCCAATCTTGATGCGCACCTCTGAAACTTCTGGAGTATAAACTAGATAGTCACAAAAAAAACCCTTTAAAGCACAACTTCTAAATACCAACATACTGAACTTCACAGCTTCACGAACAGTCTTCAACATATTTAATATAATTTTTTCAATATCCTCGACATATACAGCCTTCAAGACACCAATGCTAATAGTGTTGACATCAATGAAAAACACATATCAGCAACACAAGCACAACATCCAACAGTATTTATAAGTGTGTATCCATAATTTCCCAAAATTTAAATATTATAAGATGACATTGAAATATGGATTTGGGGACCTTAAAATATCACCAAAAACATATTTTAAATTTATGTTCAAAGGCCTAGGAATGACCAATTCACCCATGGGTGAATGGGTTCCAGGTCCCCATTCTTGAAACACACATTGTTGAAGGTAAAGTATTGTGTTGGAATTAATTAATGTCGGGTTTCCCCTACAGAAAATATAATTTATTAGGATTGTAGATGTAAAATAGAGATTATTAAGGCATAATTAACTCCAATTTATTTAGGAGGGCCCAAACGAAGTGTGAAAATGTAAAAGGATATATTTTTCTACACTACATTTAGCCCTCACTTCAGTGAGAGGACGACCTTGTGTCAAAATCACACTAAAGTAGACAATCAAGAACTCTCTAATTGTACAATTGTTGGAAGGATAATATGAAAGAGCTCAAGGAGGATGATCAAGCCCCCAAGATCTAAGATCTCATGCCAAAACCAACAAAGGATCAAGGAAACACATGCCTATGTCAAGCATATATATGCAACAATGACAACATACTCAATCATACATTGTCAAAGGCTTGATGAAAGAAAGAAAAAGAAAACAATGTTGGCATATGGCTGGTGAGATTGTTGGCATATGGCTTGTAAGTGTTGTCATTGATGGCAACCCATGTCATTCAACTTAAGTCTTTCATCCGAATGTGCAGTATAATTTTGGCTTCTACCGATAGAACAGAATGAAGAACAAGACATCTGATTAATAGGCATAAAAGTTGATCTAAACACCTTACCAAATAGATATTTTGGGTTGAGGATCTCTGAGGAAGGCTTTTTGATGCTTGCAATATCTTGGTCTTGATGTGCACTCACTAGTACGTGATCTAGAAGATCTGATACACTAATTTTTTGACTATATGTGCTAGAAGGATGACCCAACAAGGATAGTAATTGAGGATGTATAAGATATAATTAATCATAAGTCTTCATGCTTGATTAAGTGTTATCTGGGTCCTCTCTTTTTCTTAACCAACTTTGGAGGTGCGCATAATGATTTAGTGGTGCATCTGTCCGACAAGTTGAAGGTAACTTAATATTTCATGAAGCCAACTGATGGATGAATAAATCCTTGATTGCGGATATATATAAGAGATTGGTTTTTATCATTTAGTGTAGTAGAAGAAAAGTGTGTGTGCATGTAGAGGTGTGAATTTTAATATATCATTGTGTAGTGCAAGATTTAGCAGAGCAGTAGTGTGAATTTGATTAATAGTGATGTGAAGAGCATAATAGAGAAGAGAAAAGTGTAGAATCGGAAAGTAAAACTAGAATCAGATCTATGAGCTTCACAAGAACTATCACTTGGAATAAGTTGATGCTACTATCTTAGTTCACCCCTTTAGATGTTTTTAATCTGAATTTTGTAAGGCATTAAGCCTTTCTCTTTGAGAAGTGAGCTCTAGGCAGTGTGCCTAAATTCAAGTGCATTCCTTTTGTAAACAATTTTTTTTTGAGTACTCAAATTGTGGATTAACCTCCACCATGGTTTTTCCCCTAACAAGGTTTCCATGCAAAAATATATGTTTCATGGTGTCATGAATGATTGATTTGAATGCATACATCTTTTCCTTAATGCAATGTTGCTATAGTTTCAAGTTTTAGATTGATGGAGTTTAAATTTGTTGAACATTGATTCACCCCCTCCCTCTCAATGTTCCCTTGAGTCCAAAAATTGGTATCAGAGCTAGTTCCTCTGAAGAATTTTTGTAGCTTGAGGTGGATCTTGGAATGTGATGGACTCTGGTAGTCTTCAACAACAACTTCTGGTGGAACTTGATGATCTTGATTAGTCTAAAGAAGAAGTTCAAGAATTAAAATAAAATCTTAGAGATGTTGAGACGTTCATCCAGTCATTGAAGGATTAGATAGTCAAATCCAGGGTGAAGAGGAAAGATCTATGTAACTAGATTAAACAAAAAGAAAGTGAAACCATGGATGATGCTCACCTAAATCAAACCTTGAAGGAGATAACCGAAGAATGTGAAAATCTTGCTAGAGACAATACAAACCTAAAGCATGATATGGAATCTATGATGATGAAGATGACTAAAGAGATAGAAGAAAGGAAGAAAAATGAGGAAAATCTTGCTCAAACCTTGAAAGAGAAATTTGATGAATGCAGGAGAATAAATGGAGAATTCATTCAATTGGAAAGTGAATTACAAAGAACCAGAAACAATGAAGAAGAACTTGGTAAGAAGATTACTACTCTTAGGAATGATCTTGTCATTGCAAATTAATATAAAGAAAAGTTTAAGATTAGTTCAGTAAAGCTTGATGAGCTAACTCAAGGACAAAAGAGTGGAAATGATAAGAGAGGTCTTGGATATGAAAAGGAGAAAGCTCCAGATGAGGACAAAAGAATTTTAGATAGAACAAAAATGGAAGGTATTTGGTAAGAAAACCTAATGCACAAAATTTTAATGGGTATTGTTTTCCCTGTAATAAGTTTGGTCATATGGTTGCTCAGTGTAGAAGTAATTTGAGGTCAAAAGTTTGACCATTTTTTGGTCAGTGTTTCAACTACAAAAAACCTAGTTATAAATCAATTGAATGCATAAATATGTCAAGTCACTCTATTGATAGAATAAATGTTGAATGCTGTACATGTGGGAAATTTTGGCATATTTCTAATCAATGCAAATCTAGAGGAAGTCATTGGAATGATTGGTCAGGACAAGAAAGCATTGTGTGTTACAACTCCAACAAGTATGGTCATATTGCAAGATTCTGTAGAAACAAAAATGTACATAGAAGAGGTTTGGTATACAAAGGAAAAAATGTAGAGAAAAAGATAAAGGGAAACAAAAGGTAACTACGGATGAAATTAGAGATCAGATAAAGAAAACATGGGTAAGGAAAAATGATTCTGATGCTAGAAATTGTTCCACACCGGAACTTGCCTCTGGTAACTCTTCTGGTAATTGATTTCAGGCCACTGGCCTAGGGGGAGTTTTACAAGAAAATATTTCCTCCCCTATCTATGGATGGTATCGAAAAACAGAGATTAGTCAAGAAGGTGTACTGATGGTGTACAAAAATTTTGGATAACTTTAGCATAAAGAACTTTGACAATTCATAAGTCTGCAAAATATTTTTTGTTGCCATTTTAAAAAAAGGGGGGAAGTCTCTGGAAAACTTAGGGAAAATGCATTTATTGCACATGTGCAAGCTATAAAAGTCAAGTCAAAGCTATCATTTGTCACTTTGCATCGAAGAAGAGAGGAATGAGAGCACTCGATAGGCAGATTACAAAGTAGTAAAATCGATTCATCAGCAAATCTTGAAATCTATTAGGTATTTCAAATTATTCTCAAATTCTTCATATAATTTAGTGTGTGGTTGCGAACCCTAAACATGAAAAATAAAAATGGAAAAAATCAAAGGCTTGATCACTCTAGATGAATATAACAGTGCAAATATTAGGTCTATGAGGAATTTATTACTCCTTGATGAATTAAAGAAATTGAGTGAAGCTAAGCATGGAAATTTGGATATGTGGAGTGAGTTTTTGTACTTTGAGAATGTGGAATTCATGAAATTCATATTGAGCATATTACATGATGATATTTTAACTTTGGACAAACCTTACATCATTTCAAAAGAGGCAATTGAGAAATTAACTGGATTTTGCAAAGTCAGAGATGTTCTCATGAAGAAATATATCTGGAACAAAGAGGTCGAAACCCTGACCAGAATAATCAGAGATCAGAGAGCCTTGATGATTGCAACAATAAAATAATATCATCACAAAGTACATTTCACATAGAATAACATATAAAATCTTCTACAAAAATCGAGAAGGAGCTACATCGGCTAACATAGTGTACATTGCTCACAAAATGATAATTGAAGGTCGAGACTTTGACCTATGCGGGTTGTTAAAGGATTAGTTCATGGAGAATGTTCAACTACCAAAGGAATCAGGCTATCCATTCAGGTTTGGCACTTTAATCATATGCCTAGTAATGTATTTCTTGAATTTCTTTCCAAAAATCGGCAATGTAGTATGGAAATCAAACAAACTGGTATGCAATCAGATATACTCTTATTCTAAGAGTCTGGATAACTGAGATTTGTAATTTGTAAATTTATTTAAGAATGTGCTTAAAAAATTTGGATCAATCAATATTTCCCCTCCGGTAAGATCAATGGAAGTTGGTTCCTCTTCCAGTAGCACTGATAGAGGGAAAAAAAGAGAAAACGAAATCATTATATTCAGCCCTCCAAAAATAAAAGTTCCCAGGACTAAGGGAAAAGGAAAACAAATTGTGGACATTTCGGATGAAGAATCTAATGAAGAAACTCATAATCCACTAGAAAATGAATCTGGACTAGAAAAAGGTAGTGAGGAAGAAGAATATCTGACAAAAGAAAAGCTACAACAACTTATTCAAGGTGTAGGTGGCATGCATAAAATGCAAGGTTATGGTCAGTCAGACCATCATACGACCAGGACTTGATTCTGGAAGTTCTAAATGCTCATTTTGAACACTGTAAGATAAGATTGGAAAGTTTGAAGGGCATTCTACCTAAAGAAATGATAGAATGCAACAAAGAATCAATGGGATATGAGGAAAAAGGTAAAGAAGAAGGTGAAGTTGTCTCTCATCTGAAGGAATAATTCAAACTATCCCTTTGCAAGCTGAAAAAGAAAATGAATGAGTTGAGGCAATGCATAAAATCAGCCATAGGCATATACAAATATTGCATCTATTAGCCCCATGCAGTTAGCAATTACAAAGAGAAGTTGGATCAGATTGAAAAAAACTGAATGTGATTGGCAAAATCTCTAACATATCTTAGGATCTAGATGGCATCATCAAGAAAAGAATTCGGGAGCTATAGTCAGAACACACAAAAATTCAACTCTCCAAGAATGTTCTTGTGGATACTTTTTGGAAGGTAAAGGATCTAATTGAATGTAGGTTGGAGCAGATGATGGAAATATTGAAGAATGGTGAGAAACTGGAAGAATCAATTACAATTCCTGAATCTCTCATTGAGATTATTAAGAAAAATTCCAAGAACAATAGCTTGATCATTATTATTTTAATTACAATAGATGGTTGGAAGCAGTTCCTTCCACAAGTGAAGAAAAACCATAAGATAATCTTCTAAAGGTAGCAGTTAATTGTTTCAATTTTTTGGAATTTTGATCAAAAGAGGAGAACTAAAGGCATATATATATATGTGTTAAATTTTTGAAGCCTAGAGGATTTTGAAAACATGTTTTGTCTTTGTTTTTTCAATATCACTTTTTGTCTTTTTTGCATATGGAATCCATTCTTTGTCATTGATGTCAAAGGGGGAGAGAGTGTAGTGAAAAATGTCTTGTAGAGGGAGAAAAGAAAGTAGCAGAGGAGGAGAAAATGCCTTATAAATCTCAGGGGGAGAAAGCATAGTAAAAGGTTTGGTAGTGTACCTATAATGACTCTAACACTTAGTCATAATTTTTCACTAAGTGTTGCCATCAATCCCAAAGGAGGAGATTGTTGGCATATGGCTTGTAAGTGTTTTCATTGATGGCAACCCAAGTCATGCAACTTAATTCTTGCATCTGAATGTGCAGTATAATTTTGGCTTCTACCAACATAATAGAATGAAGAATAGGGCATCTAGTTAATAGGCATAAAAGTTGATCTAAACAACTTACAAGACAGATATTTTGGGTTGAGAATCTTTGAGGAAGGTTTTTTTATTCTTGCAGTATCTTGGTCTTGATGCGCACTCACTAGTACGTGATCTAGAAGATCCTATACACTAATTTGTTGACTATCTCTACTAGAAGGCCGACCCGACAAGGATAGTAATTGAGGATGTTTAAGATATAGTTAATCATAAGTCTTCATGCTTGATTAAGTGTTATTTGGGTCCTCTCTTTGTCTTAACCGACTTTGGAGGATACGCATAATGATTTAGTGGTGGATCTGGCTAACAAGTTGAAGGTAACTTAAATGTATTTCATGAAGTCGACTGATGGATGAATAAATCCTTGATTGCGGATATATATAAGAGATTTCTTTTTATCATTTAGTGTATTAGAAGAAAATTTTGTGTGTGTGTGTAGAGGGGTGAATGTGAATATATCATTGTGTAGTGTGATATTTAAAAGAGCAATAGTTTGAATTTCATTAATAGTGATGTGAAGAGCAGAACAAAGCAGAGCGAAGTGTAGAATCAGAAAGTAAATCTAGAATCAGATCTATGAGCTTCACAAGAACTGTCACCTGGCATAAGTTGATGCTACTATCTCAGTTCACCCCTTCAGATGGTTTTAATCTAAATTTTGTAAGGTAGTAAGCCTTTCTATTTGAGCAGTGAGCTCTAGGCAGTGTGCTTGAATGCAAGTGCATTCCTTTTGTAAACAATTATATTTGAGCACTCAATTTGTGGATTAACCTCCACTATGGTTTTTCCCCTAATAGGGTTTCCACACAAAAATCTATGAGCCATGGTATCATGAATGATTACTTTGAATGCATACATCTTTTCCTTAATGCAATGTTGATATGGTTTCAAGTTTTAGATTGATGGAGTTTAAATTTCTTGAAAAATGATTCACCCCCCCCCCCCCTCTCAGTGTTCCCTTGAGTCCAAAAAAATAAAAGGGGTGGATCAAGCCTTGACTGTTTGTCAAAATTGATGTGGATCAAGCCTCGACTATTTTTCAAACTCGATGTGGATCAGGTCTTAGTTTTTTGTCCAAAAACATTTACAAGTGAAACCCACTATCCACTATGCAAAAAACAATGTGCTCACACAAGCTAGTGCAATCCAATATACACTAGGTGATCCACCAGAAAGTGACTAAGTGAGGAATTCATGCCAGGTTCACAGGCTCACACCGTATAATTAGAAATTCATGCCAGGTCTACAAGCTCTCACAGTACAATGAGAAAGTCATTCCAGGGTTATAGGCTCTCATCGTACTAACCATACAAAAGTTATACCTCAGAAAACTTTAATAAGGCATCACAAAAATATGAACTTCGAGCTTCATCAGGCTAGCAAGTTGTGTTATGCTAAGCACTTATGAACAAATATACAAATAGGATAAGAAATGTTCAAAGGGTTTTTTCTTTGTTCATGTCAGATCTTATCTTAGGGAACATTGTGCCTAATATCTCCAAGAGAGGCCAAGTCGAGGATAAAATATTTGCAACTTAGGGAATGAAATGCATAGCATCACCACTAAGAGGAATGCCATATGCCAAGAAAGGTCACAATATTGGAGGACATCAAACCCAATGACACCACCAAGAATAAGACACATCACAAGAAGTAAGAAGATCACACTATGAAACATAAGGTATAGTAAAAAAAAATTAAATGATAATGCCAATGTATGCACCCACTTTAAAGAAATTGCCAAAACCCATGCTGTAAGAAATTACTTTAAACTAGAAAATTATAAATTATATACAATAAAGAAGACATGAGAGCTTACTTGGAAATCCCTATGTCAAGCATATGTTTCCAAATGAAGCTATGTCATGAAAAAGGGTTTCCGCCAAATAAAATCCCAAACACATAAGGGATCCATGAATTTGGGGTAAGTGTATGTCTTTTCTACAATGCTATTATAGAGCTCAAAAATTTCACCATTCCCCAAATACTCATAGAATGAGAAGAATGACACATAGAGGGTGAAAAAAAAGAAAATATTTTGGGTCAACATGGAAGATACCTAAATGTCTCAATGCGTTGCATCATCCCCAAAAGGAAAAAACAATACAAAAGAAAAGGTAAAGGCTTACAACATATAGAAAAATGTAGATACATATAGAGGAATGAACATAAGAAATGTCAGAAAGAACAATATGGGGGATCACATTACGCACATGCAATCACACAAAAATAATATGAAAAGAAAAAAAGAATAATACTAGTAAGGAACATGTGAGTCAACCTATAGCAGGTTGTCTGCATCCCAATCTTGTTCATCATATCCAAAAGGTAGACAACTAGCCAAAGGGACAATGTCAAGTGCCAAACTAGGACAAGGCTATCTAACTCCTTGACCCCACTAAGTGCTAGAAAATGGCGAGTCAAGGTGAGTGATGAGAATGAGATCCTTTCAATATAGAAATGATTTGCAATGAATGTAAAACATGTAATAGTGAATATGCTATGATCCTACAAATATCAAATAACAAGGAGAAAAGTTCAAGCAGTAGTCACTATCCAATTATGAAGTCATAAGAATTTTTAAGAGGAATAAAATATCAATATCCTCTTTAAAGGATGACACTCATCAATACTATGTCCAAGAGTTCTATGGTATTGACAATGAGACATGTTTGTGCTTTTTCCTTTTATTTTTATTTTTATCTAGATGTTCTTTAATAGGTGGCAAAGTTATGAGACCTTGATGAAGAAGTATGCTTAAAACATTTTCATTTTCTGACTATGGATATTAAATATATCCCATGCTCCCTTCGGGTTGCTTCATTTTTTTGCTTTTCCTCTGATAACTCCTGACTTTTTTAAACTCCTCTGGCCACCCTTTCAATAAACTCAGCTCGCTACTTCCATGTGTCATCCAATCTCTGACCAAAGGTTCCCTTCCCTTCCCTTCTCCTTCAGGTCCCGACCACATGCCACGTCCCCCCCCCCCTGAGTACACTTTTAAGCAGGCCCCACATTGATGTTGATATGTTGAAGGCTCCTCCATGCATCCTCAATATGGGATTTTCATTCACGAGAAAGAAGGAACGAAGTTCGGGCCTTGACCGCATGCCACATGTCCTAACTAACTCTATAGGACTGCAATGTGTGCTTGCTTGAGCTTTAGCTATTTTCAAACGTTGGGACCACTTCCATCATTCGTGGGGAATGCATCTGGCTCATGGGTGACTATGTTCATGCTTCAGAATCTTTCTGTTGCAACGACCCTGATGAGTCATTGTTGCGAACATCATTACCCATGATCGAGAATCTTTTATGTTATAGGATTTCAAGCGGTGGAAGCCTTTGGCTATATATACTGCTTCTTTCAGCCTGGATCTAGTTCGAAATACTTGCAAAAAAATTAGAAAGACATGAAGCCATTTTTTTTGTTAGATAATTGTAAAGACTCACAGACTATGCCCTTGTAATTTGGCCTCTCTATTTCTTAACTCTTTGAAAAGCATTATACTATGTTATTACTAAATAACTTGTTTGTAACTTCAATTATTTGAATGGAATGTTGATTTAGGACCATGTCTCTGGCTCTTTATTTTCAGTAAATCTCTATACAAATTATTTTATGTTATGAAATGAATTATTCAAGTCTCACTCTTTGATGTTTGTTATTTCAGGACATAGCAGATTGTTGAACGGCCCTTTAAATCCAATCCAAAAGATTGATTTATCGTGCCTTACATCTAAACCTTGGCGCATCACCCTAGTTAGATATTTATTTTTATATTCGCTTCCTTTTCCCACTCAAAAACCCCAATTATAGAAGAAGTCAACTTCTTTAAAATCCAGAGATTACTCAGTTTAGCACAATAGGTCCCCCGTTTAACTAAGTTTCCTATAAAGGTTGTTACCTTGTCAAATTTTGGCATCAACAATTTCTTTTTTTTTGGAATGCTCGGTGGAACCTTCTAAATGTGCTTAAGCCTTGAGCAGGTATATGAGCGATTGGCTTGTCACAAGATCCCAAACAGCAAACAACCCTGGTTTGTTGGTATCACCACTAGGAACAGTACCAACTAGAACCCATCACGTGAATGTTCCAACTCCTCCACCAACCATGTTTATACCAATCGCTAACCAAAATTATGTGGCATGAGACACTGGAATTCCTCTTAGATGCATGTATCATCCACCGTTTGGGCCCCCATTCTAGTCTCTACCCTTAAAGCTATTCCTATTTTTACCAGAGATAGCTTAAGAACACCATCTAAACATCTGCAAGATGTGGCGGACATGTGCTTAGTACATGGAGTTACATATCAGAACATAGCATTGAGGTTGCTTACAAATTATTTCAAAGGAAAAGCATTAGATTGGTACTACACTCTAGTGGCTAACACTATCGATACTTGGGATCAGCTTGGGGATCCTTTTTATGAAATATTCTCAAACGACAGAGACAGGTCTTAAAGATATCAAATATTTTAATGTGTTTTCTGGATTCGATTGTGTTGTTAATTTTTACCATCAACATTTTGAATCACACTACATGATCCATCATCAGGATGAAAGAGAGTTGAAGGAAAAAAAATGAATTGTTGCAGACCAAACTTGGTTAAAAAAGAGAGCAAAAGGGGGGAGGCACACGGTTTGACGAATAAGGATGACTAGGAGAAATAAAATTAGAACACAAGAGAAATGAAAAAAAAGAGAAAAAGAGGAAAAAAGAATTAGGAGTTAAGGAAACCAAAGAAAAGAGAAATGTAAAGAGATTACTACATGACTAAAGAATAGAAAATAAAGAACATTACAAGAAAAAATTAAAAAAATATCTTCCCAGTCTTCCCAGTATCACCAGCGAGAGATCATCAAGTGGGCTCCATATGAGGCCCTGACTGACTTCAACACCTAGTTTCACATAATTGGCAAAGAATTAAGGCTACAATCCACCTGCCACCTGACTTGGTGTTCATGTTCTACCTGAATTCCATCAATGCTGACATCTCAATGATGACCCAGTCACTCGGTGAAACCACTCTACCAAATGCATATAGCATCACAATATAAGAAAAAATTTAATCTAATTGACGCTGGAAAGTTGCCACATCAGCCCATCATGCCTATATTCCCTGAGTTATCAGATCTCACCCAGGTGATGCCACCTACCACTGTAGTTTCTTCTCCTCAATCCATGTATACATATGCGAGCGTACCGCAGAACGTTGGTTCCATGTTCGGTGCTTTGAAGAACGAGATGAGTGACATAAAGGAAATATTGTGGGTTATGGACAACAAAATAATTGTTATCAAGTGTAACCAAGCTTCTCCTCTAAAGTTGAACTATCAAAATTATCAAGGTGGAAGGTCCTCTTAGCAACAGAGCTAGTTCCAAGGAGGCACTCACACAAATCCTTAGGTGCAAGCAACAAATCAAATAGTGTCGGTACCCACTCCATTGTAGAATGCCAACCTAAGCTTGAACAAAGAGCTTACCGTGGGGGGAAAAAAAATAGTTGATGACACCAACCCCTGGTGTTTCCATTTTGGTGATTCACATATGCCCCAAAACTGCTCATGCGACAATTTACAACAAAGGGTGGTGGAGCAGTGTAACCAAAGTATGACACAAAATTTAGGAGTTTATACATATGCCTCTCCCCAAATGGAGAATGTGGTTCTTATTGCACATATGCAAGGAATGTACCTGGGACAAGAAAATGACATAGCCCCCGATCACGCCCTATTCTAATGGATGGAAGGAGAATAAGTTGTGTTCACATTCAAAGCATCCACTTCAGAAACCCCACAAGTGTAGTCTGATTACAACACTCGCTCCAAGAGGAGATTCATGGGTGAATCATTCATCCCATAATTAGTCAGTCCGTAGCTTGAAATTACTTCTGACCACAACCCCAATACCTCTGTCATGGTGTCACAATGTTTGCTACAAAGGGAAATTGCTATAACAAGAGCTAAGGAGTAGAAGCCTCTAAATCCTCATCGTTCAATGTGAAGGAACATTTGAAGAAATCATCTGCTAATGTGTCAATGTGGGATATCTTAGCTATTCCATATTAGAATATATTGCTATAGAGGGCTCTCTAAGAGGATCTGGTCACTGAACCAAAATAGAAATTTCTTAAAGGGAATAATATTGTTGATCAATCACCTCTGGAAAAATTTCTCATGAATACTATAGAGGAGACCTCTACTGAAGATTAAGAGGAAGAATCCTCGGTCGAAGTCGGCAGGGATAAACCAAAACCAAAGGCATTTTTCTTGACCCTGATTGTGGGTAAAAGATTGTTGCATAACTCCATGAATGACTCTGGTGCTAGCACCACAGTCATGCCCAAGTAAATAGTTGAAGCCCTAGGACTGAGCTATGAACCTTTGAATAAAGGGGTTATACAATTAGATGGGAATATGGTTAATATTGTTGGGATCATTAAGGGCCTTCCATAAACTCTATTTTCCTTCCCTAGTATCATGGTCAAGCAACATACCATGATCATTGATGTTCCTCCCATATTCGGTTTGTGCTTGTCCTTGGAATTAACTTCTAAACTAGGTGGATACCTATCTTTAGATTGGTCACACCTAATTGTAAGGACCAAGCATGGAGCCAAAATTAAAATGGTGTCTAAACCTTGGCATTCGAAAAATTTTGCAGATGAAACTAAAAAAGTATTTGAGCCTGCTCACACTTCCATCACAAAGGAGGAGATGTACTGCACCAAGATTATAGAAGATGAGAAAATCACCAGAGATCAGATCGATCAAGAGGAGGTTCTCCTAAGCGAGTTCATCAATAAAGATCCCTTTGAAAATTATCATGCCACTAGACTAGGGACTTATGTCATTTATGATGAATACCAATCCATCTCGAAGGTAACAAAAGAGACCAAAGGTGTTTCGATCACAGAGATATGGTCACTATACTTCGATGGTGCTAGATGCAAGATTCATGTAGGGGTTGGGATATGCCTGACTTCCCCAAGCAACGAGAAGACAATCAGATCTTTCTAAGTCCAGTTTCCCTATTCCAACAATGAAGCTAAATATGAAGGCCTCATGCTAGGTTTAAGCCTAGCAGAACGAATGTGAATCAAGCAAATAATGGTGTTCAAAGATTCTTAGCTAATCATCAAACAAATTCAGGGTATCAGTGTAGCAAAGGATGTCTGTATGAGATCCTATAGACACAGATTCTAGGACCTTATTGAGAGCTTTGAAGTTTTCAATATCCAAATTGTTCCTCAAGAACAGAATGTTGATGTGGACCACATGGTCATAATCGGATCCCAATTCAAACCAACCTCCAACCTAATGCATAGAAGACACTCTATACAAATGATAGTTTGACTAGTGATTCGAGATAATGGTCAGAGCTATCAAATATTTGACAGTGATGACCACATCGCTTCATTCGGCTCATAGTTCGAAGAGTTTTCCAACCAACTCCAACCAAGGATCACCGAAACCTACAATGGACAAAATATTCAACTAAGGTCCAATGAGCTTCTAAAGGGTTTTGTCACTCTTGAAAACCTTTTTTATGACCATGCAAGAAATGATGTGGATTGTTTGAACATAAGAGTATGCGAATTTTCAGATCGGTGGTGGCAGAAAGCTTGAAGTAGGGAAGGAGATCCCGCAAAAATAAAATGAGAGGCTCATTGACCTTTGGAGGGAAAACGAAGGGGTGTTGGCCTAGTCATATGATGACTTCAAGGGATATGATCCCAACATCATCCAGTATATGGTAGAGGCCAGTGAATCCCAAGATTGAAGCATTGATGGTGCAAAAGTTAACAGAGCTAATTTGGTTGTCAATTATCTTCTCAATCAAGCATAGAACGTGGGTATCCAACCTGGTCCCAGTCTGAAATAAGAATGGAGATATTTGTCTCTGTGTTGACTTCCACAGCCTAAACAAGGCATCACTAAAGGATCATTACCCATTTCCCTCCATGGAATCAATCTTACAAAATGGAGCAGGTTCGAAGATGTTTTGTCTGTTAGATGGATTTTTGGACTAAAATTAGATCTGGGTTGAAGAAGGAATTTCAATTAAACTCAAGCGGGTGAACACGATAAAAAACCTCCCCTTTTGATCAAAAAAAAATGCATCCAGTCTTTCTTAGGAAAGGTCAACCTTGTAAGTAAAATTATTTTTATTTTTGCAGGGATAATTAGGCCAATCACCTTGATAAAAGAGAAAGATCAGGCATTCAAATGGGCTAAAGAAGCCATAGAATCCTTTGAGGAGGTTAAGGATGCTATTTCCCCAGCTCATGTACTGGTCAATCCAGGCTTATCAAGGGATTTCAAAATGTATGTATTCAATAGTAAGTCAAGCAATTCTACTGTCTTAACTCTGGAAGTGCAAGAGGAAAGAGAAAAGGCCCTATCAGCGATAAGCAATTGCCGAACTATGGTAAAAGGGTAGTTTGACAAAAAGGCTTCGAACCAAGCTCTAAAATGTGGGAAGCTAGTGTTAAAATTTAATGAGAAAACTACAAACCCAGTCAACATGGGAAATTTGGCAACCTGTGGGAGGGTCTATTCAGGATAATTCGGTACAGGCAACGTGATGCATTTGAATCAAAAAACATGGAAAGAAAAGTGTTAGGGATTCCTATTAATAGAATCTGCCTTAAATTGTTCTATTAAGCTTAATTAAACATTTCTACAATGTAAATATGTAATTATTGTAGTTATTTTCTTTTGTGTTCTTTTGTTTGTTCGGTCGGTCTTCTTAATCCATGATGCTGCAAAAATTAACATTATGATGAAGTGAATAAACCATATTCTAGAAAGGACAAGAAATATTCAACGAAGTGGAAAATTAGCCATGACGGATAATAGCAGGAAAGAAAAAGATGAAATAACATAAAAGGTTGTGTTCATTTCAAAAGTATGATATGCTTCAATTTTACAAAGTTCAAAGCAGCTTTGAGGCCATATTTTAAAATATATCTATATAGCTATATACAAATGAAGCCTTTTTCAAGCTTATATACAAAAAGAAAAAGAGAAGGAGGTGGTATTTGAGTTGGAGGAAGCAATAGGAATGTCTTCATCTATGGGTGTAGGAGCAAGAAGATAGGCAACGATGACATCTTCATTCACAAGATATGGGTTGGCATCAATAACTGTGAGAGGTGGTGGTAATACCAGATTCTTGAAATCAGTATAACCATTTTGTAAACACGCAGTAGGAAATGGCATGCATGGGTAACCTTTTGACCATGCTCGGCCTATTCCTAGAGGTAGAAACCATCGAGAAATCAAACCCATGGCACCACCACATCCTCCTCGACATACTTTTGAAGGTCACTTGCAGTGGGTAAGCCTAGGCCATAGACCACATTCTCCACAATTTCTCCAAGACCCATAGGGTATCGCTTCAGGAATATCTCCAGCATTATGTGGATAATCATTGGCTTTGGAACCTAGATATCAAGAAAAGAAGCCACAAAGTGTGAGCATATGTCAATATTCACTCGATATTTATCCTCATATTCCACACAATCCAAGCCCAGGACCCATTTTATTGCTATAATAGCCAGAGAATGCTTGTTCTTTTTTATTCTCTTCATCCTCCTATTTGATACTATTTTTGGATGTTGTGGTTGTGTTTCTGATATGTGTTTTTTATTGATGTCAACATTATTAGCATTGGTGATTCTGAAGGCTGTATATATCGAAGATATTGAGAAAATTGTAATAAATATATTGCAGGCAACGAGTGAAGCTGAGAAGGTCTAAGTGATGAAAATTTATGTACATCGATGATCAGAAGGTGCACACTAAAGGTTTTGTTTCTGTGCTTATCTAGTATGTTGTTTGAAAGTTTCAGTGGTACGCATCAATATTTGAGGAAGTTATGAAGTTTTATATTCCTACAGTTATTCAATTACTGTAGTAGATGTTTCTAGAAGATGAGATTACAATTTTGATGAATTGGGTTGTTGCATATGTTCCTAAGGTGTTTAGTGATGTTTCTATATTGTGCTCTTTTATTGTAGTACATCCGCGTTGATCGACATGTTCGTGATTGAATATTTTTCCTTGTGTGCTTAAGGTTTTCATGTTGCGGATCCTTATGGATTAATATTTTATTATTTGGCATGTTTGAGGATGTTGATTTAGGTCCTCACTATGTTGTGACCAACTTAGGTTGGTGCGCATTAAAAAAAATACATGTATTGAGGCTGACAGTTGTAATTTATTCTTTATTTGTGGCCAATAGAGTTGTTGATTTAAATCCGTGTAGTAGATATATAAGAGCAGTTATTTACTCATTTTGAAGTATGATCAATGTATGTTCGATGAATGTGTGTGAAGTATATGTGTGAGTAAAGATCATATCATTCGAGTGCAAAGCAGAGTGTGAAGGAGATTGTGCGAAGTGTGAAGAAGTGTTTCTGTGCCTAACCAGAACTGTAATCAAGCTTTTGTAGAAGCTAATTTATCAGTTCAACCTCATCAAATGGATTTAATTTTATTGTCTTATGTAAGGCAATGATCTCAAGGCAGTGTACCTGAATGCATCTGCATTCCCTATTCATTTCTTTCATTATACTTCTAACAAGGTATAATCTTGTGGACTAACATCCACTGTGGTTTTTCCCCTAAAAGGGTTTCCACGAATAAAAATCTTGGTGTTCACGTGTCTCTGATGTGTTGTTGATTTATGCTTGCATTGTTAATTATCAGATCTAATATTAAAAGTTGTTTAAGGTTGAATAAGCTTAATTTTTGTAACAACTGATTCACCCCCCTCTTAGTTGTCTATCCTTATTTTTCCAACAACTACACCGCAAAAGGCACTTTGTGCCTTAGTGTTGGTAAGCCTAAGAGGAGTATTCATGTTTTTTATTAATACTTTTCTATGGTACTGCTATTTCTACCGAAATTGTTGTTACTAAATATTAGTGCTACCAATTGCTAAGTGTGATTCTACAGCTAACTAGGGGCCTATTTATAAGAAATGTTTAAGATACCTTTGTGCTAAGCATGAGGTCAATCAAGTGCTAACTCAAAAATCACATCTAAGAGCCAACTAGAAAAGACACGAGCCCATTTGTGTATACTATGTATGGCTTGCTGCGTGCAAATTTAAGTAGAGCTAATTAATTAGCTCAAGTTGGAGGCTTCTCTAAGCAAGTGTCTATACGGCTGAGTACTGAGGTGTCACACTACGAGCATTCCGAGCATCCCAAGACCGAGCTCATGTCTTTTCAAACACTCATCATATCCAGGCATAATCATTATTTTCAAGATATTAAATGCTAATCTTGTGAGGAGTCTATCTGCCCTCAAATCACTGGCTTAATTTCCAAGGAAAATCACATCGTGGGTTATAAGTACTTAAAGAAATTATGAATTCCTATCTTTTCAAAAGGAAGGTAATTTACTTCACATGGGAAAGAAAGTTGGTGGTACATGCTAAATTTAATGCAAGAAAAGTAGACATCATCTACCACTTGAAGGAAGAACAAGCAAAGTATTGCATGTGGTTATTTAAACAGAGGAGAAAGCTTTTGAATACGCATTCAGAGTAGCAAAGTTTTGAAGTGCAGAATTGCTAAGGGATGTGTAAGAAATTACAGAGGTTCGGACACAAATGGAATCAACTACCCTTGGACAAACTGGGTGAGACATCTCAAATCTTGGTTGATGCAAAGCTCACAACGCCCATGGTTAATATTTTCCAGGAAGAGTCTTATGCTATGTCTGGAATTCTAGAAAAGCTGACCTGGGTTTGCACGCTATCACCTCAGAAGGGAACTCATAGAGACGCAAGTATGATAAGGGAAGATTGGGATAACATTCATGATCCCATCCTTAGGATCAATCCTAAGGGCTTAAGAGAAGAATCTTGTGCCAGGATGAAGAAATCCTTAGAGCATCAACTATCACTCAAGAAATGGCTCTGTGGACTTCCACTTGAATGCTGCCAATGGAGCCATTCAACCAGTTTAAGGGCTCGGGATTCTAGAAAGGCGGAAGGAACACCTTTGAATTTTATAATATGGAGATCGAAAGGCCCCAATATTGCTAGCAGCCGATAAGGAATCCAAGCCCTCACGTCGACTTCACACAAACGGACCTGCAAGACACCTTATCTATGATGGCTTTTGTGTATGGCTTGGACGGTGACAAGATCATACATGATTTTTAGTTGGATCTAGGTTTTTAGCGAAGGAAACAACATGACCCTTTCTGGTATGATTTCACGGACATGATCATTAAGGATATGTTGGAATAGATTGTAGAGTTCGGGACTGACGATAAGTTTAGATGTCCTTCTATCCTTTCCCATATGTTCCTACATCATAACCCTGATTTCCTCAAGGGGAAAATGGAATTATCAATTTTTGCTGAGAAAAATCATCAAAAGCCAACTTTGGTGTGGAATCCCATCTTCTCTTCCACCTATGACTATTATGCATTTTTGGAAAATTTCTTGATTTTGATTTTGTGCGACTTAAGCGAGAATGGTGACTACTATTCCCTTTCACTCAATCAAACTGGTTGGATGCAAGCCTTGTTCCCTAAGTGTGACTGGTTCCTCAGGGAGGATTTCACATTCTTTTGAGCATGTGGCTTTTTAGAAGATCCAATATGACTCCTAGAAAGTGTCACCAATTGGGTATTGGCTCTTGAGGTGTTTCGTCAAATGGCCAGTATTGACTGGACTTTTTGCTCTAATCCAAAAAAGAAAAAGAGAGGGTTTTCTGAATTCCCGTTGAGCTACAGTATAGTGGTCATGGTAAAGAAGAGATCGCCTGAGCTAGTGGAGGCAAAGTTGACTCACTTTGAGTTGGTGTTCATTTGTGATAAATGGGACTACAACCCTAAGGATGATTTGGGTGACACATTTATTAAGGTAAAAAATAGCCCTCGGCCTTACTGGGAAGCACGGCAGAACCCTCTAGAGGACTCAAGCAGAATATGGGTGGACTTGACACGGATGCCAATGGATAATCAGAGGCCATCATGGCTTGGTTTTTATCATCCTAAAGGGAAGGTTGACAAAAATTTCCACATGAGTGCTACCCTCCACAATAGCTTGATGAGGGAATATGGTTGGAAGGCGGAAAAGATTAATGCTTTGAGGATTTATCACCAGGAGATCAGGTGCCCCCTCACCCCATTCCAAAACCTATCAATATTCAACATTGATGATCAATTTGATACTCTCTAGAATGGGGAGCATGTTGATTCTGACACAAGTTATGTGGAAGACGTTGACCCTGAAGAGGCCACACAATGTTCTAACAAGGGGAAGTAAAAGGAGAAGGAACCAAGAGAGGATACGATGATGCACGTTAAGAAAATGGGAATGTAGCCTAACATAGCTATTGGGAGGCTATGGATAAATATTTCATGATTAGTATCTTCACAATCATGAGCTAGGGTCATAAGAAAGCCAAGATGAATGTAGTAATTGACGAAGGTAGTTGATGTGGAGAACTCTCCACCAAGAAAAAGACAATGCACTAATACAGCTTTTGCAAAAGGTTTGTAGGAGATTGCGGTGGGCCAGGAATCAAAGATAGAATCCACCACTCAAGTATCTTTTTCCCCCCATCTTCTCAACTCCCAATCTCTTGTTTCTTCCAATATCCCTATGGTGCCCATTGCTCCAAATGTTAGCCTATCTTTCTGTGTCCCTGCCACAATGGTTACAGGAGGTTTCTCCCAATTTTCTCATGTCGTCAGATGGCTTTGTCTTCCCCAAGAATTCCTTCATCCTTCATTGGAGCCTTGTCATCCTCTGCATTTACTCCCTTTCCTCATCTATGACTACCACCGCCTTGGGATCTAAAATTATTGTTCTTGTTGTCTTCATTGAGTCAGCTTCAACCCAGCCTTTTCAGTAGATAAAGCCCATTACCACCACCATTTCACACGAGTCCTCCCACACCTTTGTCACCTTGGGTTTGGAATATTCCTCCCTTCTCTCTGCTCATGGTTTCCCTTCCAAAGAAGAAAACATTTGAGGTCACTTGCCTCTCCTTCCCTTTTGATGTCCCTCCTGGTGCACCCTTTGCAAGTGAACGTATCAAATTTCCAACTCAATTCTTGTCACAAAGTGATACAACAAAGCAAGCTTGAGCTCTCCAACTCTAGAAGTATGGGAAAAGGATGCTAAGAAGCTAGTAGAGCCCAGGGTTCAGATAATTTATAATGAGGCTTAATAGTCATAGCATTTCGCAACCATGCATCCCATTGTCACCAAACTATAGGGGGAAATGTAGCTCGATGACTATGATGTCTACGCCATCAGACTTAAATTGCATGTTGCTTGACTGCAGGATAAAGTCGAGCTCATGGAGGAGACACAATGGGTAGTGACCACTGACTTTCTCAAGTCTGGTTGCAAGCTGAAGAAGGTGGAAGATGAGCTCAAGTCCGTGAAAGAAATAATTGAAGTCCTATTGGAAGAGGAAAAGGTGTGAGAGGCTGAAGTGGAGCGCTTCACATAAAATGCACAGGCAGGCCAGGTTAGCCTACAATGGGAGCTCGATAGGTTGCAATCCCAAGATTCCAACCAAGTGGCTGAGCTGCAGTGATGGAATCAAGAGTTATAAGACCGGTTGGCCCAATCAGAGAGGGAGGTTCATCAAAAGGATGAAGAGTTGTAGTGACAGTCTGCTTAGTTAGGGAAAGCTTTACAATTGAAAGAGATGGATCTAGCGAGCCATCAGGCTTAGTTTGAAAAGGACCTCTAGGAGATCAAGCTTTCCTTGGAAGAGGAATCTGCGTCTCAAAGTTGGGCTGAAGAAAATGGCTTGCCGCACAAAGGGCCTTGCAGGAGCAACTCTCCACCGCCGCTAAAAAAATTATAGGGTTGACACAAGAGATTGGGATGAAGGATGTAGAGATTAATCTCTTGAAGAAGGTTGCTTAAACTCCTCCTCAACAGTAAAACCTTCGCTTACTAGCCCCACAACTATATGCTTCCTACTGGGAAAGGGTCAAGGCGTTATGTCTGACTCTTCAACCCACACTTCAATTTATGGCGAAGGAAAAAAATTTAAGCAAGGAGGTTCGCAGTGCAATGGAATAATTCCCTCAATTTATAATGGAAAAGGTTTATGAAGCAGAGAAGCTACTAGACAAGCTACTAGACAAATTCAAACTTGGCTAAATTCTTAGTAACTCAACCCTCTCTCAGCCATTGGAAAGCAGGACACACAATAAAAATGTAAGATTAAGAATTATTTTGCATTTAATTTTGTTTCTAAGATGTATTAACTGCAAATAGATCAGTGCCAATTCTGGGCCATGGAGTCAAACACATAAAACAAATTTCACAGCAAATAGTTTTCAACCAGTTGATTTAAATTGTTGATGCTTTGCATCAATTGTTAGTGTCTTGCACCAACAATCCTTCTCTTACTATCAATCAAGTTCTTCTTATCAAATCCCATCTGCACACTTGAAATCACAATCACCTACTCAAAGCATTTTAAACATTTCTTTGAAACAGAACAATGAACAAATAAAACAATCTCATGAAACTTGAGATGATAAACTCAAAGACACTTTGTATTATTGAATTTACATGACTCAAAGTGTACAAATATGGAGACAATCTAAAGACATTCATGAATGTGCAAACACTTTCATGATGTTATTTGCATAAACTGGTTGTATTTAATCATAAATTCACAAAATTACAGCTTACAGACTCAAACAATGACTCAGAAATTACAATTCTCTATCTACCCAACCCAATACAAAAACTCAGAACCTTGTACAATGAGAGAATAATAGAAGATATAGAAGAAGAGAAGCAAACAAGAGCAGCCCTAAATTCGATCTACAAATGCCATCTGGAAGCTCCATTCATCGTTGATCAAACTGAAAGATAATCTCCTCTCCTTCCTTTGTAGCAACAAACTTATTCCCTCCAATTGCCTCAGCTCATCATTGCCTAGTAACTTAAAACATGCCCATGTGGAGAATCACCAAATTCACCCAGCTGGAAAATATCCTTTTTCCCGTGCACAAATTGTTTATGTTTTCTACTCTTCATTTGTTGCAGCAATACTTTAGCAACTATTTTCCTGTTGATTATAAAGTGAATATTAAAATTCACTTTACTTACATCATTTGCATCCAACATTAGAATATTTCACCTCGAGCCAATAAAATAATTTGCATAGTAAATATATATTCACTATATACAATTTCTCCCGTGAAAATTCTTTATACTTTGTCCCTTCATTTCACCTTTACTTCCCCATCTTTAAAATTTCACTCACTGGGCACACTTATATATTGAAAGCATTTCTCTATGAAAGCAATTAAAATGTAAGCTCATAACTTTTATGGGGCACCATTTTAATATTTAAAATAAGCCCACCGTTAAAAGTAAAGGCATTTAACTATTTACCCGTGAATATTTTATTCACCTCATGGAATTCCCCTATTTAAAATTTTACTCATTTGATGGGGCAATTAAAAAATCTTTTCCAGTGGCCTCTATCTTTCACCCAGTTGCACTATTGGACAAATATTTAAAATTTTACCTACTTCACCTATTTACCATTTAAATTTTTTGCATTGGGCCCACCCCATTTTAAATTTCAAACTATTTAATCTTTTGAAAAAAAATTAAAATTGGCACCTCCCATGCATTCTCGCACACCTCGCAAGAAAATTGATGTCGTCATCAAAATCCCGTGAGGTTAGCGAGAATGACCCTAATTTCATTGTTTGCTTAGTTCGGGCATTCCCGGGTTCTGCATTTGTTCTTCCCTTCCATCGGCCTCACCTGCCAATTGCACTGTGTGAACCTCCTCTTTCTTCTCTGGCGCGGAAGTGTCTTCATTGGCCTTGATGGATATTCATTTTCCTACTGCTTGCGTGCGTCTCCCTTCTGGCCACGGGTTTCCTCCCAATTCTTCTTGTTGAGGGGGCCCTCACTTCCTCCACACTATTACGTGGGTCACTCACTTGCTCCATACATGGTGTGGGCCTCCTCACTTCCTCCACATTTCCTCCATCGAGGCTTCCTTCTGCTCGCATCCACACTTCCTCTCTGGCTAGTTGTGGGTTTCCTCTAAGCTCATGCACCCCCTATTGCATTTTCTTGTGAGTTTCCAAATTCTTTAAGACATTCATTTGTAAATGATGGTGCCATCCATCATCTGTTGGTTGCACCCATACACCTATGCCCAAGCTTCCTCTTCCAAATGTGTGGGCTTCCTTTGGTTCTATGATGCTCGGACCCCCACCTCACTGCACTAGTCTTCACTCACAGCATTGAGGCATCCTCCATTGGTAGGTTGCAGGCCCTCTCTCACTAGTCATGCCCCATAGCTTTGAGGGATGCGCACACCCACTCATTACATTCTCTTGAACCTTTCTAAAGCCATTTCAACAGATCATCATTTTCATATCCATGCTTTGATAGATGCTCCCAGCCATGCATACCCTTGCACCTAGGCCCGTTTCCCTCTTACACTAGTGTGTGAGCCTCTAAATTATCCTTGGCGCAGGCAGGAGAAATGGTGATGCAATTTGTGGAATAAGGCATTACAACTGACAAATGCATCTGTTAATTTCATTTTCTCAAAATAGAACTAAAAGATTTTCAATAATCCCCTTATCCACTTCAGTTCGATGTCACCAACTATTTAACAAAACACTTGATAAGAATCCTATCCATTTTCAACACAAACATTAGCATCTGGATTTCCAATAAATTCAAACATCTCATCATCCTCCGTAGTAGTATGATCTACTTGTTTAGGTTCATCATGCCTTTCAGTAGAGCCATTTGGTCCTCTTTCAACCTCCAATAGCATCTCATATGCATTGACCCTTCTCTTTTGCTCTTTACTTTGTCTTGATTCCTCTAATGTTGTAGTATGTCCTTTGTGTCTTTTGTAAGCAAGTGTCTATGCTCAAGAGTCTTCCTTCCATGATGAATTGAAAACTTGAAAATGTTTGAAACAACCATTGATTGACTCTCATATCATACTTGACCAAACTTAACAAATTTACAACTCCGCAATAATGCAAAGCATGTCAGGCCCCAAGTGGCCTGACTTAAAAAAAATTGTTTTGAAACAAATTTCACCCTGAAATGATCAAAGACAACTCTTGAGTGTATTTGAAGTAAAATTATAAAATGGGTTGCCATTAAAAACTGCTTTCTGTCCCATTTGGAAAATGTGCAAAACTGGCCAAGTTGCCTCAGGAATCAATTTGGGAAATTGGTCAAACGACCTCCGCAAGACACCAACACTTGCAAGAATATCGTCATTTGACCCAAAATTATAGTGCAAAAGACATCTCAAAGAAAAAGATCACGAGGAACTGGATATTAATCAGAAAAGTTGCCCAATTAAGATTTTCTGAAATAGTAGTTGTTTCGCACCAATTAAAACCAACTCAACTGCCAATTTGTAAAAATAGAAAATCAACCCATGGTGAGCTTCCATCAGACATAGTGGAACATTAAGATACCCTGAGCACATGTGCAAAAGGAATTTTCTTGAAACATCACTGATCAAAAGTTATTAACGATCAAAGTTGACCACTCAGAAAGGCTGTCAGGAATGCAGATGTGAAACTGAACAAACTGCATTTGGTTTCGATTTGCTAAAAATAGAAAATCAGATCATGAGCTTCTGAAAACTAACACTTGAGATCATCTTGATATGGAGAATATGGAACAGAATTCGTTCCATATTGATAGTCAACTGGTTGCGAAATCCAAGCTCAAACAGGAAGCTGTTTCGCAAAACAAAGTCTGCAAACAGCAAAACAGTGTCAAAACCCTCCATCTTCACTTTTCGAAACTCTTTCAAAAGTTATTACGGGAAGCTGAGAAATGACACACATGCTCACATAGGTCAAATTAATATGTCTTCAAATGGGTTTTACAAGACAATCAACAGGCTTTAAAATTCAAGCCTCCAAAGTGGGTCCCCCAGACAAATTCTTCAGGTGCACTTCTGAAAGTGCAGAAGCAAAATTTTTGAAATAGGCATCTCAAATTTGCAAAATTTTAGAGTGCCATCAGTGGCTTTGACTGGGGATGTATGCCCCCTGTGGGCATAGCAAGATTCTAGATCTCTGGAGAGTAGACCAAAAGCCGAGTCCATCAGGGGTCCTCAAATTGTTCCTTTATTTAACCTTTTTTTTTCAACTTCATTTGATGACCCCAGGTCACCAAATGAAAAATGGGAATCAACTTTTACCTCTATCAAACACAATTCTGTAAAAAGATTTGATCTCCCTCAACTTATGCTTGCCTTTGTCATACCACAATAACATAGGTGACTGCACCCCTGCAAACACAAGCATCAAGCTACCTTCATACAAGTGACAACTTGTTTTATGTTTAACTTTGTTATCAACTATCAACCAAATCAAATAAGTCACAGCACTGCCACTCCCTTCATTCTCTGATTTAGTATTAAGTGGCAGTATTTGAAAATGGGGATCAAGAACATATGAAAGCATAATCTGATCACAACCATCTACTTGATTGAGCATGTAGGTATTTCCTAATAGGCAATCACATTCAATATCATCAACATGTTCATAACCACAATGCATCTGAAATTCAGACATACTTTCAAAATGATGATTATCATGTGGCAACAACTGATTATATTCATCATTTAAATCATTCTCAAGCTGAAAATAGCTTGCTTCAGTGTTTTTCACATTGCCACATTCTATGAAAACCTCTCCCAGCTGACAAAAATAGCACTCACATTCTACCTTGTGGCTGGGACTGTTAAACTCAAACTGATTACCAGTTTGCATATCAAAATTAAAACTATCACAAGAACTTACCAAAAGATCTTGCTCATCATGCCAATCATCTCCAAGTGTATGCAAATAAATACACTCATGCATTAGCACACTTTCTGACTATTCTTCATCATGTTGGTATTGAGATTTATCAAATATTTCTAACTCATCATCATCTGTAATCATATAGTCATCCTATGAACATAAGGTATCAACCTCTTCAATATCACAAGCTTGATCAACAACAAGCAATTCTGGTTCAGAGAGATAACCTGATTTCTCATTGAAATCAACATCTTCATTATCACTCAAAGACTCATTTCTAGGCTCATTCAAGTCAGCAAACAAACACTTGTTCAAATCTGTATTACAATCTTCAATATTTGACTCATTGGATGTATAAACCTCATGGTCATCTGTTGTTTCAAACTCATCAAAAGAGATTTTTGAACTTACATCAGAGTCCATATCTTCATACTCATCAAAAGAGAATTTTGAACTTACATTAGTGTCCATATCTTCATACTCATCATACAGTGCATCATTACAATCAATTTGTTGTTTGTATCCATCCATATTATCATCATCATGATCAACTGGTTCATCATTGGAAAGAGAATCGGATCCACTTGCATCATACCTTGCATCTTGAAGGTCATCACCACTATCAAAATCAGTAGGGGTTGCACAAAATAACTGAGAATTGTCCTCATGTGCACATTTATGATATCCTGTGGTCAATAGATCTGAAATTTGTTCACAACTCAATAGATCACTGTTTTGATCCATTGTTTCAACCACTTACTCTTTTTTACCTTCATTGGAATTAAATGCATTGTCAAATTGTAAATCGGGATAAACCAAGGTATCATCATCTTCAAAATCTGAGAACTCAATGGGCTGATCATAAACTAGATCTCCCCAATCATAGGAGGCAGAATTGCTGACAACATTGTCAGAAGAATGGTCATAACCAGTCATAGTGAATAAACTTTCCACTTCTCCCTTCTTACTTTCTTCTGGGCTGTTATAACAGCAATCCACATGATTTTGTATTTCAACATCAGATTGGGTGTCATCACTGACCTTGTCACTTGCATCCTCTTGAGGATAAACACAAATATCTTCACTGTCAGACTGAAAACCATCAATGGTTTTCTCATTACAACTACTTGTGGCTTGTCTTTCAAACTGAAATTTATCACAAACTTCTTCATTTGTAGCTAACACACTGATGTTCTCAAAAGCATTCCCTAAATCAGAAAATCCAAATGTCTCATTATGAAGAGTTGCATCAAAGCTACACTCAACATATGTAGGCTTGATTTGATTAATTGTATCACAACATTGCTGATCGCATATCTCTTCTTCAAAGAGTAAATCCAACTGATATTCTTCTTCAGGTTCTTGGCTTCGGAGACTCGGCTGCTGATTTGGAATTCATTATACTTCTTTTATAACTTGTTCATTAACAACTTCCTCATCATATGATGATGCATTTTTCTCATATTTTACCCTCTCAAATATGCACTTGTCTGAAAACATCTGATCATTTTCATTCACACCACTACTGATTTCATCAGCATGTTTTCCCATAACTAAAGACAACAAACTTTGAACATACTCATTCCTCTGTTTCTCCAAATTATCCAAAATTGTGTATGCCATCTCCATGCTCAGTATTTCAAAATCTTTTAATAGTGCACTAGATCCTTCTTCATAAGCTTCAAAATACATATGGATACAGTCAGAAGTGCTAGGTCTTAAATTTTCTGGGATTAGTGAAATAGCAATAGCAAATCTATGACTGAAATCGACACTTGACTCTTCATTTTGTTTCTTGATCTACTTTAACCTCATGACAAGGTCTGAGGGATCTCTTGCAAATTCTTCTCTATAAGCAGCCACTAATTTATCCCAATAAGGAAATGACTTCTCAGGAAAGCTTAGATACCAATCTTGAGCTTGTGCTTCAAGAGATCTGACAAAAAATCTCATCTGCATATCCTAATCTCTGAATGAATGTTTCTCCATGAAGCTAGAAAAACTTTGAACATGTGCATCTCCTTCACATATGGTATACCCATCAAATCTAGGCATCTCCTTATCAACTTGAGCTGACATACTTTCAGTTTCATAATCAACCCATGACAAATCTAACTAAGCATACAATGGATCAAAGGAATTGACAATAGGTGCAATGACTTCACAAGTAGACACAGTTTGATGGTATCTTGACCGGGCTTGTTGAAACATTTGGTGTCTTTCATCCATTTCTTTAAGTCCTCTTTCAATTACATCATTCCATCCAGGACTGGACCTAGGCTTATTAACTCTTGGGTTCTTACACTTTGGGGTATTAGATGCTTGAAGATTATTATACTTTTGACACTTCTTGACAAGCTAAATCAAAGTGTTCACTGGTATAGCTACTTTACGTTGGTGATCCATGGATATTGCAAATTAAGGCTCACTAATTATGCATGATTACAAGCCCGACCACATGATGGACAACAGGGATAATTACTGACATAATGACAACCTGGGCTTGAAAATTATGACAATACAAAATGATGGAAACCCCTAAGATACACAAATTCATTCTAACCATCCAAACTAGTAGATATTTGAGCATTAAACATAATTATTTCTATGGAACTGCAATTAATTTCAACAAATCCAACAAATAGGAGTGTGCAAATTGGAATTTATTGTTCTTTCCCTTTGTCAGTGCTAACTCACTCAATAGGGAAGCAAAGGTTCTTCTTAGAAGTTCAAATATGGTTTTCATACACAAGTTTCTTGAAAACCAAGAATGAGGAATACCTGGAAACTTTGCAACTACTGCAAATTGTCTTCCTGAATCATAATATTTGTAGATCTGGAACTTTCATAGAATTTTCAACAGGTTCTATTAACAAAGTCTCCACCTCTTTTCAAAGAGGACTGAACTTTAAGCAGTATGAAGTTCTTTCACATGTAAACTTCTTCTAAGTCCCTTTCCACCAGTAGAGCAACATAGATTACAAAACTGTTAAGGTTCATTGCAACAAAATCTTCTCCAAGGTTGAAATCCTTCAAACTTTGAACTAAATTTAGAATGGAAAATAATAATATGGCTCTATAACCATCTACAACTGGAGATTCAGAATCTTCCCCACCAGAGTCACCATTCTGTTGGTGTTTTTTCCCATATAGGATTTGAAATTCTCTAAGAGGTAGCCAACCTCTATATTAAAGAACCACAAAGGCTAGTGGCCAACTAACAAGATTCAGTCAAAGACTGACATCTCCTACACTTCTGGCTCTGCAAGACCAAGGTGGGTAAACCTATACAATGCCCAAAACTTAAAACACTCATACACTGACATTGCTTTATAAAGTAGATAATTCCCAATCAAAATACACGAAGGGAGGCATTAACAAATTCAAACTTGGCTAAATTCTTAGTAACTCAACCCTCTCTTAGCCATTGGAAAGAAAGACACAAAATAACATGGTAGGATTAAGAATGATTTTGCATTTAATTTTGTTTCTAAGATGCATTAACTACAAATAGATCAGTGCCAATACTGGGCCATGGATTCAAACACATAAAACGAATTTCATAGAAAATAGTTTTCAACAAGTGGATTTAAGTTGTTGATGCTTTTCATCAATTGTTAGTGTCTTGCACCAACAATCCTTCTCTTACTATCAATCAGATTCTTCTTATCAAATCCCATCTACACACTTGAAATCACAATCACCTGCTCAAAGCATTTTAACCATTTCTTTGAAACAGAACAATGAACAAATAAAACAATCTCATGAAACTTGAGATAATAAACTCAAAGAAACTTTGTATTATTGAATTTACATGACTCAAAGTGTACAAATATGGATACAATCTAAAGACATTCATGAATGTGCAAACACTTTCATGATGTTATTTGCATAAACTGGCTATATTTACTCATAAATTCACAAAATTATAGCTTACAGACTCAAACAATGACTCAGAAATTACAATTCTCTATCTACCCAGCCCAATACAAAAACTCAAAACCCTGTACAATGAGAGAATAATAAAAGATATACAAGAAGAGAAGCAAATAGGAGCAACCCTAAATTTGATCTACAATTTCCATCTGGAAGCTCCATTCACCGTTGATCAAACTGAAATAATATCTCCTCTACTTCCTTTGGAGAAAAAAAATTATTCCCTCCAATTGCCTCAGCTCATCATTGCCCAGTAACTAAAAACATGCCCATGTGGAGAATCACCAAATTCACCCAGTTGGAAAATATCCTCTTTCCCGTGCACAAACTGTTTCTATTTTCTACTCTTCATTTGCTGCAGCAATACTTTAGCAGATATTTTCCTTTTGATTATAAAGTGAATATTAAAATTCACTTTACTTACATCATTTGCATCCAACATTAAAATATTTCACCTCCAGCCAATAAAATAATTTGCATAGAGAATATATATTCACTATATACAATTTCTCTCGTGAAAATTCTTTATACTTTGTCCCTTCATTTCACCTTTGCTTCCCCATCTTTAAAATTTCACTCACTGGGCACACTTATATATTGAAAGAATTTCTCTATGAAAGCAACTAAAATGTAAGCCCATAACTTTTATGGGGCACCATTTTAATATTTAAAATAAGCCCACCATTAAAAGTAAAGGCATTTAACTATTTACCCGTGAATATTTTATTCACCTCATGGAATTCCCCTATTTAAAATTTTACTCATTTGAGGAGGCAATTAAAAAATATTTTCTAGTGGCCTCTATCTTTCACCCAGTTGCACTATTGGACAAATATTTAAAATTTTACCTCCTTCACCTATTTACCATTTAAAATTTTTGTATTGGGCCCACCCCATTTTAAATCTCAAACTATTTAATCTTTTGAAAATAAAATAAAATTGGCACCTCCCATGCATTCTCGCACACCTCGCAAGAAAATTGATGTCATCATCAAACTCCCGTGAGGTCAGCGAGAATGGCCATAATTTCATTGTTTGCTTGGTTCGGGCATTCCCGAGTTCTGGATTTGGTCTTCCCTTCCATCGGCCTCACCTGCCAGTTGCAATGTGTGAGCCTCCTCTTTCTTCTCTGGCACGGGGGTGTCTTCACTGGCCTTGATGGATATTCATTTCCCTGCTGCTTGCATAGGTCTCCCTTCTGGCCACGAGTTTCCTCCCAATTCTTCTTGTTGCACAGGCACTCACTTCCTCCACACTATTATGTCGGTCACTCACGTGCTCCATACATGGTATAGGCCTCCTAACTTCATCCACATTGCCTCCATCAAGGCTTCCTTTTGCTTGTGCCCCACACTTCCTCTCTGGTTGGTTGCGGGCTTCCTCTAAGCTCGCACACCCCCTATTGCATTTTCTTGTGAGTTTCCAAAGTCTTTAAGACATTCATTTGTAAATGATGGCACCATCCATCATCTGTTGGTTGTGCCCATACACCTACGCCCAAGCTTCCTCTTCCAAATACGCGGGCTTCCTTTGGTTCTCTGATGCTCCCACGCCCACCTTCATGCGTTGGTCTTCACTCACGGCATTGAGGCGTCCTCCATTGGCAGGTCGCAGGCCCTCTCTCACTAGTCACGCCCCATAGCTTTGAGGGATGCACACACCCCACTCATTACATTTGCTTGAACATTTCTAAAGCCATTTCAACAAATCATCATTTTCCTGTCCATGCTTTCACAGATGCTCCCAGCCACGCATACCCTTGCACCCAGGCCCGTTTCCCTCTTACACTGGTGCATGAGCCTCTGAATTGTCCTTGGCATGGAGAGGAGAAACGGTGATGCAATTTGTGGAATAAGGCATTACAACTGCCAAATGCATCTGTTAATTTCATTTACTCAAAACAAAACTAAAATATTTTCAATAATCCCCTTATCCACTTCAGTTCGATGTCACCAACTATTTAACAAAACACTTGATAAGAATCCTATCCATTTTCAATGAAAAACATTAGCATCTACATTTCCAAGGAATTCAAACATTTGATCATCCTTCGTAGTATCATGATCTACTTGTTTATTTTCATCATTCCTTTCAATAGAGACATCTGGCCCTCTTTCAACCTCCAATAGCATCTCATATGCATTGACCCTTCTCTTTTGCTCTTTACTTTGTCTTGATTCCTCTAATGTTGTAGTATGTCCTTTGTGTCTTTTGTGAGAAAGTGTCTATGCTCAAGAGTCTTCCTTCCATGATGCATTGAAAACTTGAAAAGTTTTGAAACAACCATTGATTGACTCTCATATCATACTTGACCAAACTTAACATTTACAACTCCAGAATAATGCAAAGCATGTCGGGCCCCAAGTGGCTCGACTAAAATTTTTTTCGTTTTGAAACAAATTTCACCCTGAAATGATCAGAGACAACTCCTAAGTGTATTTGAAGTAAAATTATAAACTGGGTTGCAATTAAAAACTGCTTTTTGTCCCATTTGGAAAATGTGCAAACTTGGCCAAGTTGCCTCAGGAATCAACTTGGGAAACTAGTCAAACGACCTCCGAGAGACACCAAAACTTGCAAGCATATGGTCATTTGACCCAAAAGTATAGTGCAAAAGATGTCTTAGAGAAACAGATCACGAGGAACCAAATATTAATCGGCAATGTTGCCCAATTAAGCTTTTCTGAAATAGCAGTTATTTCGCGCCAATTAAAACTGACTCAACTGACAATTTGTAAAAATAGAAAATCAACCCATGGCGAGCTACCATCAGACATAATGGAACATTAAGATACCCTGAGCACGTGTGAAAAAGGAATTTTCTTGAAACATCGCTGATCAAAAGTTATTAACGATCAAAGTTGACCACTCAGAAAGGCTGTTAGGAATGTAGATTTGAAATGGAACAAACTGCCTTTGGTTTCGATCTGCTAAAAATAGCAAATCAGTTCATGAGCTTCTGAAAAATGACACCCGAGATCATCTTGATATGGATAATATGGAACAACATTCGTTCCATCTTGATAGTCAACTGGTTGCGAAATCCAAGCTAAAACAAGAAACTGTTTCGCAAAACAAACAGTATGTAAACAACAGAACAGTGTCAAAACCTTCGAGCTTCACTTTTCGAAACTCTATCAAAACTTATTGTGGGAAGCTAAAAAATGACACACGCGCTCACATAGGTCAACTAAATATTTCTGCAAATGGGTTTTGCATGACAATCAACAGGCTTTAAAATTCTAGCCTCCAAAGTGGGTCCCTTAGACAAATTCTTCAGGTACACTTCTAAAAGTGCAGAAGCAAAATTTTTGAAATAGGCATCTCAAATTTACAAAATTTGAGAGTGCCATCACTGGACATGTTGGCGCATGAAAAGATATTAAGTAATCTCATGTGCATGTAGAGAAGAAAGAGAGCATAGAGAGTGAGAGATAGAGAGGGTGTTCGAACAGTCATTACTTTGAACACTTTGTCTCTCAGTTCTGCAAACATGTGAACCTGTGGAGGCCGAGTGGCTGGGTTGGCCGTGAGGTTGGCTATGATAGTCATTTGAGAGGATCTGAAGGGAATCTACACAGTATGTCTTGAGTACATTGTAACTGTGTGAGATTCTAGTTTGTGTAGCTTGTATTCATTTTCCAGATGGACAAGATGTAATATCCTGAAGAGCATAGCTCTGTGTTTTTATTGTAACTAGTTTTGTTACTGAATAATACAATTGAGCTGATTGTTTTGGAGGTGGGGTTTTTTACCTGAAAAGGTTTTCCCTGCGTATATTTTTGTGTCATCATGTTTATCTTTCATGGTTATCTATTTGTGTTGAATTTGTCTATTCTTTTGCATTTACTTTCCTCAGTAGGACCAATGGGGGATCATTTGTGCCTACTTCCGCTTTATGGCATAGTTATTTGTGTCTTTGTTATAATTTTAAATTGAAATCACTAAGGCACAGTTGTCTTAGATGCTAATCTTGATGACAGAACCGAATTATTATCCCCAACAAAGTGGTATCAGAGCTAGTTGAAGGAGGTCGAGGCTTGATGATATCAACCAGTGGTATCAAAGTCTTCTCCTGGTTGCTGAAGTTCTGGGTTTTCTCCTGTGTTGATTTCTTAGCTTGGCAAGCTTGAGGAAGTCTGGAGAAATTGTTGGTGATTGATCCTTTGATGAGTGGAAGTGTGTGCTTCTTTGATTCAACATAGTTTGAAAGATGTTGGAGATGACTAGAGTTGTTCATGTTGTGGCAACATGGTCTGAGGCTCCTGGCTCGCAGCAAAGTTCATGATGCAAAGGGCATGAGATATGTTCATGGTTGTGTTGCAGCAAAGTGTGGTGTTCATACTGGGTGTTTTTGTGAGAGGCTCCTTGGCGGTATGGACTTGCTTGTGTTGTTGATCATCTATGGAGAGTTGTGCTTATGTTCGGTGTTTTTGACTTAGCACTGAAGGCATTTTTTCTCTGCTGTCCTGATTGCATGGTGGCTATGAAGTGACCTTGCTGGTTTGCAACTTCTGGATAGCCTAGTTCTCCCTTTTTCCTGTGCATGATTATGGTGTTAGAACTGGCCTGAAATGGACCTGTTGTTCCTGTGTGCCGTTTTCTTGCACTTGCATGGTTTAGATCCATGTCTTTGGCTCTAAAGGTTTTGTGTAGATTTTCCTAAAAATTCTATGACGCATGTTCATGTTTTTTTTCATTGTTTTGGTTAACCGTGAAGGTTGTGTGTAGACTCATGAGTCGTCTAGATGAGAAATGAAGATGGAGATGCATGGGTGTTTTGGAAACACAGTGGTTTTGCAGGTTTTGCACGGTCAAGGAAACATTGTGTTTTGTGTGGAGCGTTGTCTGCTATTTTCTAGATCCTAGCTTCTGGGGTGTGACTGGATGATATAGCTGCAGTTCAAAATGGTTTGAGGAGGTGTGAAGTCTTCTCTGCATGGGATTGTTGGTATGAGTTTCTCTTTCAACATTCTTGTGGTGTGCTACTTGGTTTTCTAGACTATGGTGCTTGAGTTGTGGATGTGACTAGAAAATCGGATCTATTGTTGATCTGGCATTTGAGTCATGCTTGTCTTCTTTGGTTGTTCTCTTTGATTATCTCAATTTTGTAGTTTCCAGTGCGATGATAGATTTGCAGGATTTACATTTGGTTGCATCCATGAGTTGTGCAATGTTGTGGGTTGTCCTTACCTACATGTTTGTTGTGAGACAACTCAGAAGTGGACTATCTGTATCCTCGAGGTTGTAACTATGTAGTGTAGATCTGTTAGCTGACCTTGTCTGTGATCACTTGTGCATTGGCGTGGTTGTTTTGAGATGAGAGGAGGAATGGCATTTGAGTACCTAAATAGTCAGTGATGGGGATCTGAAGCATGTGAATCACGATGTCATGGAGAGCTGGATACACTAGCATAGTGTAAACTTTTGACAATGATTGTGTAGTCAGCCATGGTGCTTTGAAAGCTCAGTGTCACATTGCAATGGGAGCTTTAGTAATGACTGGTGTCCTTCTTTGGTGTTGTAGCTGTTGTTAGTTTTGGTTGAGTTGTTGGTGGTTCTTGACAAGTGATGTTGATGTTGGTTTAGAGTTTGTTTTCTTTATGTCATGTATACTCTTGCTTGTGCATTAGAGTTTTGGCATGTTGCTTTGCTCCTAAGACCATGGATAGTTCACTTGAAGTATCGTATCTCCTAAGGGGGATGAGTAGTTCATGGTGTCATGATAATTTTTGAAGATTTGACAGTGGTCTGGTGTTTCTCTATGTTTTGAGTGCTTTGGTCATATGTTGTTGGACTTCATGATTATTGCAATATTGTAGATTAGAGTCAGCATGAGATGACAGGTTGCTGATACTCATGGATTCATGGAGAATAAGGTGAGGTTGGAATTCTTATGAGAATTTTGTTGTTACAACTGAAAGTCCGAGATGCCTGCACCTTGGTTGAATGGGAAATCAATAGAGACCTTGAAGGAGAATGCTCTTAGGTAAGTCGTGGTGGCTTGTATATCTTGGAGGAGCATATTTTCCTTTCTTCTTGGTCTGCTCGGCAATGGTGTTTATTTGAAAGGTATTTGCCCATTATAGCTTTCAAATATCTGTGTTATGCTTTATCTTTCATGGATATGAATCATGAGTTGTTTTATGATTCTGGAGGATTCATAATGAAAGGTGGACAACATTGTGTTTCTTCTTGTTCTCTTGAGGACTAATAGGAGATGGTTATATGGGTAAGTCTGATCTTCTTTGAGGTGCTTACATCCATGGTTTTGTTGGATTTTGTTAAGGCTTTTCTCTTTGGGATGTGAAGAAGATCATTCTTGTCATAGCTAGCATATAGAAGTGTTTGTAGAAGGGCATGTTCTGATTTTTTGTTTCTCTCTAATCTAGCCTTTTCTTCTTGAATGTTCTTGACTTAAGATGTAAGATGTCTTTGTGGAGCTGTGGTGGTCCTTTATGGTCATGTGTTGTTACTTCGGTGATGATGCATAGGTTCCTGTGACCTCTTTCTTTAGTCATATTTGGAGGACCTTGGAAGAATGGTGGAAGGTTGTTGAGAGAAATATTTCTTGTAGCAGGTGGTTACAAGCTATGCAGATCAGAGTAGGTGTCCCTTGTATCTACATGGTTACTTTTTCTACATGCAGGGATTGATGGACTTAGTATGCCTAGATCATGTGTGATGGTGATTTTTTTGCACTCATCTAGATAGTGCCCTTGCAGTGGGAGTACCTGGACGTGTTTGGTCTACAACTGGTTCATACAGGGTGCTTATTTGCTGCTGAGATGGGTGGTTTTATGATGGCATGAGTTTGCTGCTAGTTTTCATACCTTTGAGGTATGTGCGGTTGGATGGATTAGCACGAGCTGTGGGTGCTATGTTCAACCGCGTGGGTTTGGTCAGTTGGATGAGGACACTCAGGTCACGGGTTATTATTCTGGCTAATTGGTGTTCTTGTTCTGGAGAATTGTGGTATGTGTCTTGTTTCCTGTGCTCGTGTTGGTGCCTTATGTTTTGTTGTTGTTTTGCTTTTTCTGCCTGAAGGATCAATTGCTTTCGTTCCTAAGACTGGTGCATATACACCTTGGCTTGTTCCTTTCCCTGTGTTGGATGTTTGGAGATGTAGCTTGAAATGGTGGACATTTTTTGAATGTCATTGCAGGTGTCTTGTTTGGTGTATGGAAGCATGGTGTTGGTCCTTGCTCATGTTTTGGAAGAAGCCAGTAAGACTTCGTCAAGTGGGAGATTGTTGGAAATTTATGCCTCATCTTTGTGGCTTGGGCTTCCATTTTGCCTTGGAGCTCTGTTTCTGGCCTTTACCACCATACCACTGCAAGCTTTCCTTGGTGGCATGGTTGTGTGATTTACCGCTGTACCACAGGCCACCTTGCTTGGTCTGGCTGTTGGCTGGTGTTACCACCTTATCGCAATGGTCTTCATCCTCCCTGGCGGTGGGGTAGTGAAGTGGCAGTGGTCTGGAAGTCTCTTACCTACTTACCATAGAGGTGGCTCAATGGTGACGAGGCAGTGCAGTTAGCAACGTAGTGGTGGCGAACTAGCAGAGGATTGTTACTGCCCTACCGCGTGGCTTATTTACTAAGCCATGGTGGGCAAGGTAAACTGCTAGTGGTTGGAGGGTGGTGGTCTGGTGATGGTTACTGCCTTACCATAGGCAGTGTTCGGGGAAGCCGCCGTGGTTACGGTCGATGGCTAGCGGTCGACGTTTTTGGTTACCGACATACCATGGGCAGTGAGGAGTCTCACCATGGTACCATGATAAGACCATTGGCAGTCTAGTTGATGGTTACCACTCTACCATGGGGTGGCCTATCGGCCCCCATGGTAGCGTAGTTTGACCGTTAGTGGTCCCATAGACTGGTCACCACCTTACCGCGATTAGTTTTATGAGGATGGAGGAAGCGTGGGGTTGAAGGAAGAGCATGACGAAGGTGGCAAGGTCGAGCTCGGTGAAGTTGAAGGGTGAGCTCGGATGAGCTCACTGCATTACCATAGGTCCACTTGGGTAGTGTAGTGGTAGCGTGGGCAAGTTCTGGTTGAGCTCGGATGAGCTCACTGCATTACCGTAGGTCCACTTGGGTAGTGTAGTGGTAGCGTGGGCAAGTTCTGGTTGAGCTCGGATGGCCAAACCACCACACTACGAATGGTTTGGATGGACTCAATGGTTGCATAGGTATGGTCGAGGTGAGCTCGATCAAGCTCACCGCCTTACGGTGGCTAGGTGACTTGAGCTCGGATGGTGTTGCAGTAGGAGTTTGACTGAGTTGGACTCGGTGTCAGTTCATTCAGGCGAATGGCAGCTTCTCACGTGGTAGGTTGACTGCATCTGGTTGGTTGAAGACCAAAGAGGTATTGATAATTATTGTAGTCCATGGAAATAGAACCCAATTAAGGTGATGGATTTAATGTTTGGGTGGCTCAATGCAAGGAGGACTACATGGGCAGATCTGTCAATGATACCCTAAGGACGGTATTTACTGTTTGGATAGGTTAATTAATCTCATGTGCACGTAGAGAAGAAAGAGAGCAAAGAGAGAGAGATAGAGAGGGTGTTTGAACAATCATTACTTTGAACACTCTGTCTCTCAATTCTGCAAACATGTGAACCTGTGGAGGCCTAGTGGCTAAGCTAGCCGTGAGGCTGGCTATGACAGTCATTTGAGAGGAGCTGAAGGGAATCTACACAGTATGTCTTGAGTACATTGTAACTATGTGAGATTTTGGTTTGTGTAGCCTGTATTCATTCTCCAGATGGACAAGATGTAATATCCTGAAGAGCATAGCTCTATTTTTGTATTGTAACTGGTTTTGTTACTGAATAATACAAGTGAGCTGAATGTTTTGGAGGTGGGGTTTTTACCTGAAAAGGTTTTCCCCACGTATATTTGTGTGTCATCATGTTTGTCTTTCATTTTTATCTGTTTGTGTTGAATCTATCTATTGTTTTGCATTTACTTTCCTCAGTAGGATCAGTGGGGGATCATCTGTGCTTGCTTTCACTTTATGGCATAGCTTTTTGTGTCTTTGTTGTGATTTTAAATTGAAATCACTAAGGCACTGTTGTCTTAGATGCTAATCTTGATGATAGAACCGAATCCTTATCCCCAACACTGATTGTCGCAAATATTTATGGATGTTAAATATATCCCACGCTCCCTTTGGGTTGCTTCATTTTTTTGCTTCGCTTCTGACTGCTCCCGATATTTTTGAAGTCCTCTGGCCACCCTTTCCAAAAACTCGGCTTGTTGCTTCCACGTGTCATCCAATTGCTCACCGAAGAGGAGCTTCCCTTCCCTTCTCCTTTGGGTGCCAACAACATGCCACGTGACCCCCCCTCCCCCCCCCAAGTACACTTTGAAGCGGGCCCCATAGTGGTGTCGATATTTTGAAGGCTCCTCCATGCATCCTCAAAATGGGCATTCATTCACGAGAAATAAGGAATGAAGTTTAGGCCCTGACTGCATGCCATGCATCCTAAGTAACTCTATAGGATTGTGACATGTGCTTGCTCGATCTTTAGCTATTTTTTAACATTGGGACCACCGCCATCATTCACGGGGAACACAACTGGCTCGCGAGTGACTATGTTCATGCTTCAGAATCTTTTTGTTGCAATGGATGTAATGAGTCATTGCTATGAAAATCATTACCCATGATCAAGAATTTTTTCTATTACAGGCTTTCAAGTGGTGGAAACCTTTGACTATATATACTACTTCTTTCAGCCTAGATCTAGTTCATAATACCTACAGAAAAATTAGAAAGACACTAGGCCATTTTTTTTGTTACATAATTGTAAAGACTCATAGACTGTGCCCTTGTAATTTGGCCTCTCTGTTTCTTAACTATTTGAAAAGCATTATATTGCATTGTTACTGAATAACTTGTTTGTAACTTCAAGTATTTGAATGGAATGTTGATTTAGGACCATGTCTCTGACTCTTTCTTTTTAGGAAATCTCTATTCAAATTATTTCATGAAATGAAATGAATTATTTAGGTCTCTCTCTTTGATGTTTGTTATTTCGAGACATAGCAAATTGTTGAACCGGCCCTTAAATTGCATCCAAAAGATAGATTTATCGTGCCTTACATCTAAACCTTGGTGCATCGCCCTAGTTAGATCTTTATTTTTATATTTCCTTCCTTTTCCCACTCAAAACCCCAGTTATAGAAGAAGTCGACTTCTTTAAAATCCAGAGGTTACTCTATTTAGCGCAATAGGTCCCCCCTTTAACTGAGTTTCCCATAAAGGTTATTAAATTTGTCAACACTGACATAGGACAATTAAATTATATTTTCTTGAGTTTATAATGTATAGATTTCTTACTTGGTTGGACAACTTGTTGAGGTAATCTTTGAGGAGGAGGACCTATGATGATCCTATCATCCGTGTGAAGGATTTATTCATTATGAAGTAGGACACTTGTTTCCTTAGAAGATGTGGAGGAAGGATGATCTAGATATCCTACTCCTTTAGTATCTTCAATTGGGATTTGTTCTAACAACTTGTGAATTTCATGTTCATTTGTTGTGTCACATCCTTTCTTAGATAAGATATTAAATCATTAGTCATGAGTCTCTTCTACATTGATGGGTGTGTTGGTGAATTTATTAGTGTAGGATGGATGAGTATGCACTTGGTTAGAGATACTAGATTCACTCATAGTTGGAGTTCTAGGCTTGGTTTATGATTTAATCTTAGCATGTAAAAGACCAAACATCTCTAGTGGTGGAATAATAGGAGGTGTTGGTTGTTGCATGGAGGGATAAAATGATTCATTTTTCTCAAGGTTTTCAAGGAAATTACTTAAGAATTCATGCATGATATTATCATCTTCACCTGATATGTCAACTTCATGAGGAAATTCATTAGGGGTTGATTGAGCATGATTAGGTTCTATTGCATTAGGATCATTACCAAACACACAACTTGAGATATCAACCAAAGATGTTAAGTTCTTCCATATATTACCAATACACATGTCCATTATGCAAGAATGCATTGAAATGCAAAAAAAAAATAGATTTGAAGCAAGATAATTTTCTAATTATACTATGCAAAAACTTGAAAATGATGTCTTTTTTAAATACAATTTTGAATTCAAATAATGCATCTATTTTGACAAATTAACCTTAATATGAACAATTTCAGAAAATAGAAATTCTAGAAACTGAAATAGCAAATTGAATGTAGGAATACAGAATGCAAAAATATAGAAAAATCCTTGATCAGGGACTCATTCGCCCATGGATGAATGGGTCTTGCTTCATGGTTTTTAAAATTAATTTACATATTTTTGAGTTTATTTTTATGCTTTCAGATTCTAAGTGCAAACAGGTGCTTACAACTTCATATTTGTGGAAAATCAAATCTAAATGCAAGTACAAAATGATGGTAAATGACAAGAAAAAATACCTAATTTTAGATGTAATTTTGATTCAATTTTCTAATGTAAATGACTGATCATGTAACATATGCAAAATGACTAAGATTTTTGATATTTTTAGATTTTAAAGAATGCAAAAATAAAAACCTAAAACCCTAAATGATATGCAAACTTTAATACAAGTTAATAACCCTAAATGAGATGCAATTCAATGCAATGCAATGCAAAGTAATGAAAATCCTATATCTAGGGTTGAAATGGACTCTAAAATCAAAAATTTATGATTAGACAATCAAAATATTGATAAATCCAAAAGATCAAGAAGAATATCTACCACTCCTCCCTTTACACAAAATTCCTTTGGGGCTTTACCATCTGTTGGAGAGAAAAGAAAACCTACTACTAGTCCTCTTATAAGGGATAAATTATGTCTAGTAGTGCATTCCACTAGGGAAGAGGAGAAGAAGACTACCACCACATCACCCCTATTGCCCCTACAAGAAGGAGATTCAAGAAAAAAGGCTACAAGGGAGAAGAGTATAGGAATTAATATTGTTGATGAAGAAGAGGAAATGGAAGAAGAAGGACCAAAATTGGTCTAGAGAGGAAGGAAAGAGACTTCACAAGGTGAAGCTAGCACAAAAATAAGAAGAGTTGGCATAGTAGATATAGATAGTGAAGAAGAAATGGAGAAAGAGAAAGAGGCATTCAAGATTCATATGAGAGAAAATGAGAAGGAAGACGAAAATGCTTCTATGAAGAAGAAAAAGGAGAAAGACACAAGTCAAAAGAAGAAGTCTTCGGTGAAGGTTAAGAAGAAGAAACAATAGGAAAGGCCTTATTCCCCAATGAAGTTAGAGGCACTATTTAACAGTATTGTGCAAAATGATATGTTGAAGGAAACTATAGAGTTGTATAAGGAATAACATGAGGTATAAAAGGCTACCATCATTGATTCCATAATCAAGTATATCATTGTACTTGAAGATGACATGAAGAATATCAGGGAGGATATTTTTGATGATGTATGGGGCATCTTGTTGAAAGGAAGGGAAGAAGTTTTAATGGAACATTAAAGGTTAAAAGATGAAGCCTTGAATAGAGTTGGTGCTCCACTAACCAAAGAAGATAGAGCTACCTTGGCCATAATATATAGAAAGGATTTGAGAAAAAAATAGAGTGCTACCACTCTTATGGGTAAGGACAAAGATTACCTTAAAAGGATCTAGAAAGAGTGAAATAATAAAGCTGAGGAGATTGTTCAAAAGCTAGGACTGCTTCCGGTGATTAAAGAATAGGTGAATGATGAGCCCAATGCAAAAGAAGTACACATTGATGATGCTCAACATGAGCATGATATGAATGAAGAAGTTGCAATAGATAAAACCCCTCTGAAAGTGGAGGATATGATAAAAGAAAATGAATATTGCAAAGGAAAATCCTCTAATACAGAATGTTGAAGTCCCTCCTCTAGTAAACATGGATAATATTGTAGAGGAAGAGAAATCTAATAGGGTTGATGATAAAAATCTTCTTGTGAATCATGAAGAAGAAAAATTTCATGATAGAGAAAAGGTTGTTGATGAGAGAGGTAAAGAGAATGGTGAGGAAGAAGAAGAGCATGAAGAGAAGGAAGAAGAGAATAAAGAAGAGTAATAAAAAAAAGACAAGGATGCATCTGGACATGCTGAAAATGATGAAACAACTAACTTCAGGAAGACTATAGAAGAAAAATATAAGGTTGTGGAGATGACAAAGTCTCTTGGTGAATCTTTTGGCTCCTTTGGAGATTCTCTAAGTAATTTATTAAGCATTCAACCTAGTTTCCAACCTATTATCCCCTCTCAGTTGTTGTAGCTATCACTGAATCAAGGTAATGTTGATTTTAACAAGATATCTCCTATCCAAAAGCTATAGTTAGGAGACTTGTTCCATACATCCGCAAGAAACGAGATAATTGAAAACCATCAAAAGAGTAAATAAATAATGGATGAGGTAGTCAAATTGTTTCAAGAGATCATACCCAAATCACATGTGGATACCACTCTCCGATATGGAAAATTTTAATCTTTTAATTGATTCATTCAAATCTTATGCATCCAAAATTTAGGAAGAAGTAGAGAAGGAAGTGGAAAAGAGATTGAGTGATAAGAGAATGATGGAGATGACAAAGAAATGTGTTGGTACACACAAGAAATTTTTTGAATTATTGAAAGATGTTGAAAGTAGTGTAGATGAAGTGAAGGCACTACTCCAATATGGCATGAAGTCACCTGGAGCCACAAAAAACATAATGAAGGAGATGGACTCTATTGAGTCACATATTAATTCCACCTCCAGTGCATATGACTCAACTACTGATCTCACTAATGTTAGAAGTAAAATTGAAGACCTTCATAAGAAATTTTTTGAACTTCAAGCACAAAAAGAACATATCATACTATAGTTTAGAGATGTAAGGGATCTAGTCAATCACAAATTATTGTTGGTTTCTAAGGTACTTCTTAGTTCAGACAAGGAAAAGGGGATGAATCTGGTACCTGCTTCACCATAAAAAGGAGAAGAGATTTTTTTGGACTTTGAAACTTAGATCACACTACTTGCAAAGGTAAAATAAGAATGGGAAGATGGTAGGATAGCCTAGGAAGCTTAATTGAAGAATTTTCAAGCATCAACCACCTCTGGTTGACTCATCTTTCATATGTTTATGCATTTTTCTGCTTAGATTCTTTGTACATATGCAGACATATAGAGTTGTATTTAAATATCTTTTTTCTCTAGTACATGACTCAAGGGGAGTCAATTATTTTCACAACTATGTTTATATGGCTACATCATTTAGGGGTAGTTTCGGTAATGGATAAGAACAATTTATATAGGTACCCTTTTCCTTGGATATCAAAATTTTCCTTAACATTCTTTTGAGGTGTTGAAGAAGTCATTTGTGCAAGGAGATTTTGTTTGAAAAGTTTAGTGGTGTAAAAATCTGACTAAGCATCAGAACTGCCAGTTCAAGGTTACACTGTATCAGTTTTTAGGTCTACACCACTCCATAAAGGAATATTTTTCTCTATGCTTCTAACTTATTTTTTGTGTTTTCTAGAAGAATCTAAATCCAATATTTTATCTTGCTTGGCAAAGTATTTTGGGATATATGAATGATAGAGTCTGGTCTAGAATTACATATTCATTTATTATATAGTGTGTCGGCATGGGAGATTTTGCACTCCTCTGCAGATGATTCTTTGATGTGATGTAGAAGATAAGTTTCCATATGTTATTTGAGCATGAATTCTAGATGGTATTGTGTTTTGAGGTCCACGTGTTGTGAATTGGATGAATAGTTGAAGGGTTTTGGTTTAGGTCTTATGTGTACTGACCTAAAACATTCGATGAGTATGCAAAAGGTTGATATGTGTTGCACTTTTATATGGGATCTATTTTAGGTCTATCTTGAAATATCTTAAGGAGTTTTGAATTTTGAATTTTGGAACAAAGTTTGGTTGAAAGTTTTTGGGGTTGACAAGTTGAATTTTTTATATTACATCCAATTAGGCCAACCTAATTGATGTTACACTTAATGCAAGTATATATGAAGGATTCATTTCGGTGTTTAAGGCATGATGATAAGTATTGTGTGTGACCTACATGAGTTTGATGTGAATTTTATTAGAGTTTTGTGGATTGAGTTGCAAAGTGTGTGAATGCAGACCAAAGTAGAGCATTGATCCAGATTAGTGAAAAGATTGATATTGTACTTCATTGGAGTTGTCATCCTATATATTGTAGATTTAATTCGTAATAGTTCAAAATAGGCTATAAGACACCCCTCTTTCTTCTATATTTTTCTCTATGGATAGTGAGTCCACTTGCATTGAGCACTTCTATAATATACTATAACTAGCTATAATATATTGTGAACTAACCCTCACCGCGGTTTTTCCCATTTTGGGTTTTCCACATAAAAATCCTAGTGTTCATGTGTTGTGTGGTCTTGTGGATGTTTCATTCTTTTTTTCCGTATAACAGTTAAATATGCTTAGTTAGTTGGATGGCTAATGTTTAAATTTTTTAATAGAATATTGATTCACCCCCCTCTTATTATTTTGGGTGTTCAACATGCACAGTACAACCTTTCTTGAGCTTAGAGCATGTGGAATGCAACAGAAAGTCAACCCCTATATCTAGATAAAGGGGTCCAAGTAGCAAATTGGTCCTTAACCTTTTTATATTCTCCTCAACCATGGAGATTAAAATATATGTACGTATATGTTGGTTATCTTCTGCATTGGAGGTGTTGAGGATCTACAAACCTATTTGCTTGCTATAATTTTTGAGATTCTAAGAGTACTCTGATCTTTCTAGAGATAGGTTGGTGGCATAGGCATGAATTTTTAGCAATATAAAATTTCATATTTGCATGTATTTTTAGAGTTATTTTTGTCATACAAACATATTTGAGTGTCATATTCAAAGTTTAAAAAAAATAAAAAATAAAAAATAAAAAAGAATGAGCTATTGTCTAATTCCTCTTGAAGTCATTTATTAGGGATTCCTATATTCAACTCAGTTGTATTTATAAGGTGTTAATTTTTTTCCTATATTATCCTCTCCTCTGCAACAAAATGTTGATCTAAGTGACAAGAAATAGGACAAAATAACATCCATTTCTTTCTCACAAAATGGTAGGAATTTCTCCAAAATTTCTTCCTCTAGATTCTGAGCTGCTACATGGAAATAATTATTTTGCATGGAAGACCAAACTTAAAAATCAACTTGAGTTTGAGGAATTTTGGAATGTGGTCAATGGCACCACAACTCAACATCCAAGTGATGCTGATGAGAAAAAGAAATTTCATCAAGTCAATAGGAAGTCTAAATTGATCATCATGTTCAATGTGTCTCATAAAGCTCAACCCTTTATCTGAGACTCGTCCATAGAAAAAGATGCATGGGACAAGCTATAGATGGTGTATGAGGTGAATAATCATGAACACTAGGAAATAGGGTGCTCCACCTTATAGGAGATGGAAAAAAAGAAATGGGGATGGGTACCTTCCTCCTATTTCACTCTAGTTCATTCAAGGAAACCCTAGCGATCTCAACCTAATAATGCAATTAGGAAAATAGATTGCTACAAGGTCTCCTTCAGTGTGATAAAAAGGGTGGTTCACCACTAAGAAAATTCTTGGAAAGAAGGAAATGAATTCAATATGCAAATCTAGCTATGTGTCCTAGGAAATGAAACTTGTAATCAGAATAGAAAATTGAGAATGAATAGAGGTGCACCTGGTAGACTAGAGAGCTCAAAACAAGGTCTACAACCTTGGAATTTTTACTTTTTATGTGAACTGGGACTCATACGACAAACTAGGTGATTTAGTCCCAGTTTAGGGTTTTTAGCTAAAGTTGGAATCTAAAACTGGAAAACCAAGATCTACAAAAAATTGTTTAATAGTGGTATAATGGGACTCATACACCCAAGGTGGTGATTTATTCCTAGTATTAGGGTTTTTCCAAAAATATGGTATCCTTGAGTGATCTTTTGTATCTTCTCTCTTGTTTGATCTCTGAATTTGAAAGTCTGAATTATAATGAGTTGTAGGTGATTTTTTGTGAAGATGACAACTTCTTGACAACTTTGATAACTTTTTTCAATCTTACAACTTTGTCTTCAAAGGATCTTCAAGTCTCACAACACCTAGATCTGCAATCACACATGAAGAGGAGAAAATGTTGTTGTGCTAGGGAAGAATAGGGGTTTGTCTTGGTCAAACCCTATTTTGGTAATCAAACCTTGAAATGAAATCAAATAGAATGAAGGAATGATGATTGAACAATATGCAATATTGCAACTCACCAAACCCTTGAGATAAAGGTTGAAATCTTGTATGAAATGGATAGCATGAATGTAGATTTTGACTCTTGATAGTTGATATGAGATAATGTCTTTGAATGCTTGCTCGAATCATGAAAAACCTACATCACAAATGTTATCTCAAATAACACACATGATGCATGATGACTTTGACATGATGCTTGAATCTTGAATTGATGCTCCAAATGCTTGATAATCAGATCTTGAATGCTCTTGAATACTATTGAATTGCTCTTGATAATAAATTTACTATAATGCTTAAATACTTGAAAGCTTAGGAGAAAATATGTGAAATAACCTTGTATTTATACTTTTTTATTTCAAATTTCCTAAAATTACAACACTACAAAGTCGCCATCAAATCTAGGAGAATAAAATCCTACCAAGAGTTGAATTCAAAATAGTTCCAAGTTAAATCAAGAATCATACACCAATTGGAGTGTATGAGTCCCAGTGTCCTAAGCTTGGGACACAAATTTCAATAAATTTTAAGTTCTATGCCATATTCAGGATCAGGCCCCAAGACTTAGGTGGGACCCATATGCCCAAGGTGGCGTATGAGTCCTAGATCACTAAATTTGGAACACACAACCCAAAAACATGAATTATGATTGGTCATTTAATAAATGTCAAGATTATCTTTAGAAAAATACATTAAATAAGGATTGTGGATGAAAAATAGAACCAAATAAGGCATAAAGAAGCCCAATTTTAGTAGGGAGTGCCCAAACAAGTGTGAAAATGTAGAGGGATACATTTTTCTACACTACAAATTAGAATCAGGTCCTAAATTTATAGATTTAGCTACATAGCTTGAATATGAAGAATGGAGAACATTTAGAATCCTTCCTCAAAAGGATTGTTGAGTTGATAGCTTCACTAAAAGAATTGGGAGAAACTGTTGAAGATGTAGTTCTAGTGCCTATTTTCTATGATAACTACCTTCCAAATACAAAGTATTTGTTATAAATTTGAATGTCACATAACAAACACCCACTTTTGAGAAGCTTGTGAACCTACTTCAAAAAAAAGAATATATAATCCAAGATCATGGTGAGGATGATCATGCAATGATCACACGTCATAAACAAAAGAAACCGCATCCAAAAAACTCATTTCAAAGTGACAATAAATATGGGAGAAGAATACCAAACAAACACATGGTAATGTTGTTGAAGATGAAGACTCTCCAGAAGAGGAATACATGTTTTCAGCCCACGTTTCTGAAGATAGTTCACAATCAACCTTAATTTGGTATGTGGACTCTGGTACTACAAACCACATGAGTGGACAGAAGGAGTGGTTTTTCACATTGAAACCCCATCATGGTAAAGTCTCTCTTGGAGATGATACCACCTATGACATCTAGGGTATTGGTGATATATCATTATATTTTGGCATTCATTGTTGCAGACTCACTAAAGTTTTGTATGTTCCAAGACAAAAAAAAAATCTTATCTATTAGTCAATTTCTTGATCATAATCTAAGGATTGAATTTAATAAAAACTAGGATAAAAAGGTATGTCTCATTCTAGATAAGTCTAAAAGTGTAAATATTGTTCAAGTGCTGCAAAATTTGGAAAAATGTTTAGGCTTGATACAAATAATCAAGCGATGGTGACTAAGGATAGTGATCTCAATATGTTATGGCATCATAGATTTACTAATTTAAGCACTAGTTACTTGCTTACCCTTAGAAAGAAAAGCATGGCCAAAGGGCTTCCCTTACTTGAGAAGTCAGGTGCTATTTGTTCTAGTTGTATTGATAGAAAACAACATAGATCACCCTTCGATCCTAGTGAGAATCGTGCAAGACAACCTTTGTAGCTAGTGTATACTGATTTGTGTGGGCACATGGCACCTAGTCACAATGGTTATAGGTATTTTCAACTTTTTGTTGATTATCACACCAAGAAAATGTTGATATATTTCTTGTAGAGTAAATATGAAGCCTTTCTCTACTTCGAAGAGTTTCACACTCTTGTGGAAAAATATATGAATCATCATATTCGTGTCCTCTTCTCAAATTGAGGGGGGAATACACTAGCATTGAATTCTCCACCTATTTGAAGGAAAATGGAATTCGACGTCAAGTAACTACAACATACACACCACAAAAAAATGGAGTTATTGAATGATGAATCATATCATCATGGAGATGGTTTGTAGAATGTTGAAAGATTCTCACTTGGGACATGCATATTGGGATGAAGCTATGCATACAATGGTTTATCTTCTGAATCATGCACCAACCAAAGCAGTTGATGGAATCACACCATAAGAGGCTTGGACAAGAGTAAATCCATCTATTTCTCATCTTCATTTATTTTTTTGCACAACATACTTACACATTCCTAAGAAAAAAAGAAAGAATATTGATGAAAAATACATGAAATGTGTTCTTCTTGGTTATAGTAGTGAGTCTTAGGCATATCATCTTATAGATCCTACCATAGAGAAGATATACATCAGTAGAGATGTAATTTTTGATGAGAAGATTGATTTAAGTTTGCTTTCAACATCATCACTTGATCCATATGGTCCTATTTTCAACATGGATGGGAAAGATAATGAGGATGTTGAGAATCACACTAACCAAAAACCTATGACAAGACCTTTGCCTAAGTATTTTATTAGTACCATTTTTGATGCAAAGTTAGATGGAGTACCAAACACTTCCACTTCAGGACCAAGGACTCATAGCATGGCTCATAATGAGGTAAATCTAGAACTAATGAGTTCAATTGTTTATAATTTTGAACCATCTAATGTTCAGGAAGCACTATGAAGAGTGCCAATCCCTCATGAAAGACAAAACTTGGGAGCTTGTTGATATAACACCTGGTAAGAAAGACATTGGATGTAAATGGATATTCAAAACTAAATATAAGGTAGATGTTAGTATAGATTTAAGTATAAGGCTAGACTTGTATCTAAGGGATATGCTTAGAAAGAAGGGATTGATTATGATGAAATATTCACTCCTACATCAGAAATTAAAACCATTAGAATGAGTTTTTATTTAGCTACACAATCTGGATGGAAACTATATCAAATGGATGTAAAAAGTGCATTTCTCAATGAAGACCTTAAGGAGGAGGTTTGTATGACCCAACGAGAGGGATACGTTGCACCAGACAAAGAAAAAAAGGTATGCAAACTTGTTAAGTCCCTATAGGGTCTCAAACAAGCTCCAAGAGCTTGGTATATTAAAATTGATGAACATTTTGCTAAAACATGGTTTTACTAGGCATCTATATGATCCAAATCTCTACCTCAAGGAATAAGGGGGCATATTATTATTATTAATTTATATGTTGATGGCTTAGTTATCACAAGTAGTTCATAATCAATAGTTGAGACAACCAAAAATGATCTCAAGAAGGCATTTGATATGACAAATTATCTCGAGGTATTGCACTATTGTCTAGGCTTAGAGGTATGGAAAACTAATCACCATATTTTTGTATCTCAAATAAAATATGCCAAGACATTTCTCAAGAAATTCAAAATGATGGATTCCAAACCCATTTCGACTCCACCTATGGAATAAGGTTTGTAGTTGTTGGTTATTTCTCAAGAACCAAGTTGGTCTTCTAGGAAGCCTATGGACTTTTCCATTTTCAATTCTCAGCAACCAGAAGGGATGGCCAATGAATGAGTGAAAGTAATAATGCATTCCTCTTGCACTTTGGGCTCTACAAAACCCAAGAGGGTGATCCAATAATGTATTTTAAAGACCTTTACACCTAATGACCAAATACATTGTAAATAACAGATAAATTCTCATATAATAGCTCAAAAAATGGAATTTATCAAAGAAGTTGGCTGCTACTTAACAACAATCAACATTCAGAGAATGAGAATGAAGAAACTTAACACAAAATGATAACAATTATAATCCATTTAAAAGAGTTTGTTTATAAAATTGATTTATTGTTGAATTGATCAATAAAATGCATTATGAATACTCACTTAGATCAATTCCCTATCCTAGGAATCGAAGCAATCTTAAAACCTCTACAATTTGACAATAATTCAATACATGGCACCATAAAGCTTTGACAATACTGCATTATAGTATCACATTCATTTTACTCTCAACCATAACTTCTTACTAATATCCTAGCACTCAATTCAAATGAATCTATAGCTTTATTCAAGCATTTTCAAAAATTCTTTGAATTAAAAGAAAGAAAAAAACTACACATCCACTAGAAATAAATGAATCCAAATAACATAATCCTTGATCATATTATTCATAATTCATGGAATAAGTAAAATAGGAGAGAAATGGTCTTGAATTTGAACCATTTTTTATTCAAATGCTAGTATTGCTATCAAAATTACATATGAATGTTTGACAGACTCAAGACCTATGACAAAACTCAAAAATGTTTTTGTATTCTCTTTAAAAAATTATTTGTGATCAATTAGAAGACAACAAACCCGTACTTTTGGCCTTGAATTCCCTCTTATATAAATGAAGGAGAAAAACAAACTTCCAACCAGAAAGTACACGTCCCTTTTCTATTGGACTATTACAAAATACATTCCTCTTGCAGTTATATTTTCATTCTCAAATGGAGGGAAATGTTACATGAGACAAAAAAATATTTCCATTTTTCGTTGAAGATTAGGTACCACCTTCCAAAAGGCATCTTTAAGCTGATGTAGCAATATCCACGTGCTGCAAAATTGTGTCTGCGTACCAAGCACAAAATGAAATAAAATCATAAAGTAAAGAAGGAAAAAGAGACAAAAGACTTATCCACGTCTATAACCTTGTCATCAATTTCAAATTGGAGAGAAGACAATATTTTATCCATACTTTAGAAAAATCCTAATCTATACTAGTTGTAGGCTATGCATTGTAATTCTCCCATCTGTTACTCACCATAGTTACAGACTCACCAGGCCAAAATTGTAATGCCACCTGCTAGTAGTAGCTCAATCCTCAAGAACATCCAAATACTTATCCTTCTAGGCATAGAATTCCTCTTCTTTAGGCCAATTAAATTTTATAATTTCAATAGCCTTTGTTCTATAATGAGCGTACTTGGTCCCCACCTAGTTTTCTTCTTTGTCAAATTCTTCCAGAACAACCCTTGCATGAGTGAGCATATCCGTGTTCTTTTTCAACATGTTCATATCATTTCCTTGACAAATTAAATTTTATTACTTTGCAATCACCTCATTTGGTTCCTTCCTCCAATCTTATAGGGTTTTAATATTGCCATAATCTTTCAATATGGAGGGAAGAAGACAATGATTCATCTCATGAAAATTCTGGACCAGCTCCCTTTCCTCTACCTCCAAAGGCTCTATTTTTCCTTTGAATTCCTAAATTCCATTTACAGTTGTGATGGTTGGCTTGATCTTATCACATGCATTAACATCATGCTTGGCTCCCACAATCATCATTCTCAAGTCTTGTAGTCTTGGGATCCATATCTCCATAAGAGGAATTTCTACCTCCTTGTCAACATCAAATTTGTTTATTACACTTACCATTGAGGAGTCATTAGCATGAATGATAATTAATTTGTTATTAACTCCCCTATTCACATGTTCTAAGACTATAGTGACAATTTTCATATTTCTAACAAATATTTTTCGATCATGTTTGTCACATTTTTCTTTATACTCCTTTAGTTGTTTAAGGAGTTCTTCCTTGTTGACACCTTCCTATTGTACACTTGATGTACTTGGCTCCTCCACTGAAATAAGAAGACTTCCCATATTGTAGGGAACAATTTCCCATGAAGAACGTGTTGAAGGTGTAGAAACAACAAGTGTTGGCTCTTGTGAAGTAAAAGGTGAGACAGTATCAGTTTCTCTTGGCTATCCTAACTGCAAATTTTATATTTTCTCCTTCAAAAATGCTAATTCAGTATGTAAATGCATAGTGTGTTGTTGATTTTTCCCATAATCAACCAATAAATCATTGTACTTCTTTTTGAATTTCTCTTTGTCAGAAGTCACTGATTCCAATTGCTTTTGTGAATTAAGCAATGTTAAATGACATGGTGGAAGCCTCAATAGTTGATGTATCAGATACTCTCTTTATTATCAAGCCTCCCCTATAATCTGAAGTAGGCTCTGTAATGTCAGGCTTCTTGGTGTTGGGGGCTAAGGCCCATATGGCCACTGTATCCCACTACTCGCTAAATGTAGATCCTTGCAGTGCTATGGTAGCTTCCTCCTTAGAATTATAAAGAGGTATGTCACATATTTTCACTATATAAAAGGAAATCATAGAAGCTAAGGCCCATTCTGGCAATAGCAAAACACCACTCTTCCTCACTAGCTCTTTGCCTTCATATGCAGTCATTCCTTGAAACTTTTCTTTCATTTTTTTATTACCTGTGCTTGAAAGGTTGCATCAGGTAACTCTAGATGGAGGCTTCTTTGCAATGCAAAATTATTTTAAAATTCATCCTTTTTAGCTCTCCAATAAATCTCCATGAAAGCTTTGGACTTTACAAAAGAATCATCATCAAGGAATTTTGTACATGCTTCAATCCTAACATCATCAATATTATTTATTTCAGTAAGGTTATCTTTTCTCAACCTTAGACCTAGATTTTTTGGCACTATTTCTCTTGGTGGAGAAGGCATTCCCCATTGCATCTCTTCTTTTAATAACTAGATTTCATCATCAAAATCATCATCATAGTCCACCAGACCACTAGATTCAACCATTTGTTTCTTTTGAGGTGGCTGCCTAGATGATGATGCTTATGTTGATGGTGAGTCAATGTCAATAATTTTGGGTCCCATTAACCTAGGGGGAGATGGTGGTGGCATATGTGGCACTAGTGAACGTTTACTTTGCTCCTCTTGTTGAGAAGAGGCGGCAGTTGTATCCTTTCCCTTTTCTTTATTCTTTCTCCTTCTAAAAATAATTATGTTATGTTCCTTGGGAGGTTGGTTTGATAGCCTTTCCTCCATAACAGGGATCTCTCCACCTTGTTCTTCCTCAACAAGATCTTTCCCCTTTTTCTGAATAATTCTCTCCCCTTTTAGGTGACCAACCATTGTCCCAAAATTCTAAAATATATGCTCCATTCTTTGCATCTCATTGGGAATTTCAGCAAGAGCTACAAATTGAGGGTCCTTGGATTGCAACTCTCTCCAACTTGTTGAATGCAATCAATTTCATTTTCCTCTCTTTTTTCTAGACATAAAAAATATTCCTTATAACATATTCAAGAAAATAGAAGTTGTGAGTGAACTTAGAATTTCTATTTTTCATCTTTAACCAGGCGATCCATCCTTCAGGGTTATGGTTCCTTTCTCCTTCTCTCCTCATATTTAGAGGCTTAATTATGCCATTTATTTTATTCCATCGACCCTTTATCATCACAAAATCTGAAAAAAGGTATATGAAGGGAAAATGGTTCCCTTTCCCCAATCCTTCAAGTGGTTGTTTTCCACATCACCTAGTTGCCACATTACTTCTAGCTATCCAATTATTTTTGGTACATCCTTGGGAAACATGTGGGGTGAGATAGTTTTACCATATACTCTCAAGATTGTATAGGTCCAATATAGGGGATAATTTCTCCCCAATTGTGATCAACCCCTGATTCAGGGCTCCTATCCTTGGGCCTCATGAAGCCATGCAAGGCACTAGGGATCCTTGGTATCTTCACAATTAGGACTCTCCTCACCTTGGAGGAAAATAAATTCTCAAATATCACATAAGCAAACTTCATGTCATCCTTGTCTAGGAAAATGGTCCAACATTGAATGAGCAGCTCCAAATCACCTTCCTTCCTTTCCAATGACATATACTTTCCAAAATAAGTCTAACCTTTGAAAAGAATCATGTGCATAAACAAGGAATACCAAGAGAATTTGACCCCACCTTCTCCTTTCTTCAAGTTCACCAAACCCTTATGAATTCTTTCTACTAGGTACCCTCCATAATCATATATGGTGTAGTATGTGGGGTGTTGGATATGTACTACCATGTACATCCAAGCCATGGGCATACCTATGACTGGGTCATAACCAATTATTTGGTAGGTGGTGTAGAAAGTCCTTTGAAAATAGGACACAAAATAGTTCATTGGGTTGGGATCTTTGTCTAATGAACCTAGGACAACCCATCGGCCATCAATAGATGCCAAATAGTTGGGAAATAAGTGGGATTTGATTCAGTATCTAACCTTTTCATACTCTTCCCTAAGAGTTTTCTCATCAATTGGAACCATGTCTTCACTCCACTCTGAGGTTGAATATTTCAATAATTTCTTGTTTGGTTACCTTGACCATATCAATTCCATCAAAATTCCTCACAATCCTCATGATTGGATCATAGTTAGTAGCCACAACCTTTAGAAAATCTACATCCATATAGACATTGGGTACAATTAATTTTCCTAAGTCTAAATTCCAAGGGTTTCCCACAAGAGTTCCACAGTTTCTAATGTTGAACCAGCCACAAAATAATTTCCATCTAGTGGAAGGAAATGTAGCATCCCTAATTGCACTTAATTTGTCAACCAGGCCTTCTATAACTTGTTAACAATGAAAAAGAAATTGACCCTTGGGTTTTTTTGAGGCGGAAGGATTCAACTGATTGGTTATGTCCTAGACTATGGGTTTGAGAAATATTTTTGAGCCATAGGCTTCTCCCTTAGATGAGGACACTTTTACTTTTCATGTCATACCTCTAGGTTTTATGTAGGTTAGGGGTTTCTTCAACAAAACAAGGCTTTATAGTTTGTGTATGGTCTAACAATCAGGAAATTACAATTTGACAGCAATTACATTTGGATTAAACATCAAACCTTAAAAGAAATGATGAAAACTGGGAAACCCAAGGACAAAATTAAAGCACAATAATAAACTAGCAAGTTTTGAGTAATTTGAGAAACAAGATAGCCTTTTAACTTATTTGTTTAATAGTTGCTTGAAAACCCTAGCTTTGTCATCGAGCAGGCTTGAAAATCCTAGCATGATCTTCAATGCATCGAATACTTTGAACAATCTTCAATTATACTTTAAAGAAAATTTTATATCTTTAAAGCTCTTAATTATGTAGCTCCACATCTTCTTTGCCATTATAGTTCGCTTGTGCAAACCAAAACAACTCATTTGGCCTTCAAACTCAATTTTAAACATTGACTGTTGATTGTAGAATGAGATGGCCAGATAGACGACTCAAACTCAATCAACAGATTTTGAAAAAGTTGACTATAGTCCTCAATCATTCTCAACCAATCAGAAACAAGTTGTGTGGACCCAAGATCCAAGTCATTTGTGGGCTGCACCATCTTTACCATCATTGGTAAAATCCATGTGCTAGCTTCCCTACTTCCCCATTGGTCTTAACCCATGTGCAACTTTCAGCAGTGGGGAGGCGAGGAAGAGCTCAGATTAGATCTTGAACCTTCAACATATGTGTTCTTTTACACAAGACTTCTTTCCCATGCACATAACCTTCAACTACAATCGACAGCCAAGACTATAAGATCTCATTTTCTTTTAAAACACATGCCTCATATTCCCTTTAGTAACATGGGCTTTAATACCTTCACCCTTCTGCTGAAATATTTCGTTAATATTTCACCCTTTGTAATGTTCTTTCAACTACTCCAATCTCTCCACCTTGCACTCTCCCGCTTCCCCATTGAGAGATGAGAGATAAATATGGGTCCCCCATGGGATGGCAAGGAGCAATCGAGATTCAACCACTAAAACTTATCTCGATTGTCAATCTCAATAGACAAAATATTCGCTACCTTTAAAACTTAGTGGGTCTCACTAACAAAGGGATAGATGTCCTCAACCCGCTAGCGCATTGCCTTATTTTAATGCATATTAAAATCAGAAAGGGTGGTAGGGAACAACCTAGATGTAGCCACCTGATCCCATCTCCACCATTGATTTGTATCAAATATGTCATCTGCCTACTTTGAAAGACATCAGACACGCCACTGTAGAAGGACATGTGGCACTCGCCTGCCAACCCATGAGATTATTTTAATAGGAAATAAAACTGAGAAGGGGAACGAGGAGTGGTCAATATTTGATCATGGTGATCCAATGACCTACATAAGACTATTAATTTTGTACATGCACATGTTAGTTCTTAAAACAGGGCCACTGCTAGGTGAATGAAGGGTGTGGACATAAGACTAAGGATGAGACTTTAGTCAAATGATAAAATTATTAAAGCTTGAACCTAGTACCTAGGAGAATTGTTATCTCATAGAATTTCACCCTAGCTAAGTTACAGAACTTAGCATTCTAGAGTAACATGGAAACACTCAAAGGTTTTTGTGCTAACTTGTAAGATAGAGTGAATCTCTAGAGAAGGCCAACTTTCTAACTAGTTATCACCTAAACTTCAGATTTTTGAGGAAAAGGGAGAAGGATAACTCAAAAAGAAAAATAAAAACTAAAAGGTAAACATGAAGTGATACACCAATTTTAAAAGGATAATGAAACTCAAAAACTTTAACACTTGGCTCTAACTAGCAGAAATATAGTTTGCACAACTTGCTATAGTAGGATTTTGCATAGATATTTCACTAAAGGGTTTGAATATAATAACTAACAAAAGGAAGATAATCTTCACAACTGAAAGGTACCTACACTTATTTGACACAATTAGTAGCCTGCATTAGCTTACAATTTACATAAAATGTATAACTTATGAGACAAGGTTAAAAGGAAAGTAAGAAGATTTCACTCATAACCTGATCAATCACTTAGCATACACAAAGTTGTAAGAACATGTAGGCAAGAATTTTAATCACCAAAAATGAACTAGGTCTCCTATGTATTTCATATCCAAAGAGTTACAAAATGATGCCAACAATCTATCGAGAAGACTCCAAAATTCACTATCTAGGTAAGTGCACCAATCTGTGACACAATTTAGGTGCCAAATTGAAAAAACCTAAAAAGAAAACTCGAAATAAGACATTTGGCACACACAAAATTTGGCATGCGCCAAATGGCTTATTTGACATAAAAGCCAAAAATCGGGTTTCAAACCCTAATTTTGTCTTCAACACGCAGCTTGAGGAAGAAGATTTTAGGTCTGCAACTCGCACTCACCAAATCTCTTCCATTGTTTGCATCCTTAGCTTGCCATTTTCCACGAGGATGGCGCCAACATGTCGAAGAGGTCGAAGATTAAAAAGAGGTGTGTATTTTTATTCTATTTATTTTGAATTTGATTTAGAATGAAAATTTAAATAGGTTTTTATAATAAAACTTTGTTCTAATTCTCAGGGAATGAATCTCCACCTCGAAACATTGAGAATTCACAATCACCCCCTCATGAAGAGCCTCCTATACAAGAACAACCCGAAACCCCTCCATCAATTCATAAGCATCCTAAAGGAACATAAGAAAATATTCAAAATCAAATTGAAAACAATAAAAGAGACATTCAACAATTAATTGCAAGATTAGCTAAGCATGCCGAAACCCACCCTTATAGGAGAGGGATTGCTGAATCATTGAAGTCAATTGTAACTCATGTAGGAGAAATGAGTGAGAAAATGAATTTTTGGTCAAATAAGAGGCATGATATGAGACAATTTTATGCTAGTGGTTTTTCATATACAGATGTCAAAAAACTAAAAATTAGCAAAGCCGACTTGTGTGCCCTATTAATAGACCCAAAAACCAATGAATCTTTGTCCCATGCATGCAAGAGGTTCCCCATCCATTGGTGCCACCATGAGTTAATTAAAAACAAATTTTTGGAGCGGTGGTGGATGGTATTTGACCAACCTCCATGCAATAACCATGAGGTGCCACAATACTTTTTGAGGAAACTCTATTGTGAGTCTATCCTCAATAAAATTCCAAACTATTTTAACATCTTAGACTTTCAGGATAGAGGTGGGGGCTCCAAACATGATAGACCTTTTGCACGACGTAATCCACAGTTGGCAATGAGAGCCTTGGGTAGACCCATGGTGGAGCATGTCGTTGTTCCTTCCATTGTTAATAACAGTGTAGAGGTCGACACGATGAAGTCGATTGGCTCACTCACCCAAACCATTTTACAGTGTGTGAGTTCTCTAGTAGATCCTGGTGTGGAGGAGATGTGTAGGCTCTGAGATCCACCCCACCATTGTGGAGCTTGTGGTGTTGTTTGCACGTACGATTATTAGGGTGATTGTGATGTAGCTACACATCCTACATCAGTTGCAGAGGCAATGGATTTCATAAATGATATTCTGAATGATACATTCGGCATTGTCACTGAGGTAAAATTTAGCAAGTTATTTTAATATTGTTTATTAAAATATATTTTGAAATTTAAGAATAACTAAATTAGTAGAATTTTGATATGATGAAATTTCAAGGTTGCATTATTCATGAGGGATGCTCTATTCCTATAGACCCTTATACATTCTCGAAGATGAGTCCACAGGTATGCAACTTGTAGTAAAGATATTATTATTTGATTTGAACAGTTGAATGTTATATTTGAATTTTTGTCTCATAACATGCTTCGGATTTCAAACAGTTTCCTGGTGCACCTTCTTCCTCCACACCTCATGATTCATATCCTCAAACAACATACACTCGGGTAGCCTTTATTAATTAATGGTGTTGTAAATCTATGTTAGCTAGTTTTCATAATTTTCCATATATACAAATCTAAAAAATTGATGAGAAACACAAACATTGCATTCAAGTATTCCTTGATCATGTCACATTATGTTCTCCTAATTCACTTTTTGTTCCTTTATTCCTTCCTAATCCCTTACAATTAACATTTAATAGTTCACCCTATTTTCCATGATCCCCTCCTAGCCCATCCCACTAATATCTTCTAGTCCATGCTATGTGTCATTATGTCCTACTCCCATCTTATTGTACCCACTATTATATCACCCTAGATGTTCCATGATCCCCTATGTTCCACCCTATGTTCCTTTATATCATCCTATGTTATACCATATTTATCCACGTTTCATCCTAGATAACTCCTCTATTATTGCTACACATAGGTCAAGTTCACACTTCATGTAATATAGTCAAACCCTAGACACCTCCTAATTCACCCTATGTTGCATTATTCCCTAATAATCGCATCCCATTAACCTCAAATTTTCCACCCTATATTTTTTTATCCCATTCTAGCCCATCCCATCAATCTATACTAGTCCATCCTATGTTCCATTAATCCCTTTGGTGCAGGGGCACCACTCTTTTCTATGTTTCTTCATAAAGTGTCTGGTAATGGTGCAGGAGCACCCATGGGTCTAAGGGACCTAGAATCATTTGTTATGTTTTTTTTCTTTGTTTAATGTTTTAATAAGGTCTCATGGACCATTTCATTGCTTTTTAATAGGTCTCCTAGGGATTTCGTGGATTTTTGGTCTTGATGACCAACATTTTGTACAAACAAGGTCTCCATCCTCCTTTGTAACTCTAGTGCATTTTGGAAAATTAAGCAAAAAGGATGCCTTGATGTAGCTAGACACCTGATGGGATTCATATTTGTCATTTTGATGAGTTTTGGATTCCTTTCATGCAATTTGTAGGTATCTTTGTATTCGGGTTGGTGAAAGTTGGCTAAATTGCCTTAATTAGGCATTAAAGAGTAAAAAATGAAGTCTTTTTGTGTTTCCAATGGCCAACTGAGAAAAATTTCAGTTGGAGGAAGTTAGAGGAGGTGGGAAGGCTTCATATATGCCTCTCTTGGTCGAGGCAAGGCTGTTCTTGAAGTTTGGAAGAAGTTTTCAATAAAGAGTTTGTGGATTTATGTGTTTTCTTGAAGAAATTGTTGATCCCGCACTTGGTACGGTCTATACATGTTATTGCATGCTCCAATCCTATAATGGTTGGATATTTAATTGAATAATCTTTCTTTTTTCATTGGAGTGGTGAGATTCTGTTGAGTATCGAGGGAGATATCTTAATTTTACTCACAGGTGGTCTGAAAACCCTCAAAATCAGGGTTATGGGTGAATTATGGGTGTTTCTTCCATCCCCACATTGTAGAGTTGCTAAATCCTAGTGGGATGGAAGGTATATTCCTGTACTATTATTTCCTCAATGTATTGGAGAATGGAAGGCTCATTGGAGGAAGTGTTGTGAGATTCTTGGCTTGACATCTCTATGTGGCAAGCCTAATTAACAAGCAAAAAAGTGAGTTTTGCTTGGTTTTTAGAAAATCTGTTTGGGGGACACTTAGGAATGATGGTAGTAGGTTTGGAAAACCTGTATGAGTTTTTTTTTTGGCTTTGGGGTGAAGGGGAGAGCCAAGATAGCCAAGACCCAAGTGTAGGTTTGTGATTTAGGCCTCTTGGAGCAGCGGTAGAAAAGGTCATTGTGAGTTATGCCTTGATAGTCAAGAGGAAAGGTTTTGGAAATTTGTACGAGTCCATGTGGGGTGTCTGAATCCATGGGTTTGATTTCTTGACAGTCCTCCATGTGGTTTTTATTCTGACTATCCTACCCGGTAAGGGCTACAAGCCTTAAGAGGGAGTGAGGTCTAAATCACCATAGTGATAGTTGTTTGTTGAAACCTAAGTGCTAGAGGGCTTTTGAACCTTGTTTTGTCCTAATGTGACATGATCCAAATGCTTTCAAGCTTTTTGGGTGGTCTGAGTTGTGAACCCTCGGTGTGTGGGGGTTGATCACTTAAAGAATAATCGAGTTTATGACTCCTTGTAAGAGTATTTGAGAGAAGCATTGAATTAGATTGTCTTTGCCATCATAGTTGTGTGTTTACCTTCCCTGCCACTCTACATCATAGTGGTATCAAAGCCCGATTGTAGGTAATTATTGAAGGGAAGACATCATGCCTCCAAAACAACCTGGACCAATGGTTGCAAAGGAGTTGAAGGCCTTGAGACAAGAGGTAGAGGCCTTAAAGGCAATGAATAGAAGAAGAGGAGTTGCCATGGAGGAAGAGAGTTCCTTTGAAGAAGATCCAGAGGGTGAAGGACCTGTAGAAGGTGGATAGAACCCTCAAGGGGAAGAGATAAGAATCCTTAAAGCATTGCAAGCATCAAGAGGAGAGTCCTCTGAAGTGAAGAATGACCTATCGGTGTACAGTGGAAAGATGGATGTGGAAGAAGTGTTGGAATGGGTAGAGGAATTGAATAACTATTTTGAATATAAAGAAATGGTAGAGAACAAGAAGGTGAAGTTTTCCAAAACAAAGTTGAAGGGATCCACCTTGACAAGGTTGAATTTCATCCAAGGAGAAAGGGTGAAGATGGGTAAGTCTTGTATACACCTAAAATTGGTCTGGAAAATCTGATTAATTAAATACAAATTATTTAATTGATTACCCTAAATTCCTCTACTATTTAAATAAATAGAAATATTTATTTATATAGTTCACATTTAGGTTACATTTAAAATCATCTTAATTAAATAAACAAAATTAAATACTTTGTTTGATTTAATTATCAAATCCCTATTTTATTCTATCACATCAATCTTAAATTAATTAAATAAAGATTAAAACACTTTATTGATTAATTGCCATATTCCTCTGTTTAATTTAATAAACAACTTCTATAGTTTGTTTTATTAAATTATTTATCTCCCTTTTCCTAATTTAAATAAATCAAAAATATTTGAGTAAAGGCATAAAGAATATTCCATCTATATTTCCTCAAAAATGAATTAGATATCCTATGTCTAATTTATGTCTAAAATATGTCACAATTAATGCTTCGAAACTTCATGGGAAGTTTTGGAGAGAAATTGGAGACAAATTCCAAATTCTTCTCTCAATCCTCCTCCATCAATTTTTACTCTTCTCTTGCCTGGTGTTTTCATAGGTAGAGACAACCATCATATTTCTCTCAATCTCCTCCATCTCTCACCATTCAATCCTCTAGATTGAATCCAAGCCTCTCAATGCTTTCCTTGTGCATTTTTACAGCCAGGAAATCTATAAATAAAGCCTCATTGAACCAAGAAAAGGATCCAGATAATCTAACTTATGCACTCTTACTCTGCAGGAATTCAAGCATTAAGCATCCAAGCATTCAAGCATCCAACATCAAGCTTTCATATCATGGCTGCCTCCTGTAGCTGCATTTATCTGTTTCCATGTCAATTCATGCTAGTTTAGTTTCTTTATCATCTAGTATTATCATATTAAGCTCCATATCATTGCATTAGCATCTATCTCATTCTTTGAATTATCATTTTAATAGTCACATTGCTTACACGATCTGAGAGCCACAGTGATTTAATAAATCTTTGGAGATAGAGAACAATATGACGCTTTCAGTGGATTATTGCTTTGAATTGATTCATTTGGCATTGTCTTTTGATATAATGTTGTATTAAGAAGTGTCTTTTGTGCTTTAAACCTTATTCACACTTACAATTTGGCGCCCACCATGGGGCATTAACCCCAATTTTATCAATTTTTCTGAAAAGTGTCATGTAGGTTCCTGACATGTTTTGTTTTAGCACTTTCGTCAAATACTATAGCGCTTTCATGGAAAACTACAATGCTTCCATGCTATGTTTCGGCGCTTCCGTGTTACTACAACGCATCCATAAAAAATTTCAGCGTTTTCAACTTTAGCGCTTCAATGACCTATTTCAGCGCATTGGTGATTTAGCGCTTTTGTGGCAAACTTCAACGCTTCGGTGTCCTGTTTCGGTGCTTTCATGTTATAGCAAATCAGGTAAAATTTATAGCGCTTCGGTGGACTGTTCCAGCACTTTTGTAAAATCAGTCTGGATCTGATGAGGCCGTAGCCAGATTTTAATTTTTTTTCACAGTTAAACTAAAATTTATCAATCCTAGGATAGTCACTTCTGGTTTCTAAAAATTATCAATCCTAGGATAGTCACTTCTTGGTTTCTAAAATGTATCAATCCTAGGGTAGCCACTTTTTGTTTTCTTAAAATCAAATTTATCAATCCTAGGATAGTCATCACATTTTTACAGTATAAGTTAAAAAGAACAACATGATTTCTATGAAGCAACACCTTCACATAGATTAGAAAATTTCTTTTTGGGCTTAAAACATAACAACCTATATGTTGTGCTTGTGGTGATTAGGCTTATGCTCTCCCCTTAACTAGGTGATCAAAGCGACATATTCACTTTTACTTCATGCTATTTACGCTTTATTTAAATCCTTTAGAAGGCCTGCCGTAGTGAGAAAAAGTACTCACCCTATGGGAATGACCTAAGTGGGAATGCCTAAAGCCAAGGATTCCAACCCACTAAGTTGATTTAATTATCATTTCTTGGATGTTGACAACCTTTGTAGGGTCCTTGTTGAGTTTGATGCTATTTTACAAGGTTGAGTTAATTGAAATTTGATGTCTTGCTTGGCATATTTGAGAGAAGTTGTGTCAATTTGTGTCTTGGGTTACCACCACCTCTGCATCAGTAGGGGCAATAAAATATGCTTTTCTACAATTATATTAGACATTATTTCATTCATACTCATAAATCCACATGTTTTTCCTTGAAGACAACTTTAAATGTAAACCATGAAGCATTACAACTAATTTTAAATGTAATATACACATTTGCAGGTATTAATTTCTCAAGTTAATACATGCAGAGTCGTTTGAGGAATTCAATGAATATACACATTTGCATGTACTAATATACATTTGCATGAATATACACATTTGCATGAATATACACATTTGAGGAATATACACATTTGCATGTATTAATTTCTCGACTTAATACAGGCAGAGTTGTTTGAGGAATTCAATGAATCTGCCTTGGGGATTATGAAAAGTTGATTTAATTATCATTTCTTGGATGTTGACAACCTCTGTAGGGTCCTTGTTGAGTTTGATGCTATTTTACAAGGTTGAGTTAATTGAAATTTGATGTCTTTCTTGGCATATTTGAGAGAATTTGTGTCAATTTGTGTCTTGGGTTACACCACCTCTACATCAGTAGGGGCAATAAAATATGTTTTTCTACAATTATATTAGACATTATTTCATTCTTACTCATTAATCCACATGTTTGTGATGCTATATCTTATAATTATTCACTATTTCTTTGGAAATGAGGTAACTTAGAAAGACAATAAGCATCTCAATTGCACAAAATTTCCCATTTTTTTATTTATTAGAAAGGTAAATAGTATGAATGAATGGAAACTTGCATTAACAAATGTCAACTCACTTGAATTTATCTAAGAACATCTGATGAAGGTGAATTTTTTATGGAACAAAAAAATTAATGGACACTTGCATTAGCATTGATGAAAGCTATTAGGTTTTCCCAATTAGATGAAAATAAAAGTTTTCCAAATTAGTTGAAAAAAGAATGAAATATAGTGAATTCCACTAGCCTTGTTGGAAATGGACTACTATAAGCAATGCAAATAGAATTCATAAGTAAATTTATGTTAAGTAAATGTCATTTTTTTAATTTTTGTGTTCTTCAAACTCATAAAAATTGAACTTTTTTATGCAAATCCCATCCAATTCAATGTTGAATTTTATGTCCAATTGTTATGATTAATAAAATCATCAAGGAAATTTAGTTTATATTGTCAAAAACAAACAAATATACTAAATATAAACATTTCAATATTACCAAAATGAATATATTACCTTAGATAATGTAAAATGATGTAGAAACTTCAAAATGTCTTCTTATATGTTGTCTACCATGCAAATTGGTGGTAAAAAGGTGATGGATCAAGCATAGATTGGTACAATATGAAGTCAACTGCATAAAAAAAGGCGTTTTTGACTTGGATAAAGCATTGAACTAGACAAATACAGGAGAATGTGGGCCTAAATCATGAGGTCAACCCTTATTTTAATGATTCAAGGTAAAACACATTTGGCCCTCTCCAAATTGGCGAGCGCCAAATATGTTGTTTTGAAAAGGAGAGACAAAATCCGACCCATCCAAATCAACATTTGTGCCACGAATCTTCATGTTGGGGAGAGACAATATTTTGCAATGCTTTAGTAAAATCCTAATTTGTACTAGTTCTAGGCTATGCATTGTGCTTCTCCCATCCGTTATTCACCATGGTTGCAGATTCAAGACCAAAATTGCACACACCACCCCACAATTGTAACTCAATCACCCAATACATCTAAGTACTTGTCCTTTTGGGCTTGTAATTCATCTTCAATGGTCCAATTGAAGCTCATGACCTTATCATCCTTTTTCCTATAAGGTGAATACTTGGTAACAACCCAATTTGATTCTTTATCAAACTCTGCTAGAAAAATTTCTACATGGGCAAGCATGTCCATGCTTTTCTTTAGCATACCCATATCACGCCCTTGGAAAATCAAAGGATCTTGATTTAAAATGACTTCATTGGTTTCTTTTCTCTAGTCCTGCAGGGTTTTGATGTTACCATCATCCTTTAAAATGGATGGAAGCATACCATGATGTGTTTCATGAAAATTATTGATCAATTCCCTTATCTTGGTCTCCAAAGGCTCTATATTCCCCCTAAACTCCTGAATTTTATTTACAATCTAAATGGTGGGCTTAATTTTTTAAGGATTTTTAACATCATGCTTGGCTCTAATAGACATCATTCCCAATTCCTATAGCCTGGGGATCCATGTATCCATAATTGGAATGGCTATCTCTTTGTTAGTGTAAAAATTGTTTATAGCAGACTTCATTAAAGAATAGCTAGCATGAATGGTATTCAATCTATTATTAACCCCTCTATTTAAATGATCCAAGACTACAATGAAAATCTTCATACTATTGAAAAAGATCTCCTTATTGTGATTGTGACATTTTTCTTTGTAATCCCTTAGTTGTTCAAGCAACTCTTCTTTGTTGGCACCTTCCTCTGTGTGTCATACTTCTGATATGTTTGGCTCCACCACTAAAATGGGTATAGTTCCCATATTGTAAGGTATAATTTCCCATGAGGAAATTATTGAAGGGGTATAATCAACAAGTGTTGGCTCATGTGAAGTAGCGGGAGAGGTAGCACCAGTCTACATTTATTCTCCTAATTGCAAATTTTACAATTCCTCTTTTATTAGTGCTAGTTTTGTTTGTAAATGCATTTTTTGTTGTTGATTATTTCCATAATCAACCAACAAATCACTGTATTTCTTTCTAAATTTTTATTTTTCTATATTTAATGACTCCATTGTAGCTTTTGCAAACTTACCAACATTTACTGACTTTGTTGTCAATAGCTGATGTTTCTTACACTCTCTTTATTATCAAACCTCCCCTATAATTTGAAGCAAGCTCTACAACTTCAAGCTTCTTTGTGTTAGGGGCTAAGGCCCAGATGGCCAGTGTATACCATTTCTCACTGAATGTAGATCCTTGTAGTGCAATTGTAGCTTCTTCTTTTGAATTATAGATAGGTCTATCACATATTTTGATTGTATCAAAAGAAATGGCATAGGCTAGATCCCATTTTGGCAATAACAAGACACCATTATTCCTTACTAGCTCCTTGCCTTTAGCTGTAGTCATTCCATAAAATTTAGCTTTCATTTCTTTTAAGACACGTGCTTGAGTAGCTGCATCAAGTAACTCTAGGTGAAGAATTCATTTCTTAGCCACATTATTGGCATATTCATCTATCTTAGCCCAATAGGAAAATTCCATGAAAGCTTGAGATCTTACAAATGAATCATCATCCATGAATTTTGTGCATGCCTCAATCCTTACATCATTAGTATTGTTGATCCCAGTAAGGTCATCCTTTCTTAACCTTAAGCCCAAGTGTTGTGGCATAATTACTACAGGTGTAGAAGGCATTCCCTGTTGCATTTATTGGGGGTGATGGTGGTGGCATTTTTGGCACTGGAGAGAGAGCTCTTTCGTCCTCTTGTTGAGAGGAAGCAATAGTTGCATATACCTTCTTTGCTTTGTTCTTTCTCCTTATGAAAAACCTTATTTTATCTTCTTTAGGAAATTGATATGTAGGCCTTTCCTCCATAACAGGTATTTCTCCTCCATCTTGTTCCTCTTCCATAGGATCCTTCCCTTTATCCTGAATTATCCTCTCACCCTCAAGATGACCAACCACTATCTCAAAATTTTGGAACATATGTTCCATTCTCTACATTATATTGGGAATTTCTATGAGAGCAGTGAATTCAAGGTCCTTCTCCCTTATTTTTCTTTGCATCTTGTCAAAATAAATCCATTTTTATTTTCTATCCTCCTACTTTAAGAGATCAAAAATATTCTTTATTGCATTCTCATGATATTGGAAAATGTGGGAAAACTTGGAACTCATGTTCCTTATCTTTAGCCAGGCTATGAAACCTTCAAGATCATGATGATCCCTTGTTCCTATTCTCCTCATGCTAAAAGTCTTGAGTATATCATTTATATTATCCCAACCTTCTTTAATCATCACAAAATCAGAGAAGCATGTGTATGAAGGGAAAAATGTTCCTTTTCCCTTATGTTTCAAATTCTTGTTCTCCACACTTCCCAGATCCCACATCACTTTAAGAAACCCAATTCTTTCTGGCACATACTTCGGCAATAAGTGAGGTGAGACAGTAGCACCATACATTCTAAAAATAGTATATGTGGGATAGGGCATAATGCCCCTCCAATTATGATCAACCTCCAGTTCAGGCCTCTTGTCCTCGGGTCTTAAGATATCATGCAAATCCTTGGGGATTATTGGCATGTTCACAACTAGAGCTCTTCTCAATTTAGAGGCAAACGAATTCTAAAAAATCACATAATCAAATTTCCTATCATCCTTGTCCAAAACAGTGGTCCAACATTGGAAAATCAATTCCAAATCACCCTTCATCCTTTCCAATGTCACTTTTTTTTCCAAATTAAGTTTCACCCTTGAAAAAAAACACATGCATGAATAATTAGTACCAACTAAACTTTCCTACAACCTCACCCTTCTTCAACTTTACCAGACCTTCATGAATTCTCTCTGCGAGAAACCCTCTGTAATCATATATTGTTGAATAATGGGGGTGTTGGGTATGGTCTTCCGTATACAACCATGGCATGGGCATTCCAATGACTGGGTCATAGCCAATAATCTAAAAAATGGAGTAGATATTTTTTTGAAAATAAGCGATAAAATAGTTAACTAGATAGGGCTCTTTATCGAATGGACCCAATGTAACCCTTTGGCCCTCAATAGTTGCTAGGTATTTTGGAAATATATGGACTTTGAATGAATGCTTATTATTCTCATACTCTTCTCTAAGAAGTTTCTCATCAATCTAAACCATGTCCTCACTCCATTCAGTGAGATTGAAAACATCAACAATCTCCTCCCTGGTGACTTTAACCATATCAACCAAATCAAAGGCCCTCGCAGTCCTCATGAGTAGATCATAATTGGTCACCACTACTTTTAACAAATCAACGTCCATATAGACATTTGACACAATCAATTTCTCCAAATCAAGATTCCAGGGGTTTCCAACTAGAACACCACAATTTCTATTTCTGAACTAGCCACTGAACAATTCCCATCCTATGTAAGGCATTGTGGCATCCCTAATAGCACTATGTTTGTCAATTAGGCCCTCTACTACTTGTGCACCATGAAAGAGAAATTGATCCTTAGATTTTTCATTAGTAGAGGGTGGCAACTGATTAGATAGGTCCTTACTTAATGGTCTAACAAGAAATTTGGACCCAGAGGCTTCCCCTTTTGATGAAGATACTTTTTCTTTAGGAGCCATGACTCAAGCGCTTTTGTAAAATAGGGTTTCTGGTTTCACAAAATAAAACCTAGAGCTCAAGAAAGGTTTTGACACATGAACAACAACAAGGAAGGACCATCTAATTGTTCAAAATAAACATCAAACCTTAAGAGAAATTTATAAACCAAAACACCCTAGCACTAGAAGGATTGAAAGACCACAATTTAGCAAGTACTAAACAATTTCAATGGTAGGACATCAATTCAACTTACTATTTTAGGACAATTTGGAAACCCATAACTTCAGCATTAAGAAGGCTTGAAAAATTTAGCATGAGCTCCTTGGATGCATGCAATGCTTTTATCAATCCTCAATTTTTCTTTAAAACAAGTTTTAAAATCCTTACAACTGATAATTTGGTAGCTCGATGTCCTTTCCACCATTATGGTTGGCTTGTGCAAACCATAATGGATAACTTGCTCTCAATATCAACTTTGAATGTTTCTTGTTGATCTTGCAGTGAAATGAAATGACCACCGATCCAAATTGATTCAACTTAGTTTGAAAAAGTTGACTGTGAGTAGCTGTTGCCTTTATCCAATCAAAACCAGCCATGTGAATCCACTTGCTAGTGATCCACGGGCTCTGCCACCTCATTATTGCTGAAGAAAAATCCCAGGTGTCAGTTTCCCTGCTTCCCCATGAATCTTACCCTGCTTGCATATTTTATCAATGAGAAGACAGGGAAGTGTTGAGATTAGATCTCACACCTTCAACATATGTGTGTCTTAACATGAGATCACTTGCATGTGCACATAGTATTATGACACAACCAACGGCCATGATTAATAGATCCATTTATTATTACAACATGCGCCTCTAAAATTCTCTTTAGTAACTCGAATTTGAATACCTCTGATTTATGGAAAAATATTTCATTAATTTCCTTCCATTTTATAATATTTTCTTTGTCACTCAAGTGACACCACATGGCACTCTCCCGCTTCCCCATTGAGAGATGGGAGGTAGAGGTGGGTCCCCCATGTGATGGCAGGGAGTGGTCAGGATTGACCCACGTCATCCACCCTCGACTGCCAATCTCTTTTGAACGGGGTGTTTGCTTCCTTCACCTACCGGTGGGTCCCTCTGGAAATGGGGCATGAGTCATTCGTCCACTGCCCCGTGATAATATTTTAATGCAAAATGAAACTAGACGGAGATGTGGGGAATGGTCTAGATGTAGCTACGTCATTTCATCTCCACCATTAATGTGTTCCATCTCACCTCCCACTGACTTTTCAAAGATGTTAGGCCCACCCATGTAGAGGATACCTGGTGATCTCCTGCCAGCCTGCCAGATTATTTTAATGCAAAAAAAAATTGAATGGTGGCGCAAAGAATGGCCAAGATGTGTTCACGGTTATCGAACAGTCCTCATAAAATAGGAAATCTACATATTCCAATTGTTAGTTCTAAAAAAATGGGGCCATTACTAGGTAAATGATGGGAAAGGATATAAAACCTAAGGATGAAACCTTAGACCTGAAAAATATTTAGATGACTTGTTACCTACATAATATAAAGTCAATCTTTTTAATAAATGATGGGTAACGATGGGATTTTTAGGACTCAGGGGTCGGTTTATAGAACGAGTTAAAAGGCATAAGTCACAACTTGAATGACTAGGAACCAACAAAAAGAGGTTAACTACGAATCATAAATTTTGCAAAGGACACATACTTAAGCATTTTTAGGAAAGGGTTTTAGCAACACATAAACCCTAACATGTGATGGCAAGAGAAAACCTAAGCCCAGAGACATGAGACTAGGCATATTTTGCAAAATTTTGAGGGATGGAACATAAAGAATTTTTTAGAGGTTCCACCAGAAACAACAGGTGTTGGCTCTTGTGAAACAAATAGTGAGGTAGTATCAGTTTCTCTTGGCTCTCCTAATTGAAAATTTTGTAAATTCTCCTTCAACAATGCTGATTTAGTATGTAATTGCATAGTGTCTTGCTGATTTTTTCCATAATCAACCAATAAATCATTGTACTTCTTTCTGAATTTCTCTTTCTCAGAAGTACCTAACTCCACTATTACTTTTGTGAACTGAGAAATGCTAACTAGCATGGTGGCAACCTCAATAGCTTATGTATTAGATACTCTTTTTATTATCAAGCCTCCCTTATAATATGAATTAGGCTCTGCAATGTCAGGCTTCTTGGTGTTGGGGACTAAGGCCCATATGGCCAATGTATCCCACTACTCATTGAATGTAGATCCTTGCAGTGCTATGGTAGCTTCCTCCTCAGAATTATAAAGAGTTATGTCACATCTTTTCACTGTATCAAATGCAATCACATAAGCTAAGTTCCATTTTGGCAATAACAAAACACCACTCTTCCTCACTAGCTCTTTGCCTTCAGATGTAGTCACTCCTTGAAACTTGTCTTTCATTTCTTTTATTAACTATGCTTGAATGGTTGCATTAGGTAACTCTGGATGGAGGCTTCTTTTCAATGCAACATTATTTACAAATTCATCTTTTTTAGCTCTCTAAGAAAACTCCATGAAAGCTTTGGACTTTACAAAAGAATCATCATCAAGGAATTTTGCACATGCTTCAATCCTAACATCACTAGTATTATTTATTCCAGTAAGGTCATATTTTATCAACCTTAAACCCAGTTTTTTTGGTACTATTTCTCTTGGTGGAGAAGGAGTTCCTTGTTGCATATCTTCTTCTGATACCTAGATTTCATCATCATAGTCCACTAGGCCACTAGATTCAACCCTTTGTTTCTTTTGAGGTAGCTGGCTAGGTGATGATGCTTGTCTTGGTGGTGAATCAATGTCAACAATTTTAGGTCCCATTGACTTAAGGGGAGATGGTGGTGGTGTCTATGGCACTGGTGAAGGGGATTTTTGCTCCTCTTGTTGAGAAGAGGTAGCAGTTGTATCCTTTCCCTTTATTTTATTCTTTCTCCTTGTGAAAATAATTATTTTTGTTCCTTGGTAGGTTGGTATGTTGGCCTTTCCTCCATAATGGGGATCTCTCCTCCACCTTGTTCTTCCTCTACAAAAGCTTTCCCTTTCTCCTGAATTATTCTCTCACCTTTTAGGTGACCAACCATTGTCCCAAAATTTTGGAATATATCCTCCATTCTTTGCATCTCATTGGGAGTTTTAGCAAGAGCTACAAATTGAGGGTCCTTGGATTGCAACTCTCTCTCGAGCTTGTTGAACACAGTCCATTTCATTTTCCTATCTCTTGTTTTTGGAAATAAAAAATATTCCTTATAACATCTTCAAGAAAGTAGAAGTTGTGAGTGAACTTAGAATTTCTATTTCTCATCTTTAACGAGGCCATCCATCCTTTGGGGTCATGGTTCCTTGCTCCTACTCTCCTCATGTTTAGAGGCTTAAGTATGCCATTTATTTTATTCCATCTCCCCTTTATCATCACTAAATCTAAAAAATGGAGTATGTGAAGGGAAAAAGGTTCCTATAATCCTTCAAGTGGTTGTTTTCCACATCACTTAGTTGCCACATTACTTCTATAAATCCAATTATTTTTGGTACATCCTTGGACAACATGTGGGGTGAGACAGTTGTACCATATACTCTAAAGATTGTACAGGTGGGATAGGGGATAATGTATCCCCAATTGTGATCAACTCCTAATTTAGGTCTCATGTCCTTTGGCCTCAAGAAGTCATGCAAGGCACTAGGAATCCTTGGGATGCTCACAATCAGGACTCTCCTTAACTTGGAGGCAAATAAATTCTCAAATATCACATTATCAAACTCCCTGTCATCCTTGTCCAAGACAGTGGTCCAACATTGAACGGGCAGCTCCAAATCACCTTCCTTCCTTTCCAATGACATATCCTTGCCAAAATAAGTCAAAACTCTAAAAAGAATCATGTGCATAAACAAGGAATACCAAGAGAATTTGACCCCACCTTCTCCTTTCTTCAATTTCACCAAACCCTCATGAATTCTTTCTGCTAGGTACCCTCCATAATCATATATTATGCAGTATGTAGGGTGTTGGATATGTATTTCCATGTAAATCTAGACCATGGGCATACCTATGACTAGGTCATAACCAATGATTTGGCAGATGGAGTATAAAGTCCTTTGAAAATAGGGCACAAAATAGTTGATTGGGTAGGGCTCTTTTTCAAATGAACCCAAGATGACCATGCAACCATCAATAGATGCCAGATAGTTGGGAAATATGTGGGTTCTAAATGAGTATCTGACCTTTTCATACTCTACCCTAAGAGTTTTCTCATCAAATTGAACCATGTCTTCACTCGACTCTATGAGGTTGAAGATTTCAGCAATTTCTTGTTTGGTTACCTTGACCATAGCAATTCCATCAAAAGTCCTCACAACCCTCATTTTGGATCATAGTTAGCAGCCATAGCCTCTCCACATCCGTACAGACAATGGGTATAATTAATTTTCCCAAGTATAAATTCCAGGGGTTTCCCATAGGAATTGCATAGTTTCTATTGGAAAACCAACCACTAAACAATTTCCATCTAGTGTAAGGCAATGTAGCATCCCTGATTACACTTTGTTTGTCAACCAAACCTTCTACAACTTGTGTACCATGGAAAAGTAGTTGAACCTTGGGTTTTTAAAAGGTGTGAGGCTTCAACTAATTAGTTAGGTCCCGGACTATGGGTCTGAGAGGGATTTTTGAGCTAAAGGCTTCTCCCTTTGATGAGGATGCTTTTACTTTTGATGCCATACCTCTAGGGTTTATGCAGGTTAGAGTTTTCTTCAACAAAACAAGGGTTTACAACTTGGGTATGGTTTGACAATCAAAAAACTATAATTTTACAGCAATTACATTTAGATAAATGTCAAACCTCAAAAGAAATGATAAAAACTAGGAAACCCAATGACAATAAAAGCACAATTGAAAACTAGAAAGTTTTGAGTAATTTGAGAAATAGGATGACCTTGTAACTTACTGGTTTCATGGTTGCTTGAAAACCCTAGCTTTATCTTTAGGCAAGCTTGAAAATCACAACACAAGCTCCTTGAGTGCATCAAATGATTTAAACAATCTTCAATTATACTTTAAAGAAAGTTTTATAGCTTTAAAGCTCTTAATTTTATAGCTCTGCATCTTTTCCACCATTATGGTTTTCTCATGCGAACCAAAATGACCCATTTTCCTTCAAACTCAAATTTGAATGTGGACCATTGATTGTAGAATGAGATGGCTAGATAGCTGACTCAAATTTAGTCAATAGAGTTTGAAAAAGATTATTGTAGTCCTCAATCATTCTCAACCAATTAGAAATAGGTCATGTGGATCGAAGATCCAAGTCATTTGCAGGCTCCACCATCTTTACCATTGTTGTGAAAATCCATGTGTCGGCTTCCCCACTTCCCCATTGATCTTAACCCATGTGCGACTTTCAGTAGCGGGGAGGTGGGGAAGGGCTCAGATTAGATCTTGAACCTTCAAAATATGTGTGCTTTAACACAAGAATTATTGCCCATGCACATAACCTTCAGATACAACCAACGACCAAGATTAGAAGATCTCATTTGCTTTTAAAACACATGCCTCATATCCCCTTTAGTAACATGGGATTTGATACCTTTAGCCTTTTGTTGAAATATTTTGTTAATATTTCACCTTTGTAATGTTCTTTCAACCACTTTGATCTCTCCACGTGGCACTCTCTCACTTCCTGGTTGAGAGACAAGAGATAAAGGTGGGTCCCTCGCGGGATGGTGGGGAGCAATCAAGATTCAACCAAATCACCTTACCTTGACCATCGATCTCAACATAAAAATTATTTGCTACCTTTAAAACTCAATAGGTCTCACTATTAAAGGGACAGACGTCCTCAACCTGCTAGCTCGTGGCATTATTTTAATGCATATTAAAATTAGACGGGGTGGCGGGGAACAACCTAGATATAGCCACATTATCCCATCTCCATTGCTGATTGGTTTCAAATCGGTCACCTACTAACTTTGAAAGACATTCGGCCCACTACTATAGAAGGACATGTGGCGCTCGCTTGCCAGCCCGTGAGATTATTTTAATAGGAAATAAAACTAAGCGGGGGCATGGGGAGCGGTCAAGATTTGATTGCGGTGATCCAACGTCCTACATAAGACTATTACTTCTATGCGTGCACATGTTAGTTCTTAAAAATGGAACCCTACAAGGTGAACGATGGGTGGGGACATAAGACTTAAGGATGAGACTTTAGTCGAATGATGAAATTATTAAATCTTGAAGCTAAGACCAAGGAGAATATTTAAGATTATGAGCACACATACACAAAAGAAATATTTTCAATAAAGTGACAGGTAATGACCAGGATTGCTAGGACCCAAGAGCCAGTAAGAGGATGGATTTAATAGCATAAGTCACGACTTGAATGACCAAAAACTGGTGATAAAAGGTCAACATCAAATTAGAACGCTTGCAAAGGATTTAGACTTAGGATTTTTCTTAGAAAGGGTTTTAGCAACACAGAAACCCTAAAGCATGATAATAAGTGAAACCCTAAGCCCTAGGTCATGAGAACAACCAAATTTTGCAAAAACAAATAGTGGAACACAAAGGAATTTAAGGGTTCCACCAATAGTTATCTATGTCTAGTCTATCTCCTCAATTGAATGTAACTCTCTATCGATAAATGATTGGAGGTTTGATTTACTTGACCTACACTAGACCAAATATTAGTTTTGATATTAATTATCTCTCAAGATTTATTCTTGAGAACCAAAGATATGTCATTGGAAAGCAACACAATGAGTCCTAAGGTATATACATGGTACAATGTTCATCATGGTTTGGAATATAAAAAAGAATGATTCTTTTTTCTTTATAGGATACACAGATGTAGATTATGTAGGTTCTATTGATGATAGAAAATCCATAACTAGATTTATTTTCTTCTTAGGTTTAGGACATATTTCATGTGGAAATAAGAAGCATGCCATAGTTTCTTGTTCTTCAATAGAAACAGAATATCGTGCAACAAGTATAGTAGTTTGTGAAGTAGTTTGGCTACACCACATATTAGAAGGATTGGGTGTACCACAAAATTGACATATAGTCCTCTATTGTGACAATTAGAGTGTTCTCAAGCTTGCTCGCAATCCAATGTTTCATGAAAAAGCCAAGCATATTGAATTTGATTGTCACTTCATATGAGAGCATGTTCAATAAAACAATATTTAGCTTCAATTCTTCTCTACTCAGGAACAACATGCTGACATCTTCACCAAGCCTCTTGCATGTGTGAAGTTTGAATCATTTCAGGATTTTCTTATTAATAATTTGAAACAATGATGTAATAAGGGGGGAATGTTGGGATATTCCTTCATTATCTTCTTGTAGCTAGTTTATTTGGTTTGTTATTATTTTTTTATATATTTATTAATAGTTTTTTTAGTTTGTCTTGTAATCTATTTTTCCCGTGAGTTTGTTCCACGAAATTTGTTATGATATTGGGTATTTATACCTGGTGCATCATCTAATGCAAATATATTATCAGGTTTATTTTGCATAATGTTAATAGTTGCAGATTCTCTTATGAATCTAATGACCGCAGTTAAGTTCTCTTGGTGCAGGAAGGCCATTGGCCTTGATCATTGTACTTGATTTTATGTTTTGTATCTCTTGAATGTAATTACAATGTATAATGCCAAGTGGGAGAATGTTAGGAAAAAGTATCATTAACCTTGTAATACTATGTCATTTGTATGTCTTCACGTTCCTTGGAATGTGTTCTAGGGGATATGAGAGAAAAATATTAAATTTTCGCATGTTGTAATCATATTTTAAAGAGATGATTTATTTTTTATGGTGGTTACACATCAATAATAGATAAGGCATCTTTCCTAGGTGTCCAAAATGGAATATGAAAGGTTTTGGAGTGGGAATCCAAGATTGGAGATGAACAAGTGTTCGTTGGTGTTCCATCGAGAAGTGGAAAGGTCACCCATGCATCCTAAAAGGAAGGAGTTGGATAGTCTATGGGTTAGGCACCCATGTTGGAGCCATGGGATGCTAGTTTCATATTCAGTTCTTGCATATAACAAGGTGCTTCCAAGTTGATTAGAGATCAGCAATGAAGTGTATTATTGTGTACTCTCATTGGAAGATTAATAATATACTTGTCCTCTTTTCTCAAGTGGAGTTTTTTACCGAAAGGGTTTCTCTGGACATAAATCTAGTGTCTCATTTTGGTTGCTGATTTTGATATTGTGATGTTTGCTGCAATCACATGTTTATTTCTGATTTGGTAATTTGATTTTCATATATGAATTCACTTGCAAAAGTTCATATTGTAGCTTTCCTTCAGCTTTTTTTCAACACTTGCATGGGATGAATGTACCATACTTGGAGAGCTAGTCTATTACTTCCATAATACTAGACAATTCATTCACCTCTAGGATTTGTGTAATGAAATCCATTCTTACACTAGCTTAGGGGTGCATTGGGATGGATAGGAGTTGCAAGAGCTCTCTAAGAAGTTGGCTCATAGCCTTGTCTTGTTGGCAAATAATGGTCTTCATGTAGTCCTACACATCCTCTTTTAGTCTCAACCAATAAAAGCCACATTTCAGTAGTGTTATGGTCCTCCTTTACCTTGGGTGCCCTACCAAAATAGAATCATGACATTCTTGGACTAATTCCCTATGTATATCCTTCCACTTTGAGATGTACACTCAATCTTGGGTGAATATCAAGAGCCCATCCCTGATATAAAACCATCAAGTTCTACCTAGTCAAAATTGTTGGATTAACTATGTTGCTTGGGAATCCATCTCTAGTCCTTCAAAGATTTAGTTCAAAACATCATTTAAGACCACTTGACTATTATACCTCTCTACGTCATGTTTCTCTTGGATGGTTGTGAGCTAAGCTTTCTGGCTTAATGCATTTACAACCACATTTTACTTGTCAAGATTATATGCAATCTCCATATCAAACTTGGCTAGGAACTCCTACTACCTCACCTACTTCCAAGTCAGTTTGGCTTGAGTTTTGAAATATGTGGAATTGATGTTGTCCATTTTCACAATGAAGGGCACCACAAGGGCACCGCAAGAAGGTAGTGTCTCAACACCCTCAAAGAGTGAACTATGCTCATTATCTCCTTTTTTTATCATTCAGCTTTTGAAACTCAATTACAACTAACTCACAATAATTAAGAGTAACTCACATACTCAAGATTTCTATATCTATCTAAAATCCAAGACATTCATCAAATAGTAACTAGTAAATCTATAATAATAAATTAATTTTCTCGACTATCCACATTATTCTTTCCCATTAATATTAGAGACAAATACCTAAATTCTTTCATTTGATTATCGTATTTATGATTGTTTATTAATCAACCCACCTTAGAAGTTGTATTTTATTAGTTCTAGAATTATGGATGTAAGTGATTTATTCCCTTACAAAAATGATAAACTATAAATTTTATAACACCCTTTCGTCTAAAACATTTTCTTTCCTGCATATTTCTGTGAACAAATGTTCTAAGATTCTCCTGCTGTAAATATGTCTGACGGTCATTGGCAGTGATTCTGAGATGTCGCTTGATTTTTCCTGTTAACTTTCTGTCACTGCTTTCTAACACCGGCAACCAGCTGGCCAGCTATTGAATGAGCCGGTGGAAAAGAGGTTTGTGATCTGTAACACATTTAATTTCCTCTGTCAACACCAACCTCTGCCAACCTTTTATCTGTTCTCCAACTTGTATAATTCATTACTCATTGCCTTTCCCAATATATTTATGTTCTCCCTTTTGAAAGTTATTTTTTCTCATCATAAAATCATAAAATTATCATAACATTATAACATCATAATGGGACGCTGCTAGTTCTATGGACTTTTATAACATTATCATAAAATCATTGCGTACCATAAGGAAACAATATCAATTGCCAATGTTTAGAAGTAAAGATGTAGCTTTTTATACTAGTAAGTTGGTGATTGAGGACACCACATTTCTGAGTTAAAGTTAGTATTCATTGAGGTCATCCGGTGGTTGATCCTTCTCCCATGCATTTTTGTCTTATTATATGTATTTATATTATATAGATGGTTAATAATCATTTCCTGTCAAATTAATGTGAGTTAATGATTTGAGTAATATTGTTGTCGAATAAATTTGGTTGTGGTGTGCATTAATAGAATGTAGATTTTGTGATATAGAAGTATTCCATGTCAATAAACAAAATTGTATTAACTAAAGTTAGTTCGTTTCAGTTTGTTTTTTTTTTGTTTTGTAATTAGTATCTTTTTTTTCTGATCATTTTGTTTGCTACAATTGGAATATCTAGTTCAATTACTATTCAAGCACTCAAGTTAATAGGATAGAATCCTCTATGTGACACTACATTTTGTTAATGATGACTTGCAGTTTTATTTAACACAAGTAGAGCGCCACATGCATGTACACATTTACATTTACATTCTTTGATTATGCAAAATTTGAAATAAACCTAAAGAGGTTTGCACATTATGTATCAAGTTTTAGGGCTTTAGACCAAGGTTTGCTTTATTGGTCCCAAGAGGGATCATGTTTAGAGTTACATTATGTTTTGGAGCTTCTAGTTTGAGATTCATCTAAATAAGGAAAACTTGTACAATTCCAAGGTGATGCACCCATCTCTCAATGCAAACCAAAGGAAAATCATTTAATCTGGGTATGTTGATCCATATGACCTTCATATAGGCAATGTAATACATTTTCAGCTAATGCACTTAATTTCTACAACTTATATGTAAAGAGATGTCTACTATGAATTCAAGGCAGCCTGACTAGTAATAGTTTTGAAAGATAGTAGAGGACAAGAAGAGATATGATGACCAAGTAGTGTCTAAGTAACTTAGAGTAGAGTATGAAGATTGTAATGGACCCCTTTTGTACCTAAATTGAGCCTTATTTATGGTGTTGTAAAGTATTTAAACACACTTTCACATTTATCGAGGGTGGGATTAATTAATTGTGATTCAGATTCAAGATCTCTAAATTGCATTTTCTGAGAGATCAATCCCAACATCGAGTAATTAAATAATATAACATTTATTTTGGCAAGTTCTAGGTCCTGGAAATTAGAGCCAAGACCCATTCGCCACTAATGGTGAATGGGTCCTCTCTTAAACAAGACCCCCTTTTCTTTGCATGTTCTAATTAGGTTTTTGATGCACTTTTCATCCCCCAAAGAAGATCCTAGGAAGTTGTGCTAGGACCCATTCACCCTAGGTGGTGAATGGGTCCTCCCGTAACAAGGACTCTCTTTTTGAATTTCATCTTGGCTTGATTTTAATTAATTTCATTTCTAGATCTGATGTTGGCTTGAATTATTTGAATTTCAGGGTTAATTCTCTAATTTAGTATAAATACAAGGTTATTTTATATAATTTCAACTAGAGAGAAGATTATGAGCAAGCAAGAGACAAAGAAATTTCATGAGATCAAGCATTCGTAGTCAAGAAGCAAGCAAAAGTGAACTTTGGAGCAACATTTCAAGATCTTCAATCTCATTTTGTGTCTAAGATCTAACACTATTGAAGGTTGATGATGGGAATCTGGGTGTTGGGAGATGCACAAGTCATACAACCAAGCCTAAGGACTTGTTTCGTAAGTGATTCCATCTTTTATGATCATCCTATTTGTAGCCTACAAGAGGTATTTTCAAATTTGTGATTCATCAAAGAGGTTAGACATCCCCTTTACTGAGTCTTTCACATTGTTCATATTGCATTCAAGGGTTTTATTTTAACACAATTGGGTATAATTTCCTTTACATTCTTATAGGTCTTAGTCTTAGACACACTTAAGATTAGGATCACACACATTATTGCATGTTTCAGATTTTCATTCATGATCAAGGGTTTAATTACCATCAAGGGGTTTGACTAAGGCAAACCCCTATCCACCAATAAACAATCAAATTCGTTTTGTAGGTTATTAGTAGATCCAGATTTGAGAACATGAATTTCAAGGTACAAAGGAGAAGAGCAGACCTGGAAGTTGAAACCCAGATTCAGAGATTCACGGAAAAGCCTAGCATAACACATTCACCTTTGGTGGTGAATGAGTTTCTATTAGGGGTTGAGAGGCAAGAAAACACATACATTACAAGCTTCTATTTTTAGTTTAGAATCTCTGAAACAGGCCTATTATGACCCATACACCTTTGGTGGCAAATGAGTCCCTGTCAGCTTCACAAAAAAGTGATTCCACCAGGTGCACAACATCCTTGCCTTCTTATTTTCCCAAAAAAGTTATAGATTCTTAATGTCTTGTGTTTAATTCATGTATTTCATGTGTTAGATCTAGTATTAGATTTTGTTTATTAACCTAATTTATTCTCCCTAAGTTAAGTTCTAGCTTACCACCTCATCCTTGTGTAAAAGAGAAATTGCAAGATACCTTAATCTTGATTCAATTCACCTCTTGGGTTGATAGTTGTTTCAATATTCTTGGATCTCATCTTTTGAATGAAACCCTAATATAGAGAAAGTGGGTTGGATACCTTCTCTTATCCTACCTTTCCTTTATGTTTCATTGTGGTGAACCCAATCCCTTTTGAGCATCTTAGTTTCTGATTTGGAGTGCAATTCAATTTTAAAGCCCTAGCTTGCATTAGGTTTGCATTACATTTTATGGTTTTCTTTATTGTGCATTAGTGAATATTGTATTTAGAGTAAAATTACATGTTTAAATGGTTTATATTGATTTAAAATTTGAAAAAAGTGTTCAAATCTGATTTACTTGTCAATTTTGTTCTCATTGAAATCATCATTCAAGAATTTAGATTCAAATTGCATCCTAGATTAACTTATTTTAGTCATCATTCAATCATAGAAAAACTTGCATTTAGAGACTGCATACCTAGAAAATCTATTACAACATTCACTACTATAGATCTGAGACAACATATACATAGAACCAACTTAGAGAAATTGAAATCAAACTCAAAAAAACCTAAAACTAGGACCCTTTTCTCCTTTAGTGGTGAATGAGTCCCTATACACCCTAATCACTAGGATTTCTAGGAATTTTCTAGTGTTTCAGGTGCCTTGTTGATCTTTGTAGATACCTGCACCAGGACCCATTCACCTTTAGTGGTGAATGAGTCCCTGCGTGCCTTTTGATAGAAATTTTTTTGAGTAATTTTTGGTCTCTAATAAAAATTTCTTCCTCTATTTTAAAATCTAAAAAGTGTTAGTCTAAAACAGATTATCTTTGCATTCAAATTCTTGTTTATTTAGATAGATTTAGCAACATTGGGAAAAATAATTTCTTGCATATTTCATTTATAGATAACATTATAATTCTACAATTTCAGTATTTTTGCATCAATAGACATGTTCGATTACATTTGGAATTCATTAGAAAACAAACACAAAATAAAAAATGAGACCAATAAAGAAAGTAAAATGATGTTTAGTTTCCTTTTAAAGGTTGGCCTACCCACCAAGCCTTTTAGTAGAAATGACTTTGACATGTTAGATGAAGCCCTTGAGGAATTCATCTCACAAGGTTCATCTAATAAGGCTTTTCATGACCAAAAAGAATACAAAGACGTTAATACCATCACACCACAACTCATAATTTATCCCCCTTCGCAAAAACCACAAGTTCAAAACAAGCCTGTGCTCATCCTTGAACCACTAAAAAACAAGACTTCATCTAATGATGGTAATGCTTCACAACAAAAGAATTATAATACCATTGTGAATACTTACAATATAAGGAACAATAGGCAACACCAAGCACATTATGTTTCATTACCATTGCCTAATCCTATTTTGCCTAGTGCTCCTCATTTAACAAAAAACAATGGAAAGGAATATAACCTTGTTGAACACCTTAAGAATACTCCTACTAAGATTTTTGTATGGGAACTATTTCAAGTATCACCTAGTTATCATAAAATAATTCAAGAGGAATTGCAACAAGTTATGATACCTTCTAACACTAGTTCAAACGATGTAGCAACACTCATCCAACAGATGAATGAAATAAACTTGGACATAGTCTTTCACCAAAGTGAGCTACCTCCTTTGGAAATTCAAAAGAAGTATGAAGCTTTCAACATAATAGTCTTCATCAACAAAATTGTGATAAAAAAAACTCTTGTCGACAATGGTTCAACCTTGAATGTGTGTATTCTAATCCTTTTGAAAAGACTTAGAATGAGTAAGAATGATATTAAACCTGATTCTTTATCTATTCGAGGATTTGACAACATAGGAAAACAACCTCTCAGAGTCATCACATTACCTATTAGAATTGGGGAAGTAACATTACAAACTCCAGTCCACATTATTCATAATGATATTTCTTATAATATCCTTTTACGGAGATCACGGATTCATGAAATGAATGGTGTTCCTTCAACTCTACATTGTATCATGAAGTATGTCTATAACAATAAATTCTACACATTAAAGGTTGATCCCAAACTTGAAATTTGTTTGATGGCTGAAAGAGAAGGATGGAATCCTTTGGAAGCATTGGAATCCTATACAACGCAAGCCACAATAAAAGAAGAAAAATAATAGGAAACAAACATTGATAAACTTACTAAGTTGTTGGAAGATGATTGGGGATCCTTGGATTTCACACTGAAAAGCAAAAGAAACCAATGGTAATGTCAATGCAAGAGTCATAGGACATCTCACAATCACCTACCTCATCTACTTTGGATGAAGACACAAGTTATACAACAAACTTTGATGAGATAGATTATCAACAACCACCAAACCCGAAAGAAATGGAATGACTTTATGGGAGAGGCTATGGGCTTATGAAACAACTTGGGTATAACAAAAAAGGATGTGGAAATAAAGATAAAGGCATATGTATTCATATAGATCCTAACACACAAGAAACTAAAAGTGGCTTGGTATATTGCCCTTCTAAGATAACACAAGCAACAAAGCGACCTTCACTCAACATCAACACTGTCGCATGTAACTCTAGCAAACCTACTCTCACCTTGAAGCATCTTGAATTGCTCGATATGAATTTTGATGAATCTTTGGAATAATTTGAGGATGATGAAGATTTAAAACAAAATTCTAGGAGTGTATGATAAATAATTTCCACATTTTACCAAGAAATGGCTCACATGTGCATTGGTTAGTACTCAACACAATGATGAAGACAATGGGAGAAATGAGAATATCAAAGACAAAGAGGAGTAGCGTGATGAAATATCAAAACCAAAATCACTTTCTTTGGGAGATACAATCAATATACTAATGGACATCAACAATGAGGAGAAAATAATTCAAATAGGGAAGTGTCTTGGCGAAGACAAACAAGAGGATCATGCAACCTTACTTCATGAATTTCCCAAACTCTTTGCTTGGAATTATGCAGATATGCCAGGAATTGATGCTAAGATTGTAACACATAACATAGTCCTCACAAAAGATGCTAAACCAATGCGATAGAAGATACACAAAATGAATCCTAAGATAACATTATTGGTCAAAACCGAAATTGAGAAACTTCTTGATGTCGGATTCATTTGACCTATTGATTATTCTTTGTGGATCTTGAATATTGTTGCAGTGGAATTACCTAACAATCGTATTAGGATGTGTATGTATTTTAGAGTTTTGAATAAAGCATCTTTAAATGATGACTATAGAACATGCTTTGTTGTCATTTATGGATGAATTTTCCAGATATAATTAGATCTTTATTAACCCTCAAGACCAATACAAGACAACATTCAACACCATTTGGGGAATCTTCTATTGGGTGGTCATGCCTTTTGGATTGAAAGATGCAAGCGCAACGTATCAATGAGATATGAAATTGATATTTCATGACTACATACATAAGATTTTTGAGGATTATGTTGATGAAATTTTAGCCAAATCCTTAACTCAACAAGATCATATAAATATTCTTCATAAAATATTTGAGCAAATGCAAAAATACAACATGAGATTGAACCCAAAGAAGTGTGTCTTTGGTGTAGATAGTGGAAAACTTTTAGGCTTTATCATATCTCATAGAGGCATTGAGGAGGACACAAAGAAAATTGATGCTATAGTTAGCATGCCACCTCCCATAAACATATCTCAATTACACACGTTACAAGGAATAATTTGGGCTATACGTCATTTTGTTGCCTCCTTGGTGGGTTGAACATTACCATTCACCCAACTCCTTCAAAAATATATTCAGTTTAAGATTGGAATGAGGATTGTAAACATGCCTTTGAGAGTTTAAAAGATTATCTTACCACTCCACCTGCTTTATAACATGCTATGCAACACAAGCCATTCATCGTTTATACAACATCATCCTATGCTCTAGCCATTATCTCCTAGATTTACCAGCCCGAAATCTTCTTGGACATAATCAAGAAAATAATTTCTATAGGGTGTAGCATGAAATGAATCCCTTGAACCAAAAACCCACGAATCATCAACATTATCTAGGGAAAGAATCAAAGCATCGTCTTCAGATTTACTTACCATATTTTCTTCCTTATTTCCCTCTTGTTTGTCTCCTTTATTCTTTTGATACTAGCAATATTTCTTTAAATGACTTGATTTTCCATAGTACCAGCAATCCTTCTTTCCTCTGGATTGTGCCCTTTTATTCTTTGATTTTCATCCTAATTTCCCATGACCTTTAGGATATTTTCCTCTTCTTTGATCAAAACACTTCCTAATGTAGAGGTTTCACCAATGCTTTTCCCACAAATTTCCTCGTTCAGAATCACACCAACAACATCATCAAATTTTAATGTATTTGAATTAGAAATAGAGTTACTAACCACCATAACCAAGTTATTACATCTTTTAGGAAAAGAATATAAAAACAAGAGAGCTCTAACTTCATCAAAATTAACATTTAAAGAATTCAATTAATTGGTAACCTATTGAATTCATTTAAATGATCAATAACTGAACCACCTTCTACCATTTTCATATTAAAAAAACACTTCATTAAGAATAACTTATTTGAAGCTAAAGGATTTTCATACAATTATACCAATGTCCTCATTCATTCTTATGTTTTCTTTACTTTTAAAATATTGAATGTCACCGATGGTGCAAGGCACAACCGAACACTTCCCAATGCCTTTCTACTTAGAATTTCTCATTCCTCATCAGAATTTTTTTTTGGTTTCTTCACTTTCCCTTCCAACAACTGCCATAGATCTTTTTGATATAGATGATCCTCCATATGCTACTTCCATAACTAATAATTATGTCCATTGAATTTATCAACCTTTAATTTCCCCTCTTCTGACATTGCTCCTTGACTCAACCGTGAGACTTTCTACCAAATTATCACACACCACCACTCTGATACCAATAGTTAAGAATTTCAAGTAGGAAACAAAGAGATAAAATAATCAATTATATGTAGATTTTAATGAAAAAAAATAGAGGAATGCAATTCACAGAACAAGAGGTAAGACAACAAGTTCAATGTGGTTCACCATTATTCTAGGCTAGGGCCACAAATATAAGTCCTTCTTATTCCATTTCCAATAAATTAAAAATTATATTTACTTGTAGAAAATAGCTGCAACGTGCAACAATGAATTTACATGATGTTCACTAATTTGTTTTCACCACACACTTTGCTACATGTGCCAACAACTTGCAATCAAATTCACACTACACAATGAAACTTACAACAACTCTTCCAATTCCACATAGAAAACTGAATCCAAATCAATTTGTGACTTTCCAAAATGTGACTCTTGATTTCCAATTTGTAGCATTAAAATATTATGAAATGTTTGGGTAGTTTTTCAAACCATTTTTAATTGTATTACATAAGCAATTTGTAACAAATTTACTTCATAAAATATATAATTTTTTTTCTTTGGACTACTACCCACATGCCTTCGATTAGGGGCATTGCCCCTAGTATCCCCCACTAGGGGCATTTCCTCAGACCCCACCATGGGCTCTGACCCTGGGCCCTTGTCGGGGGATGGTCTCCCCAAACCCCGCAAGAGGGGCTCTCCCCCCTTGCACTCCCTTGTTAATTAATTTTCGGGGAGAATGTTGGAAAACTAAGGTGAAAACTTGCAGTAATATAACTTAATAATGTGATTGCAAATATAAAAGTATATATCCAAGATTACCATAAAGAGATTAGGTGATTAACAATTCAACAATGAAAGAAAAATCAATAATACCACAAGTTGCCAAACACAAGTGACACGAGATATACATACTTGGAGAAACCCTTGCGAGAAAAATACTCCACACCCAAAGAGATACACTATTTGTATTAATCCTCAAAGAAGTGCATCAATACAAAAGTCCTCTCTGAAAACTAGCAACGCTTCATCATTCTAAAAAATTGCAAACAAAATCTTACAAACTACCATCTCAAGGCTCCAATATATAGAATTTTGTGGGAGAGAATACAACAAATGCTATCCCAAAACAACAAGAAAAATCACCTAGAAAAACCTACACCCCCTTAGTGGACAACCCATAAACATGGCATAAATATTGAATAATCACATGGCCTTCACATGGATTCCTAACTCACAGCCACTCAAAATTGGTCAATACCAAGTGCTTCATAACTCTCTGAAAGCTCTGATGGCTTCATGCAAGAGCATGCACCAACATGCAAACCTAGGCACCCAACTATGCAAGAGCATGCAAAACACTCAAATAATATGCAAGGACATGCACACCAAAGTGGTCCCCACTCTCAAATTTGGATGCCCAAGAGGAATACTCTTTCAAGATGCCCTATAACCGTCATTGTAGAGGGTCCACCTCTTTGAATGTAATTACAATTTTTCATAAGAAAATAAATAATAAATATTTTGTCCCTCATGTCCCCTAGAACACTTTCCAAACAAAATGGAGACACATGTAATTTCCAACTTAGGATAGCAATTATAATGTCACCTATCCTAGCAAAGAACACACTGAGAAAAGTGGTAAAATGATAACACCAAGTCTGATCAGGCTCCACATACCAACACATACATCCATCCTTCATCCCCCATGGTGATGTATTTAAACAAACCTTTGATGGTGATCCCTTGGTGTGTTTTAATCTAGTGGTTTCCCAAACTCCTTTACGTGTGATGCATGAAGGCCCACATAGCATACACATTAGTGATCATACCTTAGCTCCTTCCATTTACCATACAAGCTATCCTCCATCATCAGTAGTGCACCATCTACATAAATCCCCCTAGCATCACCATCTATCTACCAAAGAGAATCCATCTTGATCGCAACATCATTAAAGTCTCATTTATCCAAAAAATAAAAAAAACAAAAATAAAAATAAAAAATACAAAAAATCTAAAAATCCAAAAAATAGTAAAGAGAAATAATGACAAGGTTTTAATACAATTAATTTTGGGACTCGAAATCACTAGTCCGTGGGCGCGTCAAATTATCTTCCCCTCGCAGGTGATTTCCATATTTTTGTCAAATGCTCTTGATTTCATACAGTCTCTGGTCGAATTGGAGGAATTGGCTAGGAAGTATATCAAAGTTCAATATATTTTGGATAATGCAATTCTCCATGCATTTCAAAACTATAATTTCTTTTCTGGGGAAGGGTTTATTGGAGGGATATTTCCAAGAGTTTTTGTGCAAAAAAGACAGTGCTTTGAAGAACTTTTCGACGCTATTAGATTGGTTTTACTGTTTAACAATGAAAATATTTTACTGTGTGCCATAAGGAAACACCAGAGGCATACTTGTTCTATGATGGAATTGGAAATCAAGGAGAAATACTATGCCCTAGCTTATCTCTATGTGTTTGTCCCACCTCCTCCAAATAATGGTGTTCTTTTGGACCTTTAGCTTGGAGTCAATCTACCAATTCGATGACAAATTCATGTTCAAATTGCTCCAAATCGGGTGTATAATAGAGCTAAGGTGAATACATCTTTGGTGGTTGTATCGCGACCAGTTTCTCACTCCAATCTACACAGAGCCCCTATTCGAAGCAGAGGAATTTTTGAGAGGGGTCTTTAATTAGGAGAGGGATTAGAAGGGCAGGATGAAAATTTGGTTAATGGGGGGTCATTGAAAAGGTTAAAACGTATTTAGTGGATTTTTTCTAATTTTGTTGGGGCTTTGAATTTGTAATTAATGGGTTATGACCACATTTGATGGGTCTTTTTTTTTTGGAAAACTTTCATATAGTGGGATAGTATAAGTTCGGGGAAGGTGTTTTGGGTTCTTAGTGTTGAATTTTGTGTTATCAACATGCTTTATAATCTTCATAATTGTATGAAATCGAACAAACTTGTAGTTTTAATTTTGAGCTATAACTGGAGGTTTTCTTACTGGTTCTTTCCTGCCATTATGCCCATTTGAACTAGTTTATGTAATTATCTATTTATATAATATAATATTATAAGTGGCTTGCCACTTTTTGCTTAAAAAATAAAATTGAAGGATTGGTTAACATGTTTATTACTAAAAATCTTTTTCTTTGTATTCTAGGAGTATTAGGAAACCCTTCAGATGAAGGAACTTCTAGATCTCTATATCTAGGTTTTCCCCTTGCTATCAAATCTTTAGTAATTGGGAATCCTATATCAAATCTTGTGTGATTGATATGGCAATCATAATCTAAGAGAGAAGAATTACCTTCAAGATCTACAATACACTTAAGATATGATACACTTGTAGGAAAATTTGTTGGTTGGAAGATTGTGTTAACCAATCTATAAATACAACATCCACCAATAGTATAATAGATAAATCCAAATTGGATATCAACTCCTTTTATTTGTGATAGGAGCCAAAATTCTAAACAAATATGTCGATCTTCTAGAGAAAGAGTAAAATTTAGTCTAATAAAACACTTTCCATCTCCTCTCTCTTTATCTATTTTTCCCCTAAATTGGGCAACTATTGCTTGATCCTATATTTGACAATGAGTATCAATAAGGGTAGCAAAATATTCAACACCAATATCGTAATTAAATTGGGGGTGGACAATAAATCAATTTATGAAAAATGTACATGAAAATAGCCTTTATCTCTCCATCTTTGGAAATGATGAATGGTAAATATACAAGTCAAATTCCTAAGCCTTTAACTTCAAGATTAAGCTCAAATTGTCTAACTATTCTAAGCATGAGGGTTTTAATTCCCTTTTCTATATATAAATATGATATGGTAATCTATGTAAATTTAAAATAACTATTATCATCAATAAGAATTTCATTATCATATACGAACTGATGAAAAGGAATAATGCCTATTGTGCTTGCATCAATATCATGCCTACTTGCCATTATAATTGAATAAAAAGAGAGATGTAATACCCTTAAAATTTTGGAACTCCTTTCTTGAGTACACTTCTTCCATCTTATTGATGCCCTAACATGCCCTCCTGGTTTCAAATGAGTTTTATATTTGCAGTCTTTATTGATACTTTGGAGTCTTACACTCAATATTTTTAGAAAACTTCAATCTCTCAAAATATTAATGACGGAATGATAGGAAACAATACTGTTGAAGAATTACACCTAGCTCTGATACCTTCTTATAGTCTTATGCATTTATTTATATGTTCTTGTTGGTTTTAATTTATTGATTTGTATTCCTATATGCTTCTCCAAGTTCTATTTCATATTTGTAATAGTTTATCACATGATAAAAAACAAATTGAAAAACTTAATTTTATACTATCATTATATTTGTTCACCCATTTAATCAATAAAAAACATTATCAAGTAGCAAAATAAAAAATTATATTACTGCTAAAAGTTATTACACCAATATTTAGGTATTTGGATCATTTTATTGTGTGTCTTCAATCTTGTGAAATTGGTAAAGGGTTAGCTTGTGTGAGATTTTTTTTCATTAACGTTTTGAATGACATTCCATGAACCATGATCGAGATGATAGTAGAGAACTCGAGGAGACAAAAAATGATGGATCATAGAGTGTGATCCAAAATATTGATGTAATAATGTCTCTCACAATCTAATCTAGAAACAACAACAAACACTATGGATTGTGGAGAATTGATATCATTAATTGGTAAAGGGCTTTAAGTAAATGTTAAGGAAGTTTCATACAATCCTCTCACAACAAATCTCTAAGATGTTTGTTAATACCACATTTATTTGGAAAGAAGGTACAAGCAAGAGAGAACTAGTTCTATAGATCTACAAATGCAATACATATAATTATGTGACTTAGACAATATTATATCAATATGACTAAATAAAAGATGTGTATCAACAAATAATCCCAAATTAATTATATTTATCATAACTTATTAAAAAATTAAAAAACTTCAAATTTAACAAATTATATTAAAATAACTAGACAATACCTATCCTATTTATTTTATCATTCCATGGCATCTTGTAAACTAATATAGGGTGTTCATATTATCCTTACAAATGTGTATAAATTTGATTCTCATGTTATTTTATAAAACCTTTAATAAAATTATGTAAACATTTTGTGGGGCTAAGCATAGTAACAGTAAAAAAACACTCCACATATCCAAAAGGCAAACTTAATGAAATGATAGAATTTACAGTCAACCATGTGTGGTGGGAATACGGCTCTAACTTTGCTTTGACGTAACGCCACTGATAACTAATTTCTCACCTGTCTTCGTCAACGTTTGCTCCGGCACGTGTAACTCTCAACACTTTGACCACTTCTTCCGCATGATGACTACGCCAATTGCCCACGGATGTGATTGATTACTTAAATATTAATGATAACAGATCTATCAATTGTTGAATTGTTTTGGATTGATTTGTGTAAGTTGTTTTTTCTTTTGAATTCTCTTTTTCATGGTGATGATGGATCATATGATCGAAATGTTGATGTAAAAAACAACTTACACAATCAAATTTAAAACTAATGTAACCATATTTAAATATTAAAAATATTACTTACCTAACTTTTCAACGATCTTTGTAAGAATTCATTTATATGTGTAATGTCATGCTCCAATGCATATGTTAGTTCACCATGCCCTCCATAAAAAACCGAATGTCTAATACAATGAACGACAAATATTAGAAATTTTATAGTTTGTATTTAGAAGGAAGTAAATGCACTCTTTATAAATAAATTATTTTAGGATAATTAATTAAATCATTATGATAATGAATCGTAATTGAAATGAATAGTATAATTAAGTATAGAAATTAAATAAATTGAGTGGAATATCGAGTTTGCAATTTCATGATAAGAAGGTGTTGTGATGGATGTTGGACATTGATTCACTACTTGATGTTAGAATTTTAGGGTTCAGTCATATGTAGATCTTAGATTTTGCAAAGGTATTATTTTTCACCAAGGTTTGCCTATTTGAGTGCAAACTTGATGTTTGTGAGTGTGGATTTGAACTTGTGTGTAGAGGTAGCCTATAATTTTGCAATCTAAATTGGAAAAATATAGATTATTGGAATTTGTTTACCTTGATTTCTAATATTTGAATTGTGGTAAGGACTAGTGGTGTGTAGTAACACCTTTGGGAACCTACTAGATTACGAGGGTCAAGTTCTCCTCAATCAGACCCCTACTCAAACCAAATTTACAACTCTGAGAAAAATGTTCAAAGACAAAAAAATAAAATGTAATGAACCTGTGATGATTTGTGTTGATGTAATTTTTTTATGATTTGCTAGATTGAATTCTAGATATGCTCAATGGGTTCCTTGAATGTCCTTAAATACTTCAGCATATCACTCAAATCCACACAAGCATGCACTAGGTTAGCTCACAATAACTTATAGGAATGAGGTAGTGACATTAAATTTGAATTTGAAGTTTAAATTTTTAAAGTTAACATTCATGACTATGGATTGATTAGACTAAGTAGTCAACTAGGTGAGGTGGAATTAGTTAATTGAATTATTGGTGCACATGTGGAAATAATATTAAATTAATTTATTAATGGATGATGTGTGGATAAATAATCAATTTAATGGATAAATATGGATAACTATGAATAATTAATAGATAACATTTTTATTAAATGGATGAATAATATTAGCAAGTTTCATTAAATAATTTAAGGAATTATTTAATTAAATTAGTAGGTGTTAGGTAATAATGTGTGTCCTAGATGATAAGGTGATGATGCGCATGTACTAGGAGATGAATAAATAAATTAAATGATGAATAGATAAAATCAGGACCTAGGTGTTAACATGATAGACACATGATTAGATGATGATTGGATGAAATAGATGATCAATTGGTGTAGTGAACAAAGAGGTCCTAGGAGATAACTCAGATGATATAGGTAAAATTAAAGAATTAGGTGATTATTGGATGAAATTAGTGATGCAAGTGAATGCGACATTTTTTAAGTGTCTATAGGGATATGGTGAACTCATTAGATGAATTCAACAATAATGTTTCATTTGTACATCTATTATTGTATATAGGACACTCTAATCAATGTGAGCCCAAAATATAAAGAAAAATGGTATGCAAACATACAATTTTCACTACTATATTCCCCCCCACTATTATGTTCATGCAAAGTGAAGGGCACACAATCTACTGAGATGAGGGAGGGGTGAATTAGTAGTTCTAATCAATTCACAAATTCTTAATTTATTCTACTATTATTAGATGATTCTTCACAACAAACCCCACATAAACAAACAAAACATAAAATCATAAAGCACACAAGATAACACTAGATATATGTGGAAAACCCAATATGGGAAAAACAACGATTAGAATAGCTACTTGGATCTACTACCTAGATCTAGCCTCACAATGTAGAAGTATACAAGTGAATTTTACACATTGAACTAGGCACCAACCTATCAGAAACAAATATCCCCTATTATGCTTATAGCCACCAACCTATTGGAGACACCAATCCCAAAATGAAACAATACAATAGGTAGAACACTAGTCCCACTGAAATACAATGATAAGGCTTGTGGATCTTCAATATAGCACATGCATGTGCAAGAGTCATTTTTAACACTCTTCCTCACTAAAATGATCTTTTGATACTGGTGGACTCTCTTTTCTCCACACTTTCTTTTTCAAATCAATTTTTCTTCACACCAGTGTAATTATACTTCACATACATACACTCAAATCACATCACATGCATCTGAACATTTGAAATACATAAATGAAATTATATTAGCACTCTTCCATGTTGTCCAGGGATCCGCAAATAGCTAGTATGACATAAGGTGGACCTAAATTCAATTTACATGAAACGTGTAATAGGTTGGTACTATTTTAATTTTATTTTCCACTGAAAGAACATGATGTCACATGCTACCATAGGGACCTTATTAAGGTCCTATCCTAACACCACATGCAAGATTTAAATTTTGCACACTACAAGTCATTACCACACACATCTTGAACTTCAACCGGTTGACAAACAGACACAAAGAACCTTCTGTTACTTCAAAATTCTTTCACATTGAACATATCCTTCAAAAACTCAAGAATATGATAAAAATTGTGTAGGCATACTCTCCTTCCAAAATCTAGAGAAAAACTACATTTTTGAAAGAAATATTGACCATAGTTGTATTACTAGAGAAATCTCTCTACCCAAAAGATATCCTTGTGCAAACTTCCAAACCACCACAGTCATAGTGATTGAATACTCTGCATAGTATTATAAATATATAGTACACACCAACCTCTGGAAGGTAGTCGTTGAAGGGAAATTAGGTTCATCCCAAAATGAACATCTAAGAATAGTAGGTGCCTTAGGTAACATTCATTACATTAGATAGCCTCAAAATCATGTACTACTATGCCATAGAAGTGGAATCAAACATAGTTGTATTTATCACATTAAACTTTAGACGAAAGTTCACACAACTTACAATTTTAGCAACAAGCATTAAATGGATTCAATAACCAGAATCATTAAACGTGAAATATGAAGTAGAAAACAAGAACACATAAGACTTACGTGGGGAAAACCCTTTCAGGTAAAAGACCCCACACTCCAAAAGCATTAGACCCATTGTATTATTCAATAACCAAGTATACAGAGGTACAATACAATTGTAGGCTCTAAGCCTTTTCACAGAGATTAACATCCTATTCCATCTTTAGAAACTCTGACAGCATTATCCCTTGAATTTAGTCTCCCCTCATCATAAATTTAATCACATTACCAAGGAGAGCAATCACTTCAACTACCACAATGGATTGGACAGTTAAAATTGACTTTCAATTCAGTTTCTTGAAAATCGAAGAGATAATATCCAAACTCTACTTGAACTTTCAAAGTCACCTCGACAAGCATATTACATGCCAAGTCATATAGCCAACAACATACACTATTCAAGCAATCCCCGCTCTCCCTCGGGGTCTACCTGGGACCCACCACAAAGGGCATAGGCCAGTGAGCATCGTTAGATCCTTACAACTGCATCTATTGATCAAATAGACCACCATGTACTGGGGACAACATAACACCTCCCATCGATATAGAAAGGTCACACTGAAATGTCTATATTTGCAATATGCATTGCCAACTCAACATTGGATTTTTTGTCTTTTCATCACGTCCAATGAGATGATAGTTATCACCATCCCCTGCTCCCCCGTGCAGTACAAATCGGGCCCCACCAAGGGGCCAGTGGGCTAGTGAGGAGCCTATAGACAAACACACCATCAACTTATTGATGAGACTTCCAAATGCCTCTCTTCAACATGGAAAAGTCCCATCGATGAAGAACTTTGATAGACCATCGAGATATCAGAGGGATAGGATTCAAGGTCCCTCCGACATCAACCTATCACTCTGAGGAAACACTAATCCAATTGCCTAACAATATTTTGAAGAGACTCGTCTCTAAGTCCCATCGACATATAAATTTCTTCCCGACAAGGTACTTAATGCCAAACCATGGAGGTCATCAGAACATCAAGGAGACTAGCTACTTTGTCCCACTAAAAAAATCTCTATCAACCCGACAAGCTAAAACCTATAGCCTTCTTGCCTGTAAGTTTGAGGCAGTATTTATCAACATTATCACACTTGATGAAGTACTTATAGGCTCCCAAACAACACTCAAAGTCACTGTATCAGCCAAGACACCTACAACAACATCCAAGATATCCACCATCTAAGGCAACAGTTCCATCCATCCTCCAAAGGAAAGAAACGAACCATGGTGAATATGCACCAGTCTAATCCAAGACATATGCAATAGATCGAATTGATAGAAAATAATATAGAATACTACCACCAATCCATTTTTCTCACAAGCTATATAGAAGCATCAACAACATCAGCTTCAAAGCTTCAACTTGAACACAACCATGAGATCATCCTCCAGAAACAAGATAGAACATTAGCTAGAACAACCAGAAAACTGACTGCTCCCATCCAACTGAACAAAACTCACGCGACTAAAAATAACACACATGTAGCAAGTACTAATCCATAGAATCACCCATACCTTGAAGGTATCCAAAACATAGTAAACTAATGCCATAAACATATATGCCCATAAATTGCAATCATAAACTCCATGTGTAAACCTATCATAGAATGACATACACATCCAAGAGCTCCCACTACATGGGTAATGAAAATCTGAAAAATATCAAAGGAATAAAAAGTCTACTAATAGCATCATATAGAAGGTGTAAAAAAATTCATGAAGTACCAAGGAATCATCCACAATGATACACAAAACTTGTAAACCAATAACTCGTAAATAACTCTCACTACAAGTCTCCATAACTCTCCCAAGTTCTCCACACCCAACAAAGGAAAGAAACAACGAAACCTCCATGCCATCACTCGAGAACATAAGTGAAAACACATGACCACAAGCCAGTGATCACAATAGCTCGAACCATACCTCAAAGCACTGTAATGTGAAACCAACCATCTAAGAAGATAACCAAGAAAAAAGAGAGAAACTCTGCATATCATATACCTATAGAAAATCCTCCTACATACACCTCTAAATGTCAACTGTGTTAAGTATGATCTCCTCCAAAACCCCAAGAGAAAAGATATAACAATACCCAAAATTGTTCAACCTCGAAATATCAAACGTGACATATGCAACATGTATCCACATGGATGTAAGCTTCTCAAACCAAGAAGATCAAACTGCTCCAATTCCCATCTCAAAAAATCAGCCCACTACCATCCCCTATGATCATCATAAATGAAAAGGAAATCCAAAGGAGATAACCATGCTATCAATCTCTCACAATGAATCCTCTAGAACCATATAATAGAAACTCAAAATCCATGTCTAGGAAAGAAAGCATAAAGCACCTAAGAGAAAAAATGGGCACTACCTCTCAAGTGATAAGCTACTGAGTAGACCAAGAGTGGGGAATGACAAAAATCCTCCAAGTTATGCAAGCCATCATGAATCCTCCAAGAGAAATCTCCTCATAGGTCTCCATTGAACTCACATCCAGCTAAGATGAAGGCTTCTTAGAATTTCTGCTGAAATATTCATCAAGAGTAACCATAAAAAACACTTATCTCCTCTCAAGAGAAATATAACCTCACCTTATTCTCCATGTACCCATGAGCACCTAAAAACAATCATCTCATGATTTAAAATCCAAATGCATCATTGCACTATCATGAATTTCTCAAGCATATCGCCAATGCACCGAAAACACAGAGAATCACCAAGCCATTTACAAAGCTCCAATCATCTAAATCAGGAACTTATCATGGTAGGCTCGGTCCCTCAAGAGAATAGCTATATAGTATATGGGCGTGAGGGTGGACTAAAGAATACAAGAAAATTTGTATAGTTCTAGTTCTAGTTCTAGTTGGCACTCCCCCGGAAGTTAACCCCCCACCCAACTATTACCTCCCACCCACCCAGCTACCATAGAATTTTAGGGGCCCTACCACCTGCAAATTTTGGTCGGTCTACTGTAAATAGATAGATCTCCATATCTAAATATAGAGGAGAGACTACCTTACTCGAGTTGGGAGGTTGAGGGCAATGAAGCTATGGCCCTTTTTCAATCGAGTCTGCCCTATCCCTATCTATATATGGGGCTGGGAACTCGCTAGACAATAGATAGGTATAAAGGGTAGCGGGGGCCCAACTCAGCTATATAGGCATGAGTTTGAGGCCATAGATAGCCACATAGAGATAGGGGGGCACCTCGCTAGACAACATCTATGCCTAGGAGGTCAGGAGAACTATAACTATAATTGGAGTTGGCAAACACTCCTCACCCCTATCCATCTAGGGGGAGGCCCTATCTGAACTATGGCAGGTAGGCACTCCTCCACCCCCGTATGTATGGGTGGGGTTGGGAGAGTAGAGTGACTAGAAATGGGAAATGGGGAACCTCCAACTAGATCAAGTCCCTGAATAGATTGTATAATATAGATAGGGAAGGGGGCCTAAGCCTTGATTTTTCTATGTGTTACTGACTAGTGACTAGTGGGGCAGAATATGTCACCTATAAAATATGTCACCTAAATGTCTATATATAGTAGGGCCCTACTCCAACCTTCTCAGGCATGATCCAATCAGAAAGAGGGGAGAAAGGGAGAGAGCTAGCCAGATCTAGCTTCATTTGGAGTAGAGCCGACCTAACATCAACATCTATAGGGGGTTGGGGGGTTGGGATTGTCCAAAATGGCTGGCGTGACTAGAACCCAGTCGATCCTTCCCCACTAGAGCCATATAGATCTATAGGGAGGCACACCTGGCTTTGGTTGGATCTGAGCATCCAACCATCTTAGTCCCATAGATACTCTATATGGTGGCATATACAGTCTAGTCTAGTTTCATGATCGAACAACTAGATATATAGCCCACATCACAACGATTAGAAGTTTTTACAACTACCACTTCTTCCAGTCCATCATAGGGTGGGGTAGGGCCGATCGGGGGCTATGGAGAGGACCACTTCCACTTTCACATTACCATGAGCACATCGATGTAGAGGTCAAAGTGGAGGAATGAGTCTTTCACGAGAAGATACCCCATAGAATTGTAGGGGCCCTCCCCCCTATGAAAAGTGCCCCATTCATTTAGACCTCAGAGACCTCAAATGAATTGAGAAAAATTCTTACAGACAGACAATTTGAAGTCCGTCCTCCCGGGCCATAGATCAAAATGGGCCTTGAAAGTAGGCCTTAGTCCATTAGGGAACAATTGGAAACTGGGAACCATGTCAATAAAGTAGTTCATTCCCACCCAAGGCGAATATCTCCAACCCTAAATTTTGACCAACACTTCGCGATTGACCTATTTTCCAACTAACTATAATCTACCGACAATAATTCCTGACCCACCCGCCTTCCACCCCGCCCCCTGAAACTTATTACCTCCCACCCAAGACAACCTTCAACACTGACCATATGGCATCAAGTGGGGTTGGGCCTTAGGTGGGGTCCGCTACATCTCTATATACAATTAATCTACCCCCCTAGGAGGGGCCCCCCGATGGGCTTTTGCCTGGTCAGTGGGGTCCTAGGTATGGTCGATGGGGTTGGGCCTTAGGTGGGGTCCGCTACATCTCTATATACAATTAATCTACCCCCCTAGGAGGGGCCCCCCGATGGGCTTTTTCCTGGTCAGTGGGGTCCTAGGTATGGTCGATGGGGTTGGGGCCCTAGATGGTGAGGTATTGCAAGGAGAGGAAAGGAGCCACTAATGACCGATGAAAGCAAGTGTCTAGGGGCCCTCAAGCCAATGAATTAAAGGTAGGGTGCAACCGCTTATGAATTCTTGTTCCCACCCACCCAAACTCATGACATAAAGATGGGTTGTCCGGATCTCCAGCAATAGGATCTAAGAGCTCATCCTAGTAACATCTACAGAACTAAAGAAGATCATTCATCCACAGTCACTGCTAAAGCTCCCACTGAACCATGAAAAATGAGCTCTCCAAGCATCATGACCAAACAACCGCTAATATAAAAAATCCTCTAGGTCCACACATGCCCACCTCCATCTAACTACAATTCCAAGTGGCACCAAGATCTTCAAACCAGGGAAAAATACTCACTGTCAAAAACTTACACCAAGATGTGTATCCAAGCTATTCATGACATCGTGATACACATGCTATAGGTCCCCAAAAATGACTATCCATGTACTCTTGTATCATCCATCCTCTCATCTCAAAGAAACTACACCAATGCACAAGTGACTACGGACAAGGCCAACTAACAAGTTTGCACCAACACTAAATCAACCTTGTGGATATAGACAACCCACTTACGAGTTATCCCAGTTAAATCAATAGACTGTATGCACATACGAAACTGCATAACTTCTAGATCCAATACATTAATGAAACATGAAAACCCATCATTCCACTAGTAATGAGAAAATTTGAGATTAAAAAAGAATAGTCATGTAGACCAACTAAATCAGGCACCAAATCATACATAGATTTGATTCACCAAACAGGTCCACAACCCGAGCACCATATTCAAGGAATCCATGAAGCATCACCACAAAAATGTTGAGTGACTAATCACATACCAACACTCCCATGAAGAGAAGGAATCTCACCTCCTCATTACATGCATGCAAAACTGCAACTATCTCATCTAGTAACACCCCAAAAGCTAGGGTCTAGAAAAAGCTTAATTGTAGCTCCACAAAACCACAAGTTTTTCTTGACCATGTAAAACTTGCAAAACCACTATGTTTGGAAAACACCCATGCGCATCCACACCCAATTCACATCTAGAACACTCAAAATTCTGAAACAGAAAAAACCATAACGGTTAGACCAAAATAATGGATTAACATAGATGAGCATAAAAAGGATTTTTATGAAGATCTATAAAAAACTTAGAACCAAGGAACATGAATTTGAACCATGCAAGTACAAAGCATCCTTAAAAGGAAAAAAAAAGTTTAGGAACTCTAGGCCCATTTCACACCAACTCCAGAACCACCAACATTAACATGCATCAGAGGAAGATAATATATTATAGAAGCTTCCAAATCATCCAATGATAAGCTCTATAGCCTACATACAATCGAGGTAATGAAAAATAATGCCTTCCAATAATAGGGAAAATATCCAACATAAGCACATTACTCCATAGCCATAAAGCAACTAAAATTTATCCATATCACTAGGGGGCCTCTCACATAGATACCCAATATGAAATATTTACTGCAACACAACCATAGAGAATAAAAAACACACCCCATGCATTAGGATTATATCACTATCAACAACAATCTTTAGATCACAACATTTCAATATGACCAACTCCAATTTCTCTGAATTCACCATCCTTCAAGTTGCATGTTGTCTCCTGAAACTAATAAAAAATAAGAAAATAACTTCCACTCATCAAAGGATTAATCTCTAGTCGATTCCTTTAGATTTCCTCAAGCTTGCTAGACTAAGAAATTTTCACATAAGGAATACCCAAAACCAGCAACACCAAGATCAAACAAATCCCAGGAGAAAGATCTAATACCACTTGAAGGGAAATTAGGTTCATCCTAGAACAAACATTTGAGAATAGTAGGTGCCTTAGGTAACATTCATTACATTAGATAGCCTCAAAAGAATGTACTACTAAGCCATAAAAGCGGAATCAGACATAGTTTTGTTTCCCACATTAAACCTTAGAGGAAAGTTCATGCAACTTACAATTTTGGCAACAAGCATTAAACAAATTCAACGATCAAAATCATTAAACATGAAAGATGAAGCAGAAGACAAGAACACATAAGACTTACATGGGAAATACATGGGGAATACCCCTTCAGGTAAAAAACCCCACACTCCAAAAGAATTAGACCCATTGTATTAAATTCAATAACCAAGTATACATAGGTACTATGATCAAGAGAAATCTGCTAATCTAAAAATGCAAAACAAAGTAGAATGCAAAAGAAAAAAATAACACCGAACACCTCAATGATTAGCCTAGTTGGATTCAAAGCAAAGAAAGATGAAAAGAAAAATTGGTTATACCTTGTCTTGAATCGATCCTTTTGTTGGCCCTTGATGATATTATTGATATGTGCTCCTTAGATGATAAGCATGCAATGATGGAGGTAGATGAATGATTAATGGAGGTGGGTGAATGCGATGATGAATTCTAATATGTAAAATGCAATACTAAGAGGCTGCAATAAATGGCTAAAATGGCTTGAAAGGATTGAGAGCATAAGTTTGGTATGAATGCACTCACTAACTCAATTAATGAGAAGAGGGGGATATTTATAAAAGAAATTCAATTCTCTAGAAGATCCAATAGTCAAGATTGAGCCACCATGGCCAAGATGGAGGGCTATGGTGAGTTGAGGACTCATAAGCCCTCACATCTTGCCATGTAGTGGGTAAAGTGTCCAAAGGACAAGGTGAGATGGCAAGGGTACAAGTGACATGGAAAAGACCATGTGGTCCCAAGGTACTTGCAAGTACCTTGGGATGAGAGAGGATCTCCACAAAAAGTAATCCCTTGTCCCTAAGTGGGGTTGAAAGTGACAAGTGAGGACTTTTAGAAAGTGCACCCTTGTCACCATGGGGATTGGAGATGGCCTTGGAGGAATAAAAGTGAATTTTTAATTCACATTTTTGAAGAGACCAAAGGGTAAAACAAGATTCCCCTAAAAGGGGTCTTTGTCTTATGGATATGATGTGAAATATGAGATGTCATGGGGAAGAGGTCAACCCAAAAAATGTAAGTACCAAGAAAAGTTGACCTAAGGACACGCTAGAAAAGGTAAGTGATTAGGATTAGGATTGTGCAAATAGGTGATTAAGCTAATTAATGATAATTAGAGGCAAGTGGCTAGATATGGAGGATGTGACATTAATCCAAATTAAAGATATGCACATCTTAATATAGGATTAATTAAATTAATCTAGCTTAGTGAAAAGGTTATGGAGGATGTGACAAGGAGAGATAAAGAATGAATTAAAAATTGAAAAGGATAATTGACTAAATTAAATAAATTGATTACATTTATTTAAGTTAGAGATGAAGTGAGTTAATGTATAAAATATTTAATTAATTAAATTAAATACCTTATGAATGCTAGGGAAAAGGGGAAAATTAATTAAATAAATAATTTAATTAACGTTTGATTGAAGGGATGAAGTGGGTAATGAAAGGGATAAATTTGACCTTATGTAAAGGGTAAAATTTAGGTGTCTATATTTTTCCCCTCTTTGAAATATTGTTAGAATGACAGTGTTTCAAAGAAAAATAAATTGCAGATGACTCTATAGAGGAAGCGACTAGAAAAAGATGCCCCAGCATGGGAGAGGTTGCGCGAGCTACCCAAATGGAGGGGAGTGAAAGGGGATGCCCTGATAAGGCGGGAAGATGGCCAAGAAAGAGGTGTGGATAGATTGGTAGGGTATGCCCCCTCGAGAGGGTAGTAGGGGAAGAAAAAGGGGGCTTGAGAGACTTCTCGATATGAAGAAACAAAAGGTACCAGTGGAAAGAGCTTGAGAAATCAGGCAGGTTTTCCTTTTGAATGGAGTCGAATGGACATACGGGGCGTAAATAGCGGCCCCGAGAAGTTTGTGGATTAATTGGAGGAAAAGAAAGTTAAATAAGGGGAAAAAATTCCTTGAATTTAAAAAGTGGGGGAAAGTTATAAATAGTAAGTCTAGAATTACTATTCCTCATTTGGAAATCTATCAGTTGAGAGAGAGAGGAGAGGAAGAAGAAGAGAGAGACAATGTTGGACAATTATGATGACGACATCATCCACCACGTAGACAAGGTGCACAATTTCTATGCTAAGCACGCCATCCCATGCCATGTTAGGCTCAAAACCCCCTTTGTGATTTTAGCATTTTTTGATGTATTTTTAAATTTAATGCATTTTGGAAAACATGGGTTTTGGTTTTGGGGTAGATTAGAAAAATGGGTAGGAGACAAAATTTAATTTCGTCGAGCGAGTTGGGAGAAATGTCCAATAAGGACGGGGTTAAAAAATAAGGGGTTAGAGGAAAAAAAAGAAGGCTTAGAGTAGATATGCCATGGTTTGCCCCATACAGGGGTGACCATGCCCAGAAAATGGGCATCCTCGTCTGAGAAAGGGCAGTCACACGCCATGGAGGGGCGACCCCACCTTAGACAGGGGCGGTCACACTCAGGAGGGGTGGCCCCACCCCAGATAGGGGCGGCCTTGCCCAATGGGCGGCAATGCCCCAAATAGGGGTAGCCCCGCCTGATGGGCGACGATGCCCTTGGAAGTGGCAGTCGTGCCCGACGGGCGGCCACACCCTGGGAAAGGGCGGCCCTGCCCAACGGGCGGTGACACCCTTGGAAGGGGCGGCCTTTCCCGTCCAGCGGCAGTGCCCAGAAAAAGGGGCGGCCACACCCCGGAATAGGGGCAGCCACACCCTAGAAAAGGGGTTGTTGCACCCCAGAAAGGAACTCGCCAAGGGCGTGAAAGGAAAAAAAGAGGAAACAAGAGAGAAAACGGAGGAAAAGCATCCAAGGGAAGAGTGTTAGAAAAAAATAGTGCGAATAGGAACCGAGGGCCGGGAAAGAAAGGAAGGGATGGGTATGGTAAGGGTATGAAATGTGAGTGAGATAGGTGTCCAGGGCTGGGAAAGAATTAAAGGGAAGGATGTTGACTGACAAATCTTATTGTTTGACTGCAGAGGTTTGATAGTTTGCGGACGCGTGAGAGGAGATTAGAGGTTCTCGCAGTGACACAACAAGCGATGAACATAGTAGACCATCAGTGTTTGGCATAGGTAGGGTTGTTACATCTCTTAGGGTATCCATCCATTAGGGCACATTGAGTGATGTTGACAACCCTGATCGAGCGATGGGATTCAACGACATTGACATTCCATCTCCTGACAAGAGAGATGACAGTGACATTGGAGGATGTCTAGCAGATTTTGAGATTTCCTATAGCAGGGCGGTTAGTGAGTGAGCTGAGATTAGAGGGAGAGGTGCTAAATCATACCATATGGGTCCTGTTCAGGTGAGAGGACCTGCTGATAGAGAAGAATGGCTTGGATGTGGATAGATGCTTGAGGCTGGCAGTACCACCATTGCCTTTGTATTTTTGTGGGTTGATCAATGAGATAGTCATTCTAGATAGGAGTGGGAGGCTCTACAACCTTGGCTACATGGAGGTTATCCGACATATTGTCGAGGGGAGAGATGGACAATTCGTATGGGGTCCATGCATGGGATCTGCTATCGAGGAGTGATCAGTGTGTGTTATGTGACATTGCTATAGGTGTGGGCCTAGGAGCACATTAGTGTGGCTAAACTAGATGTAGTGTGATCAGGTCATGAGGATATTAGATTGTCGGTGGCCTTGTGGTATGGTGCAGAGTATGAGTGGGTTTTTTGTTATCGGGGGGTAGGAGATATAGATAGATGGAGGAGGTTTTTTGATGATCTGGAGGAGGAGGACATAGTGTGGAGGCTGTATATGAAATGGATCTTTGGAGGATGGGGGAAGGAGGAGGTGAGGCATAAGGGATAATTTATGACTCACTATTATATAGTTGGGAGAGAGCCATAGACAGTAGAGTCACACAGGCCAGATCGGCTGACATGGCAGTATGGGTTGATACAGGATATTCTAGGTGCCCCTGATATGTTCAGACGGATCACACAGGAGCGACCATGGGGTGATGTGATTTCAGTAGAGTTCACATGGGAGCATTGGGCGACACTAGTGTGAGAGCTAGTAGAGTACCCAAGGAGGGCTAAGGGATTGGTAGATCAAGGGATCACTATGAGATATGCAACGTGTTTTATGTGACATTGTCCTATACAGATTACACCCAAAGTGTTGATCGTAGAGGCATTAGGTTTTGGATTGGAGGATGAGGCTAGAGTAGTAGGAGGGGGGAGGAGATAGTGGGTAGGTAGGGCTGGGAGGCAGCGAAGGAGAAGAGAGGGGCAGCTCGTGCAGGAGGAGAGGAGCAGCTAGGGGAACCTTACCAGGAGGGGGTGAGCAGAGAGGGTCGGAGGTGGGCAGAGTCGAAGGACAACAGAGGAGAGTACCGAGAATAGGCAAAGTAGCAAAGTAGTAGTAGAGAGTACCAAAGATAGTCAAAGTAGGTGGATAGAAGGGGGTTTCTAAGGTAGACAGAGTAGGGGGATAGGGGAGGATCCAGTGGGAGGTCAACGAAGATCGAGTAGGAGGAGGAAGAGACGGAGGACTCAGGTCCAACCCGAGGAAGAGAGATAGGATGTCAAGGCGATTAAGAGGGATGAGGCTAAGGCAATGGAAACCAGAGCTGAGTAGGTACTTAATGTGCAAGAGATGGAGATGCATGAGGAGAGAGAGGAGCCTGAGGTGAGATGACAGATGAGGGTTGGGCAGAGGGGATAGCCGAGGAGAGTTTGGGTGGCGATCGAGGTTCAGAAGGAGCCCGAGAAACTAGAGGTGGAGATGCATGAGGAGAGAGATGCACAAGAGGATGCGATGGATGTGGACATCCTAGTGGTGGAGCTAGTGGCAGCTATACCGTATGTACCAACCGAGGAACCTATCGTATTATTGAGGGGGGCCTAGGCAAGGCTGCGGATGATAGAGAAGAGGCTGAGGATTGTAGAGGTAGAGGTTATCATATTCAGGGCTGAGGGGAGGAGGCTTCAGGTAGAGTTAGTCAGGTTGGAGGCCGTAGGATAGAGGGATTATGGCTTCATGGGTGAGTTCCTTACTTCACAGGTATAGGATGCAGAGAGGGAGAGATATGATCTATGCAGTGAGCTAGACAAGGTGACCTAGGATCGAGACAGATTAGATGCAGTGATGACTATATCACTGGGCACGAGACAACATGAGTCTGGAGGGGATGGGAAGTAGCCTAAGAGGTAGATGGAGAAGCTAAGGGCATAGGTGATAGGGTTGGTGAGGGAGAGGATTGAGCTCTAGGACAAGGTGTCTATGACAAAGATAAAACCTGTGGATGTGCGGTTGAGGGTAGAGGTAGCAGAGGCCTAGTTATAGATGGCTCAAAGAGAGAGGGAAATTATGCATGCAAAGCTACAAGCCTTGTAGGCACAAGCTCAGGTGATGCAGGGGAGAAGGATACTGCATAGGAACATATAGTGATACTGCAAAGTGGTGGTGATAGATCAGGGGCAGTGGTGCAGAGATTGCAGGGAGAGGGGGATGCCTTAGAGGTAGGAGTAGTGGAGGAGGTGAGAGATCGGCTATAGGGGGAGATCGATCACCTGAGGATGGAATAGGGGGCATGGGTAGAGGAGAGGAAAGTCATTACCAGAGATCAAGAAAAATATAGACAAGAGCGAAACATTCTCTGGGGTCAGGCTGCAAAGAGAGATGAGTACATGAGAGAGGAATCCTTCTAGATGATCGCTTATTAGCAGGCGGTTCCAGATCCATTGCAATGCACGTTTCACTTTGAGCAATGGGCTCCTCAGATGCCCTCTCCATCCAAGTCACTGGGGACATGGAACTGAGGATACCATGTCTCTCAAATGACCATTCCTCACAGAGGGCCGATGCCTGAGTCTCCACAGAGGTCAGATGTGGGCAGCTCATGGTTTAGAGGACTAGAGGGATAGGATCTCGACCATTGACAAGTATAGGATGGGACACAGTACAAAGTCATGTACTCATACTTTATTTTTGGTGACAGATGATATATATGTATTATGATTATGATGAAAATTATTATGGATGTCATGATGGATATTGTATTTTTTTGGATTTTTGATATGATATAAGAGAGCCCTTATGGATACTATGTGATGGATGATGTATTTATGCATATGAGTATGTTTATGAGTTTATGATGGGTGGTGTGATGTATGAAATGCCTATATGGATTTATGTTTATGTCTATATGGATCTATGATTATTATGCATAATGATTATGTTGATACCTAACGTTTATGATGCAGGATGTGATAGATGATTTCTATGATTATTTCTATGTGCATGATGTCTAATTTTTATGATGCAGGATGCGATGGATTTTGTGATATGTAAAATGAGATGGTTATTTATGAATGCATGATGTCTAATGGATATGATGTTATGGATGTTATGATTATTGCTATGATGGCTGATTTATTATGACATGTATGATGTTTAATATGTATGATGGATGTGGTAATGAACCTAATGATATGAACTAAGATGAATATGCGAATGAATTTTAAGATGCATAGGATAAAAATTAACCTAGACAACTTAAAATGATTATGAACCTAAAATGTAAATGCAATGTGAACCTAAATGCAAATAAGGGTCTGCATAATGAATGATGTGGTGGTCATGGGGATCTTGAGAAGAAAGGGGAAGATGGAGGAATCACTGTTTGCACAATCCAAAAATCATAAGTCAAGAAGAGAAGGGATGAAGGATATATGAATGCAATGGGAGAGAAAATGAAATGCAATGCTAATGCAAGTTGGAGCACTGACTTTTGCTATAGAATAAGACACCAGTTACCATGGTATATGGACCAAGGTGGATTAGTGTCTAATGCATAAAAAAACATAGCAAACAAGAAGGTCATCCCAATACCCCAAAGTCGCAATGACTTCGGTCGGGTCAGGTATTGGAATAACCACAAGCACAAAAGGATGTCCCAGTGTAACACAAGACCACAATGGTCTTGGTGGATAATATGCGAGACAACCAGGAAAACAACAAACAAAATAAAAATCAGGATATGCCCCTATGTAAACTAGTTAAAACACACCACAATATGAGAAATTATGGCAGCCTTGACGAGTGATGATAGGGGGCTCAAGTGATAAACAAAAACAAAAAGAATCAAAAGATTACAATAAATTTCAAACACCCTTTTCCATAGGATCAAGATGATGGATGGGGTCGATGCGGTCTGTTAGGAAGGATACATCCTGTTGAGACCAAAGATGGATGCTAAACTAAAAGATCGATTAATGACACATGATATTCGAAAAATGATTACATCTTGTGAGACAAATGGATTCCATTTGTGAGGTACCAGTGAGATAAGGACATACCTTGAAAACAAGACACAAGACTCAACCTAAAGACCTAGGGGCTCGGGGGTTGATCAAAGATCAATCTTGCCTACGTGAAAGCACAAAGCCCTCATAGTTCAAGAAAAGACCATGCTAAAAAGCGGAAAGAGGACGATGAAGAAATATGATGGAAGATGATGATCAGACAGACTGACCACCACAAGGGAAAGCAAATAAAATCCCCGGGGGTGGATCAAATGATTAGCCTTGCCTGTGTGCAAGTGTAGGGGTAGTGTAATTCAGAAAGGATGATAGACTAATGATGATGAAGATCAAAAAGTGGATAAATGGTGACAGATGATGAAGGAAAAAATACCCTGGGGGTGGATCAAGTGATCGACCTCGCCTACGTGAAAGTACAGGGGAAACATAGTTCACCAAAGATAGATAAACAAAGATGATAGACAAAACAAAATCCCCGGGGGCAGATCCGATGATCGACCTTGCCTACATGAAAGCGCAGGGGTAGCATAGTTCGACAAAGATAGGATGGGATCTAGATGGAGATAGACACGATGGATGATCCTAGATGGAGATGACCAAAGCTCAGATTATGATAGAATCTCAAGATGATTGATAGAGGATGATGTTCGTCCAATGCTCAACTAGAAATATACCAAGTGACCAAAGGATTGAAGTGGATGGGAGGATAGGATTGATAGGATGATAAGGATATTGAGATCTGGATGGATAAATCATAAAGTGATTAGACCCCGAGGTAGATAATGATTAAACCCTATACGAAAGGCGCCTGTTGCCAGGTTTTGACCAATCGTATGTATCCAAGCTGCCATGCAGGGGTGGTTTTCACCATAGGATGAATTATTTCTCTTTACTCTTTTTGGATTTTCCTAATTTTATTTATTTATTTATTTTGATTTTTATAATTTTTTACTTTTTTTGTATTTTTGAGATTTTACTAAGAAGGATACCCTAGTTGACCTAAGTATAGAATATATTTAGATGCATGATGTTAATAGGTTCTTCTAGGTGCTCTCCTTCAAGGGTAGATAGCCTGTACGCTTTAAAACCATATTTGGTGGTGATGACATAAGGGCCTAACCAATTAGCTTCAAATTTACCCTTCTTATCTTGATCTTGCTGATTTCGTTGATTTTCTTTGAGAACTAAGTCGCCAACATTGAATTGGCAAGGGTGAACCTTCTTATTATAACTTATTTTGAGTCGGTGTTGATAGGCTAGTAGATGGTTATAAGCCTTGACCCATTTTTCATCCAACAATTCCAATTGTGTGAGTCGTGCAACTTGGGTATCTTCGATAGTGATCAGATTCTTTAGTGATATTCAAAGTGAGGGGATTTTGAATTCGATTAGAAAGATGGCTTCAACACCATAGACAAGGGAGTATGGAGTAGCACCAGTGGGGGTGCAGATGGACGTGCGGTAGGCCCTGTTAGGACTCAAAAATGTAGGTTTGAACTATGAGAGGTTGCCAAGCTCTCACAACGTTTCTGGCTAACATACAAGGCCAAACAGTAAATTTGAACCTTCTACTCTTTAGGCTCTGCTAAAAATAGGTAGGTAAACCTATGTAAATGAGGTAGACTTAAACAATACAATTCCTGCATGAACAATCTATCCACAATGGCAATTGGAAGTGGAGAGATAAAAACCTATTTTGTATAAATTAAATAATTAAATATGTTCAGTTAATAGATGTCTAGAAAATATTTAATGAATTTAAATGAATAGAATAGGCAAGACCAGTGCCCTGTTGTGTAAAACAGAGTCCAATGAAAGTCTTTGATAGATGGCTTCTATTTGGAATAAATTCAATTTTTTTGGCACACAAATATCTATTATAACTTGTATGAACATGCAAGATAATGATTGACAAACCCTACTGGAGGTAGAATACCAATCCTAATTATCTAACTCTTCTTACTGATCCAAATAATATTCCCAAATTACTATGATTGGCCAAAAGGAATTTAATTCCTCCTTGAAGAAACCAAATAATCACATCACACAGATACAACAAATGTGCATTGATAAATTGAATATATACTAGATATATCAACTTAAATAACCAGAAAACATTAAGTCGGAGACAATCAGATAATTGAATAATTTTAAAAAACAATTGATACCAAACTAGAACCACCAAAACAAAAGTCTTTCATTATTTTCCTAAAAATTAAACTTGCATCATGGTCTCTATAGCATAAAAAATTCTGAAATTATCTATGTTCTAACTATTCTAACTTCTAACCCTTATTCAATCTCGAATTCATGCTTTTATAAATTTAAGAGAACCTTTCCTACACCTTTTGGTTTCTAACTATTCACATTCTCATGAGAGGCCAAGAGTCGTGCAATTTCACAACTAAAAATAGCCATCATAACTGTCACAACTGAAACAATCAGTTTACCATGCTACCACGCATCATCATTTTAGTCGCTGCGGTACCAAGATAACACTTCACGTTGCTCCACTGTCTACCACTCTACCGTGGTCAACTTGTCTGCTCCCCATGGTTTTGTAGTGATGCCTAGCTCTCCTTACCGTGTTACCTCAACCTCTCCATCGCCTCCCCATGGCACCCCGGTGGCTTATCCTGACTACCACCCTCACTGTCTACCGCGCTACCATAGGCTCCACTTTTTCCTCATGCAGTACAACGGTTTATCTATCACGGTCTTCTCTTCCTACCACTCCACCACGGTCTTCATTTCTCCCTTCAGTGGTATGGTGGTTATGTTCTTATACATCACTGTCTACCTCCCTAATGTGGACTCCTTGTCAACCTTCCACGGTATGGCAGGGTCTAACTTCTCCTCACTCTATTCCTTCCACCGATCTACCGTGGTCTAACCATTCACCCTACGGGGTATAGCAACATTGGAATGGACTGTTATCCCTATCACTCTACTATGGGCCCTTTGATAACCCTCCACGGTATGGCGGTGTCTTTTCACTTCACCTCTCAACTGCGAGCTCTATTCATACTCCTTGTGATGAAGCGGTAAGGGTTATCACGACTGTTGCTAACCGTGACACCGCAAGCCACCTTGCAAGGGGCCACGGTAATGAGGTAAATGGTGAAGGCCATGAAGGGTGAAAATATGGTAGCGGTATGGCGGTAAAAGACAACTTTAGCATTGTAGAAGGCAACAAATTGATTTTCAAGAAAAAGATAGGAAAAAAATGGGTCCAAATGGGAAAAACCCATTGTTTATGAAAATTTTGGTTCTAACAATGGCTCTTGTTGGGGATGAGTGGTTTACCAATCACTGCAAGAATCCATAATACCACTGGGAGAGTAGAACAAGACACCAAAGGATATGAAAAAATGAAGGAGGCAGAAAATGGAAAATGGAGGAAGTGGAGAGAAGAAGGAGATGGAAGATGGAAGATGGAAAAAGGAACATGGAAGTGACCCTACACTATTGTACATGGAAATAAAACAATGTTTTCAATGTGGGAACTCTGGGATTTTCCATGTACTTGAAATTCCCAACCTCTTTTAAATTCCTAAACTACTGTGTATGGAAAAAAGAATGTTTAAAGAGGTTTATAAAGAATTGTCAATGCACCGGCAATCCTTAATCCTCTATTACCTCTTAAGAGAAAAAAATCTTGACGAATTGCCCATGTATAGGCAACTCCTACTCTCTCCAGACATGTTCTGCAAGAAATAATAATCCTCCCCTCCTTTGCCAATGATCACGAAAGGACCCAACCACAAAGCTTCAAACTTTCCATGCCTTCCTTTCTCCTGACACCGAGCATTCCACATCAACACTAGATCATTTTATTCAAATTTTTTCTCCTTAGCCTTTTTATCAAAAAGATACTTCATTTGTGACTACAACTTCACATTTTGCTTCTGGGCCATTCTCCTTATTTCATCAAGTTCTGCAAGCTGCTCCATTCTTTCCTCCATTAGTTCAAAAACATCCAAATCCTCTTGCAAAATAAAGTTATAAACTAGAAAAAGGTGCTATAATGGAATCCTCACTTATGTCCCATATACCACTTCAAATGGAGACTTTCCAATTGCCTTTTCCCTTGTAATCCTATTTTCCCACATAACCATTCTCAATTTTGAGTCCCATGCCTTTTTATTTGTATCTAACAGCCTCCTTATTATCTTCAAAATAATTTTATTACTTGATTTTTCCTGGCCGTTTTCTTGTGGATGATAAGGGGCAACATAGGAAATGGTAATACCATATGTATTGCAGAAATATCTGAACTCATCAGATCTAAAACACATCCCATTATCTGTGATCAATTTTATTGGTGTGCCAAATCTAGTTATAATGTTCTCCATTAGAAATTTCACCACCACCTTGCTTGTAGCTTGTTTAGTTGGGATAGCCTCCACCCATTTAGTAAAATAATCTATGGCCACTAATATCCATCTATGTCCTCCACTTGATCTTTCTTGTATTTCTTCAATGAAGTCAATGTAGACACATAAAAACGACCTAGGCCTACAAGCACTATTTTTCATCTTCTTTCATCCTAGCATAATTATGACATTTTAATTATGTCTGTTGTCCACCTTCAACTATTTATTAAATAATTCATAAGAATTTAATTAATTCATGTTATTTTATTCTTCATGATTATTAAATAAATATATTTTATTCATTTATTTAATGCGTCACTAATTATCTAAAGTCTTCTCATAATTAAATAAATTTCTCAATTTATTTAATTAATCTTTGCCACTTATGTCGTCCTGATTATTAAATAAATAAATATTTTTTATTTATTTAATATGTCACTAATTCTCAAAAGTCTTCTTATAATTAAATAGGTTTATTAATTTATTTAATTGATCTATCACCTTCTCTAAATTAAATAATTATCTTTAATTATTTAATTGCCTTATTTGACATCTCCCTCATTTTAAATAAAACAATTTATTTAAAATAGCCTCACATGGTTAACTACCACTTCTTTTAGTAAATAATCTTAAAATCAATTATTTACTATCTCACTAAATCCATATTTTGAATTAATTTTAATTCAAAATGGATATATTCTTCTACAAATCAAGTAATTGCTAAAATTATTGATTTTCTAAATCTCATCTTCTTGTTCAATCTTTATCTTTTGATTTTTACTAATTTCATCTCACTGTCACATCTATTCTCCATCCTTGATTTAATTTCTTAAATTAAATCTTGTCCACTCATTTGGGAATCTAACCCTAACCCTAATTGAGAGTTTCCATTTTGAATCTTGACCATTGATTTTAGGGAATTTCTCAATTTTCAATCTCATCCGTCCATGCAAAATTGCATTTTCTATAAAATGTCAATTTTGTTTTCATCTCTAAATCTCGTAATCTTGCATCTTGGGATTTGATCTCTCTTAATAATCTTGAATATCTTGGAATTTGATCTTGTGTCATTTAGTTGCTTGCCTTTCAAATTTAATTTCTTTTGCATAGCTTATAGGAAATCCTTCAACACTTAGCTTAGGGCTAGTCCATAGCATAGAAGTTTTCTCATCACAATCTGAGGGCATGCTTTACATTTCAGAAAGCTAGAAGGTACAATAGAAATCAGTCATGGAGGATAAGGGATTTGGTGAGCTCGTTTCATCTATTTAGTTTATTTATTCCTATGCATTCTATTGATATTGTGGATTCAATTTAATATATTGTGTATGTTTGCTAACAATCTGATCTTGTAGAATAATCCTAGCCATGCTCCTTGACCAAGGAGCTAGGTTATTAAAAGTATTTGATCTCAACACTATTAGAGAAACATCTCCTGATCCCCAATCACACAATACTTCCATGGGATCCACATCACAAAACGTCATTAACACCATTAATGCTACCTCCCTTGGTCATGCTACCACCACAATCAACACAAAATCTATTGGGGGATCATCTACCCAAACCAACACCACATCACAATCCATCCCCCAACAAACATCCACCATTCCTTCACAAACGTTTGGATCAACAATGGGTGCAACCACCTCAAATCTCTTTGGGAATTCATCTAGTTCCATGAGTACATCAACAAACCTATTATTAGGTTCCTCAAATTCTATGGCAACCAAATCATCAAACCCTATTGGGAGGAATAAACGAAGAGTTGTCATTCAAGGCACCCAACCTAATTCCTCACAGGTAAATACCAACATTTCTTTGAGGAGAAATACCCACATTCCTCAAGGCCATACTTACCTATTTGGGAAAGGCAATCAAGGCACCCAATTTTCCACTCAATTTGGGCATCAACATGCTCAAAGCCAACAAGGCCCCCAAATTCAATCCCACATGGCAGGATCCCATGTCCCCACTTATGCTTCTCAAGTTCATACACAAAAACACATCCCTCGTCAAAACACTCATTTCCAACAACCATAAAATCATAACACTCATTTTGCTCACCAACAACAAATCCAAAATCAACACATATCATCACAATAGGTGGGCACTCAATCCATACCTATCATCAACATGTGTGATGCCAACAACATCCCAATTGTGGAGGCACTCACACTCCAACTTGCTTCTCTTCAAACACAAGTGGAGACCTTGCAACAATCAACCAAAAAGTATTACATGTCATATGACTTATGCCCATATCCATTTGACACAACCTTGTATATGCCACCGTTTCCTCATGGATCTGTGGTGCCGTATTTCCCTAAATACAAAGGCAAGAAAAACCCCATTGAACACATAAGAGAATTCACCACCAGTTGCATGGACATTGCATATGAACAAACCTATCTCATGAGACTCTTCTCTAGGAGTCTCGTAGGTCATGCATTCGAGTGGTTCTTGCTATTGCCTAAAGGAATAAAAACATGGGATGAATTGGCAAACAAGTTTGTTGAAAACTACACCTACAACATTGACATGAATATTGATATTGCCTCCTTATGCAGACTTACCCAAGAGGAGCTAGGAGAGACTCTTATCCCATTTTTTCAAAGATGGAGAACCTTAGCAAGTAGATGTTCGATAGAAATACTTGAAAAGGAGAAAGTCACCATGTTTGTACAAAATCTCCTAGGACCACTAAGATATGGCTTACAAGTCCATTGTTGTACCACCTTTGTTGACCTTGTTGAAAAGGGTGTGCAAGTTGAAAAATCCTTGATCGCCAAAGGCAAATTGAAATATGGTGGAAAATTGATCAACACCACCACAAACACTAACCCAAGTAATTCCAATGACAAAACCAAATACCAGGTTAAGAATAAACACATCACTAATAACGGTGTGGTCGATGCAAAAAATGTTAATGAAACAGGTCATGCACTCACCATCAAAGGAGTTCAAAATCAAAATGCACTTGTGACCACACCCACACCAACTGCCAATGCTATTCAAAATAATCTTGCTCAATTTAATCAAAGGTTGCCGTGTCAACCACGAAAATTTAAAAAACACACATACACTCCCTTAGGTGAGCCTATCGAAATTGTCTTAAAGAAACTTATCCAAAATGGTGTCATAACTTTGGAAGAACCTAGACCGTATGACCCTAGTCAATTCAAGCCATCATGGTGGGATGATAATGCATTTTTTGATTACCACCATGTCAAAGGGCACAAAACTTCCTCTTGCTGCCAGTTGTGAAATCTTTTGCAAGACCTTATTGAAAACCATACCATTGAGTTAGGAGGTCAACCGTTTGCATCTAATGAAGATCATACAATCCATAAGAACCCACTTAAGGATCATGGTTTTGGTAACCCCTCCTCATCTGGCACAAAGAATAACAATAATCAAGACTATCACATCCATCCTGCCTTCAATTATTCTAGTGGTACCATCATTAACAATCTTTATGCTGCTGATGAAGATAAGTGTGTCAATACCATTACCATTAAAAAGGCCCCAGAATGTAATGCCACAACACGTAAAGGCAAGGTCACCATCCCAGGTCCCTCTGCTCGTCAGCCTAAAATTACCATACCTGGTCCGTCTGCCAAGCCGCAAAAACCTAAGCTAGAGTTCAACCTTATCGAGCAATTGAACAAAACACCTGCTCAAATCTCCATCCTTGAATCGCTCTGCATCTCGCCTGCACATAAGGCCATCTTGGATAAGGTTCTACAAGAGTTCCATCCCAAACAAAATTGATTTCAATCATTTCGAAACTATGGTCAGATATTTTACTTCACCTCACCACATTACCTTTTCGGACACTGAATATTCCTCACCCAAACCATCTCATAATGATGCCCTTCATATCAAGGTTTTTGTCCATAAACATAATGTTAGATTAGTCTCAGTAGATGGCGAAGCAGGATTGAACATCTTCTCTCTAAAACTACTTAAAGCTCTTGGCTTCTTTGATGCATGTGTGGATGCTACCAAGAGAATTGTCATCAAGGCATACGATGATGAAGAACGAGCTTCTAAAGATGTCATTAAAATTCCAATTTGTGTGGGACCAGTTATTATAGATACAACATGCCAAGTCTTAGATCATGACATACATTACAATATCTTACTTGGTCACCCATGGATTCATGCCTTAAAGGCCATTCCTTCCACATACCACCAATGCATGAAGTTCCCTTTTCATGGTACTAAAATTACTATCCCTGGAGATCCCGATCCATTTCAATATTGTACCAATTTGAGAGCCATTGCTGAACACCAGGTACCCATTAATTGGCAAGCCTCAACTTCCACCTCTTCCAAATATATTGACCCATATGTACTCACCAAATCATCCATTCCATTGACTTCCATAACACCATTCTCCTCGGCCTCCATACCAAGTAAGGACCTTTAGATCTAGGACCTTGGCTATGGATAATTCAAATTGAATATGACTTACTGTATCACCACAATACCTAAGCCACCTAAAGTCTATGGTAGACCATGTTTTGCAGTCGAGCCTAAAACAACTTTCAAGGTTCCACCAAAAATAGTATTCTCACTATGGGGCGATATGGGTAATGAAGTCATTGACATAGCTAACCTGATCTACAAAGACCCAGAAGGATTACCTCCACTATTAGTGCATCTCTATGGAAAAGGCTATGACATATGCAAGGCACTAGGTTTTGACGGCACAAGCAGTCTCAGAAAAGACAACAATGGAAGGAGGGAATGTATCATTATCTCTGCAAGACCAAGGTTCATATGGCTAGGGTTTGACCAACTCGAAACTAACAATCGATGTACCTGTGAACTTTGAAGTGAGGACGTAATGGCTACAGAAAGTGTTGAGACACATGAAGAATCCCTTACTGAAACTGACTCTAACGAATGGGAATGGAGATTTGGAAAAACCTTGAGAAACTATGATATTGACGAACTCTTCTTGGAACCTCGCTAAGCCCCCTTTGAAGAATGATTCCAACAGGAATACAACATTGATCCTATTGATCGTCATTCTAAAAATAAGTAATGGGTAAGCATTCTTTGGGATCCAAAAGAATATAAGTTGTCATCGGCAACATCTGAATTATCCTACCCCATTCCCGAGCCCACCCATGAGCCTGACATGCCTGAACCTACTGTCCATGCCTCTAAAATTCCATCCAGTAGTCATGATGCTCATAATTTTGTGCCCTATTATGACTATGAATTCAACTCATTTGAATCTGAATATGGTCCATCCATTGCATCTAACACAGAAGTTCAAATTGACAACTTTTCCTTCACACTCGAGGCTTCAATTTGCATGCTTTCCACATCTTCTCCATCTTTTACCAACACTGATGATGGGATTTCCCTTGTTTACCCGCAACTGATTGACTAGGACCAACAAGAGCCACCTGTTATGGATATCTTTTAGAATGCTGAGGCAATAGAAGAATTCATGGGACTCTAAGAAGGCATACCATGGGGTGATCACAAAGTAGGATTTTCCATTGAGCTAGATTGTGCAACTTACTTTAGGGAGACTATGCAATCCTCCAGTCGCAAAAATAAAAAGAATAAGATAAAAAGAGAAATGTCTTTAGGTGAAAACTGCAAGGTGCCTTGTGACAATAAAATAGTAAAAATAAAGGACGTATCTGAAGGTGAAAACCTCTCTAAGGTGCCTAAGGATGGAGGATTGGAATTTCTTCCTGTAACATAGGAAAAACCAGCTATGCTTATTGAAGACACAATTGAAGTTAACATAGCTACACTAGAGAATCCCAAAATGGTTCTCTTGGCCATGTCATTGTCAGAAGAAGAAAAACCTGAATTTTGGCAATTCTTCACAGAAATGAAAGTTAACCTCGCATGGTCATACGTTGACATGCCAGGCCTTGATCCAGAATTGGTATTGCATCATCCCTCTAATCCCGGGTATAAAAACAGTCAAACAAAAATTATGGAAAATGCATCCACAGATTGCACTACTTGTAAAGGTTGAACTAAAGAAGTTACTGGATGCTGGATTCATAAGATCAATAGACTATGCTGACTGGATATCCAACATTGTCCCTATCACAAAGCCAAATAGACAAATCCGTATCTGTACAGATTTCAGATATTTAAATAAGGCTTGTCGAAAAGATGATTTACCATTGCCGAATATAGAAATGATTATTGATCTCACAATAGGGTATGAGATGTTGTCTCTCATGGATGGTTTCTCAGGCTATAACCAAATATGCATTGCAGTTGAGGATTAGAAAAAAATGGCATTTACATGCCCATGCAAAACACACTGTTGGAATGTCATGCCTTTTGGCTTAAAGAATGCAGGTGCCACATACCAAAGAGCTATGACACAAATATTTCATAACATGATGCATATCCTAATGGAAGATTATGTGGATGACATTTTGGAAAAATAATTGACACGAAAGGATCATCTCAAGGTCCTGGAAATTCTTTTTAGACGGCTAGAGGATTACAAGGTTCATTTGAACCAAATTTTTTTTGTCTTTGGGGTTACTTCAAGCAAGCTATTGGGCTACATAGTTTCACAACGAGGAATAGAAGTTGATCTTGCTAAAGTGAAAGCAATTCTAGACATGCCTCCACCAAAAGGAATCAGCGAGTTGAGAACACAGTAGGGCAGACTGCAGTCCATCCGACGTTTCATCGCACAGTTGGTAAACAAGTTTCAACCATTTCAGTACCTGTTACACAAAAGTATCCCCTTTTTTTATGGAAAGATAAATTCGACATAGCCTTCGAACAAATCAAAGAATATCTATCAACACCACTTATCCTAATGCCTCCCATTCAAGGCAAGCCATTGATCATGTATGTCTTAGCAACTACAGATGCACTGGGAGCATTATTGGCACAAAACGACCATGAGGAAAAAGAAAGAGCCATATACTATATCAGTCGCACACTGATAGGATATGAGATTAACTATTCAACCATTGAATGTGCATGCCTTGCAGTTGTCTTTGCAACACAAAAGCTAAGACATTACATGCTGAATCACCAAACGTACCTGGTAGCTAAGATTGATCTACTAAAGTATCTCCTAAGTCGGGCAACATTGAAAATTCGGTTAGCAAAATGGGTCATAATTTTAAGTGAATATGACATACAATATGCTGAGCACAAGGAAATAAAAGGGCAGGTAATAGCAGATCAACTTGCAGATGCACCCATCCAAGGCACTCATCCATTGATAATTTATTTTCCTGATGAGTCTGTCTTTCATGCAGAGCCTACATCACCATGGAAACTGTATTTTGACGGGTCTCATGCTGGTCATAGATCAGGGGTAGGTATCTTGTTCATCACACCAAAATGGGATTCCATTCCTAAGGCATTCTAGATCTCCTTTCCTTGTACTACTAAAATTTTAGAATATGAAGCATTGGTCATAGGACTTAAGATCACAATTAAATGGAAAATTTAGACATTGTTAGTATTTGGGGATTCTCAGTTAGTTATCAACCAAGTGAATGATGATTATGAAACAAAAGATGAAAATTTGCTCCCCCACAAGAGAACGGTGGATAGCTTCCAGACATATTTCAAATTGATTTCCTTTGAACAAATTTCCAGGACACAGAATAAGGCAGTCGATGCAATGGCTACTATTGGATTTCTCTTAGACATCCCCAAAAATGTGTCACAATTTGAGTTCTTAGTTCAACAACTATTGATGCCTGCATATGACATCCCAGAGTTTGAAATGGTTTATGATATTGTTGGTCCCAATTCACCTTGGTACCAAGAAATCTATGACTACCTTAAGTCCCAAACCCTACCACCCAACCTATCCAATAATTAGAGAAAATCCTTCATTCAAAAAGCCGCCCGACACACCATCATCAGTGACACCCTATACCGTCATGGCTTTGATAACACCCTTCTTCATTGTCTTGACACTGATGAAGCCCAAAATGTTTTATAAGAAGTACATGAGGGTATATGCAGATCTCATTCGAGTGGTCTGAATTTAGCTAGGAAATTCACTAGACTTGGATACTACTGGCCGACACTAGAAAAAGATGCTTTTCATTTTTTTAGAACATGTCAGAAATGCCAGGTGCACAATGACCTAATCCATGCACCTGTGTAGGAGCTGAGACCAATCACTTCTCCATGGCCCTTCGCAGAATGGGGACTCAACCTCATGGGCAAGATCCATCCATCCTCCTCTAACTACCATAAATTCATAATCACCGCCACTCAGTACATTACTAGGTGGATTGAAGCCATCCCCCTCACTTACATCATCGGTAAGCAGATATCCAAGTTTATCCTAAATTACATCATATTTTGGTATGGTGTTCTGTATTCCATCATCACAGATAATGGGGGTCCATTCAAAAATTAGGGCATTCGTGAACTCTGTGAGCGATTCCACATCCAACATTATTTCTCCACTCCATATTATCCACAAGGTAACGGTCAAGCTGAGGCGTCAAATAAAAAAATTCTTCACATTCTTAAGAAGACCGTCAATGATGCTGGCTGAGATTGGCACCTACAACTTAATCCTGCCTTGTGGGCCTATCATACCAGCATTCATACACCCACTAGAG